>CM048755.1:397517422-398142422 GCA_026315105.1 Locusta migratoria
CAAACCTCTATAAAAAACCCTTCAATCCCAAGGTGTGCTACGTGCTGATGGGATGCATGGCTGTTGAAGAGGAACAGTCGCTAGCGAGCAACCTCTGGGGATACTGCCGCACCTCAGTTGTATAAGGCTTACCTAGGCACGCGGGGCTCTGTCTAGGTGGACATGTACTTCCCTAGCTGCTCGTGGGACCGACATGAGCACTTCCAATTTGTCCCTAGAACCTTCCAGTGGGATGGGTGTACCACTGGGGGGTACCAACACCCAATCCAAAAAGAGGGCTAGGATATCCAGTCCTCCTGATTCGGGGAGTAAGAAAAAGTATTTTGGGAATAGTAACAGAACACAGGCTGTTGTACAGAATGTGTTTATTGTTGTGAAACGAAAGGACGGCTCGTTTGAGGGAGTGTCTCCCTTCTATATTCAAAAAGGCCTTGAGGGAATTGCTGGCAGTTTAAAATCTGTGAAACGTTTGCGGAATGGGACATTACTGATCGAAACATCGAGTTCCCAGCAGGCAACCAACCTGCAGCAGGCGAAATTCCTGGGTGAATATGCCATAGAGGCGGAGTTGCATAACACCTTGAACTACAGTAAAGGCGTAGTGACCTGTAGGGATATAGTAAACATCCCTTTGGAAGAAGTGAAATCTGAGTGGGCACAGGAGGGTATTTTGGATGTGCAAAATATTATGAAAAGGGTGGATGGTGAGTTGGTGAAATCGGACTCATTCATCCTTACCTTCAATAATCCCCAACTTCCAGATACTGTCAAAGCAGGTTTTCTTCGTTTGAAAGTTCGACCTTACGTCCCCAACCCAATGCGCTGCTTCAAATGCCAGCGCTTTGGGCATACCACCCTGGGGTGCAAAGGTGAGGCCACCTGTGGCAAATGTGGCAAGGTGGCACATGACGGAGCAGAGTGTACACCACCTGCCACGTGTGTCAACTGCTCTGGGGATCACCCTGTCTGGAGTCGTAATTGTAAAGTCTTCCTTGAGGAAAAAAAGGTGCAGGAAATAAAGACCACGAAGCGCATCTCGTATGCTGAGGCCAAGAAAATCTTCCAGGCCATGCAACCACCAGCTTTTGCCGCTTCTTTCGCTTCTGTTGTCCAGAAGCCGATTGTCAAGTGTGATGCTGTTACGCAAACTGAGTCTGTCTGTGTTGGTACTAGCACCTGCACTTGCCAGTGCACCTGCCAGGCGGCTGCTGCAGTCGTAGACGATTCCAGTCAGGTTGGTCCCCAAACATCAGAAAAAGGAACTGATCCGCCTCCTGTGGAGATGATGGCCCCCCCAGTAGTAGAGGTTGTGCAGAAATCCACCACAACCACTACCTCTGCAACAGGCTCCCATCCGAAACCACCTAAGGCTAAAAAAGCAGTTGAAAAGTATCTGTCACAGGATAAAGTAGAAGTTACTTTGTTTGAGCCTGTCCATGTACGTGTAACAGATGCTCCATCTGACTCTCTGTCCGAGCCAATGGACCTTGATGTGCGTTTGGGGCAGCCAAACCGCCCCAAGTCGGACCCTCTACCCCATAGCGTCTCGCCGCCTCGGCGGAGAGAGAAAGTGAGGGTGAAACCTCCGTAAGCGATGGCTCCCATACTACAATGGAATATGCAGGGCTTTAGGACCCATGTGGAGGAACTTCGTCTCTTATCTCAGGGTCGACCTCTGTGTATGTGTCTCCAGGAGACAAATTTTAAGCCTTCAGACTCCCCTGAGATACGTGGTTACACGCTATGTAGGAAGGATGACGTAAGTGGGGCGAGAGCTAGGGGTGGAGTGGCTATTTTTGTTTGTACAGCCTACCACTCCGAGCCCCTCTCCCTCACCACAAGCCTCCAAGCAGTCGCAGTATCTGTATATGTGCGTCATCGACTGACTGTTTGCTCCCTCTATCTGCCCCCTCATGATATGCTTAATGAAGAGGACCTCCAGGACCTTCTTACTCAACTTCCCCAGCCTTTTCTTCTGTGTGGAGACTTTAATGCACATAATGTGCTTTGGGGCTCTGTCACTACTTGCCCCAGGGGTAGGGCCATTGAGCGGCTCCTCTTGTCGTCGAACGCACATTTACTTAACACCGGTCAACCAACACACCTTTGTACTGCGACAGGGTCATTATCTGCCATAGACCTCACTCTTTGCTCTCCGTCCCTTGCCTACACTATACAATGGGACGTGGTCGATGATCTCCATGGCAGCGATCACTTTCCAATCTCCATTTCCCAACCGTATGGAATCGAACCTGAAGGACACCCGCCAAGATGGATACTCAGTAGAGCGGATTGGGCACTTTACAGCCAACTTGCCCGCTTTGAACATCGTGACAATGTCACAGAATGGGTGCACCATATTACTGCCGTGATGCACTCCGCCGCTGATGCATCCATTCCACAGTCTTCGGGACGTCGAAAACGGCAGCCAGTCCCTTGGTGGAATGACGAATGCCGATCTGCCCTCAGGACCAGGCGGGCGGCTCTGCGTCGGTTCAAGTGTCGTCCGACTTCAGAGAACCTCGCTGCTTTCCGGGTTGCAAGGGCCAAGTGTCGTCAGGTTATTAGAGAGAGCAAACGGAGGTCATGGCAGCAGTTCCTGAGTTCCATTAACCGTTCTACAACCAGCACGAAAGTATGGGAGACCATCAGGAGGATTTCTGGAAGAGGAGGAAGGTGCCCCATAGCTGCTGTGATGTGTAACGGAACTTTACAAACACGACCAGCAGACATTGCCCAAGCCATGGCTACTTATTTCGCTTCCGTTACTGCCACTGCTAGTCAGGATCCAGAATTCCGGCGCCGCAGAGCGGCTGCTGAGAGGGGCCCCATGGACTTCAGGTCCGCGATTACGGAGGAGTACAACCGCCCCTTCTCCCTGTGGGAATTAGATTCTGCATTGTGTGTAGCCCGGGACACTTCACCTGGTCACGATGGGATCCACTATGCTATGTTACGGCACCTTACAGATCGCAACAAAGTTATCCTCCTTAACCTTTTTAATGCCGTTTGGATGTCAGGACACTTTCCCGACTTGTGGAGAGAGGCTATTTTAATTCCCCTTTTAAAACCCGGTAAAGATTCCACATGCCCCAGCAGTTACCGTAGTGTTGCCCTCACTAGCTGCATTGGAAAGACCCTGGAGCGGATGGTCAACCGCCGCCTTGTCTGGATGTTGGAATCCAGGCAGCTACTTAGTCGCTTCCAGTGTGGGTTCAGGCGATATCGTTCCACCTTCGATAACCTGGCCTCTCTGGAGGCGGCAATACAACAGGCTTTCCTGCGCCGTCATCACCTTCTGGGTGTATTTTTTGATATAGAGAAGGCCTACGACACTACCTGGAGGCATCTTATACTTAGGCAGCTTCACGAATGGGGATTTCGCGGTTGCCTTCCCATTTTTATCCGGTCATTCCTTTCTCCACGTTTTTTTAGATACCGAGTCGGTGGAGTGCTCTCTGACCGCTTTGAGCAGGAAAACGGTGTCCCTCAGGGTAGTGTTTTAAGTGTGACGTTGTTTGCTATAGCCATTAACAGTATTACGTGTGTTGTGAAAAGTCCTGTCCAGTGTTCACTATTTGTTGATGACTTCTCTGTCTTCTGTTCTTCTTCCAGTCTTGCAACGACAACTCGTCAGTTGCAGCTCACTCTCCGGCGGCTCGACGAATGGGCACAGAAGACCGGTTTCAAATTTTCAACAGAGAAGTCGGTGTGTGTTTGTTTTAACCGTTCTCGTTCTATTTTTAACTTACCTGAACTGCGGATGAGGGACACCGTTCTGAATTTTAAAGACACTGTGCGTTTTCTGGGTGTGACATTTGACTCTAAGCTTACCTGGTTGCCACATCTTAAAGATTTGAAGAGACGGTGCCTGAAGGCACTAAGTATTTTAAAGTGTCTTAGCCACACTTCATGGGGAGCCGACAGAACTTGTCTGCTACGATTTTATAGAGCATTTGTGCGTTCTCGCCTAGACTACGGGTGCACCGTGTATGGGTCAGCAAGACCCTCTTATTTAAAGATGCTGGACGTGGTGCATCATGAGGGGATTCGGCTCGCAACTGGGGCATTCCGCACGAGTCCCATACCAAGTATCTGCGCCGAGGCTGGTGAGCCACCACTTCACATGCGGCGGCAGTTTCTCGTGGCACGCCAGGCATATACGACTTTGTCCTCGCCAAATACACCAGCCCATCCGGTCGTTGCCCACCCTCCTGCGGAACGGCTGTTTCGTAACAGGCTACGGGCAACGAGGCCTTTTGGGATACGTTCTCAAGATTGTCTTTTAGATATGGATGTGTCTGGTTTTAATGTTTTACAGCGAGGTTGGAGTAAACGTCCACCGTGGCTCCTCCAGCGGCCGAGACTACTTTTAGAGTTGACACATTTTCAGAAGCATTCTACTTCCGATTTTATATTTCAATCTCTGTTCTCTCAAATTTTAGATCAGCATCGTGATTTTACCGTGGTGTACACGGATGGGTCCAAACAGGGGGACTCGATAGGCTGTTCCATAGTGTTCCCCAACACCACTATCAGGATTCGCCTCCCTCCTGCATACTCAGT
Organism: Locusta migratoria; assembly: GCA_026315105.1. Classification (NCBI taxonomy): domain Eukaryota; kingdom Metazoa; phylum Arthropoda; class Insecta; order Orthoptera; family Acrididae; genus Locusta; species Locusta migratoria. The sequence continues at coordinate 397,521,989 of CM048755.1, forward strand.
TTTCTCAGCAGAACTCCATGCGATCCTGCGGGCGCTGGAACAAATGCAGCGGGTTCGTGGCACGAAGTTTCTCCTGTGCTCTGATTCTCTCAGTGCGCTGCAATCAATACGAAATTTGTATCCAGCTGAGAAGATAGTGCAGCTCATTCATGACAGAATGTCCACTCTCCAGCAGCGGGGGAAGCAAGTGACATTCTGTTGGGTGCCAGGACATGTCGGTATTAGTGGTAACGAAATGGCTGATCGGGCTGCCAAGGAGGCTTGCGACAGTTCTGGTATTACTCATTGTGCCATTCCCCTGCCGGACATCCTCTCTGTGGTGCGCCGGAAGTCCCTTCGTTTGTGGGAGGAGACGTGGCAGGCAGTGACGAACAATAAACTGCGGTTGATTAAGCCCACTGTCCGACCGTGGCGAACATCCTGTCATTCATTGAGGCAGCATGAGGTGGCCTTGACACGTCTCCGAATCGGACATTGTCCTTTGACACATGGCTATTTACTCCGTCAGGAGGACCCTCCGATTTGCGATGCTTGTGGTGTGCAAGTCACTGTACGCCACATTTTACTGGAATGTATTTCCTACCGTGCTGCTAGGGCAGCGGTGGCTCTTTGTGGTCCCCTGCCCTCTGTTTTAGCTGATGACGAGGCGAGTGTGACGAAAGTATTCAATTTCTGTGAACTTTCCAGACTCTGGCCTAAGCTTTTAGGCTGGAGGTTTTAGGACGTTAACGAATGGTTCGCCCACCACTCCTCTGGCATGGCATTTTGAGTACGTCTGTAAACCTTAGACGCTCACCAACTGTTCCTACCTTGCCATGTTTGGTTGGGTCTTTGTTTCGTTCCCCTTATCGTTTGGCTACTTTGGCTACTTTCTCTTCTGTTCCCTATTTGTCTTCATTTCATTTTAATCAGGTCACACGTGTCGCCTAATTATCTTGTACGGGCGCTAAAGACCTAGTTGTCGTGCGCCCATAACATCCTATCCATCCATCCATCCATCCTTACGTGAGGTACGGTGTCAAAAGCCTTCTAGAAATCGAGAAATATAGAATCGATTTGCGAACCATAGTCGATAGCACCCATTACTTCGTGAGAATACAGAGCTAGTTGTTTCGCATGAACTATATTTTCTAAATCTGTGTTGACCTTGGGTCAATAGATCGTTCTGTTAGAGATAATTCATAATATTTGAATACAGGATATGTTCCAAAACCCTGCTGCAAATTGACGTCAATGAAATAGGCCTGTAGTTTAGTGGGTTACTCCTACTGCCTTTCTTGAATATAGGTGTGACCTGGGCAACTTTCCAATCTTCTGGTACAGATCCTTCTTTGAGAGAGCAGTTGTATATGGCTGTTAAGTAAGGAGCTATCGCTTCAGCATAATTGGATAGAAATCTAATGGGTATACAATCTGGACCAGAAGACTTGTTCTTGTAAAGTGATTTTAGTTGCTGCACTACTCCTATGGTATCTACTTCTATGTTACTCATTACGGCATCTGTTCGTAATTTGAAATCTGGAATATTGTTTTTGTCTTCTTTGGTGAATGAGTTTCTGAAAGCTATGTTTAGTAACTCTGCTTTAGTAGCGCTGTCATCGGCAGGATCGCCATTACTATCACGTAGTGAAGGTATTGTTTGTGATTTGCCCCGAGTATAGTTAACATATGACCAAAATCTCTTTGGGTTTTCAGTCAAATTTTGAGAAAGAGTTTCTTTGTGATAAATATTGTAGGTATCTCGCATTGAAACCTTTGCTAAATTTCGAACTACTGAGTATGATCGCCAATCCTGGGGATTTTGTGTTTGTTAAATTTAGCATGCCTTTTCCTTTGTTTTGCATAAGTGTCTTGATCTGTTTTGTGTACCAAGGGAATCACCTCCTCCTTTTATTAATTTATTAGGTATAAAACTGTCAATTGCTGTCGATACCACTTCTTTGAATTTGAGCCACATCTGGTCTACACCTACGTTTAGTGTTAGAAACGAGTGGAAGCTGTCTTTCAAGAAGCAATGTATTTTGTTTCTATCTGCTTTCCTGAACAAATATATTTCGCGTTTATTTTTGGTAACTTTCGGACTTTGGATATTCAGTTTCGCTACAACAGCTTTGTGTTCACTAATACCTGTACTCGTTTTTATGCTTGTTATTAGCTCAGGATTATTTGTTGCTAAGAGATAAAGTGTTTTCACATCCATTTACAACTCTAGTTGGCTCATGAACTAATTGTTCGAAGTAATTCTCAAAGAATGCGTTGAGTGCAATTTTGGACATTGTTTTATGCCTACCTGCTGATTTGAAAATATAATTTCGCCAACAGATCGAGGGTAAATTAAAATCACCACCTACTATTATCGTGTGAGTCGGGTACGTTTTTGTAATTAGACTCAGGTTTTCATTGAACCTTTCTGCTATTGTATTGTCAGTCAGGACGCCGGTAAAAGGAACCGATTATTAACTACTGAAGATTTTCGGGTACAACTTCTACCCGTAATAGCTCGCAGGAACTATCAACTTCAACTTCGCTACATGAAATACTACTTTTGACAGCTACAAACATGCCCCCACCTATTTTTTTAATCTATCCTTTCTGAACACCATTAGAGCTTTTGCAAATACTTCTTCTGAACTTATTTCTGGCTTGAGCCAACTTTCGCTGCCTATAATGATGTGTGTTTCGGTGCTTTCTATTAACGCTGGGAGTTCTGGTACTTTCCCGACACAGCTACGACAATTTACAACTGTTATACCGATAGTTTCCGGATCTACATTTCTCCTGTGATCCACCTGCATCCTTTGAAATTGCTGATTTTGTATTCCCCAAAGCTCTTTATCCTAAAAAACCGCCCAGTCCACACCACACAGCCCCCGCTACCCATGTAGCCACTTCCTGCGTATAGTGAACTCCTGACCTATTCAGCGAAACCCGAAAAGCCACCACCCGATGGCACAAGTCAAGGAATCTGCAGCCTACACGGTAGCAGAACCGTCTGAGCCTCTGATTCCGACTCTCTGTACCAGAGGTCCACAGTCGGTCCTGTCAACTATGCTGCAGATGGTGAGCTCTGCTTTCATCTTGCAAGCAAGACTGGCAGTCTTTACCACTTCAGTTAGCCACTTGAAAGCTGAGAGGATCTCTTCAGATCTGAAATGACACACATCATTGGTACCGAAATGAGCCACCACCTGCAGTTGGCTGCACCCCATACCCCTCATTGCATCCGGGAGGACCCGTTCCACATCTGGAATGACTCCACCCGGTATGCACACGGAGTGCACGTTGGCCTTCTTCCCCTCCTTGGCAGCCATCTCTCTAAGGGGCATCACCCACCTAACATTGGAGCTCCCAACTAAAAGTAAACCCACCCTCTGTGAAAGCCCGGATCTCGCAGACTGGGTGGTGACCTCAGGGTGAGACACACCATCTGACTCAGAAACGTCTTCCTGAGCAGATAGCGCCTCAAACCTGTTCGCAAGACGAACCAGGGAGGCCTCACAATCAGTCCCCTGGAATGTCTTGCACCTCGTGCCACGCACTGGACCAACCTCCCAAGCAACCACGGGTGGGATGTCTGCCTCACTGCTAGCAGTATCAGGACATGTCGCTGCCGCAGGCTGATTGGTGGAGACGGGAGTCCGTTCGGTCCCCACTGCCGGCGAACGACGCCACCGCCCATCGATAGTAGCTTCCAACTGTGCAACCGAGGTTAACACAGCTTGAAGCTGGGAGCGAAGTGCCACCAGCTCAGACTGCATCCGCACACGGCAGTCACAGTCCCTATTCATGATTTCAGTGCCAACAAAAACAAAAACTAAAGTCGCGATGCATTCAAAGGAAAACTACACTGTTTGTTAAAAAGCGGATCTGAATCTAATACGCACGAGAGCTCAGTATACATTTACAAATTGAGATGAGAAACTGCAGACGAAAATCACAATAATATGTCGCTTCTAATCAGAAAATAAAGACGACGACTGTCGCGACGCGATTCACACGACGGAATAATACACTAACCAGATACTTAATGCGAATATGAATCAAATAAAAGTGCAAGCACACAATAACTTTAATGAACTGAAGCGAAAGCGCACTGAAAAGTCAAAATATGTAGCTTCTAGAGAGAAGCCGGTTTCACTTACAACTGAAAATGTACTGGCTCTGGAGAGTTGCGCTCTGGACGTCGACCACTCGGCAACAAATCAGTGATGAGTGTGAATGAGTTACTTAACAAACAAAACAGAACACTTTCTATGAGTGCAACCAATACAAGTAGTCAGCATTTGAACATCTCTTAGGTCATTCTGCTATCTCAAAATATCATAGTACATTTTCATGGACTGAAAGGAAATGCATCATGTCATCACACTTTTTACACCGCGAAAAGTATAGAGAATGTATTATTTCAGATGATACGCTAATAGAAGTTGCAACAGAAACAAATTAGAAAACCAAACAAAATAGTAGATATGCTGATAAAAGCAGAATAGAGTTTAGAGGTTTCACTGGCAGAAATGAAGGCTATTTATTTGATTCAGCACTATACAGCAACAGTTAAATCAAATGGAGAACCTTACTATAAGGTTGTTCATAAGTAGTTTGGAAGTTTAGGGACTGATGACCCCACAGTTAAGTCCCTTAAGCTTAACAAACATTTGATGGTCTTCATTATTTTACTTCCCTCACTGTTTACCCCCAGTTTTTGGCCCAGTTTGGCCCTCCTTGCGCTTTGACCTTTCTCTTTAAATTTCTGTTACTGTGGGCCACTTGGGGGAGAACTCTCAATCTAGTCAATGTGTGTCTCATCTCCCATTCTTTCATTTCCTTCTTCCCTCCTTGCCATAGCCCCCACTCCGTTGCTAAACACACCAGTGTGTGTAGTCAGTCTGTGTGGTCTGGATGTTATGTACCCCCTCTAGGTTGTGCCCACCTTAACACTTTCGCTGTGGCTGACGCTATCCTACATTGAGCACAGACGCTTAAGTGTCAGCCGCAGCGAAGGTGTTCAAACATAAGTATCACACAACTGATACTTCAGCTGGTATCTCCTCCTACAGAACAAGGAGTAATGCCCATCTTCCTGGGTTATCAGGACTCCTGGCAATGGCCATGTTGCACTGGGTAGGGCACATGGAGCCCATGATCATAGTGGGTTGTATCAGGGCAGATGTTAGACATATGAAATGAATGGAACTTTAACCACAATGGTTATTCTATGGCTTTCTCTGAAAACAAGCATAGCTCTTTACACACTGATACCTCTAATAAGGGAACTTTCTCTGCCTGGCTACTCCTGCAGAGGAAGGCCAGGCTCATTGACTTAGCTGAAACAGTTTCTGCATGACCTTGTCTGCATCAGGCCCAATGGAGTTACATTGACCCTCACCAAGCCATTGTTTTTCGTACAACATATAGGGGACAAGTTTGGCAAATTTGACTCTGCATAAGATGGAGTCTGGTTCCCTGTTCTTCAAAACTGTTTCTGCCACCCTGTTAGTACCTGCGTGTGCCTGTGACCATATTGGCAAACATTCCATTGTCCTTTCCTCACCACTCCTTGAATATAGTTGAGGGAGTTACTTTTCACCATGATCTAATCCTTCAAACAGGCACAATCTGGAATGGCGAGGTGTCCATTTTGTTCACCACTTTCAGAGAGGTCCTAAGGACACACACACACACACACACACACACACACTTGAACCTGTGCCTTTATTTTGGTTTTAGTGGAGGATATTCTCCCACAGAAGGTAAAGGCTATGATTTACCGGTGTGATGTGAAGCTGTAAATCCCACCTCTGAGATGTTTTGGATGTATGCAGTTTGGGTACACGTTTTCCCTCTATGCGACGAATTCACATGCGATCCATAGAGAGTCGCTATTTCACCACCTGTGTGCATCAGCTGTTATCAACACCATTATCCGTGTTCGCTGGATTGTTGGGCACACAAGAAAGAGAATAACATAGAAGTCCCTCAATTGCTTATATTACTCTCTGAGGCCTGTCAAAAATTTAGTCATTTCCAGCCTGTGCATTTGGTATTAAGTTTTGCATGTGTTACATCCTATTCCCCATCCCCTCCTTATTCCACTTCCATTCCTCTCATCCGTCTTCCTCTCCTGCAGCACCCTTCCCTGTCTACATCTACATGAGATACTCTGCAAATAACATTTAAGTGCCTGGCAGAGGGTTCAGCAAACCACCTTGATACTATTCATCTCCCATTTCATTATTGAATAGTGCGCGGGAAGAAAGACACCTGAATCTCTCTGTTCGAGCTCCGATTTCTCGTATTTTATTCTGATGATCTTTTCTACCTATGTAAGTGGGAGTCAAAAATATATTTTTGCATTTGGAGGAGAAAGTTGGTGATTGGAGTTTCGTAAGTAGCCCACGCCGCAGTGATAGGCGCCGTTGTTGTAATGATACCCATCCCAGATCCTGTATCATTTCCGTAACACTATTTCCCCTGTACCCTGTACAGTGCCAATACAAAATGAGCTGCCCTTCTTTGGACTCTTTCGATGTCCTCTGTCAAACCCACCAGATTAGGATCCCACAATGGGCAGAAATACTCCGAAAAAGGATGGCCAAGCATAGTGTATGCAGTCTCTTCAGTAATTCTGTTGCATCTTTTAAGGGTTCTCCTCCATCCCAGCCAGAGAAATGCTCCCCTTCTCTAGTGCTTGCTGGTGAAAGTGTCCTCTCTCAAGGCTCCTCCTCCTGGCATTCTCAGGTTAGGTCTTTATGTTCAAGTCAGCCATTGGAGTCAGTTTGTGACCACCAAGGTCGCCCACTCTTCATTGGCCCCAGACCTGTCTTAAGGCACTTCTCTCTCTCTCTCTCTCTCTCTCTCTCTCTCTCTCTCTCTCTCTCTCTCTCTCTCTCTCTCTCTCTCTCTCTCTCTCTGGGCCCTGTCCCCCTCAGGAGGGGATGAGGGGGGGGGGGAGGAAGAAAGGAAGTGGGGAAAAAACCAAAAAACCTCATCTCACTGAGCTTATCTCAACTGCTGTTCATGGATGTCATCCCTTCATCATTGATGGACAATGGTGACCCAGCAGTGTAACAGGCTTCAATCCATTTGTTCCATCTGGATCCCTGTGCTGTATTCACCCAATGGAATTGCTACAGATATTACCATCATCTCCTGCAATTAAAAAAGGTTATTTCTATACTTTCCTGTATAAACATAACATTCATACTTGCACCTCCCGTCCATCTCAGACTTTCACAAACAGGTGCACCTGATAATAGGAAGTCATTTTCGTCTAATATGCCTATTGTCTGATTATAAATTTATTTCAAGCTTGGCTGTATGAAACCAGGGTCTTGTATTTAGTAAAGTCATCTTCAGTTGAGGCCCCCCCCCCCCTTAATATTCCTTTGTACCAAGAACTGTAATGAAATTTCCATTTCATTTAGATTAGATTAATACTTGTTCCATAGATCATAAATACAACAGTTTACAATGATGTGGAACATGTCCATTCAATAATTGGGTCTATACATGCCACTAAATATATTAAGGATTTTTATTTTTTTGTTATGTATTTTGTTTAGTGAAATTTCAAAATTTTATCTAAAAACTCATCTAAAGTGTAGGAGGAGTTGCCATTCAGCAATTTTTATTTTTAAATACTAGTTAGCTATCTGTCGGATGTTTGATTCAACTTGGTAAGTGACCAAAGACTTTCATGGCAGCATAATTCACCACTTTCTGTGCCAAAGTTAGATTTAACCTTGAATAGTGAATATCACCCTTTCTCTTAGTGTTGTAGCTGTGCACACTGCTATTACTGTTGAATTGGGTTGGATTGCTAATCACAAATTTTATACTTGAAAATATATATAATATTTGTGAAGCTAGTGAAGATCCATACATGTTTAAATGTGCCATGTGCATACCTGGTGGAGTCATTCCAGATGTGGAAAGAGTCCTTCCGGATGCCATGAAGGGGACAGGGTGCAGCCAACTGCAGGTGGTGGCTCACGTCGGTACCAATGATGTGTGTCGCTTCGGATCTGAAGAGATTCTCTCAGGTTTTGAGCGGCTATCTGAAGTGGTAAAGACTGCCAGTCTTGCTTGCAAGATGAAAGCAGAGCTCACCATCTGCAGCATAGTTGACAGGACCGACAGTGAACCTTTGAGTGGAGGGTCTGAATCAGAGGCTCAGACGGTTCTGTGACCGTGTAGGCTGCAGATTCCTTGACTTGCGCCATCGGATGGTGGGTTTCCGGGTTCCACTGAAGAGCTCAGGAGTCCACTATACACAGGAAGCGGCTACACGGATAGTGGGGGCTGTGTGGCATGGACTGGGGTGGTTTTTTAGGATAGAGCCTTGGGGAAAAACAAAATGGTCAATCTCAAAGGGTGCAGGTGGATCACAGGAGAAATGTAGATCTGGGAACTATCGGTATAACAGCTGTAAATTGTCGTAGCTGTATCAGGAAAGTACCAGAACTCAAAGCGTTAATAGAAAGCACCAAAACGCACATCATTGTAGGCAGTGAAAGTTGGTTCAAGCCGGAAATAAGTCCAGCAGAAGTATTTGCAAAACATCTGACAGTGTTCAGGAAGTATAGATTAAACAAAATAGGTGGAGGCGTGTTTGTCGCCGTCAAAAGTAGTATTTTGTGTAGCAAAGCTGAAGTTGATAGTTGGTGTGAGCTATTATGGGTAGAGGTTGTACCTCAAAATCGTAAGAAGTTGTTAATTGGTGCCTTTTCCCGGCCTTCCGACTCTGACGATACAATAACAGAAAGATTCAAAGAAAACCCGAGCCCAATTACAAAAAATGTACCCAACTTGCACGATAATAGTAGGCGGTGATTTTAATTTACCCTCAATCTGTTGGCGACATACTTATAAATCAGGAGGTACCAATAAAACATTATGTGAAATTGTCAATGCATTCTCTGAGAATTACTTCGAACAATTGTTTCATGAGCCAACTAGAATTGTAAATGGATGTGAAAATACACCTGATCTCTTAGCAACAAATAATCCTGAGCTAATAACGAGAATAAAAATGTATACAGGTATTAGTGAACACAGAGCTGTCGTAGCGAGATTGAATATCGAAAGTCCTAAAGTTACCAAAATAAACAAAAAGTATATTTGTTCAGGAAAGCAAATAGAAATAAAATACATTGCTTCTTGAAAGACAGCTTCGACTTGTTTCTCACACCAAATGTAAGTGTAGACCAGATGTGGCTCAAATTCAAAGAAATGGTATAAACAGCAATTGACAGATTTATACCAAATAATAAATTAATCAGAGGAAGAGGTGATCCCCCTTGGTACACAAAACAGATCAGGACACTGATGCAAAAGCAAAGGAAAAGGCATGCTAAGTTTAACAAACACAAAATCCCCAGGTTTGGTGATCGTACACAAAAGCTCGAAATTTAGCAAGGATCTCAATGTGAGATGCCTACAGTACTTAATACAACGAAACTTTCTCAAAATTTGACTGAAAACCCAGAGAGACTTTGGTCATATTTTAAATATACTGGGGGCAAAACACAAACAATACCCTCACTATGTGATAGTAATGGCGATACTGCCGATGACAGCGCTACTAAAGCAGACTTACTGAACATACCTTTCAGAAACTCATTCACCAAAGAAGACGAAAACAATATTCCAGATTCAGAATTACAAACAGAGGCCACAATGAGTAACATAAAAGGTAGGTATCATCGGAGTAGTGCAGCAAATAAAATCACTTAACAAGAACAAATCTTCTGGTCCAGAGTGTATACCAATTATATTTCTATCTGATTATGCTGAAGCGATAGCTCCTTACTTCACAGCCGTATACAATTTCTCTCTCAAAGGAGGATCTGTACCAAAAGATTCGAAAGTTACACAGGTCACACCTATATTCAAGAAAGGCAGTAGGAGTAACCCATTAAACTACAGGCCTATTTCATTGACATCAATTTGTATTCAAATATTATGAATTATCTCGAACAGACTGATCTATTGACCCAAGGTCGTTCATTGCGAAACATAACTAGCTCTTTACTCTCACGAAGTGATGACTGATGAGTGCTATTGACAAGGATTCGCAAATTGATTCTGTATTTCTTAATTTCCAGAAGGCTTTTGACACCATACCTCACAAATGGCTTTTAATCAAATTACATGGTTATGGTATAAACTTTGTTGACAAGATAAATCAATCAAAAGTGAAGGCCGTAAACTCCACAACATACCTAGGAATTCCTATCACTTCCGACTTGAATTGGAAAGAACACGTATATAATGTTGTGGGAAAGTCAAACCAGAGACTGTGTTTTATTGGCAGAACCCTTAAAAGATGCAACAGAAATACAAAAGAAACTGCATGCTTGTCTGTCAATTTTTGGAGTATTGCTGCCCAGTGTGGGGATCCTTATCAGGTGGGTTTGACGGAGGACATCAAAAGAGTGCAGAGAAGGGCAGCTCATTTTGTATTGTCACAGTACAGGGGAGACAGCGTTACGGAAATAATACAGGATCTGGGATGGGAATCATTACAACAATGGCGCTTATTGCTGCGGTGTAGGCTACTTACGAAACTCCAATCACCAACATTATCCTCAGAATGCAAAAATATATTGTTGACTACCACTTAGATAGGTAGAAATGACCATCAGAATAAAATATGAGAAATCAGAGTTCGAACAGAGATATTCAGGTGTTCTTTTTTCCCCACGCGCTATTCGAGAATGGAATGGGAGATAAATAGTATAATGGTGGTTCAATTAACCCTCTGACAATCACTTTAATGTGATTTGCAGAGTATCACATGTCGATGTATGTATGCAGGATGATCTTGGGTAGATGCCAACAATTATTCTGATTACATGCTTTTGTGCAATTTGAATACTTTTTTTACTCAATGTTGAATTGCCCCAGAATATGATCCCATATGATACACCAGTCGCCAGGTATGTTTGGGTCCACAAAAATTGCAGGAAGCTGTATTTTTGGTATGTTGTTAGGACACAGAGTATTATTAAACCAGGTTTGCAGCTTCGAAATCCTTTAGCTTAACTTTTAAGAGCCAAAAAAATTAACCTCAATTTTTGGGCTTTTTTGTTGTTTTGGCTTAACTCTTGAAGGGTGGTTTTTATGAAGTCACTCTCACCTTTATTAATGTAGATAAAATATTCCAAAGTTTAAGCCCAACCACAGCTCTTTAAGTTCATTAGTTCCTGAGATAATGGACTTCAAAAATTGACTTATTTCTCCAAAAAGTTCAAATTCTTGATTTTAGTCATCTTCCGGCTAGAATATTGTCTCTAATGATCACCCCACAGGGAAAGTCACACAGGACAAAAGTTACAGAGCAGTAATTTAGCTTTAATCCAAGTACAGAACGAAGTCCGTAGGCCTAATAGGTTTAAAGTTATCGTTACAAAACTAAAAGTAGAGAAAATCATACAGTTCAATAAATTGGCCCAGATGATTAATTTTTAAGAAAACAATTATTTATTTACAGGTAGTACTACTTATTACACAATGTACATGTAAAAACGTAAGTGGTACGTCAAGGTGAGAGTTGAGGTGGGTGAGGGGAGGGGAGGGTGTGTATTGTCGAAGGAAATGCCTGGGGACTCCTGCAACAGATTTACACCACAACATAAATTTGTAGTAATATAATGCAGTACTTCTCAGTTTTGAAGCCGTAACGAACTAAAATATAATGCAGTAGGTACCTACTCTAAATGTCTCTTACCATTCATTTTAACAAGAATGCCTGGATTTCTTCCTTCCTGGCTCGGGCTTCGTTGTTTCTTCTGTCTGTTGGAATGCTGTAACTGAAGGTGGTTCATCCACATCTTCGTCTTCCTCTTACGAATCTGCCGAGACATTTGGGGTGTTGCAGCATGTCTTTCCCTGGCAGATTCGGCAAAGAACAGAGCACTGGAGCCCTGCTCTTTGGCATGAGCAGGTCCCTTCACCACTCCCTTTCCTACATTTGCACATCATCTTCTTCATTAGTGGTGAGGGCGCTGGGTCTTTGATTGTGTTGATAGTATTTACCCCTTGGTGGTTTTTTGTCCAACCCCAGTCAGAGCGCTCTTTCTCGATGCCCAACCACATCTGAACCAGGTGCTATGTTCTGTAGGATTGCTGCTTCTTGGGTTGGGGTAGAGGAGCAATCTGGACTTTCGCACCCACAGCAGACATGAGGAAAAGTTCATAGCGGAGAGTTTGAAGGTTGTCTTCCTCTCTGCCACCATATAGGGTGACAAAGCACTTGAAGCCTGCAGAGGCTCTCTCTTCTTTAGTGGCACATGGCTTAAGGAATGTGGCAGCCACGCCAATCGGCTGGGGATTCTGCTCAATTATGCCCATCATTTTTGTTTTTCCCTGCCCGAAAATGGCAGATACCATGTCGCAACCAATGAACACGTGAAGGAACTGCTCTAATCCAGAAGGAAGCGACATTTGTCCCAAATTGAAGGATGGTGAAGAGAACTGTTCACAAATAGCTCCACCTCTTCCACCTTTATGGAGCAATATGTTCCTTGTATTGGAGCCCAACCCATTGAGGAGGACCAACAAATCGACATCCTCTCAAGCTATTAGGACATGTTGATGTTGTCGGCTCTTCTCCAGTGCTGTCCTGATAAGGCAGTCAGTGACGTTGGTAGCTTGCTTGGTCTCTAGTCCTTCGCTCTCCATTCCAGCGTGAATAAAGTTGATAAGGTGCTGCTTGTTTTTTTCCGTTGGAAAGAATTTTTTTGAGCTACTTTCATCACAGCACAATCTTGGAATATTATTTCGCTGCATGCAAGTGCTGCATAATGGGTAGTTGCTCAGCTGCTTTTGTGCTACTGCCAGCCACCTTCCTCTGAGTAGCCATCGAACACCACAGGCACATTCCTCCAATAGTGATGGACAGTGTAGGAAATATAGGCTGCTACAATTTCATGGATGTTGTTATGTTGCCAGATAACTGTGTGTAGCAGTGTTTTTTCACTGTCACTGTTCCCTCTCCAAGCACTTCCCGACACATAAAACAAACATCCGATGGGGGTAGCTCCGACATATTGTAAAAAAGAAAGTACTTAAAACACTACCATGATTGAGATACAGATGATTTTTTTTTAAACGTTCTTCAGATATTCGAATACGGCCGTTTCTAAGGACAGACTGGGTGTAGTGAGGAAGACCTTGGAGAGTTTGGGAGGGAGGACAGAACACCCGATGCCTCACCACTTGGAGTGAGGGGAGAGGGGTCGTGTCGGTGCCTTCACACAACAAAAGGCCTCGCTACGAACCAAAGTCCCAATCCCTTAACGGCTGACCAATACCCACAAACGGAGAGGCTTCTGTTTCTACAGCAATACCTATTTTCACAAAAATATTGGTATGCACAAATACACAAATTACACCTATTTCTATACAATGTGTTAATAATAATCATCATCAATGAGTAATTCCTCCTTTTTCTTGAACATATATAGGATAAGAAGACTGCAATTCATCTGGATTAGTTTATTGAAAACTCAGATTTCTCCAACTTCTCGTTTTTTAACGATAACTAGATCTATTGGCCCTATGGACTTCATTCTGTACTTGGATTAAAGCAAAATAACTGCTCTAACTTTTTTGTGTGACTTTCTCCATGGGGTGATCATTAGAGCCAATATTATAGCCAAAAGATGACTAAAATAAAGAATTTGAACTTTTTGGAGAAATAAGTCAATTTTTGAAGTCCAGTATCTTGGGAATTATTGGACTTGCAGGGCTGCGGTTGGGCTTAAACCTTGCAATATTTTATCTACCTTAATAGGGGCATGAGTGACGTTCCATAAAAAAAAACACCATTCAAGAGTTATAAGCCAAAACCAGAAAAAGTGCAAATATTTTGAGGTTTTTTGGCTCTTAAAATTAAGCTAAAGGATTTTGAAGCTGCAAACTTCGTTTAATAATACTGTGTGTCCTAACAAAATACCAAAAATACAGCTTCCTGCAATTTTTTGGACCTAAGGCCATTTTTTGTCTACAATGACTGGCCCATGTAAGCAGTAAAGGAAAATAAGGATAATAAGTTAATTTACTGGTATCACCAAAATATACCAATGACCCTGATAGCATAAGTAGCTGAACTTGAAAGTTTCAGGAGATCTTTAGTGTGTTTCTTCCAATTCAATGCCTCATCAATGCAAACACTGAAAATTTCGAATAGTCTACCTTTGCTACAGATTTCTATTGAAAGTCTATATTTATGAATGCTGCCATGTTGTTTACTGTTTGGAACTGTAAATGCTGGGTTTTATCAAAGTTTAATAAGAGTCTATTTGAAGAGAACCGCTTTATAATTTTCTGAAAGACATTTATAATTTAATTTGTTAATTTCTGTTTGTCAGGTGTTAACAGTATAGCTATATTATCAGCAAAAAGAACTAGGTTAGCATCTTTGTGAATATAGATTAAAATGTTCAAATGTTTTTAGAGCTTATGTGACTTAAGTATGGGGTCATCAGTTGCTGAACTTAAAAACTACTTATGAACTCGCTTATACTAGAGACGGCACAAACATCCATGCTGGATGGGGATTAGAGGTCCCAACGGGGAACAGCCTCGTGCATCATAGAATAGCACCTCAATGTGCTTGGCTGCTCTGCCGCAGCTGTGAATATAGAATGGCCAGGCATTAATATATATTGAGAACAGCAAAGGACCATATATATGCATTAGGCCAATAATAATTGTCAGTATCGAACAATATTAAGATTTTGAACCAATATTATTGGTTGTAATTGGCGGGGGTAAGGGGTCAAACAGCTAGGTCATTAGTCCTTCCAACTTGGAATAACTCATTTAGAAGTAGATATTTGAACTAAGGATGTGATCTAGCAAAGAATATTCTATTGGAAAAACATAGGAAAACTAGAAAATTGGTTGTATCAGCAAGACTAAAACCAACATGAAATAATTAATTCAACAGTGCCCATCACCACATCTCTGCAAGCAACCAGAAACATTTAACCCTTGATTAATTAGTGATAAGGATGTACTAGTCAACAGTTGCTGTCCCTATATCAGGAGCTTGAAGATGGAAGAAAAGGAAACTTAATGCTGAGGACCTGAGAACAAGGAAAAGAAGTGTACAGTGTGTAAACTGTTACATGGGACAGTTGGTGTGGGAACGGAGGACGAAAGCCCCTCCTCACACCATGGCAGCTGCAGGGAGAAAGGCAAGTGCAGGAGACAAGCCCTGCCTACATTCTGCAGTGCTGGCACCACAAACTATGCAGAATGCTTCCGTGAAAATATAGGTTCCGCTCATCATTGTAAATATCGACTTCAAATGAAACAAACCAGCTTACACATAAGCATGGTTGATAATAATCCTACGTGCAGGAATCACTCATTGTAATTATGTATTGCACAATAAGGATATCTCAGGACAGTGGTATGTATATAACAAATCAGATAATAATGGTTGCCTCTCACAGCACCTTCAGTCAGTAATGTCTTCTGTAGCCTTGAGACAAAGCCTTTTGATATCTATTGACTTGTACTGATTAAGGGCACCTCAGGAGGCTCAGCATTGTTAAGTATGGTTTTGGTGAACCTGGGGACCCTGAGTAGAGTGCTGGTAGGTGCCGCTGTCTTTGGACACGGTAACCTCTGGACACGCTTCAGCGACCACTATGTGGTGTGGCGGTGGAACATAGTGTGTACCGAGGAATACGGATCTTGGATTCACTGCCCGGGTCATGAGGAAGGAACTATATATATATAATTCTTAATTGTAAGGTGTGCTATGTGCTGATGGGATGCACGACTTTTGATGAGGTGGAACAGTTACTACCAAACCTCAGTTGTATAAGGCATGAGGAGCTCTGTCTAGGTGGAAATTTAGTTCCCTGGCTGCTAATGGGATCAGCAGGGATCTATTGAGTAATTTTAAAGCTCCTAGTGGGGTGGGTGTACCAATGGGGGGGGGGGGGTTACCAAAACCAAATCAAAACAGGGGCTCGGGTTCCCTGTACACCAGATTTAGAAGTTTCAAAAAAAAGTTTCATAATGAGGAACAGAACACTAGCTGCAAATAAGAATGTGTTTCTTGTAATACACATGTTTCTTGTAATATACATGTGGCATCTATTCAGAAAGAAGTGTCTTGAAACAATAAAGTATATACACAATGGCCCAGGACATACTAGTTAGTGTAAAAATGGACACTTACACATTTACTGTACATATGTAATATACTTCAAAGCAGATCCCATGGTACTTAATTGAATAAATCATTCATACATTCATTCATTCATTCATTCATCTGTTGATCCAGCATATGAGAGCATTACTCAGATATGGAATGAGTCATTTTACAGGAAAAATCGTACAATAGTTACAAGTTTCAGTATATGTACAGCTACAACAGACACAAATAATTAAAAGTTTATACACATTTCACGATATAAAGGTAAAGAGTGAAAAAACAAATCAATTAATCAATGTTATAAGATATACTTTTACAAGTATAGAGTTGTATCATTATTATTATTATTATTATTATTATTATTATTATTATTATTATTATTATCGTCGTCGTCGTCGTCGTCGTCGTCGTCGTCTATTAATAAACTGTCCTGATATAGGTTATTGTCTTCAGGTACTAAGTTCTTATAGTAAATATTACAATTAAATATCAAATCAGTTAGAATGAGAAGTCTGTCAAGTGTTGTGGGAGGCAGACTCAACGATCCAGTACACACGTGTGTGGGCGTTCAGAAGACCGGAGCATGACAACGCACACCACACACGATGAAAGGAGAAACCAGTGTGAGGCGTCCATATCCTCTAGAGGAGGGGACGGGGGTGTTGAAATATTTAAGTAGATCACAATTACTTTGTTGCAGAGGGGGAAACAGCCTGTGGCCATGCAAACTACATACAGCAAGCCTTCCAGCAAGAAAATTGCTAAGTCAGTGGCAAGGAGGGAGTAACTGGGAACTTATAACTCTACTACCAGAGGGGAGGGGAAGGTGCTGGACACAAAAGGGGGGGGGGATAGGGATTTCAGGGAGCCCTCAAATTGAGGGGAAGAGGGAGAGGGTCAATTGCTCAAGATGTAAGCGGGAGAGGTGGTAGGGGAAGGGGTGGGGAACGGAAATCCTCGTGAGAAGTGAGCAGAGTGGGAGTGACCTCATCCTGAATGAAGAGGCGAGGGAGGCTCGACAGGGCCAGTTCGATAAAATTAATTGAAACTGTGTAAGGTGGCCATCGATTAACACGATTAAGGCATTCAGCGATTTCTTGAGGACCCGATGTGGGATAGAATATGGGGGTGCTGAGATGGGGGTTGCCCTGTGTCATCACTTAGTATGATGAAGTCACAGCTCATGCAGGAGTCGGACGAAAGGGGTAGAGTGACTGGCTACGAGTGGGGGGGGGGGGTGGGTAAGATTTATTTTGGCACCTTGGAGACAGACCCTGTCAACAAGAGTGGGAAGTTTGCTCTTATTTGAAGGGGGGAGTGGTTAATGAGCTCGCTCCCCCCCCCCCCCCCCCCCCCCCCCCCCCCCCCCGTAAGACAAGAGGTTGTCTGTAGACAAACTCAGTGAACTCAGTGACTGAACTGCAGAGGTCCTCCTTGTAGGTGGCACAAAGACTGAGTAAGACAAGAGGGAGTGCCTCTGTCCACAGATAGTAATGGCAGCATAGAGCAGGTTTAAGTGTCTTGTGCCACTGCTCTAGAATTCTGTTGCTCTGGGGATGGCACATGATGGTGTGGATGTGTTTGATGCCAGAGGTGGCAGAAGTCTAAGAAGAGGGCCGATTCAAACTGCCTGCTTCAGTCTGTGGTTAAGACCGAGGGGAAGCCAAAGCAGACAATCCATTGACTGTAAGAAAGCCACGACGTTGGCAACAGGGGTGGCCTCCACCCATCGAGTGGTGTGGTCGATGGCAGAGAGAAAGTAGCAGAACCCATCAGGAGGAGGAAAGGGGCCGACTAGGTCAATGTGAATGTTTTTAAATCTGCCTTCAGGGACAGAAAAGGGACCTAAAGGAGGGGAAGCAAGTGTTGAGATTTTATTGTGTTGACAGGGTAGGCAGGTGCATGCTCAAGTTTGGCATTCACGTTTCATATTCCACCAGAGAAAACATTCGCCCTCAATATCTGGGACTGAGGTGCAGATGGGGTGGAAGGGGGGGTGTTTCAGAAAATAGTTGCACCAGGTCAACATCAGTGACTTAAAAGGCAGCCACAATATTCAGAATGAAACTTTCACTCTGCAGCGGAGTGTGCGCTGATATGAAACTTCCTGGCCGATTAAAATTGTGTGCCGGAACCGGGACTCGAACCTGGGACCTCTGCCTTTCGCGGGCAAGTGCTCTACCACTGAGCTACCCCGACAAGACTCACGATGCCGCCTCACAACTTTACTTCCGCCAGTACCTCGCCTCCTACTTTCCTGCTGTATGAATAAAACTGAGCATTTACTTTATACTCTGGATTCCAGAGAACATACTCAGGTTCGTATGAATAAAGGGAGTCAGAGAATGTACTTCAAGCGAGTATGTTCTCAGCGTGAATGAAGGGTGGGAGAAGTTGCTCAATTCAGAGAAGATTCTTCAATTTCGTATGAATAAAACCAAAGAAGTTGCTCATAAGCATAGAACATACTCACAGATTTGGAGTGAGCTGTGTAGTATACTTCACGTTGAGTAAGTTCTAGTGCAACAGGTGAGATAGCAGAATTTATGGCTATTAGGGAAAATATGTACGTGGCCCGAAGAAACACAGAGGACAGACACTGCAAAATCTTAAACAGATTTAACAGTGCGAATATTAATTGGTTGTCAGACCATTTTCTTCCTTGAAATCATAAAAGGAGAGGAGGCGCCCTTTCTAACGTGATGAAGATGATGTTTCTCCGTTATTTCGCTGACCCAGGATTCCAGAGGGGTGTAGCAGAGGACATTGGTATACACCAGATGACTGTGTCTACTACCTTTTCATATGTGCTCCAGCATGTGTCAGCTAAAGCTCCTATATGACTAAAGTTTCCTAGTAACACAGAACAACTACAGATGGCCAAAGTGAAGTGGCAGAGCAAGTATCGGTTTCCTTGTGCGGTGGGTACATTGGATTGTACTCGTATACCAATATTAAAACCATCTGCCCACGGGGACGAATATATTAACAGAAAAGGATATGCTAGTGTAAATGTACAGGCGACTTGTGACGCCTACGAACTATTCACAAGCGTTGACGCATCGTGGCCTGGCTCTGTCAATGATGCCAGAATTTGGAGACACTCAGATATCCAGAATGTACTGCGGGAAAATGCATGCAATGCATTTATTTTAGGGGACGAAGGCTACAGCATTGCACCATGGCTAATGACTCCATTCCAGAACCCGCAAACACCAGACGAAAGGGCCTTTAACAGGTTACATGCACGGGAAAGAGTAATTATAGAACACTGTTTTGGACAATTAAAAAGACAATTTCCAGTGCTGCAAGCCAAAATAAGACTTTCACATGCAACAATCCCAAGTGTAGTATTAGCCTGTTTCATGTTGCATAATGCAGCAAGACAATTAGGTGAAGAAGATTTCGTAGCACCAAGTGAGGAAGAAAGTGAACTAAAAGTGTGGGGAGAAGAGCAGTCTCCAAACATAAGTACTTGTGGCCTTAATAGAAGGCAAGAAATTGTCAATGTCATTAGACACTGGTAATTGTTGATATGAAATCTCTCCTGTGTATAGGTTTCATGTCTCCTCTTCTGTAGATATATTTTTAAGTCTTCTTTCCTGTATATATTTTTCATGTCTTCTCTCCTATGTATTTGTTATTTCTTGTACAGCTGTCATTCATTTGTGTATATATCATGGTTTAATCACTATAAGTTTGTTTATTTTTATTCCTTTTATCATGTTATAGTAATTTAACAGAAATGTTGCTTATTCCAACATTAAATGGAATGTGTATGTTGGCATATCTAATATTGTTGTTATTTTGAAGGGACTAAACAGGTAGGTCATAGGTCCCCATGTCTAATGACTCATTACTATCAGGGCAGGGAGATGAATTTACAAAATTAAGTCATACAGGAGACCCATGACAATTATAAGAGTAACAGAATATATGTATACCCAGGTGGATTGCTAATTGTTAATGCATTTCTGTCCAGGATCTGTTTTCAGATTGCAGAATTAAATCTCTCTTTGAACCTTGTATAACATGTTTAAAACAAAATTATTTTCAGTTTCAACAGACACTGTATACTCAATCTGATGGTCTGGCAATGTTTTCCCCTGAGCACCTTACTAGCTGAGATGTTCATGGACAACTTCGAACAGACATTTTTAGAGAGAGAGCCACTCAGTTCTAAAACTCATTACTGGTATAGGCATGTGGATGATGTAGTTTGTTTGTGGACAGGCACCATCAGACCAGATAACAAATCCACATTTTGTTTCTACTATCACATGATGACAATACTTTCTTATACAATCCCACAGTTTCAATATTTTAATACCATTGCAGCATAAGATGTGTTCATTTAAATTCCATTTCTTTGTAGTACACTTGTTCTGTGGTATTGATTCATACACATAAGAAATTTGCAAATTAACATATATTTGAAAACCCATCTTTGTATATGTAACCTCAATGTCACGATGGCCTAAGAAGCCGAAAGCTGCTAATAACAAACAAATAGAAATATTGTGGAACAAAAATATTTTGTATTTAAGTGTTTTAAATATTTGCAAATTATTGTGGTAAACAAGTGTTTAAACAGCAACACTTCAAACTGGATTTGTTACTTATATTATTCCACTTATAAAAAATTTTTCCCTGTTTATGGTGAAAGTGTGTTATTATGTTCTGTGTTACTGATGTATGGAAGACTTTGGTAAATTACAAATACACATGAATTGAATTTGTGTACAACTTGTGCTTGGCATAACTACACCGACTTTCAACAGACTTACATATTTTTATTCACATTCTGCATTTCTTTGTTTATAACAGAAGATGCCTCATCAGTAGGTCCAAAAACGAATTTTATTTGTCTTTGAACAGAGAGAAAGGGGAAGGGGTTTTTTCCTTAATCATATAAAAATATATTTTGTTTTCAAATCTCTTTACACCAAATTTGTTCTTCTACCACAGTACCTCATAACTTCCAAATTAAGGCAGGTTACAAAAAACATACATTCTCACAAAAAGCCATAGTAGTAAAGAATTTCGCTGTGGCTGACGCTCGTAAGCATCCATGCTCAATGTAGGATAGCGTTTTTTCTATCATGCATTGGATTCGTTGAAACCAGCTGCATCCAAATCAATTTAAACTACATTCCTATCACTGTTAGTTTGGGAGCTACAACCCTTCAAAGTTTAGGGGGCAGAGGCTACGACAGCGTGGCTGACTGGCTGACTGGCTGGTGGTCATGAGACAGTGGGCCGTGCCCCAGGGGATAGCCACTCTGCCAGTCAGCTATGCTGTCGCAGCCTCCGCCCCTGGAACTTTGAAGGGTTGTAGCTCCCAAACTAACAGTGATAGGAAAGTAGTTTAAATTGATTTGGACACAGCTGGTTTAAACGAATCCAATACACAATAGAAAAAACTATCGATCCATTTAAAAAAAATGATCTTTTTGGTGTAACTCTTTGGAAAATGATACAATAAACTATGTTCATAGCTCCGCAGAAAGTGTACCATTTCTTGTGTTGACCTACCGCATTACAATTTCCCGTCACCTAATATTTTATAAGTTACAGAGGCAAACACACTTAGTGAAACACCCTGTCATTATAAATATGAAATATGTTGGTATATTCTTTTGTAGGTACTTAAAAATGGATCAGAATTGATAAATAGCATGATTAACTGTAATTAACACAGTTATGTACAATGTTTCCTTTATAAGCTGTTGATTTACATATGGACAAACTTTTAGATTTGTAGCAGTGGGTGTAGAGATATTCACAATGTGAAATATATTTGTCATTCAATTCTGAAAGTAACATAGACAAAATAGAAAAAGCAAAATTCTAAAATTATTTGTAAAAGGATGCAATACTTGGTGGGTGTGGCAGGGGAAACTACAGCCTGAAGGAATGTACTACACAGCTTTTTGCTGTGCAGAATATAAAAAAAAATAAGACTTACTACAGTGTAAGAAAATCAATGATTATTCCTGAATCTGTTAAAAAGAACAAAAAATGTCGGGCTCAAAAGTGATAACTGTTGTAGCAGAAACATGAATTTTGCTTTCACTGTCATCTCTAAGATAAATGGACTTAGCCTGTCTCCCTATTCTCAAAATGTAATTTTTTTCTTTTGACATTTTTTCATTATTTACATGAAACCAAACACCTTAGCACAAGTATCACATCTACTCCTGGAAGAAAAAAGTTTTTTCTTGTAAACTATGCACTGTTCTTAATCAAAACTGTGCAGCAAAATGATCAGCCTATAAGTTACATGTGTGGGCCAAACTCTCCCTTGCTTAATTATTTTTTCTTTTCCAAAGTGAAATTTTAGATTTCATTTATGTACAGATGAAAACCATTTGAAAATTACAAAGAAAAACAAGCCAGGCATTTATAATAATTATTTTAGTTCAATAACTGGCTATTCCATGTCAAATCACCCAGGTCATGTTGTCCACCATCTCAGATTGTTGAGATACTACCTAAATTCGCTTAAATTTATAATGCATTTATTTAAGCATTAAAGTTTCAAAGAAGATTACACAAAATATTAAAGATTTGTCACTTTTGAATGTCTGGCAAAATCACAAGGGTACTAAAAAAAGGCTTCATCACATTTCTCCAACCTACTGGGAACTTAGTTTTGGTCTTAAATAATTGCCAGGATTATAAGCACTCTAATGAATGGTTATCTTATGGTCACACAAATAAATGGAATATCTTGTCTTAAATTGTGGCATCTACAATCAAGCCAGGTAAAGAAAATCCAGCCACTACCATAGTTGTAAACAGTTGGAACTGAAATCATTATAGAAATGAACATAGTAAGCAACATTAATCATGAACTTTTGGAATAAAAGCCTCTAGTTGGTATCTGTGTGAACAATTTTCTATGATACTGGTGGGCTCTGTGCACTTTGCCACGTGCACAAAGCACAAGAAATGTGAAGTTGCTGCAAGCAGCATACATTATAACAGCCTTATTGTGTCTGTATATTTTTAGATTTATCTAAAGCTTACAACAGTTGATTGTAAATACGTGATACAACCCTATAGGGATATTCATACAGATGTTTTTTTCATTTTTTGATATTAACATACAGATGAATAGTATGTGAAATTGACATTAAACGCTTTGCGTCGTAACTGTTAAGAATATATATTTCTCTTATTCGAAGTTGTCATGTTTCAACATGTATATTCTGTCCTTTTTGTTGAACATATTGTTAAAGTCCTTTAGATTTCTTTTTAATTTTAAAACTAGAAAATTATATTTGGTTCAATGACTTTGAAATGTTACACCAGAGGGCGTTAGTAGTGCCATTTTTCTAACGTGCCGCTGCGGGATTTTGTAAGCAGCTCGCTCATTTCATGGTTGGACAATACATTGATATGTTCAACAAAAAATTGTTACATTCAGCTAATTTGACATATGATTATGCATAGCTGATATTACAATGATTGGTATGTACATTTGCTATAACCTGCAACTGGATTGGCTTTGAGTTTATTCTATTTTATATGTTTGGACTTTGTACTGATTTTTATATTTTCTTGTACTGTAGGTGCATTGAGGATGATAACTATGTGATCGAAATCGATCTGCAAAATCATTAATAAAAAATGACCAATGCTGCATACTATCGTTATTGGATTCATTGTTTTGTGGTTGCTGAGCACACCGTTCCAAAAAATGGAATCAAACCTCTTAAACAAAACTTGTTTGCAATGGCAATCCCCATGTGCTGTCACCGTGTCACGCACATCCTGCCCTTTCGTGCCCGCTGTGCACACCTTGCACCCCACCGCCAACTTGAGAACTGGAACTTTATCTTCCCCCATCCTCAAGCCAGCCTTCCCATCACGTTTCCATGGTGAACTATGCTAAGAAAAGTATTGCATCTCATGGTAAATTTCTCCTTCTTGAGCTTTCAAACCTTCCTCTAGTGTTTGATTCATTCTCATAGTGTTTAGTGTGTGCAATCTCTGGTTGTTACAGCTGCCATGTAAATTCCATCTTCTGCTTGTGCGACAGTGGCTTCCCCGCTCTTGTGGGAGGCCACTTGCAAAACTACATCCTCTCCCATCCTGTCTGCTGCTGCATGACCGCCATATTGCCAATGTGCACAGGTGGCACCACCAACTGCATCGGTGGCTACTACCCAGCCAGCCAATCTGTTGGCTGCCACGGCTCAGCCATCTTGCTCTCACAAACCAGTGGCACCCCAGCAGCTCCTGGGCCACTAACATAACATCGCTACCACTTCGCCTCCTGCCAGCAGTGAGAACGACTACGGGGTCACCAACCGTGCTGTGGCTTAGCTGTCACCTATCACACAGTGCGGGTGAACATCCTTTCCACCACGCCCCCTGCAGACTTGTGTCAACCCACTTTAGACTCTGCTGCTTCCTCCAGTGATAGTTTCTCAAGAGTGCATTTCAGTTAGCACCAATGGTACCATGCTGTCTTTATGCAAAGACGTTTGTGGCAGTAGAGGCACAGATTTCCGAGCTGCTTGATTTTGGCATTATCGAACATTCATTGAGCAATTGGTCTTCTCCCATCCACTTAGCAAAATAAGGTGATGATTCTTGGCATACGTGTGGGGGGACTGTCAGAAGCTCAATGCCAAGACTATAATGGACAGATACCCAATTTTAAATGTTGCAGATTTTACCCATGCACTTGCGGGCATGAAGGTTTTTTTCTGTCATTGACTGTAAACGAGTATATCATCAAATCCTGATGGATCTGCAGGACGTTGAACAAACTGTCATCACAAACTCCGATTGGTTTATATCATTACCTCTTCGTGCCCTTTGGACTTAAGAATGCCACACATACTTGGCAACACTTGATAACTGAGGTTCTTTCCACCTAAATTTTGTTTTGTTTACCTAGATGGCATCCTAATTTTTAGTGCTTGAGTTGAAGAAAACATCCACCACCTGCAGATCCTATGCAACACTCTAGCTAGGGTGGACATTGAGCTAAACCACAAGGACCAACTCCACCAAACCTCTATCCGTTTTCTAGGCTACACTGTCTCTGCAGATTGCATCTCCCCTCCAGTTGGGAAAGTGAACTCTGTTAAGGACCTAGGCTATCTCGCCCTTCAAAATTAAAGGAACTTAAATGGGTCATATGAGTAAAAAAGAGCATATGCTCCAGAGAAGATGCTCAGAGCAAAAGAATGTTCTCTGAGTAAGTTCTCAATTTCATATGAATAAAATCTTTGAAGCAAATGCTTTGGCCAAGGAGTACTTTCTCACTACCTCTCCTCCTTCTGGAGTAAGTCCTCAAGATGAAGATCTTTGGTGGTCAGTTTGTGTACAGAAGTGAGTGGGCTTACAGAGATTTATTATGGATGTATATGAAATTGAATTGGTAAATATAATTAAGGATTATCCTGCACTCATTAGCAAGGCACAAACGCCAGGTGCCAGAAGAGAAAAGGCGGAGTGTCTCAGCAATGTAACTGTGCGTTACAGGGTGACATTTGGGAAAGTTATATCAGAGGCTCAAATAATGAAGAAGACCCACAACATGAAATCACATATAACAAACAAAACAGATATAAATAAACATGCAATGCTAAAATTGTGTTAAGAAAATGGGAAGAGACGTTTCTGAAGTTTATGGACGGGGACAATTGCAATCCCATGATCCATCGGATTCCTGGTAAGTTCCTGACACCCTTTTCTTTATTTATTGTTTAAGACTTTTAAATTGTGGATTAGCAAACAATTTCTCTTTATTACGTGAAAAATGAAAGTTTTCTGTAGAAGTTGTTCAAATTAGACAAATTCCGGTGAAAGTGTAGTAGGGCAATCATATAATTAGATAAATCAACTTTATGCATGAACCAACTTACTACATATTCTTACTTCAAAGAAATTAGTACTGATATACTAATTGCTAATATTGTTTCTTTGTTTTTTTTGTTTTAGGTGCTTGCGTAATAGGGGCTACCAGTTGTACACACACACCTCACGAAGTTACGAGCACACCACCAAAAACAAACAAAGTGCAGAGTCAATGGGAGACTCAGATGTGACTCTTTTTGAGCTGTGTACAGTTTTGAACGTAGATACAGATGTGGAAGAAGCACTGGAGGTGACTGTACAACAGTATTCGCCACTTCTGGGGCAACAGCGACCCCTGAAGCGTCGGCGACTGCCCTATGAAACCGATGAAACGTTTAATTTAACAAATTCGAAGTTACACAGACTAGTTCTTTTGACCAACCTTGATGTACTTAATAGGAAAAGAGAGAAACTCATGATGGAGGAGAGGAGAAGAGAAGTGTACATTAGTGTAGCTGTTGCCTATGTGCTGTATTTTTTTAATTAAAAATTATATTTAAAATGATTATTTGTATTCACTTACTCAGTACCACACCCACTTAAATAAATGATTTAGTAAAAAATTATTTTCAGTGATCAGTGGCAGAAATATATTCTAGTTTATAATGTCATGGTTAAAAGGTGTTTACTCTTAATTCTGTGTGGTGTCTGGCACCATATTCTTTAAACAATTTTCCTGTACAGGGTCATTCCATGAACAGAGATGGGTGCATTTTGCTGAAAGTTTTGAAATTAATTTTTGTGATCCTGTCTACACTGCAGCCTTGAAATTAAGCCTATTGG
Organism: Locusta migratoria; assembly: GCA_026315105.1. Classification (NCBI taxonomy): domain Eukaryota; kingdom Metazoa; phylum Arthropoda; class Insecta; order Orthoptera; family Acrididae; genus Locusta; species Locusta migratoria. The sequence goes on from CM048755.1 coordinate 397,548,831, forward strand.
TGAGAGATTATTTTTCAGAAAGTAGATTGTGGTTCTTTTTGTGATATCAGCATTGTTGGTGTAGGTTTCCAACTATTTAAATACTAGTAGGTCTATTTGAATGAAAATGTGTAAATTATTTTATTTACACAAATTTGGTATGGCTGTATTCTTCAATGTGGCAGTTTATGTGTTTATTGATCAGAACAATCTGCTTTACTTTTAGCTGTCTGTGTTATTAAATGTTGGACAGCAGTATGTAAAATGAGTTACCTGCATGAACATAAAGATATCATTAGGTCAGAAGGTTCTTTTTAGTTAAGAAGTATATCATCCCTTAGTGTTGGTGTCTGATGACTGAAATCATAAAAATTGTTTGTGTATATTCTGCTTGAGGAAATTCCACATGTCAGTAAAATCAGTTTTTTGGTCATAGCACACAGATCAAGAAGAGATGTATTTCAGCTAGTCTAAAAGTGTTCCCAAGTATCATGTGGAAAGAAGGTACAGGGGGTTTGGCTAAACTGCAGTCTGTTGCCCACACGCTACAAATGTTGGGCAACACTACAGAATGTTATGAATACACCACAGTTAGTTTATTTTATGATCTGTACAAAACAGTGACCATTTTAACTGATAGGTTAGGTATATTTTAAACAAGTAGGAGTTTTTTTTTTTTTTTTTTTTTTTTTTTTTTTTTTTTTTTTTTTTTTTTAATATGTAGTGCCCAAATCTGCAGTTCAGAAACACTCAAAAGTTGCCAACATACACGCCATGCTAATAACATGGGCAACACATGCTGCAGTTTTACCATGGATTTTTTTATATATTTTGCTATCGGTGGAGTGTAGAGGTAGTTTGAGCTCATGTCTTGGGATGGAAATATCTGGCTTTAAAAGCAAACAATCTCTATGTGCACTTACTTACTGAAGTCTTGACAGATTGGTGAAGATGAGGGGAAGCATGTTTACGGCTTTTATTCCGAAACTTCATGATTAATGTTGCTTACTCTGTTCATTTTTATAATCATTTCAGTTCCAACTGTTTACAACTACAGTACTGCTTGGATTTTCTTATCTGGCTTGATTGTAGATGCTACAATTTAAGTCAAGATATTCCATTTATTTGTGTGACCATAAGATAACCATTCATTAGAGTGCTTATAATCCTGGCAATTATTTAAGACCAAAACTAGGTTCCCAGTAGGTTGGAGAAATGTGATGAAGCCTTTTTTTAGTACCCTTGTGATTATGCCAGACATTCAAAAGTGACAAATCATTAATATTTTTGTGTAATCTTCTTTGAAACTTTAATGATTAAATAATTGCATTATAAATGTAAGCGAATTTAGGTAGTATCACAACAATCAGAGATGATGGACAATGTGACCTGGGTGATTTGACATGGACTGACCAGTTATTGAACTAAAATAATTATAAATGCCTGGCTTGTTTTTTTTCTTTTTAATTTTCAAATGGTTTCCATCTATACATAAATGAAATATAAAATTTCACTTCGGGAAAAGAAAAAATAATTAAGCAAGGGAGAGAGTGGTCAATACGGTACCAGTCCTCGTCTAAAATTTCATTGTCATTCACTGTGTACAGTTTTTCAGAATTTATACTAAGAACAGCCAACCTTTGTGTACTAAGTGAAATTTTTCATTTACTATAGCAAACTCATATGCAAGCTCCCTAGCCCAAATTCAAGTACATCCACAATTTAACACTTTCGCTGCGGCTGATGCTATCCTACATTGAGTGCGGATGCTTATAAGTGTCAGCCACAGCGAAAGAGTTAATTTGGAATCCCTCACATGATGTAAAATCAGTGTCCATTTCACTCAGAGGTTCAAATAGAGAGAAATGGATGAAGGTCCACACGTGTAACTTACAGGCTGATCATTGTGTTGGACAGTTTTGATTAAGAACAGCGCATAGTTTACAAGAACAAACTTTTTTCTTCCAGGAGTAGATGCGATACTTGTGCTAAGGTGTTTGGTTTCATGTAAATGATGAAAAAATGTCAGAAAAGAAAAACAATATTTTACATTTATTGAGAATAGGGAGACAGACTAAGTCCGTTTATCTTAGAGATGACAGTGAAAGCAAAATTCATGTTTCTGCTACCACAGTTATCACTTTTGAGCCTGCCATTTTTTGTTCTTTTGAAGAGATTCAGGAATAATTATTGTTTTTCTTACACTGTAATAAATCTTATTTCCTGATATTCTGCACAGCAAAAAGCTGTGTAGTACATTCCTTCAGGCTGTAGTTTCCCCCACCACACCCACCAAGTATTGCATCCTTTTACAAATAACTGCATTCGTCTTCTGAACTAATTTTAGAATTTTGCTTTTCTATTTTGTATATGTTACTTTCAGAATTGAATGACAAAAATATTTCACATTGTGAAAAATCTCTACACCCACTGCTACAAATCTAAAAGTTTGTCCATATGTAAATCAACAGCTTATAAAGGAATTACTGTACATAACTGTGTTGATCACATTTAATCATGCTATTTATCAATTCTGACCCATTTTTAAGAACCTACAAAAGAATATACCAACATGTTTCATATATATATATACGAAGCAGCTAGGCTGCGAAAGCTAGCGCGCGCGCGCGCGTGTGTGTGTGTGTGTGTGTGTGTGTGTGTGTGTGTGTGTGTGTGTGTGTGTGTTTATTTGTTGCTATCACTGCCTGTGCTCCTTCGCCTGGTAAGTGGACTTCATCTATTTTTTACGTATATTTTTCCTGTTAGGAATTTTTCCTCTATAATATTCGTATCAAATAATATATATAGTATAAAAAAGTAGACGAAGATTACTCACCAGGCGAAGGAGCACAGGTGTGACAGCATCACAAATAAATAAATGAACACACTCAAGGAGCCATTCCAATCCCGGGAGAGGACTTACCTTGGGGGAAGAAAAGGAAGGTGAACAAATACACACACACCCATACATTTAAACAGACACAAACACACCTAGGCAGACATACTATAGAAGCCAAAGAAGTTAAGAAGTTAGACAGAGATGCCACTAGAGCCAGAGGCTCTGTCCAGAGAACTGAGGCTGTTAAAGATGACAGGCAGGAATTCAAATTTAGTGGAGATTAAGACCAGGTGGGCAACGGGAAGAGAGAATATGCTGAAGGGCTAGTTCCCATCTCCGGAGTTCTGAAGGATTGGTGTCGGTGGGAAGTATCCAGATAACCCGGCTGGTGTAGCACTGTGCCAAGATGTGCTGGCCGTGCACCAAGGCATGTTTAGCCACAGGGTGATCCTCGTTACCAACAAACACTGTCTGCCTGTGTCCATTCATGCGAATGGACAGTTTGTTGCTGGTCATTCCCACATAGAACGCTTCACAGTGCAGGCACGTCAGTTGGTAGATCACGTGGGTACTATCGCAAGTGGCTTTGCCTTTGATCGTGTTCACCTTCCGGGTTACGGGACTGGAGTAAGTGGTGGTGGAAGGGTGCATAGGGCAGGTTTTACAATGGGGGCGGTTACAAGGGTAGGAGCCATAAGGTAGGGAAGGTGGTTTGGGGATTTCATAGGGGTGGACTAGGAGGTTAGGTGGGCGGCAGAAAGACACTCTCGGTGGAGTAGGAAGGATGTCATGAAGCACGGATCTCATTTCGGGGCAGGATTTAAGGAAGTCGTATCCTTGCTGGAGAGCCACATTCAGAGTCCGCTCCAGTCCCGGAAAGTATCCGGTAATAAGAGGGGCACTTCTGGGATTCTTCTGTTGAAGGTTCTGAATTTGGGGGGATGAGGAAGTGGCTCTGGCAATTTGCTTCTCTACCAGATTTCGTCTTAATATTCGTATCATATATTTGAATATATATATAATGGTCTGTCTATGTGTGTTTGCATTTGGATATGTGTGAGTGCGTATGTGTTTACCTTTCTTTTTTCCCCTAAGGTAAGTCCTTCCACTCCTGGGACTGGAATGACTCCTTTTCCACTTCCTTAAAGCCCGTATCCTTCCCTTTCTCCTCTCCTTTATTCCTCTTTTCCTGAAGAAGCGACTAATGATTGCGAAAGCTCATATGAGTGTTTGTGTTTCAAATAAGAGCAAACTTCCCACTCAGGGTCTGTCTCCATGGTGCCAAAATAAATCCTCCCCCCCCCACACTCGTAGCCAGTCACTCTACCCCTTTCGTCCGACTCCTGCATGAGCTGTGACTTCATCATACTAAGTGATGACACAGAGCAGCCCCCATCTCAGCACCCCCATATTCTAGCCCACATCGGGTCCTCAAGAAATTGCTGAATGCCTTAATCGTGTTAATCGATGGCCACCTTACACCGTTTCAATTAATTGTATCAAACTGGCCCTGTCGAGCCTCCCTCGCCTCTTCAGGATGAGGTCACCCCCCCACTCTGCTCACTTCTCACGAGGATTTCCGTTCCCCACCCCTTCCCCTACCACCTCTCCCGCTTACATCTTGAGCAATTGACCCTCTCCCTCTTCCCCTCAATTTGAGGGCTCCCTGAAATCCCTATCCCCCCCCTTTTGTGTCCAGCACCTTCCCCTCCCCTCTGGTAGTAGAGTTATAAGTTCCCAGTTACTCCCTCCTTGCCACTGACTTAGCAATTTTCTTGCTGGAAGGCTTGCTGTATGTAGTTTGCATGGCCACAGGCTGTTTCCCCCTCTGCAACAAAGTAATTGTGATCTACTTAAATATTTCAACACCCCCGTCCCCTCCTCTAGAGGATATGGACGCCTCACACTGGTTTCTCCTTTCATCGTGTGTGGTGTGCGTTGTCGTCATGCTCCGGTCTTCTGAACGCCCATACACGTGTGTACTGGATCGTTGAGTCTGCCTCCCACAACACTTGACAGACTTCTCATTCTAACTGATTTGATATTTAATTGTAATATTTCCTGTAAGAACTTAGTACTTGAAGACAATAACCTACATCAGGACGGTTTATTGATGATGATGATACAACTCTATACTTGTAAAAGTATATCTTATAACATTGATTAATTGATTTGTTTTTCACTCTTTACCTTTATATCGTGAAATGTGTATAAACTTGTAATTATTAGTGTCTGTTGTAGCTGTACATATACTGAAACTTGTAACTATTGTACGATTTTTCCTGTAAAATGACTCATTTCATATCTGAGTAATGCTCTCATATACTGGATCAACAGATGAATGAATGAATGAATGTATGAATGATTTATTCAATTAAGTACCATGGGATCTGCTTTGAAGTATATTACATATGTACAGTAAATGTGTAAGTGTCCATTTTTACTCTCTAACTAGTATGTCCTGGGCCATTGTGTATATACTTTATTGTTGCAAGACACTTCTTTCTGAATAGACGCCACATGTATATACTTAATATTCAGTTTTTTATGGCATTCTTCTAACTCTTAAACTATTATGGCCATTTCCACTGTAATCGGTAATCTCCTTTAGTCGGTAGTCATGAGTTGATTATTTTGATTTTGCCAAGACTAAAACTGCTGTGAAAATTACAAAATACGTAATTATACAGAACTGTGTAATTAAAAGTATTCCAGTTCAGGGAATTGATAGTTATGATAGTGCACCTCCACTCTGTGGAAAGAAGAAAATATGTCCCAAATAAGTTGCTATGAGTTAGAGAAATCTAGAAATATTTCTTCTTAGTCTGTACTCATACGATTTGTCTTCGTGGAAAACATCATTTGCTAATAAATGCTCAACTATGTTCACTGGTTAAGGCTTTCTTACATCCTATGTAAAAGAGCTGGGATGTCGTTCCTGTAGCTATGTGGGACATTCTCTTAGTAAACACATTCAGAACTTCCTTTTTTAGGAGTTTCTCATTGTAAACTAAGAACAGATGACCTATGCTGCCCCGGCTCTCCTTGAGAGTAGTCCACCAGCTACATTTAAGATGAGAATTCTCTCATGGAGTATCAAACTTCTTATTAGTGACACAGCAATGTATTATATCTGTAAATTAACATTATTTCCTACCAGAAATAAAACAGTAGTAATTGAACACACATATTTTTGGAAACATTTTTGTTTCTATATTATTGGGTAAACAGCACTCTATTTAAATTTGTAAATAAAGAACAGTCTAGAATGCACTAATTTATTTCATTCTACTAGTTTCAGTCTTATGTAGACCATCTTCAGGAATTTGTCTCTGAAATATATCACAGTCACATGTAGAGGAGTTTGGAGCAATATACATTACTGTAAAAGCTAAACTAAGTTAGTAAATAGAAATAGAACAAAATAAAATAAGCGATGTTATACCCTTCGATGTTGTGGAGCTGGCAGGTAGCTGGGAGCCTTCCAGTGCGTCACTGCTGGCTGGAGCAAGGTTTGCTGCTCTTAAATAGCTCAGGATCCGCCCCTTTGCCAGCTCCACCCATCTTTGATAGCCAATGAAAAGATTAAATACATGAATGTAGCTAAAATATATAAAATTATAATTAATAACACATTTCTTGGTTAATGTCTAAAATAAAATAATTATAGTCATCTTAGTGGTATTTAAAATAAAGATTGAAACATTAAAATACTGACGTGAATTGCATCCCATTCTTTTCAGTATTTCCAAAGATATTCTATAAGTGGTTCTACAGTATCTACAGTGTTTTATGTAAGTTTACTGGTATAAAACATTTTAACTGTATTTTTATACATATTTTTTTAATATACAAAGAAACAATTCAAGATATAAAACCTTACAAAAATGTATGGTTCGTTTGTCATTGTAATTTATGTAAAGCTAATGTTTTCGTTGTGATATACAAAAATGGGTTGATCTTAGTTAATTAAAATGTTGTTATAATAGAATTAAGGCACAGGGTATATATATTGTATATACATGAAAAGTCCTTGATTTATTGTGTGATGCTTTAGGTTATCATTAAAAATTAAAGGGGCGGATCCTGAGCTATTTAAGAGCAGCAAACCTTGCTCCAGCCAGCAGTGACGCACTGGAAGGCTCCCAGCTACCTGCCAGCTCCACATCATCAAACGGTATAACATCGCTTATTTTATTTTGTTCTATTTCTATTTATTAACTTAGTTTAGCTTTTACAGTAATGTATATTGCTCCAAACTCCTCTAAATGTGACTGTGATATATTTCAGAGACAAATTCCTGAAGATGGTCTACATAAGACTGAAACTAGTAGAATGAAATAAATTAGTGCATTCTAGACTGTTCTTTATTTACTAATTGAACACAGTCTTACGAGTCACTAACAACATGTTGTTATTGTGAAGGAACAAGCTGTAAGGATATTAGAGAATGTTAATAGAATATGACAACAGACATGAAAGAATTTTCAAAAATGTTTAGTTAATGAAAACCAAATAGATGTCCTTGATATTAATGATACATAAAATTATTCACTATTATTGGACATACATATAGTTCTAAGGGTAAATGTTCCATGGTGTAATTTTTTTGACCTAACAATAAATTTTATCACACAATTTTGGTTTCACATAAATTTTCACTGCAGTTACCCATGAAATTTTATTTCTGGTTAAATTAAGATGGGGAACAGACTGGTATTTTGAAGTCAAAGTTAATATAAATATGTTGGAACAGTTTTAGCTAATTATCCCATTGTTGTGCGATACTTCTTATTAAGCGTTGGAAAAGGAGAGAACATTAATAAAGAACAACATAGTAGTCTTGCCATATGCACTTTTGAGAATAAAGGAATTCTATAGTGCAGTTTTGATGAAATAGTAATTGCTGCAATATTTTCAGTTTTCATAATACTGCAACAGTGTGAGAGATAGCTGCACAACTGTAATGATGATGGTTTTTGTTTATGCTAATTTTTGGTGGAGAATAAAGGAAAATTGCAATGTATTAAGATATTTTTATAGTGAGTATAACTAAATATGTGGTAAAGCTCCAGGGAATCAATAATCCTGACAACAAGCAGAATATTTCTTGTACATTGATGGTTTATTTGCTGTATTTTCCATGTTACAGGAATTTGTAGTTGTGACATACATACAGAATATGTTCACAGATTTGTGACTGTCTGGAAGACTTCCTAAGTAATAGGACTCAGTATGTTGTTCTTGATGGTGAGTGTTCATCAAAGATGAGTGTATCGTCAGGTGTGCCCCATGGGATTCTGATAAGACCTCTATTATTTTTTTTATCTATATAAATGATCTGATGGACAGAATAACTTGTAATTTGTAGCTTCTTGCTGATAATGCTCTGGTGTATGGCAGGGTGTCATCTTTATTTGACTGTAATAGTATACAGGATGACTTAGACAAAATTTCTAGTTGGTGCGAAGAATGGCAGCTAGCTCTCAATGTAGAAAAATGTAAGGTGATGCACATGAATAGGAAACAGGATCCCATAGTGTACAAATACAGGATTAGTAGTGAGCTTCTTGATGCAGTCTCGTCGTTCAAATATCAAGGCGTAACACTCAGAGCGATATGAAATGGAAGGAACATGTAAGGCGGACAACAGACTTCAGTTTATTTGGAGAATTTTGAGAAGATATACTTCATCTGTTAAGGAGACTGTGTTACAAAATGTAAGACCACGTTTTGAGTATTTCTGAAGTGTTTGGGATTCACAGCAGATCAGTTTAGCGGAAGACATGGAAGCAGTTTAGAGGCGAGCAGCTAGGTTTATTACTGGTAGGTTTGACCAATGAATAAGTGTCATAGAAATGCTCTGGGAACTCAAATGGGATTCGCTAGAAGAAATACCTTGTTCTTTTTCAGAAATTCTGGGGAGGAAATTTAGAGGGCTGGAATTTTAAGCTGGCTGTAGAATGATGTTCCTACCACCTACTTACATTTCATGTAAAGATTGTGAAGACAAGATAAGAGATATTAGGGCTCATACAGAGGCTTTCTTTTTCCCCCCTTGTTCTGTTTGGGAGTGGAATAGGAAAGAAAATGCCTAGGAGTGGTACAGTGTACCCTCTGCCATACACCTTGCAGAGTATATGTGTAGATGTAGACCGCTTCACGATGTAGACTGGCCATTTGTGTTGGTTCAGTGTAAAGTGCTATGTACAGTTCTCTGCAGAAAGTGCTCAAAATGGCTACCACAAACTGTAATTCAGGCATCTGTGCCACATCGTTGTCTGTCTCATTTGTTCCATATTTCACATGTCTGTCGTATCTGCTGACACCCTTACTCTAGACACTGACACAGCAATTTCACGTTATGTGTATGTGTGGTGCATACAATTACCTTCAAATGAGTGCATCAGTGAACTCTAATCAATTGAGATTAGTAGAATGAGCAGGCCACATTTTGGATCCCTGACACCCTATCTGTTTTTCTTGTTATGGGTTATGTAAAATTGGTCTAGTAGCATTGCAAGATGAGGTGGTGTTCCATCATCCATGAACCACAAGGGCTGCATTAAATCTAGTGGAAAGTCTTCAAACAAAGTATGTAAATCATTTGTTCCAAAAACACAGTATAACACTCCTGTCAATGTTCCTGGTAAAATGAGAGCACTAATTAATGTCACCTATTATTCCATCCTAAATACTATTAATGAACTTCACAGAAGGTGACAGAAATGTACCAATGCCACCAGTCTGTTTAATTTACTTTTCTGATGATGGTTAATAGCTGAAACTGGTAATATTGTAAATATAATAGACAGGTGATGGTTGGCAACATGCTTTTTAAAAAGTAATACTGAACTATTGTTAATGCCTGGTTTGTGGAAGTTACCTTTGATATACATATGCTCTGACATAAATTGTGAAAGTTCTGCACTCAATTTCTGATAAACTTCACTTTATCAGTAAACAGGATAGCAGAAAGTAAATGTTATTCCTGATCACATATCTGATGTTACCAGGTACAAAATGCTGCTCTGAGTGGAAAGAGGGCTGCAATAAGACTTCAGACCCTCTGAAAGTAGTATGGACAAATGTGTTGTTCTCAAAGACTCTTCTATCAGAAGCTTTCGAACTTGCTGCTACTTCCTTTCTGTTGCGCCTGCTATTTCCTCAACAAGGTTGAGAACTTGTTCCTTGTTCTGCTGTTAGATCATCCATTATCAGCAACATATCTGCTAAATGAGCCTGTTTCACACAGATGTTGAAGTATTTTTTGGAATGTCTTATTGTTCAGTAAACTTCTGTTAGGAAAGTGTTCCGCATACCAATGCGGTGCTTGAATTCCTCACAGAAGTTGCATTTCTGCCATTTCCTAATGTGAGTATCCCATTGTAATAATACAATAATTTTCAGTTGCTATTCAGTACCTGTACAGTAAAACACAAATAACTACACTCTAGCTTATGACGTGTGTGGGTGTGTTCACTTTGCTTCGCTTTGGACATTGTGTGGCTTTGAAAGCAGGAATGGCATTGGTCGCATCACAATGCATCAATTACGACCATAAAAATTGTGAAGCAAAGTTGACATTTGAAATACGTGAGGATCGGAGCTAGTGCAGCTTGACATTCAAAGCAAGACTCTTTATGTACCTCAAATGACAACTTTGCTTCATAATTTTTCTGTTGTAATTGACATATCATGAAGCAACCAACACCATTCTTTGTGATTTTTCTTTCCACAGATTGCTTACAAAACAATATTGGGTATCAACTAAAAAAATAATTTAAAAAAAAAGTTTGTGTTGAAAGTATTATTTCTTTAAGTTTTAGACTGTCTGACTGTACTTACTTTCATAAGACCCTGCCATATGTTCGTGACAGCAAAAGTCGTTTCTCAATATGTATTATAATACCAGAGATATTTTCAATGAAAAATTTGAGTGGGACAACCTGCATAATACATGGTTGGCTCCCTGTTTCCTGGATTATACACATGTAGCTTAACTAAGTTAACACAGGGGGAAAAAAGATACTCTTATTTTTGTCTACTGTTAAGTATGTACATGCATTTTGTAATTGTACCACCACTAAGAGTTATGCTAACTTGTGGATCCACCTGAGATTTACTGTTTAGTTCCATATTTTGCTGTATTTTTGCTTTGAGTTATTAGACATTATGTTCAGTTTAAAAATAATTCGAGCAGTATAATACATCACGATGCTCAACTAGCAATACTAAATATGTTTCGCAATTATTCTGAAATGGTAACATGGAAAACTGAATAATTACTGAAAAAACAAAAAACAAACAAACAAAAAAACTAACATCCTTACTGGAAGCTAAGAGGGTTCTGAATATCAGATATCATATGCAAATGTAATCTATTTATTTATAAACTATCATTCTCGAACACTGATTTTCAAAGAAAACCATGAAATGTTGTATTAATGCTGTTGTGGTCTTCAGTCCGGAGACTGGTTTGATGCAGCTCTCCACAATACCCTATCCTGAGCAAGCCTCTTCATCTCCACATAAGAACGACAACCTACATCTGTCTGAATCTGCTTACTGTATCCATCTCTTGGTCTTCCCCTGCGATTTTTTCCCCACACACTTCCCTCCAATGCTAAATTAACAATTCCTTGATGTCTAAGAATGTGTCCTACCAATCTATCCCTTCTTTTAGTCAAGGTATGCCAGAAATTTCTTTTCTCCCCAATTCTGTTCAGTACCTCCTCATTAGTTACGCGATCCACCCACCTAATCTTCAGCATTCTTCTGTAGCACCACATTTCAAAAGCCTCTATCCTCTTCCTGTCCGCACTGTTTATCGTCCATGTCTCACTCCCATACAAGGCAACACTCCATACAAATGCCCTCAGAAAGGACTTCCTTAGGCCTAAATCAATATTCGATGTTAACAAATTTCTCTTTTTCAAAAACGTTTTTCTACCCATTGCCATTCTGCATTTTATATCCTCTGTACTGCGCCCATCATTTGTTATTTTACTGCCCAAGTAACAAAACTCATATACCTCCTTTATTGCTTCGTTTCCCAATCTAATTCCTTCAGCATCACCTGATTTTCTTACACTGCACTCCATTACCCTAGTTTTGCTCTTGTTAATGTTCATCTTATATGCACCTTTCAGCACACTGACCATTCCATTCAATTGCTCTTCCAGGTCCTTTGCTGTATCTGACAGAATTACTATGTCATCGGCAAAACGCAATGTTTTTAATTCTTCCCCCTGAACTTTTATTCCTTCACCAAATTTCTCCTTGCTTTCCTTTATAGCTTGTTCAATGTACAAATTGAATAACATTGGAGAAAGGCTACAACCCTGTCTCACTCCCTTCCCAACCACTGCATCCCTTTCATGCCCTTCAACTCTGACAACCGCTGTCTGGTATTTGTACAAGTTGTAAATAACCTTACGCTCCCTATAATTTACTCCTGCTTTTTTCAGAACTTTAAAGAGTTTATTCCAATCAACATTGTCAAAAGCCTTCTCCAAATCTACAAAAGCTAGAAATGTAGATTTGCCTTTTCTTAATCTATCTTCTAGGATAAGCCGTAAAGTGAGTATTGCCTCCCGTGTTCCTACATTTCTCCTGAACCCAAACTGATCTTCCCCGAGGTCGGCTTCTACCAGCTTTTCCATCCTTCTGTATATAATTCGCGTTAATATTTTGCAGCCATGACTTATTAAACTGATGGTTCTGTAGTTTTCACACCTGTCTGCACCTGCTTTCTTAGGGATGGGGATTATTACATTTTTCTTAAAGTCTGAGGGTACTTCACCTGTCTCATACATCTTACACACCAGGTGAAACAATTTTGTCATGGCTGGTTCTCCCAGAGACTTCAGTAGCTCTGAGGGAATATCATCTATTCCAGGGGCCTTGTTTCGACTTAGGTCTTTCAGGGCTCTGTCAAATTCTTCTCTCAGTACAGTATCTCCTATTTCATCTTCATCTACATCCTCTTCCCTTCCTACAATATTGTCTCGAAGTTCATTTCCTTTGTAGAGCCCCTCTATATATTCTTTCCACCTTTCAGCTTTCCTTTCTTTGCTGAGAACTGGTTTTCCATCAGTGTCCTTGATATTCATAGAGCTGTTTTTCTTATCTCCAAATGTTTCTTTTATTTTCCTGTAGGCTGTATCTATTTTTCCCCTATTTATACATTCTTCTACATCCTTGCATTTGCCTTCTAGCCACTCCTGCTTAGCCATTTTGCACTTCCTGACAATCTCATTTCTTAGTCGTCTGTACTCCATTTTGGCTGTTTCATTTACTGCATTTTTATATTTTCTCCTTTCATCGATTAAACTCAGTATCTCCTGTGATATCCAAGGATTTTTTGTAGGTCTTTCCTTCCTACCTATTTTGTCCTGTGCTACCTTCACTATTTCATCTCTCAATTTTACCCATTCCTCCTCTACTGTTTTATTTCCCCCCGTTTCTGTCAATTGTTGCCTAAAGCTCCCTCTGAAATTTTTAAGAACCTCAGGTTCCTTCAATTTATCCCGGTCCCATCTCCTTATTTTCCTACCTTTTTGTAGTTTCTTTAGTTTCAGCCTACAGTTCATAACCAACAAGTTATGGTCAGAGTCTATATCTGCCCCTGGGTATGTCTTACACTGTAGAACCTGATTCCGAAATCTATGTCTTACCATTATAAAATCTATCTGATACCTTCCGGTGTCTCCTGGTCTCTTCCAAGTATAAACCTTCTTTTGTGATTCTTACCCCACGTGTTTGTTACGATTAAATCACGTTCCGTGCAAAATTCTACCAGGCGACTTCCTCTTTCATTCCTTCTGTCCAGTCCATATTCCCCTATTATTTTTCCTTCTCTTCCTTGTCCTACTACCGAATTCCAGTCGCCCATAACAATTAAGTTTTCCTCTCCCTTAATTGTCTGAATAATTTCCTTTAGCTCCTCATATATTTCTTCGATTTCCTCATCATCGGCAGAGCTAGTTGGCATATAAACCTGTACTACTGTTGTCGGTGTTGGCTTCGTAACTATCTTGACAATGATAATGCGATCACTGTGCTGCTCATAGCAGTTTACCCGCATTCCTATTTTCTTATTCATTATCAATCCTACTCCTGTGATACCCCCAACTGATTTTGTATTTATAATCCTGTACTCACCTGACCAGAAATCCTGTTCATCCTGCCACCGAACTTCACTAATCCCCACTACATCTAACTTCAACCTATCCATTTCCCTTTTTAAATTTTCTAATTTTCCTACTCGATTAAGGGATCTAACATTCCACGCTCCGACCCGTAGAATGCCAGTATTGTCTTTCCTGATGATCACATCCTCCTGAGTAGTCCCCGCCCGGAGATCCGAATGGGGGACTATTTTACCTCCGGAATATTTTACCCGAGAGGATGCCATCATCATATGTTCATACAGTAGAGCTGCATGTCCTCGGGAAAGGTAACGGCTGTAGTTTCCCCTTGCTTTCAGCCGTTCGCAGTAGCTGTGTGGCAAAGCCACATTAGCTGATGTTACAAGGCCAGCTCAGTCAATCATCCAGACTGTTGCCCCTGTAACTACTGAAGAGGCTGCTGCCCCTCTTCAGGAACCACACGTTTGTCTGGCCTCTCCACAGATACCCCTCCGCTGTGGTTGCACCTACGGTACGGCTATCTGTATCGTTGAGGCACGCAAGCCACCCCACCTCGGCAATGTCTGTGGGTATTAATGCTAAATGGATCAAAATATTAGGTACAAGGATATGGAAACTGCATGAAACAGTTATGAGAAATAGAGGCAGTAAAGGAAGTGAATAAACACCGTCACATTGGCATATCCAGGATCATGATTTCTTAAAAGGGGGGGGGGGGGGGGGGCAGGGGCAGGGTGCGCCTTTACTCATATTGGGAAGATTGACCCTTCTTTTTCCTTCCCCCTCCCTCTATGGGGGGGGAGGGGTGCAGCCCAACAGCCCCCCCCCCCCCCCGATATGCCACTGAACACTGTACATATGTCAAACTAATAGTTTAGTCAGTAAAACAAAGTTTGTGGGGCAACAATTGAAAGAGACTAGGAAATATATTAATATGTTGTATGTCATATGCTAAAAATACTCTGTACTTACTTGCTCTTACAGATTCGATTGATATTGATAAGTTGTGTAGCCCATGCAAACTACTTCAACATGTGCAAAGGGAAAGACAACTCTTTCTGAGATAATGACTTTATTTTAGGCATGCGTATATATGTATTTGTGGGGTTATTAATAGGAAACAAGGTAATAGCTGAGTAAGCACTTGGTTTCATGAGCATGGTGTCCGTGCATCGAATTTTAGTGCTTGTGTTTTTCTATATTTATTTAAATGTAACATGAAGAACTGGTGTATTACAACTGAGATAATTGTATCAAAGGACTCATTTAGTGTAAAATCCACCACAAAAAACTAGGATATTCCTGCAGATACACTAAGACCCACCGTGATTACACTTTCCTGGTATGTGTACATTTACTCACTATATGAACACAATTTTTTGGTAACTTTGCAGTTAGTTTTGACCCACCAGAAATTGTTGCATGCACATAACCAACCTTTAGTTGGAGAGAAAAGAGATTGGGGTTCACAAACACAAATTATACTTCATTTGTATGTTAGTCTCCCAGGTAGTTAGCATCACCACTTCAATATGTCAGCTTTTGTGTCAGCAAGAGAATATGAATTGATTGTAAAACTGAACTGCTGTACCATGAAATTTCAAAAGTATCATTAAAATGGTACTTGTTTTAAAATGACCAGCTTTCTCCAAAAAAATCTCACTGATTTGAAGCTCTCTTCTGCTAAAAGAAGAATAAATATTTTGCAAATTTTTGAAATATTAGCCATTAACACGTTTGCTATGACTGACGCTTATAAGCGGTTCCCCGATCAACACACCAGTGCTGCCGATGCTTATAAGTGTTTCCGTTGCGGGTAATGCTTAGAAGCAGCGCGTTCGCTAGCTGAGTACTCAGTTTAGTTTTTCAGCTGTGTATTCGTGTTAGTACAAGCCACCAAAAAATATAACATAACGTTTTCCCTGTCTGCAGTTGTGTGTTTTTGTCTTCAGTGGTTTGCAATAAAACATTGCCTATACACCCTGCAAACTTACTTGCTGTATGGGATTGGTTTTACATAGCACCACATTGCAGATGAGACTTGTTCCTTTTTCTCCGTTTGATAAACCTTTTGGTGTTTTCAGACTCAATTAGTTTTTTTTTTTTTTCAATGAAGCAGATTAATCACTTGTTTGAATTTAGTTTCTTTCCAGTTTGCAATAAAATCAATAAATCAGAGGGGTTGTCAGAATTGTTTGCAATAAATGCATATGACACTAAGTGTCAGACAGCTTGCAGCATTTATCACATAATCAGCATGCAGGTAAAGCGTACTTGTATTTCCATATCTAGCACCACCTCATGAGCAGACAAAATATTCGCTTTCAATATTACAGGTTTCGCAGGGGTACGATTTCAGCTCTCAGCGCAGGTGGGCTTACAGGTGTCCGCCTAGAGCGTTAGCAGCCCACACAGGTGACTGCAGCAAACATGTTAAAGAACTCTGAGTGCAAGAGAAACTAATGGTCCATCAAGACATCAATAAGGGTACATTTGAAGTAACTGAAGAAGTTGTTTTGTCAAACACTTACAAGGCTGAATATAAGCAGTTGAAAATAGAGAAACATGATAGTGTAATCAGTAGGAGAGGGGGGGGGGGGGGCAGGGAACTAGCAGCAATGGGTTGTGCCTACTATTAGCCAATGTTATGATTTAAATTTCTGTTTTGTGGGTCATTCTTTTTTGAAGAAGGATATTCCAATTCTGCCCTAGGGGGCACAAAATGCCTGCAAGTGCCCAGCGAGCAGGTGCTACAAGGTATGTCGCTTGCAAGGATCTAGTTTATTGTGCATCCACACTGCTGCATTACATGCCTATCAGTTAGTTAAATCAAAGTGCTTTGAAGTGGACATATAGTGACAATGACACATATAAGCAGCTCGTTGCCATTATTTCCGAGTTGGGAAGAAAAATTTATTTTTCTAGGGAAAGGTGAGTTCCATCATTGTCTTATGTGAAATACATTTTTCAGTATATTTGTGAAGGATAGGTCGCTACTCACTACTCCCCAGAGACATCTGAATAGCTGTGCAAAGGCACAAATAATGGGGGGGGGGGGGGGGGAGGGAAAGACGATGACAGACATGGCCGCCATCTCCGGCCAATGAAAATAACGACATAAAATAAAACTAGTGGTCATCAAGATGCTTATGAAGCTATTATTCTCATTCACCCAACATATTGACAATATTCTTAGTACCTACTTAAATGTGTATTTAGTCTTATGTGGTATAAGAACAAACTCACTTGTCACTTCAGATTTTATGAATGTTACCCTGATTCATTAATCTAGATGATTCACTTTACTGGTCATTTGTTGCTATAACAATTAAAACAATATCATATGAAAATATTAGTTCGATGACCTCACATATCTTTGTAATTTATGTGTCTGTTGGCATAACAGCTACAGTTTTCTGAGTTTAAATGTGATTTTTTAAATTTTTATTTGTATTGCTATAGGCTTTGCCACAGATTTTTTTTTTTAAAAGTGTTTAAATTTTGTTTCATATATGACTACCTTGCTAAGGGATGTTATAGTCTATGGAATTAATATTTTGCAACAATGTAGATTAATGTTCTTGGTGTATTGAATGAAAGCATTATAAATGCATATAGCAAACTATTTCCATTATGTGTATACTACGATTCATCTAGTCCATCACTGCCTGTGATAGTTATTGTCCAAAAATGACTGATCTTTAGCCATGTGAAGTAATATAATAAAATTCTAATTTTCTGTTCAATGACATAATGAAAAAGAAGCTGCCAGCTGATCTGATCGGCGAGCTGACCAAAGAGTTCAAGGACAGGCCACCAGAGGCCCTGTGATTCACTCTGCCAAGAGGGTTCATGCACTAGCCTCCAGGAATGCTGTGACTCCGTTTCACTTTGTGGCAATATGATGCTCTACAATTTTAACCTCCTTGAAATAACTTTATTTGGTTACCAATCAAGCTCGCCACTGTATCTTTATATAACTTTCTCTGTTGATAAAACTTTAATTGTTCAACAAAGGAAGGTCAACTGTTTATATTAAATAAACTGGGTTTAGAAAGTAATGGATTGAAGATTCCATAATTGGTACTTGGCCGATTAGTAGCTACGAACGCTGCAGAATTTGATCGTAAAGCAAACAACTAGTCTTGGGGCAAACTTCAAAATGGTGAGAGTACATCCAATCAGGAAAGTTACTTACATTTGGCTGTTCTGAAAAGTGTTACAATCAGACTGTCATAGATTTCTTAGTGTCCATTTTCTAGTGACTGGCACAGGATGGGAAAGGAAGATTTGTGTTGTGCCATCCCTATTTGTCAGAGTGGCTGCGGTGGAGCGGCCGAGTGCATTGAGGTGCTGTGCTACGATGCGCGAGGCTGTTCTCCATCGGGAGTTCGAATCCCCCTTGGGATTGGATGTTTGTGCCGTCTTTAGTATAAGCTAGTTTATAAGTAGTTTGTTAGTTTTAGGGACTGATGACCCCATAAGCTTTACAAACATTTGAACATTTCATCAGAATGCCGGCAGTCCACATACTTCACCGTGCAAGTAGAAGATGAGTGATAACTCACTCTATGGCACTTGGACTGCCGAGGGCACCTGCAGTCTCGTTACCTCTCTGCCTGCTTCACACACCGGCCAAAGGGAAGAAGAGGGCTTGTTTTAGTGTGCTGGTACACCACAGCCATGACAGTCAGTATAGCAGACACTACAAAAATTACAGCTTGGTACAAAGCAGATCTAGGAGTGCTACAATTCCAGGAAATCCATCTAAAGTGAGCCAGCAGTCGACGTTAACACAAGGCGGAACATTACTATTGACTGATGTAGAAGAGATCATTGCAGAATTGTTTTGTAGTTAGGAAGAAATTGTCCACAAGCACAACACCAAAGTTGAGTATTCTTTTCATCTGTAATAAAAGAATATGTGAACTAATCACATCCTTGCTGTGACCCACCTCCCTCTACTGCTCATTAGAGAGGGATCATACTGTCAGACATTTTTGTCATTAGGTATAAGGAAGGAAATCGGCTGTGCCTTTTGATAAGGACCATACCAGCATTTGGCTGGAGAGATTTAGGGAAATCACGAAAAATATAAATCATGAGGGCTGGCTGTGGATTAGAATGCCTGTCTTCCCAGATGTAAGTTAAATAATGTGTCACCACAATATCACCTTATGCAGTGGACACATGCAACTACTAGACTGGCTGAAGATGAGGAGTTGGAGACAAAAAAAGGGGGGGGGGGAGAGAGAGAGAGAGAGAGAGAGAGATATTCCACCTTTGCAGAACATGCCTTAAATGAATGTCATGCCTTCGACATTAAATGTGATGTTCTCATTAGAGCAAATAAGGGCAGAGAAAGCTAACATTGCTAGAAATTCTTTCTATCAATAAACACCAAGCTCAGAAACCAAACCTAATTCTCAATGATCAAACCCAATTTCAGTATTCACCATTATTAAAGTAACCTATTATGTATAATTCTGCCACCATGCTTGTTGAAATTGTGTAATGTTTCTCACCCACATTCCAATGTTTTTCCTTCCTTGTGTTACACCATTTTCATGAAAACCATTTAATTTTTATGTCTTCCTGACTCGCCTGTACCCCTCTTACTTTTGTCTGTAGGTATAAGTTAATTTAATATACAGTTGTACTTACTAGTACACTCACTGGGCCATGTGTTTGTTTTAGCTTATTTGTTGAAAATTAATGTATAGTTATATCTTAGTTACCATTTACTTTTAATTGGTTGGGCATCTCTGTTTATAAAATACTAAAAGGCTACATAGTCTACGACTGACACATATCTTTGTAAAATCTTTGTACTTGAAACACAGCAGCTGGTGTGAAGTGGATAATCTGTTATTGTGGAACAAATATATGGTGTACACAGTTATTTAATATGTCTATGTTCCTTAAAGAACCAACAGAAGAGTCCATAAATACGCAGCTCGATAAAAAAGGTAAGCAATTAATAAAATTGGATGTACTGAAATTTTAATACTACTTTAAAACTGCTATGATAAAAGTTGTTACCTTGCTTACAAATAAGTTACTATTTTGAAAATATATTGTTTCATCTATATTCCATACCAAATTAATAAATATTATTAAACGCCAAGAACAGTAATTTTACTCCTACTGAACTGGCAATGGCGTATAACCCCCCCCCCCCCCCCCACTTGAAACTTTGGAGGGGTAAGACACTGTTTCTGCCCCCCCCCCCCCCGCCCCCCCCACCTGCCCTCTCATAAAGTGGAAACTGAAACATATCAATAGTTCCATGAACTCAGCCCCTTCCCCAGACCAAAGGCCTGGAATCGCCAAGACAAAGTCATCAGTTTTCTTAGATATTTGTATAATTGTTTGTTGCTGGAAGTGACTTAATAAAAAAATTCTGTTCTGACTGTTGTAAAGAACCTTTTCAACATCCTGGTATCAGAAAAATTTCTTAGGTTGGATTGCATTAGTAAGCTTGCTACCATGATCATGCAACATGTAACCCCCAGCATTTGTTGTATAAACCTGAAACAGTTTTTCTATAACTACATAACAAATTCAGTCAGATTATCATTAGTCGAAGATGAAGTGTAGTGGTCTCATTTAACATGCTCCAAAATATAACAATTGGCAGGTAATATTGAAGATCTGAAATTTACGTCCCAATTGAAATGGTTTTCACTGTTAATGTGTGTTTATGAAGCTATATTTTGGTATATGTAAAGGCAGGTCCGTTGGACTTTATCTTGCACTGAAGAGACTCAATCTGTGATTGAAATCAATTTGAAGTAATGAAAATAATTTTCTAACTGGTATGAGCAATTTTAGATATTACATTAACATAAGACAAATTGTTTATCCAGTTCATGATAGATACATTCCCTAAAAATTAACATGTTGTTGTTGTTGTCTTCAGTCCGGAGACTGGTTTGATGCAGCTCTCCACAATACCCTATCCTGGGCAATCCTCTTCATCTCCACATAAGAACGGCAACCCACATCTTTCTGAATCTGCTTACTGTATCCATCTCTTGGTCTTCCTCTGCGATTTTTACCCCACACACTTCCCTCCAATGCTAAGTTCACAATACCTTGATGTCTAAGAATGTGTCCTACCAATCTATCCCTTCTTTTAATCAAGGTATGCCAGAAATTTCTTTTCTCCCCAATTCTGTTCAGTACCTCCTCATTAGTTACGCGATCCACCCACCTAATCTTCAGCATTCTTGTGTAGCACCACATTTCAAAAGCCTCAATCCTCTTCCTGTCCACACTGTTTATTGTCCATGTTTCACTCCCATACAAGGCAACACTCAATACAAATGCCTTCAGAAAGGACTTCCTTAGGCTTAAATCATTATTCGATATTAACAAATTTCTCTTTTTCAAGAATGCTTTTCTACCCATTGCCATTCTGCATTTTATATCCTCTGTACTGCGACCATCATTTGTTACTTTACTGCCCAAGTAACTCATCTACCTCCTTTATTGCTTCGTTACCTGATCTAATTCCTTCAGCATCACCTGATTTTCTTACACTGCACTCCATTACCTAGGTTTTGCTCTTGTTAATGTTCATCTTAGGCATCTTTCAGCACACTGTCCATTCCGTTCAATTGCTCTTCCAGGTCCTTTGCTGTATCTGACAGAATTACTATGTCGTCGGCAAAACGCAATGTTTTTAATTCTTCCCCTTGAACTTTAATTCCTTTATAGCTTGCTCAATGTACAAATTGAATAACATTGGAGAAAGGCTACAACCCTGTCTTACTCCCTTTCCAACCACTGCATCCCTTTCATGCCCTTCAACTCTGACAACCGCTGTCTGGTTTTTTTACAAATTGTAAATAACCTTACGCTCCCTATATTTTACTCCTGCTTGCTTCGGAACCTGAAAGAGTTTATTCCAATCAACATTGTCAAAAGCCTTCTCCAAATCTACACATGCTAGAAATGTAGGTTTGCCTTTCCTTAATCTATCTTCCAGGATAAACTCTAAAGTCAGTATTGCTTCCGTGTTCCTACATTTCTCCTGAACCCAAACTGATCTTTCCCGAGGTCGGCTTCTACCAGCTTTTCCATCCTTCTGTAAATAATTCATGTTAATATTTTGGAACCATAAGTAAATAAAGTTAATAACAAAAAATAAATCTATAAGTCACTTATAACACACAATAAATTGATGGTACATGAAATCATATGAAACTGTAATGCAGAAACTGAACATCTGTATCAGTAAAATATTACTGGTCACATACCCAATATTAACAGTAGCTTTACAACAGAGTAATTCTCCCTTGTAACTGTAGAAATTCTACAACAGAGATGATCTGACCAATGTTAAAGCTCTAGTACAAGTTTAAATTTTAAGCTTAATCATCAATCAGTAACATAGGCCTATTATATTTATAATTATAGAAACATGGGGTTACTATTGATGATGACTGTGGAAATGTCTTACATTTTTGTTGACTGGAGTGTCTAATATTTTCAATAAAGCTATAACAGCTTACACAAATATCCCTGTGGAATACATAGGCTTATAACAATCAGTATTCTTAGGCAACCTTTTCATTCACTCTAGAAATGGTAGATATTAGTAT
Source organism: Locusta migratoria (assembly GCA_026315105.1). NCBI lineage: Eukaryota > Metazoa > Arthropoda > Insecta > Orthoptera > Acrididae > Locusta > Locusta migratoria. The sequence continues at coordinate 397,571,411 of CM048755.1, forward strand.
AAAATCCTGCAATAAGTGGTCTTGGGAAAAATAGTGATGCTATTAATACCTAGCAGATTAGGTCTGTACAGCTGAGCTTTATCCCACTTGGTAATCATTCTATGATGGTCTGCAAAAGCTTTTGATTAATTCCTACAGTACAAAAGTATTCATAGTAGAAATATTGAGATAAATTTCCGAAAGAATTGGAAGTGATGAGAGTAACTCCATTTAATTTCTGACACAAATGCTATTTTTGGTTACAAGAATTTCTTAATTTTCACCATAGTGCTAAATAAAGTATAATTTCTCTGGACACTGTGTTTTCACAGTGAATATTGAAGGAATTTTTTAGCAAAATTCATCAGGAAGCAGAGTCGTGTCAGATTTTGAAAAACATTAACAAACTGAAGAGCTATATAAAATACAGATGAAATCCCCAAGCTACTGCTGAACTAGCCTTAACACGTTGGCTGCTGTGTGGCCGGCGGTGGCCATAGCAGGTGGCTCTGACATGCCTATGATGTCATCCCGGCAGCCAACGTGTTAAGCATTCACAAATCTCTGTCGCAGTAACTGCAATAGAAATTGAAATATTGGTGATGCGATCTATGTGACATCAGAAACATTTATAGAATGGTAGCAATATGTTAGACACAACTGAAATTAATAATAAAAATACATTGACTTAAAAATAATTACGCTAACAAAAGCAAATTACACTCTAGCAGAAGGAAATAAATCTTATAAAGCTGTAAACATCTCCATAGCACAAACATTTGCCATTATGAGATGTACTATATTACTTTGCTGTCCATATGTATGCAATAGCCTGTATGTTACACAGAAATATACTTCATTGCAAAATATATGGGAGGAATACATTTTGTAGCAATAACTTCTATTATGGTTTTCCTTTTGAAAAGTATATATGCTTTACATTTTTGTATAACAATAAGTATGGTTTTTTCCAATAGTTTATAAACTTTATTTACTTATAAAAAGTATCACAACTATATCACAGACTGTCACACACACAACACATACCAAAATGGCTGTATTCTTTTTTCTTATGAACAAAATTGCACACCACATATACAAATATATCTTTGAACGTGACTCATTTTTGAAATTTTCTGCACAGTTGCTAATATCAACACACAAAAATCCTCAAGTAGGCAGTATTCACACCTCCTTCTAAACTTTCTTTTCTAGGCGGTTTTCTGAAAAAATAAAACACGACAAGTGTACAATATGGTCACTGTAATGACTGACACAAATGTATTCTCTAGTAACTGCAGAGAAAATTAAAGTAAAATATGTGGGTAGGAAGTCATTTTAGAAATTCATTGTGTAAAGCCACTTCTTCCTGTTGTCATGCCAATAAGGGGTAAGCATCTTGGAAGAATGAAAAAAAGTGCGGAGTGGCAGATATTTTCATTCTTGTGAGCCAATCCATCTTTTCACTCTGAGTTGCATGACAAACATTGAAGATCTTTCAGATGTAACATGTAACAAACTATTTGCTGCATGTAATAGGTAGAGTATTACTGCTACAATAGGTAAGTTAACATACAATAAAAAAAATTAAGATAATAAAAAATAAATAAACAATGAGCAAGCAATTTTTTGTATCTGTGTGTTGTCAAGATGTGTAACATCATAGTTTAATATCATGTTGCATTTCAGTGAGTAGCAAAAAAATAATAAAAAAATAAATAAAAATAAAATAAGTATCTTAATATACATTTATGACTCGTGAACTAATGAAATTCATGTGTGAAGTTAATTTTCTTTCGAACTGTCTGACTGAGTAGTGATGTGTTCCTAAAATGAAATACATGTAGAAGACTAAGAATGAAGACTGTGCACAGTTATTGGAAATTAAGAAATTTTTATTAGGCAGAACTGAAAATTTCATCTTTCGACTATAACTGATAATGTTGCAAGTTCATAACTAGTACGGAAGTGTATCAGTAACTGTGCTCTTTCTTTCTTTCTCTTAAGCCCTTTCCCGCACATGCAGGGTCGGCTTGGTTATTCGGATTTGGCATGTTAGTACTGACGGGGTGGCCGGATGCCCTTCCTGCTGCCACCCCCCGGCCCCCCCCCCCCGGGAGGAAATGTGTACCCAAAATGACTGCATATAGTGTTATATGTTTGGAAGTGTGAAGTGTTACAAAATGTTAGTGACTCGTGTATTTGAGGCGAGACTTTGGGACCGTTATTCACCTAAGTGGATGTGGAAAACTGCCTAAAAACCACATCCAAGCTGGCCGGCACTCGGACACCCTTCGTTAGTCTGCTGGGCATATTCGAACCGGGGCCAGTATGCCTCCCCGTCTCGGAAAGCAGTGCGTTAGACTACACGGCTGACCGAGCAAGTTGTATCAGTAACTGTGTATATTTACATAAGTTATACTATTTTTAAATGTTTTATGTGAAACTGAACAAAAATCATATTTGACTACTGTTGTTTCTCAGTAATGATAAATATAAGATTGAATCCCTATAATTTGGTCACATTATAGAAAACTAAGTCTGTAGGTCTATATGTAAACAATATAAAAAAAAATTACATTAAATATAAGGCTGAAATGACTGGACATAAAACTGTAAGACACAGAGAAAAAAATCAGGACCTGGTGTATACCACAGTCTTTACAGAATATAAGTGTGCAACTGATGAGTTTACAATACATTCAAGATAATTTCTTATGGGTTGCACAGTAAAATGTAATAAATTAAACTTAGACTTATTATCATGATTTATGGAAGTTGGACTTTCGTTAGTGTCTAAGGAAGATTGACAGTTATTACATAACACAATTACTTCCAACAATGTTGGGCAATTTTTTTTTAACTAGTTGTCTCATGGTAATGGCATGGACATTTAGTAATTTGGCTGTCATTAAGTGCATCACTAGCGAAGAACAACACAATTACAGTAAGTGTTAGAGAGAGAGAGAGAGAGAGAGAGAGAGAGAGAGAGAGAGAGAGAGAGAGAGCCACTGTTACCTTGTAGCAAATAGCTTATGAAGATAACAGCGGAATCTCAGCAGTGAAATGGGCAACAACGCACTCGAACACTTCCTTAGCGGTTTGAGTTGTAAACTAACACTGGGCATGAACAGCCATTTTACATTGTTACATACAGAAGACCGACTTCATATGTCGTGTTACTTGATACAACTACGAAATGGTTGGAACAAGGAGTATATGTTATGTATACGACTGTAACAACTATAAAGAGCAAAGCACTCCAAAATCATTCTTCAGGTTTCCAAAAAATAGAGATATGTAAGTATGATAGCTTAAGCAGGCAACCTTTAGGCCTACTCGGATCATTAGCCTTTACACTCTGATTTACCTTGTGTTTTTTTTATAATTTGTTTATAGATGCAGCCAGTGCGTTATTCTTAATCGAAGATCTGACTTGGACGAAATTTTGAAAAAGAAGGGTCCCGAGCATTTTAATAAAAGCTGTGTAGTATGCTCAGACCACTTTGTGGAGAAAGATTTTAGAAATAAGAATTTGTTAAGCCAAGGGTAAGTGTTGTAAATTGTTCTTTGCATGTGTGTGTGGTTTTTTTATGTGGTTATTATAAATAACATCAAAATTTAATGTCAAAATTTATTTTAATCCCTTTACCAGTATTTAAAGGGTACACAAGGTTGTAGAACACTAGGTCGATACCTTCACAATCAGCAGCTTTACTTAAGCAAGAGTTATATTTTAGGAAACAAGACAACGGTGAACAGAAATTTTCCATGTCTTTTTTCAGTATTTGGCCTGGTGCAGTGCCTACAGTTCTGTTGCCTAGGAAACACTTCACAGGAGCAGCCCAAAGAGAAAAGGGAGAAAAAGAGGAAGTCATAGCTGCAAAGTATGAGGATTTTGGGGCAAGTAATACGTGCAGAGAAGACAAAGAGTTTGAAGATTGCTTGCAAGTGAAGAAGAGGTTAAGAACATTACAGAAATTACTGAGCAAATACAAATCCAGAAATGTAAAATTAAAAACTGAAGTACGACAGTTGAAATGGAAGGCATTATGATGTGTGAATACAATGTATAGTTTCCGACAACTATGAGAAACACGAATGCTCGGAGATGTCGCTATTCAGAAAAGGACAAAAGTTCCACTTTAATTGTGCATTTTTTGCTCACCACAGGCATATAGGTTTCTGCAGGCACATTTTTGTTTACCAACCACTAGATCCCTGTAGAGCTGGTTAAAAAAAAAAAAAATACGGAGGTTAAGCCTGGGGTTAACAGCATGGTTCTTGAGCTATTGAAAATGAAGTGCAGGTAGATGGAGCTTAGAGAAAGGGTTGTATCTATAGCAGTTGATGAAATGTTTCTGAGATCATATTTGACACACAGTACACAGAATGATTTGTTTGAAGGGTTTGAAGACTTAGGTTCAGATGTTCAGTCAACAAACTGCAATTCATCACTGAGACAATTGTGCAACCAGGCTATGGTGGTAATGGTTAAGGGTATCTGTCTGAATTTTAAACAAATTATAGGATACTATTTAATGAAGGAAGCTATGCCAGGGCAACACATAAAAGAAATGTTACTGCATGTAATAATACAAATTCAACAGACGGAGTTAATATCCAAAGCAGTTATTTGTGATCAAGGTGCAAACAATGTGAAGATGAGGAAGCTTTTAGGTGTGACTTCTGAGTGTCCCTTTATTGAGGATAGTGGAGAAAAGATTTACTTCCTTTATGATCCTTGCGTAACAGTCTTAAAAAACATGATTTTTCATTTGGAAGGGAAAATTTGTAGCTGGTCCCATATTGAGAAATTTTTATAAAAATGATGGTACCTCGACTTGCCCCTCATTTGACAAAGAAATGCATTACACCTCCACCATTTACTGCCATGAGGGTATGTTTAGCAGTAAGGGTACTATGTCACTCTGATGCTACAGGTAGGGCCTATGTTGGTGCATGTAGGTTTCAATTCTTTACTATCATCTGCTGTTCTTACAGCTGAATTTATTGAAATCTGTGATGTTTTGTTTGACATTTTCAGTTCATCAAAATGTAGTAGCCCAAAGTAGTTTAGGGAGCCTCTTCATGCCAATTCTAAACATTTAGAGAAGGTTGAGGAAATTCAACATATTTGCAAGCAAATATTTGTTCAAAATATGGGGGCAACAGCAAAAGAAATCCACAGTGTATCAAAGGACGTGTAGATAATATTACAACTCTTATCTTGTTGTGGAAATAACTGAGGGACAACTTTGGTTTTAGTTTTCTGTTCACCAGAAGGCTGACTCAGAATTGCAATAAAAATAGTTTTTTCTATTGTAAGAGCAAAAGGAGGAAACAATGTAACACAGTACTGATGCTTGTAAATTTCACAGTGCAATGAGTCGTGGTCAATAGTTTACTGTTTCCCTCTAAAGACAGTAACTGTGAAGTAGATGCAGCAGCATTGCTAGTAAAATTAAAAGAACTGAAAAAAACTGTCGTTCAATGCGCCTGTGTGTGTGTGTGTGTGTGTGGGGGGGGGGGGGGGGGGGTTGCCTGTTGAAGACAGTGTTAATGTATCTCTGTATGCTGATATAAGTATCAATGAAACAAATGTGAGGAATTATATTATGGGCTCGGCTTGTAATGGATTGGAACATGAAAAATGTGAAATGGCTCTGGCATCATATAATAATGAGTATGAAGTTGCCAACTTCCATATACAGATGAAGAGAGATGAATTAAAAAATATGCTTTTTTCCCCAGTGGCTGTGCTCAAAGTAAGTCATACATAAAATGATATCTTTCTTTTTTTTTTTTTTTTCTAAAAATTTCTAAGTGCGTTCTTTAAAGTATTATTGGTGTGAGAAGCAAGTTGGTTTCCTTTCTAATAAATGAATGTGCCGAATTAGTTATTTGTTGTTGGCAAAAACATATTTCGCAGTTCTAATTAAAGCATTTGTAAATAAGAAAAATGATTCCTCGGCATCACAAATAGGCGTAAATGTTCGCGAAATGAACGTACCTGTATAGGATTAAAGCTTATGTACTGTATTATTTTCAGTTGGAATTCTACCCAAATAAACTGTACATATCCGATTGCTTTAGTTTCTTTTTAACCGTACACTTTAAATGAATTGGTATCACCTAACATCATTTCCTAAGTGGCGAACAAATATAAACCTTGCGCTGTAATTGCGGTACTGTAAGCAGGGAAATAAAATTCGGAGTAGCAGACCTGAAGCCATGTACAGTATACAACTCGAACCAACAGATGGCACTGTTAGTGGTGTCGCCTGTCAAACGCGTCTAAATGCCACGGAGTTTCCCCTATTGTCTTTATAAGCTATTTGCTTGTGCTTGTAATGTAACATGGTTACATTAGGCCTATGCATTTAAGAGGACCACAAGTATCATGTATACTCACTGCGGCCTGCAGCAACACGACCACTAGCTTTGCGTGGTGAAGCATATGATTTTCCCGTTTGTCCTGAAAGCATATGATGTACATCCACAATTAACGTATAGTATAATATGCTTACATTATTAAGAGATTCGTAAACATCAAATACTCACTGGCGACTGTGGCAACACCCCGACCGGCTTTGCTAGGTGCTGTCATTCCTGAAGTTGATGGATGCTGGCGGGAATGTCGTGGTTTTCTCTGTGGAGGCGTGCATTTGGGAGAACGTAGCGGTGGCTCGTTGTGAACACGTTCTGGCTCTCTCTGGAATTCATGGCGCACATTACACGGAAGAATATATTGTGAGGCATCCACCTCCACAAAGTCCACAAAATGACCGTTTCCGATATTCCGGCATTCAAACGTACGAGGACGACTGTGATAATGATCATCTTCCATCACCGGTCCGTCCGCTGAAAATTGAGGCGCATCACTTCTGAATGGATGGCGATGCTGTATTCCACCTACGGTTGCAACCATAGGTTGATCTGCCGCTGTAGGATACGCGTGTACCACAACAGGGTAAACAACTGTATCAGGCCCAACTCGATAAATATGGTAGTAGCAATTAAGATCAGGGAAGTAGCACGTAAACGGGTTTTGTCCTGTACCACTATCCGCCTGTGACGACATGATGCTCTGCATAAAACTTATCACAACTCGAACAAATAACTAAGAACTTTCTCGATCTGCTGAGGCAAGTAGCACTACTCACGGAAACCGCGCGAAAACCGAAAATGAGGAACGCTCTGCGTGGACTGTGACGTATGTCAGAGACAGATATGCATTGCAGTGAGATGCTGCGCGAGGGGGGGGGGGGGGGGCGGAGGGGGGGTTCTATCTTATTCCAGAAGATTCTTCACTGCGCAAGTCAATGAAGTTAGTGGTCGGCCTCAACCAAAGAGATAGTCTATCTCTTTGGCTTCAACCATCGCCCGCTAGTATACTACTACTAGCGGGCGATGCTTCAACGGAGAGGGTGTAAAATTGAAAATACTTTAATCTCAGTCTATAATAACAGTGTTATAATTTGCTGTGCGTAACCGCAAAATAAAATAAAAATTTGGCAAAAAAAAAGGGAAAAAAAAGACTGCTGTGAACGTTTTAGGAATTTTATTGCATGTTAGGTACCATAGTTAGATTTGTTTTCAATTATGATTCCAGCTTATTTTATATTGAAATCTTCTCAGTACATTTATAGTACGAAGAATATAACATTGGAGAAAGTGGGTACACATTTCCTCACATATAAATATACGAAATCAAAGCTGTACCCATTTTAATGAGCAAAAATGGATTTAAATAATCTGTTTACCAGTCATTATTTTGAATTACAAACATTACTGTTTTATGTCACAAATATGAGATATGAGAAATTTTACGCAGACAAATCTTCCTTTATGGCAAATAATTTCGTACCCAATATACCGTGCCACAGTGGCGTAACCAGGGGGGAGGGGATGAGGGGGATAGACCCCCCCCCGCGGCCAGAACCCGAAAAGAGAGAAAAAATAGAGAGAGGGGGGGAAAAAAGAAAAGAAAAATCGTATAACAGCAATCTGGTAAAGATTTGGAACTTGGGGTGTTTTACCGTAAGCTTTCATTGGAAGGGAGTGAATTACTTTCTTCAACGGGAGTGGTAGATGGTAGTTTGTCTGGAAACTGACTAAAATTTTGCTCGTCAAGCAGATCTATACCCCCCCCCCCCCCCCCAAGCCAAGTCCTAGTTACGCCACTGCCGCGCCAGTATCAATAAAATGACGTACACAATAATCCATTCCCCTTTTCTTGTCAATCTCAAAAGCCTGAACTCAAATTTTTCCAGTGGGGAATGTACCGGATTATTTCCGATAGTTGATTCATGGGAATAAGGCCGTGCTCCAGGGCACGATCGTCTGCCTGACGTTTCGTCTTCCACTGCGGAAGACACCTTCGGAAACTTCGCAGACACTGATTCACACTTAAGTCATCAAGCCGTTCCGTTTATGCGTACCCACGCATCGATCGGTCGTGACGTAAGATAGCGTAAGATAGCGTAAGATAGCGTCTCACCCTCTTGAAATAAAATAATGGATAGTAGGTAGTACTATTAGGCCTACTCTAAAAACACTGTACAATATCCAACAATTCGCTGGACTGATCTGATTGTATGTTTCTTCAAGTGATTAATGAACGATAATGGAATACATCTAGTTACATATGATGGCTTTAACTGGCAAAGTGGAACTTTTATTCTAATGAGTTTATGTTGAATCGCGGACTTTACTTTTATAATAGAATTATTCGTTTGACCTCAGATTCGTATAACGCGGCAACTGTTACAGTGTCTGTTACAGTTTCAACTGTTACATGTAAAAGAGAACTCTCTTTCCACTTTGATATACCTTTCTTGGAATTATATTCAGTTGGAAGACGACACTGGGTAACCATTGTCAGTGAGCCGGCCGCGGTGGCCGAGGGGACTGTGGCGCGTCAGGCACGGTCTGTACGGCCACTACGGTTGGGCATTCGAATCCCCCCTCGGGCATGGATATTTGTGCCGCCCTTAGTGTTTGCTAGTACATAAATAGCTTGTAAGTTTAGGGACTGATGACCCCGTAGTTAAGTCCCATAAGCTATACAAACATTTGAACATTCAGTAAGTGAAACTAACTTACGGTGACCAGATTACCAAAATAAAAATCTTGGACACGTGTGGGTACCGATGCGTGTGACACTAAATGTTGCCTTTACTTGTAGCATTAAAGCATAGGCCTACATAGGCACACTGATGCACACACAGTATAGTGAATAGAGTCAGTGTCCCCCGCTCCCCAAGCGGACGTGTATTCGGGGGTTCTCGTCATGGCCCCCACACTCGATTGCGGGCCCTGGACCCAGAATAAGAGACGGGCCCTCCCCCCTTTCTTTTTATACTGTTCTGTGCAGTAATTTTTAATTGCAGGTTTGCATATTAATCATGCTCTTTTTAGGATGTACTTTAACTTGGTATAACAAGGTATAAACCTGATAGGGTAATCTTCATTTATAAAATTACTAACTGAAAACCCGGCGTTGCCCGGGTATTTATTTATTTATTTATTTATTCGAGCCTTGAATTAGTATTTTTCCTATCCACTCTCTGTCTGTTCATCTTCTTTTTTCTAAAAACATGTTACATTTATCAGAGAATATATAAGAAACCACACATAAAAATGCACTCGTTATGAAGAATCCAATCACGAAATTCAACAATAATGATTGTAATAATATCAAAGATCGATCACTTGATGCAATGCGCGAAACGTCAAATTGAATTTTTTTAAATATATGTATTAAAAGAAATTTCTTTTCCACTGCTTTATTTATTCTTATATTTCCTTATTCGTATGCTTATCCTTACAGAGAAAGAGCTGAAGACATTGTAGCACACACAGACCAAAGATATGGTCTGTGGCATCACGTTTCGCTGTATGTAACCTGCTTGCTATAGACTCGTAAACGTCATAGTTGGCCTTCAGTACGAATTTTTTTTTACAATTTGACGACTTTCAACCACCATATCTTGCACCCCCTTATAGCTATCGGCATGGAACTGCTATGATGTACAACGGGAGACTTCGAACAACAATTACACACAGACCATTCGTTTGCGTTCTGTAGTTTTCGCTACAGAGCGAAATATTAACACACAAACACACGTAGAATTTTATATACGCCGATAACGTTCCATCCCAATATACTCCACCCTTTTATCATTATCAGCGCTCAAGCAACAATGCCACCAATAAAGCTATTTGCAAGGAGAAAGAGTAATTAATGCACCGCATTTCGCATTATATTTTTCAAATTACTAAATATCTATCACATCGCTACAAACCGTGCCTAAAATCTTCCTCAGGTATAAATTAGAAACTGTACAAATATTTAAGTCTCTGCGTCTTGTCGTTCGGACGTGATAAGCGTACACCGAACAGACATTCACATTTATAGATATAGATTTTATTTGAAACTGAGACTTTACTTACAATGGCCACAGCAGGCCCGTAGTCAGGAATTGATTTCGGAAAAGGGGGGGGGGGGATCAGCCAATTGCCGCGGTGGAGTAGCCGAGCGGTCTAAAGCGCCTCGCTGCGGAGCGCGCGGTTGCTCGCCGTGGAGTTTCGAGTCCTCCCTGGGGTATGGGTGTGTGTGTGTTGTCCTTAGGTTAGTTTAGCTTAGTTTAAGTACTTTGTAAGCTACGGACTGATGACCACGCAGTTTGGTCCGATAGATATTACAAACATTTGAACATTTTGGTTAGCCAAATGATGTATAACTTGTGAAGGTCTGCAACGTAAGTTGAACTAAAGGCGTAGATGTATTTCAATAGACGCAATATTAAATTTTATTTAATACAAATCTCGAAGGAGCAACTTCAGCATAATTTTGAATTACTTTATCAGGAATTTGGTGAATAGTGAGGCTACGGTCCTGGGCTACAGTAAGCCCTAGTTTAGCTCAACACTCGTTCGTACTTCTGGCATACGCTGCTTCAGGTAAGGGTAATTGCTGTACTCTCATAAAAATCTAATCTTCGCAGGAAGTTGGCGAAAAGAAAACAAACCATCACTAGGGCCTACATTACACCAAAATCTGACCCATCAATTCCTTTTCAAGCCACGGCAGAAGTAACATCAAACTGCTGCGTCAACGACATGAATCCCTAAGCGGTATGACAACCAGAGTAAAATGGGCAAAGGATGTAATTATATCATATTTTTATGGCTGATATGTAGTCTACTTGGCATTTAATACTAGGATAGCTTGCAAGCTACTATGTATAGGAACCTATGGGGCCAAATTGGACCCATGCAGTTTTATTGCTGATACGACCAGATTGTGAAAGATAATTCAGTGTAACCATCATATGTACTACTATTGATTTTGTAACAATGGAAGGTCTAGATAGGAATGTTGATAATATGAGGAAAACTAGCAACGCACCATAAAGATGATCGCTGAGCTGCCAACAAACTCATATTCACATTCATACAACTTGTAAGTTTTCGATCATGACCTTCGTCAGAAAAGATCACACTCACACAATGAATCAGGCATAACTCACCCATACATGACCACCATCCCCAGCTGCCCTACCGCAATCAGTGCTGGAACGTATGGCATTCTTGTCGCATATTGAAACAACAAGGACACAAATTGGTTTTATTTTTATACACAGTATTACAAGGAAACATGCCGAAAATACAGATAAACGCTATGAGGGGCCAAATTGGCCCTGCAGTCCTTCTAGGTAGAATTCTTAATATTTAGCAATCTATTTGAAGTAGAACACTTTAAAGGAGGGTGCACAATATATGAAAGATGAAAAAAATCATAGTCGACTCATTTCATTTAACGATTTGATCAAGACACATTGGAAACATTGGTAAAGGGGCCAGTTCGGAGTCTCGATCCTTCCAGTGTAAAATGATTTTTTAAATGACGTATAACGTGTTAAGTTGTACTTTTCAGAATACCTAGTAGATTAATTTCGTATCACCTCCGTTTATCTTTCCTCTGCATTTAGTCACGACAGTACTGCTACCCGGATAGTTCACTAATTGGCTGTGCCAAGTGAAATTTTTGTGTTCAAAAATATGCACAAAATGCGGGAAATTTAAGCTAAAAAAGAAAAAAGGAAAATATACCAATATGAGCTTAAAAACAACGAACTTGTACCTAAAAGTACCACATCATAAAACTGGAGAAATATGAATGTAACAATGTATTAGGTGTTTTTAATACTACAGTGGCACTAAAAGCATTCTATATTTATCTTATGTATGAATTTATAGTAAACTGGTAAATATTTTTCCAAATTTTTACGAAAGGACTTCCTAACATCTGGTATAATATTTTTCGCGTATTTCTAGAGTCCCCTCTGTTGACGAAATAGAAATTCATTGTTGCAATATCCAGTATCGTAATGTCTGATGTAGTTTTCATATAATTTGATAATAATTTCACGGCAAATATAAATTTGCAGACTTTTTTAATCTAATAACAAAAGCTTACTTACAAATTATTCGTAGAAACGGAGCGAACTGCCGATTGCTGCAGATGTTGCATTGGCTGAGTGTAAGGCGGCCAACTTTTTCGAAACTCAATGCGGGACATTCGAGGATGTGGAGGAGGACTAAGGTCAATGAATCATTGTGCTAGTTATTCTGAAACCAGGAAAGACATTTAGGCGAGCATAGTAGGCCAACGCATTTACTTTTACAGTAACATACCTGAGTGTCATTTTATTCTTAACTTTCAATCTGTATTTACGGTTCATAAATATTTTCTGCGTCTCGGTTGCACAGTGGTAGAGTGCCAGCCTACAAATCCAAAGGTCGCGGGTTCTATCCCCGCCAGGTCCTAGGTTTTTTATCTGACACTTTCCACTTCTTTCACCTCTGGCAGTATTGCTCATGTGAAAACTACCGAGTAGCACCGTGGTTCGGAACCCACGTTAAACTGTAGGTCCCCCTATAACTGGCTGGGTAAGTCAGTTCGAAGGTCGGAGGAAGGCAACGGCATACCACCTCCAAATAGGACCATGCCTAGTAAAGCACTGTGGTGTTCAAGCCAATTTTCGGATTGTTGACTGCTTTACCTTAAATATTTTCTCATGCTCCTATTCTGAATTTGAGTCTGACAATTTTTACATATTCTTACTCCGTTCCGTTTTTCCAATCACCTTCGTTGTCCGTACTACTTTCATTTGTTCCAGCTCTTAGATCATCGTGCCCCACTTATTTTGGTAAGTAGCTTACTCCGCCCAAAGAATTATGTTTTGCAATGAGCTCGAATTAAAATTTGATAAAAACTACTTTTTAAAAAACCATTTGAACTACTTTATTATAGAAGTTCTTTCGATGAAATGCAGAGTTTAATTGTGCCTTACTACATGCAATGCTCACTTAGTTTCGTTGTTGCATTTTCAGAATTTCACCGCCTTTTTATTCCCGGGGGAAGTAAGATGAATGCTGTTATTGGATTTTCATGTCAGATTTTAAAGAAGTTTATACAGACTGTGGCAATATTACATCGTGTTTGCCACCTTGAGCACCGAAAACTATTTCCATTACACTTATTGAAATGTACTTCAGAAGACACAGAAATATGTCAAAAATATTTTTTTATAAGTCATCCTATCACCAAATGCAGTACCAGCTCAAAACAAAAACGTCCACTGCTAGCGAATTTGTCGTTTTGAAACAGTCAGATGATGTGTATCTTTTTTATTATTTTGTATTAATTGTAAGAAAACTGTCATTTATTCGTAGATGACGCATTGTGAAGTTGACTTGTAAGCAGTATGACATAGCCTGCGGTACACAAACAGGTTCGGCGTGTGTTCTTAGACCAACAATTTCAAAATTACTGGAATGCGGGAATTCTGGACGCTTTTGCCGTTTTGCGGGACATTTTCGGTAATTATCCCAATGCAGGACAAAGAGTCCAAATGTGGGACTGTCCCGCAGAATCCGTGACGGTTGGTCGCGTTAGCTAAGGGCAGCCTCTGCAGACTAGTACTGAGTAGAAATAACCAGAACTGCCGCGTACTGGTATTTCTACGTAATATCAATAACTGTCCATTCAGAGTACTGAGCACTAATAACAATAACTGTTCGTTCTCAGTAGTGGGTACTGACTACTAAGTACTAGTAACGATAACGATAAATGTCGAGTATCGCTACCTATATAGTAGAATTCACGGAATACTCATAACGATAACTGCCCGATTACTGCTCAGTAGCGCTGCAGTATCAGTAAGCTGTAGCAACGCCATCTGGAAGTTAGTTGGAAAAATACCGTACAGTTATTTATAACCGTTAAAATTAACTGATAGAAAAGAATAACGATAACCATTATAACTCATAACGGAGAACAACCGTTTTGCCCAGCTCTGCAGTGTACACACTACCCACTGTTGTGGGCCTAAAGCGCCGCGTTGTATGCAAAAAGCAGAACTGCACCTGTCGGCGACATCAAACCCTTCTGGTGTTTCGACACAAATCGGCGGTCGACTAGGTGACAAATCGAAATCTGTATTATCGCTGGTTTACTTGAAGTAAGACTGCAGTGGTATTCAACACTATTGTCCCGTTAAAGGAAAAGTAGTGACAACAATAAAGGTGCTCTCGATGGCGGGATTAGTGTGACTGTATCATGTTAATATTCTAAATTCGATCATTTCTTTTCCTTTTTCTAGGAAACTAGACTCTTCGTTCAACAAAGACAAATTTCGAAGGCCATAATGGCGGAACCCCTCTAGTTCGGGGCTCCCGGAGGCCACGGTACTTGCGATTGCCTTAATCCGGCCCTGAATCGTACAAAAATGTCTAATTCTTCTACTCAGAACAAACAAATTGTTGAAGCTTTACTCATTAACGTGATGAAATCAATGCTGTAGCTGGACCGGTACGGGGCGTTACGGCGTACCGCCTAAAATTCAAACTCGCTATTAGTGTACCGGCTAAAATTCTTTCTGAAATCTGTAAAATGTAGTCAACCTGTAAATTGTTGAATGGATTTCGGAGAGAAAAATCAGAAAGTTTTTGGTTAGTTCGGGTTGCGATCAGAACCGTTGAAGCGTTCAAATTGCACTTTCGCACAATTCCATTGGAATCTGACTGGCGGTCAAATGTTCGAATTAGCCAATGGGGAGTTCCGACTAGTCTGAACCGAGACAGAGGAAATGCTTCTCACCGGCTCCAAAGCGTTTAAGAACCTTGCCCCAAAGAGATAAGCCACTACATACGCAAAGTCTTCTGAATGCATTATTGTTGCCTATTCGTTGAAGAAAGCAAGTGCGAAATTCCGGTAATTCTATTAAAAATTTAAGGTACAGTACATCGCAACATTTTGACTTAATTTCCATTGATTGAATCATGAAGCACTGCACGAGTTACGTATGTTTTCATGCTTAGCACGACACGTTTTAAGAACGACTCACTGTCGAGATAAAATATTTACCGTAAATATTATATTTACTTAACCGTCTTTTTCGCATTATAGTCAGTTTACGATTATAATATAGTGTGTCGTAACACTAGTTGGAACTAAAGTAGAAGCGAATTTTAATCTCTCTGACCAATGCTTCTTCAACCGGCTGGATGTGTACATCTTTAACTGTAGGTAACGCTGCCAGTTTTGCTTCTTACGGCGTTAAACCCTTGGTTTCGTCTTTAAGTTCCACGCAGTTCCATTGTCCAAATTTTGTAATGGTTTTCGTGTGATATGTCTGCTTCGTCAGGTCCTGTTTTTGTGGAGTGTATGTGTCTGAGCGTGTACACAATATTGTTACGTGATAATTCATTCAATCACTAGCATTATCAGAAAATTCTTTAGCATTATTCACTAGCCGTTTCCAACTTCTGTCTCCTCTCCATACTATTTTCTACAATGTTCCTTCTATCCCATCAACAGCCCATTTGCCTTGTGAAGTGCCAAATAAATTCCATTCACTTTCAATTCCAGAACATTATTTGCTGCAGCAGAGTTAGAACAATGTAAACACATTTTTAAACTCTGCAGTGTAGTTCTCAGAAAACATGAAAATGTTTTGTAAATTTGGATCCTACTGTTTTAAATGGGTTATTATTAAATTTTTAAATAAAGCATTGAACTACAAATTATGCCTATGATGAATAATCACCTGCAATTACATAAGAAACCTTTAGACTGTCCCATACACACCACGTAAATAATGTTATTTGTTTGTGGCTACTATGTTCAGCCTAAATTTAATCTTGTGACACGAAAGAAAAGTTCTTGGCAAAGTCAACTTTGCATATTGTCACACCCGTACCAATATATCTAGAACAAGCATTGTTCGTTTTTGTCATAGGTGGGACAGTAACCCTTACACTTTCAAAAAGAGAATTATTTCCTGAAAAAAAAATCAGTGTAGGATATCAATGAAGGCTATTGTTACATAATAGGCCCCTCTGTGCCATCATCTTATCCACAGAAAGCAAATCAGTTCAGACAATATAACAAAAGTTTCTTTGTGTTCATCTAGTATATTCCACTACAATGTTTGAGATGACACTTCATTACCAAACATCTTTAATACGGGATTAGTGTAGATGAGGCTACCACCCGTCGGCTTTGACCAGGTGCTTGAAGGCAGCCAATGAGGAGTGGCGTGCAGGTAGCCATCTCTGAGACATTGCATTGAGGTAGCCATCGTGGCACATCACGATTATGTTAAATCTTAAAACGAGGCGTAAATATAAAAAAGAATTGACACTACAATCAAAGTTCTTATATTGCTCAGGTAACCACCAGTAACAAGTAACTAGTTTGAATCACGGCAACAACACGCACTCTTACTGTCTTCTGGAACGCCCCTCCTGATTAGTAACAATAAGATGTCGTTGTTCAAAGCCGATGGGTGGTATCCTCATCTACACTAAACCCTTGAATACAATAAAAATGAGTTTCAAATCTGTGTATCTTCTTCTAATATATCAAGCAGAGTGTCCGTATGTTTGTACGTGTTGCATACAAATCTACAGTTTTGTTCCAATTTTTATGAAATTTTGTACACGTAAGCTTCAATCCATGAGGACGGTTGCCGTAAGTGTAAGAATCACATGCGATGTATAGTTCACGAGATATGACGTCATAAACAATGAGATGCGCGAAAAACTGCTGCATTTTGTGACAATGCTGCTCATTTTCTCCTAAACCATTGGACCGATTTCAACCAAATTTGGTACACACATTCCTTACCGTGAGGTAACAATTGCTGCGTGATAAGAATCATGTATGGCACATCGTTCAGAAGATATTAGGTCATAACCAATAGAAATCCCAAAAAATGCCATATAATCAGTGGCGGCTACTCCTTGAGGACTCTGGGGCGGCGCCCTCCCAAAAATATCCAACACGGAATACGTACCAACCGTTAATCACAAATCGACTCGAATAATTTTCGTGTAGCAGCAGCCCGTGTAAGTGAATGACCAATGTTTTTAGTCTAGGTAGTCTGCCAGCTAGGCTCACCGAATGTTTTCAGAATGGACTGACTGTCGGACTCTACGCGATCCGTCCGCGCCGTGTAAAGGCTGACTACGGGCGCTTGGGGTGAGTGGGGGTACTGGAGGTTGGGTGGGGGTAGTGTGATGAACCGGGCCGCTTAGGACGGCGTCCGCGCCAAGGGCGCGAAATATACAAAGGTGGACCGGCACCGGTCAGGAAGTTTCTTCGCGGAACTTAAGAGGTGCAGTGCGTGTGATACTAGTGTCGTTGTTGTGAAGGTGCGTGTTGTTGCCTGTTTTTCTAGTTCCCTATTTAGAATGAATAATATAAATAGCGTTAACTACATTTTAACATTTGGTAGTGAAAAATTGACTTTTGAAGGAAAGTTGGAACTAAAAAGTTTAGGACCACCGAGACCTGATTTGAACAGTGTACAGATAAAAAATGCGTGCAAAAGCAAAAGTAGTTTTACTAGGAAATTTAATCCTGTTTTACATAAACACACCAATATATAAGCATACCAATGGTATTACTACATTTGTTGGTGACAGTCTTCTCATTTCAGTAACATATGTTTGTCGCTGACGAAGCATTTGTGTTCTCTGAACACTTACTTACATAGTTACACACACAACGAATTTACTTCTTACTTTATATTATTTTAAGGTACAGTTTTGGGTCTGTTGTGAAATCTAATAAAATTGAGTTACAAGGTTTTGCCTGCAGAAAATATTAAAAACGACATATTTGTGCGTAAATTTGTTCGTATTTTGGTATAGGAGGAAAAAGTCGTGTTAGATGAAGGGTTAAATTACGTAAACTAGCTAATAAAATTAATGCTATATTCTCCCCGTTCAAGAAATGTTCTGAAGGGACAAAATGTCGTGTACAATTGAAGAGACAAGCCGCCCCTCCTAATAAACAGCCCACCAGCCGCCACTGCATATAATGCGGCGAGACTTTCGAAATACACTGTATGAGAATGACAGTACTTAGCGACTTGCAAACAAACTTATAATTTCAAACCTTTATTAAACATTTTCTCGTTGGCAACCATAGTAAACTGATGAAAGGAAAAAAGTTTCTCGCTTACTACTTTTCCGCTGTTTATGGAGTAAAACTACGGCTCTCGGTATGACGTTACAATTTATAATTTGAACACTACAAATTGTAGCGACAGAAAATTTTACAGACCGTATACACATATGTAGTTGAATGTAGCTTCTAAATTGTATCACATTCCGACATGTAGTTCATGAGATATGAGCACATAAACAGTAACGTTCCATTGTTGATAGACTAAAACTACGGATTTCGGTATGGATTTAGAATTTATAATTTCAACACTAGAAATTGTAGCAGCAGTAAATTTTACAGTCAGTGTACACGCACATAGTTGAGTGTACCTTCTAAATTTCATCACAGTACGACACGTAGTTCATAAGATATGAGCACATAAACAGTAATGTTCATGGAAAAGCGCCCCATCACGCACAAAGTTTTTAATCTATTACTTCTTTACTACTAACTGTATTTCTAAGAGATTTTACAGACATACAGACCTTATACAAATGAATATATACCTCAAAAAATGGCAGGTATAAATAAAACAAATACCCTGGCAAAAGCCGGGTTTTCAGCTAGTCTTTATATATAAAGCAGTGTGTCCGTATGTTTGTGTGTACGTCTGTTGCATACAAATCTACAGTTTTGATCCAATCATTTTCATATTTTGTACACGTAAGCTTCAATCCATGAGGAAGGTCGCCTAAGTGTAAGAATCATGTGCGATACATATTTCACGAGATATGACGTCATAAACAATGAAATGCGTGAAAAACTACTCCATTTAGCGCCAATGCTGGTCATTTTCTCCTAAACAACTGGACCGATTTCAACCAAATTTGGCACACACATTCCTTACCGCGAGGTAACAATTGCTACAGCGTTAAGAATCATACGACACATTGTTCAGAAGATATGACGTCATAAACAATGGAATCGCAAAAAAACTGCCACATAGTGTGGCGAGACTTGATCTACATCTACATAGATACTCTGCAACTCACATTTAAGTGCCTGGCAGAGGGTTCATTAACCAGTTTCATAACTTTTCTCTACCGTTCCATTCTCTAATAGCGCGCGGGAAGAAAGAACACCTAAATCGTTCCGTTTTCGATCTGATTTCTCTTATTTTATTGGGATGGTCTTGTCTCCCTAAGTAGGTGCGTGCTAGCAAAATATTTTCACATTCAGAAGTAAAAGTCGGTGATTGCAACTTCGCAAACAGATCACGCCGCAATGAATAACGTCTTTCTTTTAATGATTTCCACCCCAATTCGTGCAACATTTCCGTGACGCTTTCCCCCCCCCCCCCCCGTAACGTGATAAAACAAAACGAGCTGCCCTTCTCTGAACCTTCTCAATATCTTTCGTCAGTCCCACCTGGTGAGGGTCCCACAATGGGCAACAGTTCTCCAGGAGAGGACGCACAAGTGTGAAGTAGGCAGTCTCTTTGGTGGAGCTGAAACGAGCTGCCCTTCTCTGAACCTTCTCAATGTCTTCCGTCAGTCCCTGCTGGTGAGGGTCCCACAAGGGGCAACAGTACTCCAGCAGAGGACGCATAAATGTGATGTAGGCAGTCTCTTTGGTGGAGCTGGTGCATCTTCGAAGCGTTCTGCCAATGAAACGTAATCTCTGGTTCGCCTTCCCCACAGTATTTTCTGTGTGTTCTGTCCAGTCTAAGTTGTTCGTAATTGTAACTCCTAGGTATGTAGTAGAATTTACGACCTTAAGGTTTGACTGACTTATCGCGTAATTTTTTAAGTTCAGCGGATTTCTTTTAGTGGTAATGTGTATTACTTCACACTTTTCTTTATTTAGTGTCAACTGCTAATATTCGCACCATGTTGCTTTTGATCCTCTGTTGACTTCACTAACCGATAAACGATAGCATCATCCGCGAACAGTCTGAGGGAGCTATTCAGATTGTCTCCTAAATCTTTTATGAACACAAGGAAGAGTAGTGGACCTATAACGCTGGAGACTATCACTCAAGAAAGCGTGAAGCGAATTTTTATCTGCTTTATTGAATAGATATATCTTTCGTTTATTTTTGGTGCATTTGGGAATTTCGACATTTAGTCTCGCTACTACAACTCGACGTTCGCTAATCCCTGTATCTGTTTTGATGCTCTTTACTAGCTCAGGATTATTGGTTGCTAGGAGATCAAGAGTATTTTCGCAATCATTTACTATTCTCGTTTTCAGAAAAAGCATTCAGAACTGGTTCGGATGACGTTTTATATTTGCCGCCGGTTTTGAATACGTAATTATGCCAACATATCGAGGGTAAATTAAAGTCGCCACCGATTACAACAGTAAGCTTCGGATACCTATTTGAAATGTGATTCAAGCTTTCTTTGAACATTTCGGCAACTGCATCGTCTGAGTAAGGGGGCCGATAAAAATACGCTATGTGAGAATGCGAGTACTTAGCGACTTCCAACAAACTTTAAACATAATTTCAAACTTTTATTAAACTTTTTCTCGCAGACAACCTTAGCAAAATGATGAAAAAGTTTCTCGCTTACTACTTTTCCGCTGTTTATGGAGGAAAATTACAACATTCGGTATGACGTAACAATTTATAATTTGTACACTACAAATTGTAGCCACAGGAATTATTACAGACAGTATACACACATATAGCTGAATGTACCTTCCAAATTGTATCACAGTACGACACGCAGCTCATGAGATATGAGTGCATAAACAGTTCATGGAAAACCGCCCCATCACGCACTAAGTTTTGATCTATTACTTCTTTTCAACGAATTGTATTCCCAAGGGATTTTGAGATATACAGTCTTTATACAAACGAATATATACCTGAAAAATGGCAGGAATAAATATATAAATACCCGGGCAACGCCGGGTATTCAGCTAGTTTGTTGTTTGTTTGTTAAGCTTAAGGGACTTAACTGCGGGGTTATCAGTCCCTAAAGTTACTATGAACTACATTATACTAAAGACGACACAAACATCCATGCTCGAGGGGGGGGGATTCGAATTCCCCGACCGTAGCGGCCGTATAGACTGTGACTGGCGCGCCGCAGACCGCTCGACGACTGCGGCCGGCCTTTTAGCTAGTTATAGCTACATTTTGTTATTGTATACACATGCATAAATATTTACTTTCTTGATTTTCTAAATATGTCCATTTGACTCATTTTATGTAGAATGAGCAGAGTACCGCCTAATTTTTTTCCCCAACTAAAGCACTGGATGAGAACCTTCATTGAATACTTTTATGGTTGACAAACTGCAGGCCTACTGAAGACCGTCTACATGGGTAGAATTTCAAAGAAGCTGCCAGTATCTGCTAAATCTGAAGGATACTTTGAGATGGGATTGGTGATTTTAACTTTTAGTTCATTACTTTCTAGATCCACGAAATCCAAAAACTGGTGAAAATTGATGAAAAAAATGTTCATAGCTTGCAAATATTGTTGTCAAATCTTGCATTACAAAATTAAAAACAGTAAAGACAAAAGAAGATCTGAATTCACTTGATGCTTACAGCTTAAGTTGTTCAGCTGTCCTGTCATTTGCATCAGGTTTCCTATTGATAATCTCTGATGAAATGCCAACTGCCTCAGCAACTACTTTTTCTTCATTGTAAGTGATGTCATATTGTCTAAGTTAATCACCGGCATCGCTACGTTGAGGGAAGTTCCTTTGTTCTGTAAAAGGACATTTTTGTGATCAATAGAGGTAATGATATTGCGCCAAAATGATATAAAGAGGCCTTTGAAAGCTGTCAAGTACTTCTTGAGATCCAAATCAATATTTTTTGCTGGAAGAGTTAATACAGCAGGAACACGTCTAAAACTTTGAAGATCGCAGGATGTTGCTTCAAAATTTGGTGGAATATTTGTAGCCTTGGATTGCAACAAGACTTAGACAAAGGGACAAGTTGTTTCAATAATCCCCATTGACCAGCCCTCTAGAGAAGAAAGAATAAAAACTCTCAATATTTCTAAAAAAAAAAAAAAACCCGATCACGTCATAAATCAGTTCTGCAGCATAAGCACCGTCTCTGTTCAGTGAGTGTACTGCACAAAGAGAAAACATTGCATACTGTGATAATACTAAGGTGACTATATTTTTCTAGATTCAAATTCGAGACATAACCACATTTTCAAGATCCAAATTTGGGACACATTGCAAATTTTGTAATCTGTATGTATATTTTCATTATATTAGAAGAAGATTTTAGTGAAAGTAATAATTCCAATATTTTAGTTTAAGTTGTTACAAAAAGTACATTAATTTACACTTTATTAGTACTTTATATGATGAAGGAATGCGATCAGAATAACTGTATTTAACAGTGCAGTGAATTTTCTTCAGCAAGTCTATATTTTTCAACAACATGTGAAAAAACTCTACACAAGTTTCATAATAATTTACTCTAGTTACTAAAATTGATTTCAGTTTATACGGCAAGCGGTGTTTCGTCACTTGTCTATATATTGTCCATGTGGGGAAAATACCCTTTCAGTAACAGCATTATTTCCGGAAAGGCAGAAGAGAAACTGCACTAGCTTAAGCACATTTGAGAATGGCACATGATTCTGCCTGAAATGAAAAATAATATCAATACATCTTTGACCTGGAAAAGTGGGATTAGCAGTCAATTCACTGATTTTCTCGCTGGTACAGTTTGTGAGCGTATGATCAGTGGAAACACTTGGAAATGGTTTCGACAGCTTGTGATAAGTACCTTATGTCAAACCTTTTGTCGAACCTTTTGTCCAACAGTTTCCCATCATAATTAAAACTAGACTGATACAGGTGAGATAAATTTCTATATCGGAACATAATTGTTAAATCCGAGACAAATAGGTGTACCGAATTACCTTTGAAAAAATTCTGGACAGACACACTGTACTGAAAAAATCGGTGCGGTTGGTCACCTTACTTAATACCCACATACAATACCAACCAGTGGCAATAACTAAGAGCATCAGTCGAAGTAATCGTTTAAGATAAGCGGTTTATCTCAAATATCTACAATTGCCTGTAGAATCTTCTAAAATTTTGTTGGATGAAAAATATTCAACATGCTTTTTCTAGTTTTTTAATTCTAGTAACCAAAAAATTAAATCATTTAGGGCTGGGCACGGGCCCCCTTCAGCACCGGGCCCTGGACCCATGGTTCCACCCAGCACCACCCTTCTGGGGGACATGGTTCTGGTATTTACTTCACATTTGCTTTTCTCGAAAGCAGTTAGTATAGAAAACTATTACGACAACAGGAATAGTATTCAATTGCGTAAAGAATATGAAAGCAATGGGACAAGCATTGGAATTATGGGTTTTTGGGACGGGACAAACTGCATATACGGCAATCTCAATAACGAAAGACATACCAAGTCAGAAGCTAATACTGTGGTGTCGCACAAGTCTGAAGTGCGCGCCACGTACTTCCGCTGTGCGCCGCCATGCACGCACGGCGCGGCGTTCTTACGACGTCGGCCACGAGCGCCCTCTGCTGCAATCCCGCTCGTGGGCACCTCTGAACCGGTTACTTGGGAATCGGACAGGCACTAGGAAAGTCTCTCATCAGTGGGCAGGCCATTATCTAGTTCAACTATGTATCAGCATTCTGCAGTCATGATACTTGTAAAAGTTAAGTATTATCAGATTGATTCGAAACACATATCTTGTTCTAATATAGCTTAATGTTTCTAGTTTCTGCTGTCCCACTGGCTGGTCACCTCAGACTCTGTACCCGCACACGCGTGCATCCTATTTCCCTGTGTCGGTCTCTCTCTCTCTCTCTACTCGGCCACCGACACCCAGGACAACCGGCGGAAACGAGACACAAAAAATACAAAGATTAAACAAACGTAGTTACTCGACGTGGTGAAGTGGGCGAGCATTCTAATGTGTCTCGTTGCGGAGCACGCGGCTTCTCGCCGTCGGAGGTTCGAGTCCTTCCTGGGGCATGAGTGTGTGTGCGTTTGTGCGTTGTCCTTAGGTTAGTTTAACTTAAAGTAATTTCTAAGTCAAGGGACTGATGACCACAGCAGTTTAGTCCAATAGGTTACCAACATTTGAACATAACTACTTGCACATCTAAAAGGCAAATAAATTGCATTACTAATTAAAGAAATACGTTATTCTTTTATACTTCGCGCATTCAAAAACACATAAGACACTCATGATTACGTACGCACTTTACGTATTTCTCTGTGAATTATAATTTTCAGAAAAATGTGTCATTCCTGAGGTTGGTATTTTCACATAATGGTCACCACATGAAGTATTATGAAACTGAATTCGTATTATAATTACTTCCTTCACAGTTTCCACACTAGATATGTTGTTTTCGTGCTCCATAAAATATTTGTGACGTAAAACACAATGTTCACACCGTCATTTGCTATACATATCTTCAACAGCAAATAAGTTGAAAATGAGAGACCAGTTTTTGTCAATTCGCTACACATTTCTCAATTAATAAATTTTCTCTTCACGTATAGTTTGAAGATGGTTCACTTTCTCAATAAGCTAATCTTCACATCTTTCTCGCAAAATATTTTCATCAAACTCAGGTAAATTATTAATTATTTACTAAACAGACTGCTATAGAAGACAATATTTGAGCTGAGACTAGTTAAATGTGTTCAGCACATGAAATGGGTAAGCCAATTTCGCGATATAATCAGTTAACGTCTCGTGAAATGAACTCAAAATGTCCATGAAATCAGACTCTTTCAGCACGCTGTTTTCTTGCAAATCACTGAATTTGTATAGTTCGAAAACTTGCACATGTGTGAAAGCATTACTGTTTATAAAAAAATGCAAAAAATTATAGGTTGTCCAAGTATAATTTAAAACTTACCGGTATGTAGCGATTTTGGGCAATCTGACTTTTTGCATTTAATATAAAAAAGATAGTCTCCAAAGGTTGAAATATTAGAAATAAATGAAAAATACGTCAAAAATCATGACTCATCCGCTTTGAGTTGAAGCCTATAGATTATGAGTGCATTTTTTCTCCATTTGGTTACGCTAACATTACTTTAAAAATGTTAATTCGAAATATATGGGGTGGTTAGTAAAATACGGGTCAAAATGCGTCCCATATTTACTCTGTCGGGACAACGGAACACTGAGGCTATATAAGGGACGACCCCGTAAAGTACGTGACGTCTGGGCACCCTAAACTAATATGTACAGGAGCATCTGATAACAATGTTTAGGTGCCCTATTTCTCAAAACCCATTACGAAGCTCATTTGCATGCACATGAACTTGTGCAACCGAATTTTGTTTTTCCTTTATTCAGTTCATTTCAACCTTTACAATATTATGCTAGCTACCAAATCGGTTACAATTAATTTAAATAATGTTTCAAGTATGCCCCTTTGTTTGAAATGCAAGCCGTTAGTCTTAATTACGAATTCAGGAATATATACAGTTGTATATTTGTAGTTCATAAACGTTGAAGCATTACTATAGCTTTTTAAGTGAAAGTACCTTTTTAACAAAGAAGCCAGGAAAGTATATAAAAGTTAAAATAGTCAGCAGAACAAGTCGGGAAATTGTATAAAGTAAAATATATACAAAAAATTTTCATCTAGTCGGAAGCATGGTAATTTCGGTACATCTGCAGTCCAATGTCAAGAATATTAACCCTACATTGCATGGTGTTGCCGCTTGGTAACGCAAATTTTTGTTACTTTTTCCGACATACGTATTGTTGACAGATGGCAACACCATGCATATCGTATACATTGGAGTCTGTTCTAAGCATTCAGTTGATCGTTTCCTCCGTAGAAGGCAGCACAGTCATGAACTGAGGAGAAATGCAACAAAGAACGCTCAAGTTGATTTTACTCTCTGTTAAGCATTAATGTAATTAAAAACTGATACTTCTGTCACGTAAAAATTTTTTTATCGTGTTACAGACATCTAATCGGAGTAGAAAACATGTTAGATATCATTATTTTCCTGCACAGTGACTTATACTAAATACATGATTTTGACAATGGCGACAGGTAAATAATGACTTTCACATTGTTAAACGAGTTATATAATTTTTTCAATATTTTTCCTCTGCATAGGTGAACATTTTCTACCACATACATTTTTTTCCGGCAGAATAAAAATTCTTGCAGTGCAGGGTTAATATTAGGCTGTATATTTGTCGACAAGAAATCACATTGCTTACAGAAAAACGTAAAGCATAAACACAAATGATGTTGCGCATAAATTTGCCGAAAGATAAAATTCGAATAGATTTGAAACCAGATGTACATATTAAAACGGAACATAACAATCAGTTGTCTCTTTTGCAAACGCAAATCTTTTTACAGGGAATATATTTTCTGCACTCGAAGAAAATCAGTATGTCCATAAGCACAACTACGTGAGATTCCTTACAGAGTAGTAAGCAATTCCAGTCAATAGTGCCTCTAAGTAAAGCTGTCTCAGCACTGTTGGAATGGTTTCAGCTGAAATCGTGGCGAGCCCCAAACCCCAGGGATGCACTGACTAAGGTCGCTAAAAAGCGACGTATCGGTATTTTAATAATTCTTCTGGGAAAGCTCTGATAGTAACTGAAACGTCGACAGCACACGGAAGTTTCAAAATAAAGACTGACATTTATGAACCTCCTGATAACACACAATAGATTGTCACAAAATAATCCCTGTAAGACAATAGATGAGGCAACAGTCCTGATGAGAGATTTTTTTTATACAGGGTGTTCATAAATAAAGTTCCAGTTTCAAAACGCAGTGGAAGGAAGGAAGGAAGGAAGGGAGTTTGGAGTTTAACATCCCGTCGACGGCGTGTTCATTAGCGGCCTTTACACGGACAGTTGGTGTCGCGAATTCTGAGCCTACTGAATTCTGGGCCCGAAAAGGGGCCAATAAGGTGTCGAGAATTCTGGGCTCGCTGAAATCTGGACCCGGAAAAGGTCGGGCCACTAATCCTCCTTCCCCTCCTCCCTCACGCAGGGATGTGTCCCGGCACAGAGTAACCAGGTAAACGAGCCGACTTCATTATTTTGCGCCGGTAGCTTGGCACATGTAAACACACGCGGCCCTGAAATACTTTTCTACAAACATTACAAGGCAACAGTGACCGGCATTGTTATAGTACATGTGGCTGCAATTCGAGTGGTTCCAATGTTGCCATAAAACATTGTGGGTCAGTCTTGTCGGAAATAACAATTTTTATGACCCGTGCAAATGTAGCTTTACGTGCTGTTCTGATGAAAGAGGTATGGAGATGATCAAACAAGAACCAAAAGTGATACAGTTGGAAGTGGTCATGTAATTTCTGACAACGTTTACTTATGATTGGAGATTCATAAGCTACAATGGAAAACCTGGAAACCAAATTACAAGCACAGAATTTTAAAATCACGTCTGTTTGACAAAGAACATTTAAATGAACGTAAAATAAAATCTGTTCCACACCCATCGACCTGCGAATGTTAGACCTACATGTAATGTACACGAACCAGGAGTGTGCACGTATACGTGAAATAATCTGCGTATTGCTTCCCATCTCACTCATAGCGCTAAATGTGCATGGCCCCTACATATGACTTCGAAACAGGAAAACCCTTTTTATTTTGTAATTATAATCCTGCATAACGTTATTAGTATTGCCAAATGTAAAATATATAGAATCAGCAATATGAACTCGCGTATTAAGACATACATTAAAACGAAAGTGTGTGAACCATAAAATAATTTACATATTAAGAGTGCGTGTTTACGGCTACAATGAATGACATGATTTTCCATACCATGACAGAGAATGCATCGTAAAACAAGGGAAAACATGAAAAATTAGAGCCAGTGCAATACGCGTTAAAGGAGGGAATATCGTTGAACATCATGTCAATATTCAACGTTGTTCTTCCGGCAGCAGGACATTTTGTTTCCGTTGGTGGTCATTTGAAGGGCGGTGTTAACGCGGCTCTGACAGGACGGCATAACATCATAAATCTTAAAGTAGGCGTTAGGAGAAAATTAATTTTGCTCATTTCTTTTTGCAATTTGTATCTCCAACGTAGAGACGCTTTTGTGCACCATTTTATCTCCAATATTATCTATGCTAAATTTCTTCTTGTCAAAATGCAAACCTAATGCAATTTTCTTGCTACCAGAAGTATTTTCTTCAAATCGCCACGTATGAAGGACCTTCGAGTCTGGCCAGTGGAGGGCTTCTCAGTGACAGGACATTCATAAACCCCGTAATTTGCATATTTGGTTTCTTTTGTGGTATATTATCACGCAATCGCACTTTAAGATTATGTGTCGTTCTGAACGCAGTTTTGACTCTTTGTTTCCAAAAATGTATGTTTAGTTTTTCTGACGGCTTGCCAGTTGTTATCCTGTTTTGAAATTACGTACAGGGGATATGCGCATGTAGTGGTAGGAGCGGGAGCCATGTACAGCTAATGTCACCTACGCACTGTATGTGAGTTACAGCCAATGATCTTTAATTATGTACATAATCCTACTCTTTCTTCGTACGTCATCATATATTATTTTCTTTACATTACATATACCATCCAGAGGTATAGGGAGTATATTATTTTATATTTATTTTAATATAAAGTTTTCTAAAGAAGAATAGATACGATTTTTAAATTACATTTTTGTAATTAGGTTTTAAGTTTTCCATTGTTTTTGGAGGTAGTTGACATTGGCTGTAATTAGCCATAAGTAAAACCTTTTTGAAGTTTTCGATGTAAATGATTGCGTCACAGAGACAATATATTACAAAAAGTCACAGTGCTCCATATAAGAAATTAGTTTTTTCCAGGAAGTGATCATGTTATGTTTACGGAATTTTCGTAATAAACAGGCTCCCATCACACTTTATCCAGGCTTTGGACTGGCTAAATGACAAGAATACATTGTCATTCAGGTGTGTTTAAAATCAGTTTTTTTGTTTTATTAACTTTTAAATTATTATTTGTACATTTTTTGACATACGTTGTCTCTAACTAGGCCAATGAATTTATTCAAATTTTTGAAGGGAAGAGATCGCTTTCAAATAGGCCCTGATGTCAACATCCTCTTCGTACTTTTGTACTATTTTTGCCATCCTTACATTGAGTTTCACAAATGTTTTTTTCTTTCGTTTTCCCTCAATACCTCCATACCTAACTCTCATTAAAGCACGTGCCGAGTTCTCTGCTACCGTCTTCATGCACGTGATTACGTCTTTATTTTAGGATTCGGTTTCCCGAGCAAATTATTAATCTTGTTGTGCCAACCTTCTACAGCGTTGGTGGTACGATGGCGCAGTCTGTAGCAGCTCCAAACACTGATCGGGACTTCATCGTTTTCTAACCACCTATCTACGAAATAGTCGGAAAAATGAGACAGCTTGGGGATATCTGGTGCTTGTGAATGGATTTCGAGCCAGCCATCGCAGACATCTTCCGGTCGAAGGAATGCCAGAGAAGCACACATCTGAATTTGCAACCTTACTTCTTCATCTTCTCTGTATTCGGAAGCAAGTCCCAAGTCTTGCACTTTCCTCCAGAGAGATTTCTTCATGTGGAAATGGCAGCCATGAACTTGAACCGACGGGAGCACAACTTTGACAAACGTTGATAAAAACTTGGAGTTTCGTATCTTCGAGCGTGGAGTTCGAGGCGAAAGCATTGATGGATTCCTTTCTGAAATTAGAAACAACGCTGATAGATTTTGTATTCAAGAAATTTTTTGACCTATCAACGCCAGTATGCCAGTATCTTCAAACTTCTACATTAAACTAATTTAAACCTTGGAGGCTTATAAGAAGTTTGGAAATAAATTTGCGAGAACTGTTAGATAATTTTGAAGACGTATTCAGAGCTGCAACTTCGATTGCATACGAAGCTCATGAATTAACAGAAGCCGAAAATATTCTTGTCCACATACAGACCACACTGCCATTACGGAGAATATTTAAAATTCCAAAACAAGATGATGAGTCATGCCAAGACGAAGTGGGTTAGTTGTCTGTGGAACAAAAGAGATTCTACTGTATTTCTGTCTACAAAAATATTGCCGGCCGCAGTGGCCGAGCGGTTTGCGGCGCGCCAGTCACAGTCTGCACGGCCGCTATGGTCGGGGGTTAAAATTCGACCACTGTAAGTAACAAGAGTCTTGTTTATCATTAAAAATTAGCAAATAAGGTCCGTGTGAACAACTGGCTACTCCCTGCTATAAAGCCTTGTTCCCTGGCCCAAACTGAGAACTGACTCGTTTCAAATTACTTCAATAATAGGAAGTTAATACTACAGTGGTCAATACACATAGCAGCTCACACGGTATTATACACAGACATTATTAAGCAAGCCACCACAATTAAAGTTATCTAAGAAGGTGGCTAGGAAACACTTAAGGCGCAACGCAATTTACACTTACGAAAATTTGCATCTGCTGCTTGTTCTCAGCGCTTGTGAAGAACAATGTTAAATAAAGGAGGGAAGGTGCTCTAAAACTACAATTTATAGGTACCTTACGCAATATACTGAACTTAAACTTATTTATTCAGATAGAAAACAATCAAAATGGGAAACAAATTTTGTTATATAATAAAAATGCATCTCTTGTATGGAATAATGCGGACGGTACCCAGCCTAAATTATACATGATTTAACGCTACTTGGGGGGAAGGATTCTTAAACAACACCCATTCTCTCACACACACGCAATGCCACAGCGAAACTCAACAAAAACAGCGTGCTGAGACGAGGCGGAAGCAGGCGCCGTTATCGTAGGCGAAATTCAGCAAGTCTGAGGTAGCACAGAACACAATATACAAACACTTCGAAGCTGGCTATGGTCCGTCGTGTCTGTTTTGAGATGGTGCGTGTGTATAGCAAGTTAAATTACATCTGAATTGGACTGCGAGCAAACACGCTAACGGCGACGCACGGCTACGTTACATGAACGCACTCCACTGAAGGTGAAGTGGTTGAAAGTCAGATTCATTATACAAAATCACGGTGGATTCTTATGTTGCAGTCTGTTAGAAATTGATCTAGGTACTGGCTTTATATGAGAAGTGGCGTGAACTCAGGCGATTAGCTGCAAACCCCGGAAGTCTTAACTCGTGGTTCCGAAAACCGATAACATTGAATAAATTCAGTTTCCGAAAATAATTAACCACTGCATGTAACCCATAGAATTGTTTAAAATTACATAAGGAAGCTATTGAAGGAAGTTGTACAAGGCTCAGTTTTGTGTCCCAACTTCGTCGCCGCTTTTGTGTCCCAGCCTCGTCGTAGGTGTCGGTGGCCGAGTGGAATGAGACCGACACGCTGGTGCAGGTACGGAGGGGAGCAGCCAGAAACTATAAACACTCGAGTAAATTAGTAAGAGATATATATTGCACAGAATGAAACAATACTTAACTTTTACATAGTACGGCAGAATGTTGATACATAGTTGTTAGAGGCCTGCCTAGTGCCTGTACAATAGCAAAGTCTTCAATGGTGCCTATCTGATGATGAAGGTCCTAACTCGTTGCTATCTCAGTCCGAAGTGCCCGGTGTCTTTTCAGTGGTGGCCACGAGCGGGGTCCCAGCAGAGGGCGCTCGTGGCTGTCGTCGGAAGAACGCCGCGCCGTGCATGCATGGCGGCGCGCGGCGAAAGTAGGTGGCGCGCACTTTGTACTTGTGCGACACCACACCCCTCCCCCCCAAACCGCCGCGCCGTCGTGGCGTAGGGCTGAGGGCCACGGCGACGGCACTGGGAGGAGGGCCTGGGCGGGGGCGTTACTGGTGGGACGGGCGTCGTAGCGGAGGCCGGGATCGAGACGCCGTCCGCGCCCCGGCATCCGCCTTGCGATCCTCCAGGGAACCCGCCGAAACCTGGGGAAGGGCGCCCGCCCCCGCCCAGAGGGAGCAGGTCATCTTCTTCTGAGGTGCGTGGCCCAAGCTGGGGGGGCCCGCACGGTCCCGGAGTCCCTCTCGGTGACGCTGTCATCTGCGGCGGCGACAGCGGCGGCGACGACTGCGTCGGATGTACGTCGACGTCCATAGGGATCTCGTAGTCCGGGGACGAACGATGTGGTTGTGCTCCCTGGCGGTGAACTGGGTCTGGAATCAAGAAACCGGAGACAGGATCGCGCGGTCTGTGCAGGCGCAATTGGTTTGCGTGGCGCCGCAGCTCCGACCCTGTGGAAGAACGTACAACAAATATATTGTGCCCAAGCACGCGTTGAATGGTGCCCGGCAACCATGTCTTCTTGTTTCCAGCAAACACCCTGTACAGCACCGGCGTGGAAACCTGAAAACGCGTAGCGCCATACGAACCGACTCGGTGCGTGGGAGGCTGCAGCAGGTGAAGGAGAGTGCGGTGACGGCGGCCGTGTAGCAGCTCGGCAGGAGACGGGCCGTCACGTGGCATGCACCGATACGTAGACAGGAAAATTTGAAGAGCTTGCTGCCTGGAGTGCTGACCTTTCATCTTCTCCATGTGAGACTTGAATGTTCGAACGAAACGTTCTGCTTCACTATTGGACTGAGGGTGAAAAGGCGCGGTGGTGATATGCTGAATGCCATTCACACGACAAAACTGTTGAAATTCCGCACTAACAAACTGAGGTCCATTGTCACTGACGATAGTTTCAGGCAAGCCTTCGATGCAAAACACTGATGTTAAGGCACTGATTGTACTAGACGCTGTCGTTGAGTTCATGGCAATCACAAAAGGAAACTTGCTGAAAGCGTCTACAACAATTAACCAGCGCGTATTCCAGAAAGGTCCGGCAAAGTCAATATGTAAACGTTGCCATGGTCCCTTGGGGCGTGGCCAGTCGGAGAAACGTTGCGGAGGAGCCGCCTGATGCTCCGCACAAACGGTACACTGTGATGTCATGTTCTCTATCTGAGCGTCCATACCAACCCAGGTACAATGACGTCTGGCCAGTTGCTTTGTCCTAACAATACCCCAATGTCTGATGCAGGAGGCGTAACACTTCTCGTTGCAGGGAACGAGGAACAATCACTCTTGCTTGGTCGTTGTCGGTATGCAACAACAGTACACCCTGACTTAAAGATAATGCATGACGTTGTGCAAAATAACGTCGAACCAGAGGCCGATCAATGTCTTTGGCTCTGGCAGGCCACCCTGAGCGAACAAAACGTGCTACCACACTTAGGTCTGCATCTGCAGCTGTTTCCTGTGCAACCCGACGAGAGTTCAAAGGAAAGTCTGCGACAGCGGAAGCATCTCTGGAGTCTATCTGACAACATGCGATTTCTGAAGAATCAAATGATACATCCTGTCCAACCGGAAGTCGGGAAAGTGTGTCCGCGTTGGCATGTTTAGTGGTAGGTCGGTACAAAATCTCATACTGATAATTTGACAATATCAAGGACCATCTCTGAAGCTTTTGTGCCGTTCGTGGCGGAATTGGCTTTGTGGGTGAGAACAACGACGTGAGAGGCTTGTGGTCTGTCAACAAATAGAATTTTCTGCCATAGAGATAATGATGAAACTTTGTGACGCCGTAAATGATTGCTAAGGCCTCCTTTTCTATCTGACTGTAATTCTGTTGCGTCGGCGTCAGTAGCTTGGATGCAAAGGCAATAGGACGATCGTGACATCCAATACGATGCGACAGAACAACACCCAGACCGTACGACGAGGCGTCAACTGCTAGTACTACAGGCTTCTGTGGGTCAAAGGGAATCAAACATGCATCACTGAGTAGTGCAGACTTTAGTTTGTCAAAGGCAACCTGACAATCTTTGGACCATACAAAAGGAACATTCTTCCTACGTAAGTGATGCAGTGGAGCTGCAATCTGAGAGGCATTGGGAATAAATCTGAAATAATAGTTCAGCTTCCCCATTACTGCTTGCAATTCGTGCACATTCTTAGGAGGAGGCAAGTCTTTGATTGCTCGAAGATGTGACTGTAAGGGATGGATTCCTTGGGCATTAATCACATGACCTAGGTACTCTATTTCAGTTTGAAAAAACGAACACTTTGCTTTATTGCAACGTAGACCTGCTGCAGTCAACACTTTGAAAAGGCACTCCAGGTTTGCTAAATGTTCTTCAACTGTACGTCCGGATACCACAATGTCATCTAAATAGTTCGAACAACACGGTACAGAAACTGTCAGCTGTTCCAAAAAACGCTGAAAAATAGCGGGAGCGGAAGAACTGCCAAAGGGTAGGCGCTGAAATTGAAAAAGGCCCATGTGAGTATTAATGACGAAAAACGTTTTTGACTCGTCATCAAGTGGAATCTGTAAGTATGCCTCTGCTAAATCAATCTTGGAAAAGAAGCGAGACTGTCCTAATTTGTCCATCAGTTCCTCAGGTCTGGGCAGGGGATAAGTGTCGACAATTGTTTGACTGTTCACTGTTGATTTGAAGTCCGCACAGAGACGAAGTTTTCCTGACGGCTTGGGTATAATTACTATAGGCGAGGCCCACTGACTCGCAGAAACAGGAGAAATCACCCCACTATCTTGCCAACGTTTAAGTTCTTCGGCAACTGTATCACGCAAGGCGATAGGCACTGGTCTAGCTTTACGAAATTTTGGAACTGCAGATTCTTTTAAAGTTACATGTGCCACGAAGTCTTTTGCACAACCTAGTTCCGGCGAAAACAGGTCACTATATTTGTCACACAATGCATTGATTTTATCCTGAGGCACTATTGACGAAATTTGAAGCACATCTCTTTGAATTGATAAACCAAACAAGTCAAAAGCATCTAGTCCAAAAATGTTCTGTGTAGATCTGGCCTGAAGAACAACAAAAGCAACTGTTTTCGTAACACCCTGAAAAGAGGCAGGCATGCTACACGTTCCTAGTACGGGAATATTTTCACCTGTATAAGCTGTTAACACTTGCTGTGACGGCGACAATTTTGGCGAACCCAGAAGTTCATAAGTATCTTTATTAATTAATGTAACAGCGGAACCAGTATC
This sequence comes from Locusta migratoria, assembly GCA_026315105.1. Lineage (NCBI taxonomy): Eukaryota > Metazoa > Arthropoda > Insecta > Orthoptera > Acrididae > Locusta > Locusta migratoria. Next base: position 397,606,832 of record CM048755.1, read on the forward strand.
AAGCTGAAATTGCACAGTCTTATTTTCTATAGAGAGAGTAACAAACAGCTTGTGCTTCTGGCGCACGACCGGTGCGCGAATGTGGGCAACGTCTAATACATATTGTTTTCTGCGCTTGCGCGGGTTGCGTGCGGTAGGAAGCGGCGCATACTCGGCACACAGCGGATTAACCACACTGTCACTAGATGACACTACCGCCGGATCGGCGTCCGCGCAATGCGAGGCTACTGCACTAAAATTACTTTGAGTAGCTACACCAATTCTACTGTCACTAGCTACACAGTACTGGGCACTATTACAATTAGAAGTTGCAGAAGGCACTATTTTCACTACAGGAATGCACTGTTCATAGTCATTTTGCTTGTCCCGAACCCTTTTCCGTTGCACTGTTTTACGCGCTCGTCGGCGCTTGCTACGTGGTGCACTATATAGTTTTGCAATAGGTGCAGAAGAACTTTCTTGTAATTGAGAACCAACTAAAGCACTGTTCAATTCCACAGCCCGTATAACATTTACAGAATGAACTGTTCTCGCACTCTGCGAAGCACTGTTTCTAACGTTACTGTTCTTTGAGTTTTTAATTTGCATACACACAGACTGCACATGTCCCGATTTGCCACATTGATAACAGGTTGCGTTGCGACTAGGGCAATGAGCACGCTTGTGGCGAGACACACACTGGGGGCAAGATTTACGTACATTTTTCTGAAATGAGCGTTGGCGCCCGTTATTCAAATTACTGTGTCTAACACTACGGGGCGACCTTTGCGTCGCACTTTTACACTGGCTACTGTTCACTGTCTGTTCAGCACGGCCGGTAGAAAAATAAGAATCACTAGTGCTATACTGAGAACTACGGCTAGGAAAGCGTCCGTTGCGGCGCACTGAATTTACACTGTGGCTTTGCATTTCTACATCTGCTAAGTCAAAAGTATCATGCGCTTCTATAAGCTGCAGTACACTGTCTAATGAGGGGTCAGACTGTTTCAGAATTGCTGCTCTAATTCTGGGGTCCTGAATATTCTGCGTAATCGCATCCCTCAACATCACGTCACTATACGAAAGTCCACAAGAGCAAGTAAATTTACATTGGCGGGTTAAGCCCTTCAATTCCGTAATCCACTCTTGGTGTGACTGCTGCGGTAATTTTTTAAGTCTGAAAAATCGGTACCGTGCAGCGGCTACAAGAACTTTTCTCTCATAATGAGCATTCAGTGCATCTACAATTTGTTCAAAGTCTACATCACGAGGAGATGCGAGAGGGAAAAGTTTTTGCAATAGTACGAAAGTCTGGGGGCCCACAATCGATAAGAAAAGGTTCTTCACTCTCTGACCTGTAATTTGATGAGCCGCGACGAGTTCTTGAAACTGTGCGAAATAGTCGCTCCATTCTTCCTCACGTTCGTTGTACTGGCGGAACGTCGGAAGCGGTGCGGCGGCAGGTGTGGGCTGCTGAAGCGGCGGCTGTTGTTGTTGGTGAGCAGCCTGTGAAGTTAACTGCGACACCGCCTGGAGAAGTTGTGTAATTTGCGCCGTCTGTAACTGAATAATTTCCATTAAGTTTGGGTTCGGGGTAGTGGCCATGCTGACCGATTAGGCGCCGCGCATACAAGTAAATTATAACAAAACACAAATGCAATATGAAAGAGGACGCTCTGCAACAAAAAAGTCCACAAAATACGTAACAGAATATGTTCCCCCAAAAATCTTATAATAAGGGTGGGTGGGCGGGAGCAATTTTTGCGTGCTCCGACTGCTGCTGTCTGGCTGCTGTAAGCGGGCTGGTCCAAGGTTCTATCACTCCTCGTCGCCACTTTTGTGTCCCAACTTCGTCGCCGCTTTTGTGTCCCAGCCTCGTCGTAGGTGTCGGTGGCCGAGTGGAATGAGACCGACACGCTGGTGCAGGTACGGAGGGGAGCAGCCAGAAACTATAAACACTCGAGTAAATTAGTAAGAGATATATATTGCACAGAATGAAACAATACTTAACTTTTACATAGTACGGCAGAATGTTGATACATAGTTGTTAGAGGCCTGCCTAGTGCCTGTACAATAGCAAAGTCTTCAATGGTGCCTATCTGATGACGAAGGTCCTAACTCGTTGCTATCTCAGTCCGAAGTGCCCGGTGTCTTTTCAGTGGTGGCCACGAGCGGGGTCCCAGCAGAGGGCGCTCGTGGCTGTCGTCGGAAGAACGCCGCGCCGTGCATGCATGGCGGCGCGCGGCGAAAGTAGGTGGCGCGCACTTTGTACTTGTGCGACACCACACTCAGAATTACTGACACAGACAGAGTTCGTACTAGAAGTCGGAGAGGAAACAGCAACATTAAAATAGGCGGGGGGAGAAGATCGCGAAATATTAGTGGAAATCAGAAGGATACCTGCATAGTTACTTGCCTGATGGGCATGGAACAAACAAGAGTGGAAGCTGAATGCTTTGTTCTATGAACCAACCACGTGGAACACATATCACTAACGAAAGGAAACGATGAGAAGATTTTTACATGCACTGTACAAAAATGAACATATCACCTATTAGAAATTGGGCCCCACAAAGCTAGAAAGTATTTACACAGAGTTCATACACCGCCACATAACCACAAAAGTTTTAACATACCAGGCCGTTATCAAACTGCAACTAGAATCTCACACACCGCGTTTATCTATTGGAAATTTGGAAATCACTGAATTGAAAAACAAGAACACATTTCCACACACGATCGGAAAAATGTCTCCCCACACTCCCCAAAAAAAAAAAAAAAAAAAAAAAAAAAAAAAAAAAAAAAAAAAAAAAAAAAAAAAAAATTCAAAGTTCACGAATCTAAGCTAAACGTGCTAGTCAATGAAACGCTATCATCTCCAGAAACAAAAGCAGAACCAACCTTACATCACCAGACGCCCAGAACAGAATGAAGCGGGAAAACTGCTACCGGACCCGGAAGTCCTGGAAGCCGGAAAATCCCTGAAAACAGCGGTGGTGGGGACGGACAGCGAGATTCGCGCTGGAGGGAAGGTTCAAAAATGTTCAAATGTTTGTATAGTCTATGGGACTTAACTACGGGGTCATCAGTCCCTAAATTTACAAACTACTTATGAACTACTTAAGAACTAGGACGGCACAAATATCCATGCCCGAGGGGAGATTCGAACCCCCGACCGTAGTGGCCGTGCAGACCGTCGACTGGAACGCCTTAGTCCCCTCGGCCACCGCGGCCGGCGAAGGTTCACTAACTAGCCTGCAACCAAAGGGTGTGGAAACCTCTGTGGTAGCAGGAGCAGCTATCGATACTGAACCAGAGAGAATGGTGCAAAGCGAGCTATCACTCCCCACATTAAAACGGTCATAGATCCTCGCAAACACTTAAAAGTACAACTACTGCACATTCTCACAGGGACAGTGGCGTAGCGGAGAAGTCTTACTTATGTCAAATTAATTAATATAATAATAAATTATTAACATAACAAAATAAGAAAAACGTAGCAATATGAACTAATATTCCTCAAGCCTTGAAAAGAGTGGGGTTCAAGTTTTAACAAAATGATAATCTAGCGACATTAAATAAATTATAACTTTACAGAAATGTACAAAAAATATGGAAGACGACAGACGGTCGTCTTTCAGGGTTCGAATCCTCCCTCGGGCATGATGTTTGTGTCGTCTCTAGTAAAAGGTAGTTCATACGTAGTTTGTACGTTTAGGGACTGATGACCCCACAGGTAAGTCCCTTAAGCTTAACAATCATTTGAACATTTTGAACATAAATATTGTTAACATAGTTTCCATCTCTAATGACCAAGCTGTAGATGGGACGTTAAACCCTAAGCTTCCTTATTCCTTCTTGTTAACACAGCTTTACTAAAAATAGAAACAAAATTCAATTCCAACAAACATTTAATGAAAAATGCTGCTTGTATGGACCCAAAAACTTCAATGAAATTAACAAAAATGGGATTCCTAATGATGCATTAAAGTCTGTCGCATCAATTGCGAATGTTGGTAGAGAAGTAATGTCGACTGAATTAGAATCTTTTGCAAAAAGTTTTAATGAACACTTCCCATCTAGAGAGCAAGACGTGTTCAGCTCAGATTCATAGAGTGAGGAAGAAAACGATGAACTTGAAGATGTCTTACACCATACTGCAAAGGACGTCGTTTGTTTTTCCGAAGTGGTTTGGACGCTTGCCAAAGTTGAATACCATATGCATGTCAACTTCTGTCGCAATATCTGTCTTAACAAACATCAGTACATACTTCAACTTAAATGTTGCCTATTGTGTAATTCTCACAATTTCGGTAATGTAAGTGACTTGTGAGAGACAGTTTTCTGCACTGAAGCGCACCAAGACGAGACTTCGGTCTTTCCTGGACCAAGAACTGTTAAAAAAAAGAACAAATATTAGTTAAGCTTACGGGACGTAACTGCCGGTTCATGAGTCCCTAAACTTACAAACTTCTTATGAACTAACTTGCCGGCCGCGGTGGTCGAGGAGACTGAGGCGTTACAGTCACGGTCTGCACGGGCACTACGGTCGGAGGTTCGAATTCCCCCTCGGGCATGGATATTTGTGCCGTCCTAGTTCGTAAGTAGTTCATAAATAGTTTGTAAGTGTAGGGACTGATGACCTCGTAGTTAAGTCCCATAGACTTTACAAACATTTGAACATTTTGAACATGAACTAACTTATACTAAAGACAACACAAACTTCCGTGTCAGAGGGAGGATTCGAACCCCCGACGGGGTACGGCCTCGCGCATCGGACAAGAACTGTTAGATTCATTCATTGTGTTAAACACAGAATCGGATCCAGTCAAAGATGACGAGAATAGCATCTTCTGCGACCAAGGTATTGACAGCTTAGCAGAAACTTCTTGTCTTAAAATAATAATAATAATAATAATAATGTTGTTTGGCTAGCTTCAGATTTGTTCTTTTATGTTAAACTAGCTGAAAACCCGGCGTTGTCCGGGTATTTATCTATTTATTCTTGGCATTTTTCAGGTATATATTCATTTGTATAAGGGCTGTATGTCTGTAAAATCTCTTGGGAATACAATTTGTAAGAAAGAAGTAATAGATTAAAACTTAGTGCGTGATGGGGCGTTTTTCCATGAATGTTCCTGATTGTTTGCTTTATGCCATGAACTACGTGTCGTACTGTGATACAGTTCAGAAGGTACACTCAACTATATGCGTGTATACTGTCTGTAAAATTTCGTGCGCCAATAATTTGTAATGTAGAAATTACAAATTGTAACTTCATACTGAAAGTCGTAGTTTTCGTCCAGGAACAGCGGAACGTTACTGTTTATGTGGTCATATCTCGTGAACTACGTGTCGTATTGTGATACAATTTCGAAGGTACATTCAACTATATGTATGTATACTGTCAGAAAAATTTCTTGCGGCTACAATTTGTACTGTAGAAATTATAAACTGTAACGTCATATCGAATGCCGTAGTTTTGCTCCATGAACAGCGGAAAAGTAGTAAGCGAGAAATTTTTTGCCTTTCATTATTTTGATGTGGTAGTCAGCGAGAAAAAGTTTAATAAAGGTTTGAAATTATGTTTAAAGTTGGTTCCAAGTCGCTAAGTACTGTCATTCTCATATACTGCATTCATAATGTGGCAGTTTCTGGCAACTCTTGTTTATGACGTATCTCCTGAGCCATATGTCGTACGTCGTTCTTACTCCTACAGCAATTGTTATCTCACGTAAGAATTTGTGTAGCAAATTTGGTTGAAATTGGTCCAATGGTTTAGGAGAAAATGCAGCAGTTTTTCGTGCATCTCATTGTTTACGACGTCGTATTTCCTGAACAATGTGTAATATTAGATATCTTTGTTATCAGTATTCGATAAACAGAACATCGATGTTTGAGTTAAACTTCGATAGGTAATAAATACTTGTCTATTAGTATGTAATTCATTTCTTCAAGTAAATTTTCACTAACTTTATATTTTTCCTCTATGAAAAGATGATTAGTTGCGCAATCTTTTGTTATATTTACTTATATCACATTGTGTTTTTGTAGAAATCGCTTTCTATTGTTTCAATTAAAATTTCACCGTTTAAACCAGGGTTGTGTTTCATCACGACTCAAACTGTTCGAACAGTTGACGTCACAGATCTAGGAATATCGGGCTACGTTCGCTCTTGTGATCAGCCCGCGATCTAGTGAGTGTTGTTGCTACTATATCCTCGAACTGCTGAAAGTTTTTATACCAATGGGGATTTTAATAAGAGCAATAACTGTTTAACTTCAACTAAACTATCTTCTATGGTATATTTGATATGTAACTACGACTATTAACCAATGAATAAGAGCTTGCAGTCATGTTTCTGCCAAATTATGAAGCTGCGCTCATCCCGCGATCTAGTGACGACTGATAGTACTATCTTCAAGACTGCGCTGTAATTTATTGACATGATGTGAATTAGTCAGTTTAGCACAACACAATTTATTTCGTAGCATATGACTTTCGTTAATTTTCTGTCTTCTTGATTAGGGTAATATGTAAAAGTTTAAAGTAAATCACCCAAGAACTTTTTCTCTATTTATATATTTCTTGTAAAATTTGGAAGCCGCGGCGGAGTGGCCGAGTGCATTTAGGCGCTACGTTCCGATGCGCGAGGCTGTTCCCCGTCGAGGTTCGAATCCCCCCTTTCCCACGGGAATGGATGCTTGTGCCGTCTTTGGTATATAGTTCATAAGTTGTGTATAAGATTAGGGACTTATGAACCCGCAGTTAAGTCTCATAATCTTAACAAACATTGAAAATTTTGAAGTAAAAGAACTTTTAAGATTTTTTTCCTAATGCAATAACCTTTCCCCCTGTATATAACAAACAAACACACACACAAACACACACACACACACACACACACACACACACACACACACGACATATGTATATCTTCCAGGCCCTAATATGAATAAATTCTTTGGTGAGCCCGCCCCTGACATGAAGATGCCAAATCCATTCCGAAGTATTTAATAGATTGCCCTGTAATTTATTAATCGTAATAAAAATGCAAGTTCCAATGGAAACTGCAATCTCTTGAAGTTAGATTTGTGGGATATAATGGGTATTCGTTGGGTGTACTCTGTTTCATTCTGTTCCTTTCTTTGTAGCTCTATGGAAGTAAACTGCTTTTGCTTCCAGCCGGATGGAGCAATTTTCCATCAACGTTACTGTTTACGTGCTCATATCTCATGAACTACGTGTCGGAATGAGATACGATTTAGAAGCTACATTCAACTATATATGTGTACACTGTCTGTAAAATTTCCTGTCGCTACAATTTGTAGTGTTCAAACTATAAATTGTAACGTCATACTGAGAGCCGTAGTTTTACTCCATAAACAGCGGAAAAGTAATAAGCGAGAAACTTTTTTCCTTTCATCATTTTACTATGGTTGCCAGCGAGAAAAAGTTTAATAAAGTTTTGAAATTATGTTTAAAGTTTGTTGTAAGTCGCTAAGTACTATTATTCTCATACAATGTATTTCGAAAATCTCGTCGCATTATATGAAATTTTTTGCGATTTCTATTGGATATGACGTAATATCTTTTGAACCATGTGCCGTATGTGATTCTTAACCATATAGCAATTGTTACCTCACGGTAAGGAATGTGTGTACCAAATTTGGTTGAAATTGGTCGAATGGTTTAGGAGAAAATGAGCAGCATTTTCGCAAAATGCAGCAGTTTTTCGCGCATCTCATTGTTTATGACGTCATATCTCGTGAACTATATATCTTATGTGATTCTTACACTTACGGCGACCATCCTCATGGATTGAAGCGTACGTGTACAAAATTTCATAAAGATTGGACCAAACTGTAGATTTGTATGCAACACGTACATACATACGGAACAATGGGTGCGCAGCTCCTGCCTCCTGCTACTAACGACCTTCCCCGTGCTAAGTTAGGACCGACTGCCAACTGCGTGTCGCCAAAGCCGCCCGATGACAGCTGACCGCGTAATCCTTTTCATAAGTGGCGCGGCTTGCGACCACCTGTTGTTGCTGAAAGGGAGGGCCCACCTGACAACACGAGTCACAGTAGGGGGAAGGGTTGTACCTTGGGACGGTTTTACCTTGGACACTTTTTAATACAGGCAGTGCACTCGAGTGGAAACTTTAAGAACTATGAAGTAAAGTTGTCAGGCCTATTTTCAGAGGGAATAAGAGGCCATGTTGTATTCGGATGATGTTTGAGATCTGATGAGGAGTTTTACAAGTTTTCGTGTTTGAAAGTAAAATTTAGCCACTATCCTTAGAAGACGTAAATTAAAGCTAAGTATCATTATTGATATTTCTTAAATACAGTGTTGTAGGGCACTGTTTAAGTAAGCTATTGATACCGTAAGTTATAACGATATAAATCTCTGCTCTGTAGGAATCAGCATGGGTTTCGAAAAAGGCGTTCGTGTGAAACGCAGCTCGCGCTATTCGTCCACGAGACTCAGAGGGCCATAGACACGGGTTCTAAGGTAGATGCTGTGTTTCTCGACTTCCGCAAGGCGTTTGATACAGTTCCTCACAAACGTTTAATGAACAAAGTAAGAGCATATGGTCTATCAGACCAATTGTGTGATTGGATTGAGGAATTACTAGATAACAGAAAACAGCAGGTCATTCTCAATGGAGAGATGTCTTCCGAAGTAGGAGTTATGTCAGGTGTGCCACAGGGGAGTGTCGTGGGTCCGTTGCTGTTCACGATATATATATATATATATATATATATATATATATATATATATATATATATGACCTTGCGGATAACATCGGAAGTTCACTGAGGGTTTTTGCGGATGATGCGGTAGTATATAGAGAGGTCGTAACAATGAAAAATTGTATTGAGATGCAGGAGGATCTGCATCGAATTGACGCATGGTGCAGGGAATGGCAATTTAAGCTCAATGTAGACAAGTGTAATGTGCTGCGAATACACAGAAAGAAAGATCCTTTACCATTTAGCTACACTATAGCAGGTCAGCAACTGGAAGCAGTTAATTCCATAAATTATCTGGGAGTACTCATTAGGAGGGATTTAAAATGGAACGACCATATAAAATCAATCGTCGGTAAAGCAGATGCCAGACTTAGATTCATTGGGAGAATTCTAAGGAAATGCTGTCCGAAAACAAAGGAAGTAGGTTACAGTACACTTGTTCGCCCACAGCTTGAATACTGCTCACCGGTGTGGGATCCGTACCAGGTGGGATTGATAGAGGAAGTGGAGAAGATCTAACGGAGAGCAGCGCGCTTCGTTACAGGATCATTTGGTAATCGTGAAAGCGTTACGGAGATGATCGCTAAACTCCAGTGGAAGACTCTGCAGGAAAGACGCTCTGTAGCTCGGTACGGGCTTTTGTCGAAGTTTCGAGAACTTACCTTTACTGAGGAGTCTAGCAGTATATTGCTCCCTCCTACGTATATCTCGCGAAGAGATCATGATGATAAAATCAGAGAGATTAGAGACCACACAGAGGCATACCGACAATCCTTCTTTCCGCGAACAATAGTGACTGGAATAGGAGGGAAAATCGATAGTGGTACTCAAGGTACCCTCCACCACACAACGTCGGGTGGCTTGCGGAGTATGGTTGTAGATGTAGATGTAAATGTGTACATAGATTAGGATACTGTTTTCTGTTATTGCGTATTTGGTTTTACCTTGGGACACTTCTCTGGTTGTACCTTGGGACACCTGGAAGGTGTATGATTGTCACTGATACACCAGAAAAATAAAGAATTTAAGAGAAAAAAAGAAGTCTTTTTCCAAAAAAGGAAGCCACTAAACAGACAAAGGAATTTTCATCTTTCAGTTCTTCTGATGAAGAAATTCCCTAGATTGGCAGTAGCTCTGGAGGTAGCATACTTGATTTGTCATCTGAAGAAGAGGATTTGCGATCCTTCTTTCCATCTGGAAAAGTAACACTTTCTTGTTGTCAAGGTAGTTGGGTCTTGGTAAAAGTTGACATCAGTGGCATATCTCATGTGTACTATGCTGGAATAGCTTTAGAAAATACAGAACAAGATATAACTGTGAAATTCTTAAGGAAGAAAAGGACCATTTTGTATTCCCTAATGTTGAGAACATCAGCACTGTCAATCGCAGTAATGTAGTGAAAGAACTACCAGCTCCATTGTTCTGTCGTAGGTTTCATTCATTTAATATTTTGCTCGCTCCATCTCTTGTTTTAAAGTAAAATACCTGATTCCAAAAAGATTTTTTCATTCATAAAACTAAGTAATTGAAGTATATCACCGTGTCCCAAGGTGAAACCATAGGTTGTACCTTGGGACAAGTGCCACAAAGGTCTTTATTGGTGAGTAACTGTGTAAATATTGGAGCTAGCCTAGACTGCTGTTCGTTCAACATTACCTAAAATTGGTGCCTGTGAAGGGGTAAATTTTCAAATTTGTTGTAAAAAAATTATGGTATAAAAAATTAAAAAGTAAAAATTGTCCCAAGGTACAACGCTTTCCCCTACGTGGTACTGACAGCCGCGGCTGTCGCTGTAACACTAGCATCACCTCTCCATGTTACAAATGATCTTGTGTCCCCCAGATCGCCACTTCCAGTGACCAATGTGCTACCCACTAACAGTGGTAGTCTCTATCTATATAAAAGCCAAAGGACACTCATTCACTCACTCTCACTCACTGACTAAACACGAAATCTCGAAAACTACTTCACTTATAAGGCAAAAATTTGGCAAGAATGTAGATTATAGGTAGAATACCTCACCTAAGAAAGGATTTAGCGATAGTTCAAGAGATATGAAGTCATAAACAATGAAAACTTCCCCTTCTTGCGGTACGTTATAGTGGGACTTTATCAGTACATTATTTGAGAAGGAGAACACTTAGCGACTTGCAACAAACTTTAAACATGTTTTCAAACCTTCAGGAAACTTTTTCTCGCAGACAACCCCAGAAAAATGTTGAAAGGAAAAAAGTTTGTCGCTTACTACTTTTTCGGAGTTCATACAGTAGAATTACGGCATTTGGCATGTCCAATTTATTGCTCGAACACTATTAATTTTCTTCGCTCGAAATGTTACAGGCAGTATACACACATACCACTGAACGTACGTTAGAAATTTTATCATAGTACGACACACAGTTCATGAGATATGGAGTCGTAAACAATGAGATGCGCGACAAACTGCTGCGTTAAGTGACAATGCTGCTCATTTTCTCATAAACCACTGGACCGATTTCAGCCACATTTGGTACACATATTCCTTACGTGAGATAACGATTGCTGTAAGAGTACGAACTACGTTCGACACATGGTTCAGGAGATATAAGGTCATAAACAATAGGCGTATCAAGAAACTGCCACATAAAGCGACGAGACTTTATAAATGAACTATATGACAATGGGAGTACTTAGCGACTTGCAACAAACCAGACATAATTTCTAAATCTTAATAACCTTCTTCTCGTTGGCAACCACATCAAAATACTTAAGGGAAAAATGTTTCTCGCTTACTACTTTTCCGCTGTTCATGGAGCAAAACTACGGCATTCGGTAAAACGTTGCAGTTTATAATTTCCACACTACAGATTGTAGTGGGAGGAAATTCTACAGATAGTATACACACATACAGATGAATGTACTTTAGAAATTGTATGGCAGTACGTCACGTAATTCATGGGATGTAAGGATTATGGCAGTGACGTTCATGGAAAACCGCCCCATCAAGCACTTACACAAATTAATAAATAACTGCCAAATTATAGACATGTACGACATATAATTCTACAAGTATGAGATCATTTATACTGCGATGGGTAAAAACCCTGTCAATGCAACATGAATTCCAGTCAGCTTAATAAAATTCTTGGAAAGCTAACGGTAGTGTTGACAACTTTGAGCTCTGAAGCGCACATGGATGCAGGCGATAACAACAGAACTCTATAGAATTATAAGGAAAGGAAGAAACTGAAACAGAGTCCATTCAACGAATACCCATTATTTACGACAGATCTGGCTTTTAACTTCCAGAGACTATAGTTTCCAGTGAGACCTGCATTTTCGATTACGACTATTAAATCACAGGGCAATTTATTCAGTTCTGTAAAGTGGATTTGAGATACCCATGTTTACCATACGGACAACTTTATAATAAATACAAATAAGGAAAGAACAACTTTTTCCTATCTTAATATAACTACCAATAAATATTTACTTTTAGAAGAATAAACGTAAACACCATACAGATAAATTAATAGTAAAGTAAATAATCTAAATATAGACATTCGTTTTAATGTCACTTTCTCAAGGGTGGCCTCCCAAAGAAACTGTTCATATTAGATCCTGGACAAGTAACAAGAAATCTTCTAATATATAAAGCAATCTTTATGAAATTTTGTACACGTAAGTTTCAATCCTTGAGGACTGTTGCCGTAAGTGTAAGAATCACATAAGTTATATAGTTCACGAGATATGACGTCATAAACAATGAGGTGCGCGAAAAACGGCTGCATTTTGCGACAATGCTGCTCATTTTCTCCTAAACCATTGGACCGATGTCAACCAAATTTGGTACACACATTCCTTACCGTGAGGTAACAATTGCTGCATGGTTATGAATCACATACGGCACATGGTTCAAAAGATATTACGTCATAACTAATAGAAATCGCAAAAAAATGCCCTATAATGCGGCGAGAATTTCGAAATACACTGTATGAGAATGACAGTACTTAGCGACTTGCAACAAACTTTAAACATAATTTCAAACCTTCATTAAACTTTTTCTCGCTGGTAACCATAGTAAAATGATGAAAGGAAAAAAGTTTCTCGCTTACTACTTTTCCGCGGTTTATGGAGTAAAACTACGGCTCTCGTTATGACGTCACAATTTATAATTTGAACACTACAAATTGTAGCGACAGGAAATTTTACAGACAGCATACGCGCATATATTTGAATGTACATTCTAAATTGTATCACAGTACGACACGCAGTTCATGAGATATGAGCACATAAATAGTAACGTTCCGCTGTTCATAGACTAAAACTACGCCTTTCGGTATGACGTTACAATTCATAATTTTTACGCTACAAATTGAAACTGCAGGAAATTTTATAGACAGTATACACGCATGTAGTTGAGTGTACCTTCTAAATTGTATCACAGTACGACACGTAGTTCATGAGATATGAGCACAAAAGAAGTAACGTTCATGGAAAATCGCCCCATAACGGACCAAGTTTTACTCTATTACTTCGTTCCTACTAATTGTATTCGCAAGAAATTTTACAGACATACAGCTCTTATACAAATGAATATATACCTGAAATAAGGCAGGAATAAATAAATACCCGGGCAGCGCCGGGTTTTCAGCTAGTATAGTATTGTATATAGTAAATTTGTGAATTAAATGAATGTAACATATCATTTGTATTTTGGTTACTATTTTCTTTGTTTAGATACTGTACTTAAAATTTTGTATATTATGCACGTCAGCCTTATTTCTGATATATTCTCTGATAAATATAACACGTTATTAGAAAAAAGTGACGGACAGAGAGAGAAGGCGATAGAGAAGTAGTGCCTGAAGGCTTGAATAAAGAAATACGCGTTGAAATGGAAGCAGGGTTGACTTCGAAGGCAGGGTTGGCAACTGAACACAGCACATATACTGAAAACAGATTTATTGCCAACTTAACACACACGCAGCACTCACTGCCGGAGGACGGGATGGAACCGGCGACCTTCAGCACCGCAGTCATTGACGCTATCCCTTGCGCCACGCTGGCGCAATTAAATTTAGTATTTTCTGTGATATCCAAGGAATTTTTGGAGGTCTTGCCTTTCTACCCATTTGGTCTTTTGCTGCCTTGCCTATTTCATCTCTTAAAGCTACCCACTCTTCTTCTACTGTTTTATTTTCCCCAATTTGTATCTAGTTTTGTTCTCTGAACCCCCTCCCCCCCCCCCCCCAAAAAAAAAACATTTCTGTCAATTGTTGCCTAAATCTCTCTCTGAAATTCTCAAAAACTTCAAGTTTCTTCAAATTATCCCGGTCCCATCTCCTAATATTTTTACTTTTTTGCAGTTTCTTCAGTTTGTCTGCAGTTTATAAGCAGTAACATATGGCCAGATTCTATATCTATCCCTGGATATGTCTTACAATTTAAAACCTGATTCGAAATGTATGACTTACCATTATAAAATCCATCCTCCATCTACTCCTGGTCTCCACGTACACAACCTTCTGTCATGATTCGTGAACCAACTGTTTGTTATGATTAAATTATGTTCCGTACAAAGTTCTACCAGACGGCTTCCTCTATGATCCTTTTTCTCAATCCATATTCACTTACTATTTTTGCTTTCCCTCTTTTGCCTACTACCGAATTCTAGCCTCCCATTACAATTAAGTTTTCGCCTCCCTTAACTGTGTGAAGAAATTCATTTACCTCCTACATTTCTTCGGTGTTCTTATCATCAGCAGGGCTAATGGGCATATAACCTTGTACCACTGTGGTCGGTGTTGGCTTCGTATCTGTCTTGACTACGATGATGCGATCCCTGCGCTTCTCGTCGTAGTTTATCCTCATTCCTATTTATAATCCTGTACTCGCCTGACCAGAGATCCTGTTCCTCTTTCCATCGAACTTCACTAATCTCTACTATATCTAACTTCAAACTATCCATTTCCCTTTTTAAATTTTATAACCTCCCTGCCCGATGAATGGTGCTAACATTCCACGCTCCGATCCGTAGAATGCCAGTGTTGTCTTTCCTGATGTTGACATCCTCCTGAATATTTTACCCGAGAGGATGCCATCATCATATATTCATACAGTAGAGCTGCATGTCCTTGAGAAAAGTAATGGCTGTATTTACCCTCTTGCTTTCAGCCATTCCCAGTAAATGAATGTCGAAGCCACGTTAGCTGATATTACAAGGGCAGAACAGTCACAGTCAATCATCCAGACTGTTGCCCCTGTAACTACTGAAAAGGCTGCTGCCCCTCTTCAGGATCCACATATGTGTCTGGCATCTCCACTGATACCCCTCCGTTCTGGTTGCACCTATGGTACGGCTTTCTGTATCCCTGAGGCACGCATACCACCCCACCTGGGCAATGTCTGTGGTTCATGTATCGTACACTAATTTGTTTTTGTATTTGAAGTAAAAAAAAAAGCTTAACGTGTTATTCAGGGGTTTGAGTGTTTACAGAAGCAATGCACCGTCATATGACACATTATTATGTGGTTCAGAGCCTACAGAGTGATCTATAAAGTTTCATAATGATAGACTAGGTAGAGTCAGACACCTTTCTGTGAAAGGGTTGTGAGGATACAGAGTTTTAGGTAAGTAACCTCTTTGGTACGTTTTGGTCGAATGATAGTTTTCGTTGGTGTGCAGCGAGAGCTGCTGGCAACAATGCATAGGTTGGAATGTTTTTTGTTTGTTGGCCGGTGTGCGGCAGTCTCCCGCCGACCGCAGAGCGAGGTAGTAGCACGTTTACAGTGCGTCCTTAACCGCGTTTAACGGTGGCTAAAGTTTTTGCCCATCAGTCGTCTCGCATATGAGTTTCGGTAGCAGTTGCGTATTGTTTCAGTGTGGACTTGTAGACATTCATCGTAGTGGCACGCGGTTATTTAATCAGTGTATTTAAAGGAAGAGTTTTTAACGTTTGTCGTTCCATAATAAAGGAAGTTAACAAAGTTTATTGTTATGGATCAACCTAGTAATTGTCCGCAACCCATACCGTCAAATCATTGGAACAATTATTAAATGATTAAGTGCGTAGAGGAGGAACTCCGTGAACCACTATCACTTCCTCCTTTCCCTGTTTCAATGGCGAATTGTTCGCGAGAAAGTTCTGCTGGTCTGATACCGTATGGGCTGTGGTATATGTAAGGTTATCCTCATTGTCATTTTGCTAGCTATTTGTAGGAGAAAGCAATATGTTTCTTTACTGTTCTACGATAGCACTCGGATCTCTGGCAGAAACACATTCATTGCAGCAGAACGCCCCACTTGGGACGCCTGCCACAGGCTTTGTTTGATCATTTGCGTGACGCTTTCGCACTTACTAAATAAACGTGTATCTTGGACATCATACGAATAGTGACTTATGCCAACAAAACGTGGACAATGGCACAGAAGACGGTGAGAAGGTCAATGGCATTTCAAAAGAAACGGCGACAAGGAAAATACATGGAACTGTAATGGAAAAATATCGCACTGACGTGTTTTACAGCCCACTTTAGATTTGTAGTTTTATAAGTTTTTGCAAATATTTTGGACAAAAAACAATAATCTAAATAATAAAAAATTAATTAACAAGTGTCGGTAACCCTTTTAGGCAAATAAAATTTGGTATTGGTGGGTTTCGAACCACTGACCTTCAAAGTCACCGTCCAACACATTGCCTACTACGCTACAGATAACAGAAGTTGCGTTCTTTAATTTCATACTATTAACGGCCGTTGTTAACTGATGATAATATGGCCTTTGTAGAAACTAGATTATCATTTATCGTATGAAGAACGACGTGTTTTTGTTAATTCTTCAGTGCGCCATTGCTTTGAAATGACAATGTGTAAGTTACAATAAGAAAATTATCAAATACGCAACGCAAGATGGCGTATGCCAGAGAGTGCTGGGGGAGGAATGTCACGTGACATCTGCGAACGGCTGGTTTTCGTTAATTCAATCGAGGGTGTCAAAACTCCGTTATTTTTGCAAATATCTCTCAAACGATACGAGATATGAAAAAAAAAAAAAAAAAACATAAGGGAACAAAGTTGTAGAGAATTCTTTTATTCAATTTTCGCGTCAGATGAACGGTTTATTTGCAATTAAAATTACATTACAAACTGCTTTTTTTGTATTACTAACGTATTTCTTGTCCGAAATATTTCAAAAAGCGAGGTTCTGGTATCTAGTAGCCAACAATTATGCCTGTAAAATTTGGTGCTGATCGGTTGAACGGTTCGTCTTAAAAACAGGGAACACGTTATGGACGGACAGACAGACATTCATACCACAATCGCCGTTATTTTTGCAAATATCTCTGAAACGATACGAGATATGGAAAAAAAAGAGACAGAGCAAAGTTGTAGAGAATTTTCTCCTCTACAAATTCGGTTATTTAATTTTCGTGTGAGATGAATGGTTAAGCCGTTATTTTCATTTAAATTTCGAGCTGTCAAAACACGATCGCAAAGGCCCCTACTTTTAGTGTTACTACTGTAACCTAAAGTGGGTCAATAATGACTTGAGGATATGACAAATATGGTATATACGGGATGTGTACACAAAGACAGCGCAACATCTATAATCAAGAGAATTAAAATGCTGTGTTATGGTCATATTGTAGGACAAGATGCCGCACTGTACGATATGTAATGGTAGGACGACGGGAGGGAAACAGAACATTGGGAATATCAAAAGTCTGGTGGATAGATGACTTTACGAAGGATGTGGACAACAAAGAAAACGATTAAGAAGAACCTGAAGATAGATAGGAGTGGCTGTGTACGATTAGTTAAGGACTGGTTATAGTTCAGATGGTGCTGACAGTAAGTTAGTTCTGCTTCCAGTGATGTAGTCGCCCTGATACTGCCGACGGAGCGCCTGGCTGTCGGTATACCGCACGACAGTTGTGTTAGGCAGGCAGCGGGATTGGCAAGGCGGCGCGAGACCAGACATCGTCTGTTAAACTCGCAGATTAGATAAGGGGCCTCCATATTACGGCCGGCGCTTGGATTTAACCCGACCCGCAATTGAGCGAAAGTTTTTTGTGACTTAGAGAGAGATTTCTCCTCATTTAACTTTGAGAGAGAGGTTGCTTAGGAGCACATAGTAACATATACAGAGGAGAAGCCCCTCCCCCCTAAACCTCTGTCCTACGCTGCCCTCGTAGTTCCGTAAGATGCTAGCAGGTGTCAGGCGGTTCCCCGGCTTAGTACCGGTAGACGACACTAGAGGCGCTTCTGAGGGTAGCGTGGAGGGGAGGCTGAGGGGAGAGCTCGTGCCGCCTGCCACGAGGCCACGGCTGTGTCCGGCGTTTGAGGGGAGGTGGTGGTGGGGGCAGCCGCTACCTGCCGCCTGCTCTGGTCAGTTTAAAGCATAGACCATAGATAATATAGACTGCGCGTGATGCACAGACATACATTACTAGACTGGCAAAGGTGCCTCTGTGGCTGAAGCCGGAAACCGCCATCTTGCCTCACCTCACGTCAAAAAGTTTCCGTACGGTACTGCTATGTTCT
Source organism: Locusta migratoria (assembly GCA_026315105.1). NCBI lineage: Eukaryota > Metazoa > Arthropoda > Insecta > Orthoptera > Acrididae > Locusta > Locusta migratoria. Next base: position 397,625,099 of record CM048755.1, read on the forward strand.
TCTGACACGATATGACGTTGTAAGCTTTACGAGTTCGTTAGAACATGATTTGCATTTAAGCTACTACTTCCACAATAGTTGAATTTAACATACAGGCCTACATTGTAGAATCGTGTTACGAGAAGAACGTGTTACGTACGGTTAAATTTTAATTCCCGTCCTGGCGGCTTCGCGTGATTACGTTGTCAATCGTGTGACGTTGGCATTAGCCAATCGCGTGACAACGCAAATTTTTATTCAAGAAATCTTCGTTTTACAAGGTCAATTACTTTTACAGAGTGAACGAGGGTACATACAAGAACCTGTCAACCGTAGAGTAGGAACAGCGTTATTTATTTACTTCCTCATCTGTACAAAATGCTAATCAAGTCACTTTGTGTTGATTTCTAAGAATATCAACATCTTAGTGAGGGCTTTCTGCCGTTTTGTTCTTGCCAACATATTCATATGAGGCCGTCGGGAGGAAGTAAAGTTTTACCCTTACGTATCGGTACATTTAAAGCAGACTGTAGTCATTGAAAAAAACACTAAAAAGAATATCGATTGTGTTATCCACGACAAATAGTACATTTATAACGGTCATAATATTAAAAGAAAAGCCGAAATTGATCGAACCTGATAACAGATCAGACCTAATAAAAACAAAAAACGCAACGCGATTTAGCACTGTATGTGTCAAATATTTCGTAAGGACTGCCAAAATAATGATACGGGTTATCTACAATAAACAACGCTTTTCTAATGACCACACTACTGAATTAAAACCGAAGTTGAATTAAATTGGTAACAGATTAATAATAACAGCAAATCAATGCAACTTATTACTGTATGTGCCGAAGCTTACTGCAGCTGAAAAATTTACAGCCATATACAACACACGAATTTCCCATACGTCAAAACTCTAAAGACAGCATAGTTACGTCAGTTCATTCATTTTTTACGACTGTTTTCTGTAATAACACACAAGACTGCTTACTAGTTTATAGTATAGAAATATGGCGGCGAGACTTCATTGACACCAATGATACTGTATAAGGCATTGCCAGTCTAGTAATGTATGTCTGTGGCGTGACGTCAGTATACTGAAACCAACATCTAAGTCACGTGACACGGGGCAGGGAACCCTGTTCATCATTACAATTAATGTGAAGTGCAGCAGAGAGTCGCAGTTCTTCTCCTTGCTAGTGCAAATTAAGCGTAGATTTCGACAATAAAACGTCTTATCGTTTCCTTATTACATATTCAGCAGTACAATGGGCGTTAGTTCTCCGTAATTCGCAGTATCAATGCAACGGTTACAGCTTTTACTTGTGCCTATATGAAAGGTATTCACAGTTTTTTTTACAAACAGAGAACTGCAGTTCGTAAGTGAATGCCTGTTTTCGTTGTTCTGTGAGTCTTTTAGTTTGTAGCTTACACAGGAGACGAAATATTAGTTTGACAAGCAGCATCAGTTTTCATACGATTCCTCCAGAATGCATGTGAAATGTTTTGTCACGCTTTTATATATACCTGAAATCGGTCCGCACCCATAATGTCCGATTTTAATATAATACAAGCGTTTATATTTTATAAATTTTTCCACATACAGTGAAGTCAAAACGTAAAACAAGAAAAATATTGGCTATTTACATTAAATAATAATGTGATCAAACAATTATTCATGTACGTCACAAGAACTTATTTTATAGTCTGTATTCATCTTCAGCGTTGTGGAACGCTATTAATGGCAGATCTGCACCAGAAATTACTTACTGACATGTATACTCAGTCAAGACACGCTGAAATAATCGTCCATTAAAAAATCACGTTGGTCAGTTGGAAAAAAAGTAAAAAAATCATAGTGCAACACAAACATTGAGGATCTGTAATTCTTTTGCTTGTAAACGCTACTGACAATAATATTTACCTGGTCACATGTAAAAACGATACTCACCGCATTAATGTCAGTAATACGGAGAAATCACGTTACTTTTATATATTGCATGTGTAATAGGAATACTGGAAGTCGTATTATTGTTAAAATCAACTCTTGACTTCACTTATAAAATAGAAACACTGTGGTTCGTAATGTCGAAGCCTCAGTCACCTGACTCGGGGCAATTAGATGTTGGTTTCAAACTACAACACAGCAGAGATAGAGACATGCGCAGTCTATGTTATCTTTGGTCTATGAGTGTAAAGGGCTATTTCTGACCGCAGCGCCATCATGGGGCATGTTACGGAACTGCTTTGGGCCTCCCTCCCCGTACCCCTGAGCGTAGGAAGGGGCCCTTACGGAGGTTTCCCGTCTGTATATATTTGTCTGTGCTGTAGCGAAAGCTTTTTGTGACTTAGAAAGACATTTCTCCTCGTTTAACTTTGAGAGGTTGCTTAGGAGCATTGCCCCACTCAAAGCACTTCGAAACCGTGTCCAGTTGTTGATAAATAATAGGTCGTCATGGCTCTAAGTGACAGATTTCTTTTACCTTGCTACTTTCATCTTGTTTGATTTGTTATAGTGTTTAGCTATTTCAAGATTTATGTATTTCAAATATGTTGTCTGTTCAGAGTACTTAAGTAGTATGTAGGTTGAAGCTAAAAAGAGAACAGTCGATATTAACCTTTTCAGCCTATGTGGTTTCGTAGCGAAACCACCATAATGTTTTCGCTTTTTACCAACTGGAAGCGTGGTTTCTCTCTGAGAACACCTTGTGGTTGTTAATCTGAGCACCAATTTAGCGACGAAACGGTAACTACGCGCTTTGTGTGGATGCAACGCTCCTTGAAGCAAGTGCGAGTCAAGAAATATCGTATGGTGTTCCATTGACATTGTTTTTTGTAATAATTGGGTGTATTTGTACGTAAGGTAATAGTGTTCATATTTTATATAATCAGTTCACAAATATTAGATAATATTAAGTATAAATAACGTTTCACTAAAGTATACTTACGTTTATGTTGGTAGTTTCAATCGATACCAGCGTGGCGCCAAACAATTTCTATTGTTATGTTATGAGTGTAGTGAATCCTTGTAAACAGACCGAATAACTTTATGAATCGGTGGTCTTATTTTGAAATATTCTTGCATTTAATTTTTTTCTAAGTTAGCCTGATATTTATTCCAAGACGCTAACAAATAAGTGACAATGATTGGCACAAATATACACTATTTACTACTAACAATTATATTACTTCTTTTGATCAATTTGAAGATTCTCTACAAGATTACAGTTCTGACACTGAGGAAGAACTGATTGCTGGGAATCTGAAGATGACCAACCTCTCAGTAGTTTTTCTCTTGCTCAGCAGCAAGCTGACCGAATTTAGAAATAGACCAACAAACATAATTATTTCTATTCTGATGAGTCAGTTTTATCAACCATCAGTCCCAACAAATATTTCAAATAATACACACATTCCTGTGCCTCTTTCTTTTACTTTTATTCCCAATGGATTTCACTGATGGACTGTTATTTCAAACCAATCTTTATGCTAATCGTTTAGCCAGGGAAACATGCAAACTACAGCGGATGAAAGGAAGTTTATTTTGTGATAACATTTATTTTCAACACATTATTTATTTAATTAATACACCATTTGCAATAAATGAATAAAAATAGTGCAGTTTGGAAGTTGGACTCTCTACAGTGGTTTCACACCGAAACCACCACTTTATGCCGCAATTACAAACAAAAATTGAAAACAGAAGTTATATTACAGTCTCCTTGATGTAATTACATAAGAAAAACATTATTTTAATTCAGGTTTAAACAATAAAATAATTCGTGGTTCAAAGGGCTAAGAGTCGTATATTGGGTCATATATGGGGGTGGGAAATGCGTTGTTATAGAGAGAAACAAAACAACGGGTGTGTTCTGTAATGAAGCTATTGCTGTACTGGAGGAATGTAATATTCGTCGTCTTTATGAAAAAGAATGGTTTATTGAATTCAGTGACAATGTACGAGCATGCAAAAGGGGCTCAATGAAACGTGCACTGTGTTTTAAACGAAACATCTTTAGAAAATGTATTCAAGAAAGTGAATCTGCTACAAAAGTAAGTTGAAGAATTGCTCATGAAATCTCAAAACGAGGGAAGCAATGCACTGAACGTGTTTATATGAAGAACACCGTGTTAATTACAGCTGTATAACTGTTCTCTGACAAAACTGAGCAGTACCAAGCGTTTTCTCTTTCTGTAAATACATTTACGCGTCGATATGAAGACATTGCTTCTGATTTAACAAATCATTTACAAGAAATGGCATCTAAGTTTTTAGTCGGTAGTCCTGGACGAAACATCTCTGATTCTGCTCAAGTACTGTAGCTTCTAGAGGTTTTGTACGAAATTCGAAGTTACTGTAGCGTTGCAGCTCTGATTTCCTTCCACAGTACTACAACACGTTTAAAGATGTACAGTTAACGTCAGTTAAATAGTACAAACTTTAACTTTCTCGGATAAATGTGTCGCAGTTTATGGAGGCTCCTAAAAACTTTCAGATGGTATGGTACACTATGTATATGAAAAAAATGAATAACATGCTTCCTGAGTTTCATTAATCACATTATAGGAGTTATTCCTCATTGAGCATGTAGACAACCATAGCCTGTTCATCTCAGCTAAACCTTCTTGTAATGACACGCTCGTTCTCTGCCATAGATTAAAAAAAAAATTAAAAAAAAAAATAAAAAAAATTGTTCAAATGTTTGTAAATCTATCGGACCAAACTGCGTGGTCATCAGTCCGTAGCTTACAAACTACTTAAACCTAGGTAAACTAACTGAAGGACAAACACACACACACACATGCCCGAGGGAGGACTCGAACCTCCACGGCGAGCAACCGCCGCTCCGCAGCGAGACGCTTTAGACCGCTCGGCTACTCCACCGCGGCCCATTTATTAAAGCTAGATTGCTGAGTGGGCTACAATGATAAGACGAATAAAAGTAGCAGATAATTCGGCATTGGGCAGGATTATCTTTTTTATTAGCGCCTCAATTTCTTTATTCATCAAAAACGTGCGCCTGGTCTTGGTGCCAAACATAGCAGATATTATACGAGGCGCGTCCAGAAAGTAAGTTCCGTTTGGTAATAAAATGAAATTGTACACATATACAGAAGAAATTTTTATTGCACAAAATTCTACACCTCTTAAACTACTTTTCCATATAACTGCCGAAATTTTGCATGTATTTCTCATAGCGTGGCACCAGGTTTTGTATATCTTCTTCATAGAAATCTGCCGCCTGTGTCTTCAACCAGTTGTAACAGTTTCTTTCAGCTCGTCGTCATTGGTGAAGTGATGACCGCCAAGGAAAGACTTGAGATGTCCTGGATCTTGTCATCAATCGCGTGAACCAGTTCTTCTGTAACCAAAGGTGGACGCCCACTTCATTCTTCATCGTGCACATCACTACGCCCGCCACTGAACTGTCGGACCCATCTTCTCACCATCGAATCACTCATCGCATTTGGTCCGTAAACATCGCAAATTTCGCTTGGTTTCACTTTCCTCGCATTCAGAAACCGAATCACCGACCTGATTTCACAGGCGGCGGGATTTTCAATCTACGCCGACATTTCAAACAAGCACAACAAAGCGTACGTAACTGACAGCGATCTCCAAATGGCGCACGTTCTTCTCCTTGATACACATCGTCTACAGCGCATGCGCGGAAATGCAATCGCAGCGCTGCAGCGGAGATAAATTGAAACGGAACTTATTTTCTGGACGCGACCCGTAGGTATACAGCGGAGCTACTAACGAAATAGCTACTTTCATGTTTCAGATGAGAAAACTGGTGAAAAGAATTAAATTGCTTTCCCAATCATAGATTATTTTAATACCAGCATTCAGTAGCTGCCACAAACAGTAATATGACGATGTTATGCAGTTCTCAGTATACTAACACATTTATACATTAATTTTTGTCTATAAATTTTTTATTAATGCACTTCATTTACTAAAATTTTAAACTAAGCTTCAATTTTATTAAATCTACCAACATAATTTAAAAAAAACTGTTAAATCTGTAAGATAAACCTGCTGGAGGGCAGTCTTCCGCAAGGGGAGGACGTTTTTGCACATCTGGAGGAGGCGCAGAAGAATCTTGACACGCTATGATGAAGACAAACAAAAATAGTTACATAACTTTGTATTTTTGAGGTGATAAATAAAACTTAATGAGTGGTGGCGATGTGTTTCCGACCGGAATTCGCCCTTGCCGTATCAGGAGAGCAGAACGCGGAAGGAGAGAGCGCACCGTGGCCCCGCCCAGACCACGCCCTCGCCACGCCCTATTGATCTTCCCCCGCCTCACATATGTGACCACCCAATAAGGTTGAGAGATGCATTTAGGCCAGTAATAGCTAAAATGTTCAAATGTTTGTTACGCTTATGGGATGTAACTGCGGAGTCATCAGTCCTTGAACTTAAAAACTACTTATAAACTATCTCCTACTAAAGACAGAACAAACATCCATGCCAGAGGAAGGATTCGAACCCGCGACGGTGAACGGCCTCGCGGATCGGAGCGTAGCGCAGTAATAGCTCATAACCGTGTTAAATAATTTTTAGTACTATTTATGAACATGAATTATTTCAAAATTAAGATGTAAAATTTTTGTCCAAATAAATTATACACACAGTATGCAGTGTTTATATCTGTGCTGCCATCTTATCAAGGCGCTTTCACAGTGACAACACCCAATATATATATTTATGTCCCAGCTATCTTGTTCACCCAAAATATCTCTGGAACAATAATAACTATTGGAAAACGACTTTCACCGTTATCAATGTACGGCTGGGGCCCATGAATGTACATATTTGGAAACATTCTAAAACGAAAGCAAATGTGTTTTCTTTTTTAACAAAAACTTATGTTTTTTTTTTTTTTTTTTTTTTTTTTTTTTTTTTTTTTTTTTTTAATGGACACCCTATATTTTTTCTTCGGCAATCTATATCATGACAAATCACATAAACAATAGAAATATTCCAATTACATACCGAAATATTGCGACGCGAAGTTGACGCTTGAAGTACGCGAAACGCGCGGCTAGCGCACGTCCTGAGCAGCATGGGGTTCTCGCCTGAGCCTCAGGACGTGCGCTAGCCGTGCGTTTCGCGTATTTCAAGCGTCAGCTTCGCGCCGAAATATCCGGGATGTAACTGTAATATTGCGATGCAACAACGCCTTTGTTTATATGATTTGTCATGCTATGGATTGCTGAAGAAAAAAATATAGGGTGTCCATTTAAAAAAACATAAGTTTGTGTTAAAAACACATTTGCTTTCGTTTTAGAATGTTTCCAAATATGTACATTCATGGGCCCCACCGTACCGGTGAAAGTCGTTTTCCAATACCTGTTATTGTTTCAGAGATATTTTGGGTGCACAAGATAGCTTGGACACAATTATATATACAGGGTGTTTCACTAAGTGTGTTTGCCTCTGTAACTTATAAAATAATAGGCGACGGGAAATTTTAATGCGGTAGGTCAACACAAGAAATGTTACACTTTCTGCGGAGATATGAACATTGGTTATTGTATCATTTTCCAAAGAGTTACACCACAAAGATATAATTTTTTAAATGGGAGAATAGTTTTTTCTATCGTGTATTGGATTCGTTTAAACCAGCTGCGTCCAAATCAATTTAAATTACATTCGTATCACTGTTAGTTTGGGAGCTACAACCCTTCAAAGTTCCGGGGGCGGAGGCTGCGATAGCGCAGCTGACTGGCCGAGTGGGTATCCCCTGGGGCACGGCCCACTGTCTCATGACCACAGTCAGTCTTTGAGATTTTTCAATTAGAACTCTAGTTATTCTATAACACATCTATTTTTCACTCGCTCACTTCGTGCTATGCGTAATATGTTGTTCGTTACACCATACGGAGTTATTTTAGCGATTGTAACGTATCATTAAACACCAGTGGTTCTCTTTACTATCCAGTTCTAGCCATATGACAGAATGGTCTACGAAACGTTCTAAGAATGAGAGTCAAGATCGCGAAATTTGTCACGTGGGGTATATGTCCCATTAATGACTGTGGAAGGTAATTGATTAACTGCGAGAAGTATTTCAGATGCGGCCCCACAGAGATCGTAATAATGAACAGAACTTTGAAGTTTTGGAAGGAAGGAAGGAAGCTAGGAGTTTAACGTCCCGTCGACAGCGTGGTCATTAGAGACGGAGCTTACGCTCGGAATGTTTGGGGAAGGATGGGGACGGAAATCGGCCGTGCCCTTTCAAAGGAACCATCCCGGCATTTACCTAGAGTGATTTAGAGAAATCACGGAAAACGTAAATCTGGATGGCCGGAGGTGGATTTGAACCACCGTCCTTCCGAATGCGAGTCCAATGTGTTACCACCGCACCATCTCGCTCGGTTTGAAGTTGTGAATACTACTCTCGTCGAGTTGGATATTAAGAAATTAAAATCTGACCGTAAGCACATTATTTTAATCCAAGAACAAAATTAGAAAATGACTTTCGATGAAGTTATTTTCCAAATGACTTTTTTTTTATCTTTAGTGTTCCGTTATGCATTCGGTAAAAACGGCACCCTTGTTGGATAAATTGTCTCTCGGTCTGTCTGACTGTTGTGACTTTTTTTTTTTTTATAGGCACGAGTACAAAATCTTATATTGCATTCTTAATATGTGAAAATTCCCAGAGTCTGCAGTACAGAATTTGATCTGGCTTTCAGCATTGGGCAGAGCGATGCACGAGGACGATTTGTGTATTTAATTCACAGATATTTCCTGGTATTTGAGCGTGCAACGATAAAGTGAAGCCGTAGCGCTGTGGAAAATACTCTCTTGCCATCAATGGTGACAGGCGTCGGAACGTATCATTCTTTATTATCTAAATATTTCCGTATCGTGTAATTCAAATGTTTGTAAATCTAAGACTTAAGTACGTTGACCATCAGTCCCTAGTCGCTGAACCAAATAAACCAACTTATGCTAAGGGCTCGAACCATCGACGGCGAACAACCGCGCACTTAGCAGCAAGGCGCCTTAGAGCGCTCGGCCACTAGAGCGCGGCATTGTGTAACTGACGTCGGAATTGGGTGTCTCTGTCAGCCCGGTAGTATTCGCCTAGTGGGATGTAGGGAGAAAACTACAGGCTAGGCTCCACACTGCTCCTCGTCCTCAATTCTATGGCTGTATTCCAACCGGAGCCAAGACGCTACTCTGTATCGGAAGCGAGCAGCTTAACACACTCGATTATCTCATAAGATTGCTTTGATAAAATGCACAAAACAGACATTTTCGTGTAATGTGGAACATGGTACTTTCACATTATTGCGGGAATGCAAACTGTAATCGTCTTTTCGGAAGAAATTTGATAGTAATGGGTGTAGACAAGGGCGGAACCAGGAATGATGGCTATAGGGCAGGCTGTGAATTTAATGATAGTGTTAAACCGTGATTCACATTACTGTGGTTTATTTGGAAGAGAGGAACAGATTAGGTATGTGAGGATAATCTGAAACCACAATGAGCAAAGTCAGTTGTGGAACAACTAAATACTCATCTTACTGGGAGGGTTACGGACCATTATAATTTAAAACTTGCAGTTTAATGCAGAGAATTTGACAGTTAACAATAATCGCTGATGTTTCCGCTTTACTTTAACAATGGCGGGGCAAAATCATATTGCAAAAGGAACAGCATGAGAAAATTTATCTATTCCTTTCTACTTCATTCATTAGAATGTACATCACTAAATTACGTGTTAACTACCTATTCTCAGTACCTATGTTAGGAAGTTCTAAGATAGCGATGGCACGAGAAAATAAGGAAACTGATGATATTGTTTATGTATCCAGGAACAGATTAAATGTTAGCCTTTTTTGTTTTTCAGAACTTACTTGATAAATGTGTTCAAATATTTGTGAACCGAAGGGATAAATCTGCTGAGGTCATCGGTCCCTAGACTTACTATCTACTCAAGCTCACGTATGATATCGACAAAACATACACCCATGCCTGAGGGAGGACTCGTGCCTCCGAAGGGAGCGGCCGCGCTATCCGTGTCTTGGTGGCTCAAACCTCGCGGCCATTTCCGCGCGGCGATAAAAAGGCGACAGATTTTCATCTATAGGTATAATTATAGGATTTTAAATCAATTCAGAAATAAATGTCTTCTGCTAGATCAATATCAATGAGAGTAAAAAACTAACAATATTTCTAGGTGCCTTCGTTTATGCATTGATATATTCAAAATCAAAGAGGTAGAAATAATATACACGGAGCCAATAACTCTCATTAATGCGCTAATATGTGGAGAATTACACACTATAATTCTAACTACATTTATTCCATACTAGCTTAAACCCGCGGCTCCGCTCACGTGTTGGTTAATTGTGATAGATAAGCTATTTTTCAGTAGTGTGCTATTTATTTATTCTTATATTTTCTTATTCGTATGCTTATCCTTACAGAGAAAGAGCTGAAGACATTGTAGCACGAATAGACCAAACATATGTTCTGTGGCATCACGTTTCGCTGAATGAAACCTCCTTTCTATAGAGTCGCAAACGTCATCGCTGGACTTCAGTCGGAATTTTTTTATTATTTGACGACTTTCAACCACCATATCTTCCACCCGTCATCGTTGGACTTCAGTCGGATTTTTTTTTATTATTTGACGACTTTTAACCACCATATCTTCCACCCCGTTATAGCTATCGGCATAGAACTGCTGTGGTGTACAACGGGAGACTTCCGACAACAATTACACACAGACCATTCGTTTGCGTTCTGTAGTTTTCGATGCAGAGCGAAATATTAAGACACACACACACACACGTAGAATTTTATGTACAGCTATAACTTTCCCTCCCAATAGACTCCACTCTTTTATCATTATCAACCCTCAAGCAACAATGCAACCAATGAAATTATTTCCAAGTAGTACATACAAGTTTCAAAGAGAAATTATTTTTCGCATTTCGCGTTATATTCTTCAGATTACTAAATATCTATCCGATCGCCATAAAACCGTGCCTGAAGCATTCCCCGGGTAGACGTTAGTAACTGTAAAATTTTTTAGCTTTTTATGCCTTGTTGTTCAAGCGTGATAAACGTACACCGAACAGACATTCACATTTATAGATATAGATCATGTGTGTTGTTTCAAGTATACCAGCCAAAGAATTCATGGAATAAACTTAAATGTGGTGCACACTATACAACTCTTACTTATTTTCTAATAAAACTTGTGATAAATCCTCTAAAAAAACTTACACATACGAAAGGACAAACAATGTTGGGATTGATGATACACAACCACAATGAAGAGCCAAAGTGACTGGTATAGGAATGCGTATGAGAACCCCAGAGATAATTAAACAATCAGAGGATGGCGCTGCGGTAGGCAACTCCAGATAACAGGTGCCTGGTGCAGGTGTTAGATCGGTTGCTGCTACACTGGTATGTTATCATGATTTAAGGCAGTTTGAGTGTGGTGTCATTGTCGGCACGCGAGAGATGGGACACAGAATCTCCGAGGTAGACGTGAGATGGGGATTTTCGTTACGACCATTTCTCGATTGCACCGTGAATATGGGAAACCCGGTAAAACATCAAATCTCCGACATGTCTGCGGTCGGAAAAGCTCCTGCAAGAACGGGACCAACGATGACTGAAGAGAATCGTTCAGAACGCTTAAAAGATCCAACAGAACTACTAAAGAGACTGCATACACTACGCTTGTCCGTCCTCATTTGGAGTATTGCTGCCCAGTATGGGATCCTTATCAGGTGGGTTTGACGGAGGACACCGGAAGAGTCCAAATAAGGGCAGCTCGGTTTGTATTGTCACGATATAGGGGCGACATCGTCACGGAAATGATACAGGACCTACGATGGGAATCATTACAACAACGGCGGTTATCGTTGCGTCGTGGGCTACTTACGAAACTCCAATCACCGACATTCTCCTACGAATGCGGAAATATATTGTTGACTCCAATCAAATGTTCAAATGTTTGTATAGCTTATGGGACTTAACTACGGGGTCATCAGTCCCTAAACTTACAAACTACTTATCAACTAGCTTATCCTAAGGACGCAACAAATATCCATGCCCGAGGGGGGATTCGAACCCCCGACCGTAGTGGCCGTGCAGACTGTGACTGGAGCGCCTCAGTCCCCTCGGCCAACGCGGCCGGCTATTGTTGACTCCCACCTACATAGGTAGAAATGATGATCAGAATAAAATACGAGAAATCAGAGCTCGAAAGAACAGATTCAGATGTTCTTTCTTCCCGTGCGCTATACGAGAGTGGAATGGGAGATGAATAGTATAAAGGTGGTTCGATGAAACCTCTGCCAGGCACTTGAATATGATTTGCAGAGTATCCCATGTAGATGTAGGTGTAGATACCCGTGGTGTAGACCTGGAAGTCATCTACGGTCATCTCAAATATTTGTCTCTACGTCCAGCCTTCGACGGAAGGGAACCATTTTTGCTTACAATACTTTTACACTAAAACAGTTAGCGCACTTGTGTCAGAAAATTATCAACTATTACTTAAATTTCCTCCGTCAATAGTAGTTGTTTATTTGCGAAAAAATTCACATCAAAAGGCGATAAAACTCCCACACATACGAGTTGCTTTTTGTGCTCTTTATTATAAAAAGAAATCGGCTGAAATGCTACGCTAACTTTGTCATAGTGTAGCAACCATTACGTGTTATTTTTTAGCTACTTTGTGTTTTTTTCTTGCTGTCGAGTAAAGAATAAGGCCAAGAAACGTCTTCCCTAGCGTAACTTCGCTTACGACCTGCTAAGGTATCTTATTTCATAGTCTCTTTCTGACTGACTTAAGATGACTAAAAGATCTCCATTATGCTGAACGTTTCTTTGTCGCATACAACCGCTTCCCCTTCTACCCTAATCGCACACTGCAGAAATAACGTTGTTTTAAGGTATCTCGCCGAACAGATCCGCAAAAATTGTAGGGAAACATCTCTGACGTCTCTCACTTGTAGAATTTCTGAAATTTTTTATGCTGAATTATTATGTTTCTGAAGTTGAACAATCTCTTATGTACATGGGATCCGAAAGCAACATCTGCAGGATCTGCAGTATATCGAAGCTGGCTCCAATGATTTGCATCTCTCTGAATATAAGCAAATGTTGTATATTGCTATTACAGAAAAAGAAAAAGCCTTAATTATATGACTACGCAGCTGCAGAAAAAAGTTATTTCCTTGAAATGTATGGGAGATAGCTAATGGACTGATTTGAATAGGATCGACCACACACGTTAATCGTAAGGCAAATACAAATCTGTGATTTCATTGGAAGAATACTCAGGAAATGTATGTCAATTAAGAAGGGAAAATCCTTGTAAACCACTAGTTCTACCAGCACTTTAATGTTGCTCGAGTCCTCCCTGGGGCATGGGTGTGTGTGTTTGTCCGTAGGTTAGTTTACCTAGGTTTAAGTAGTTTGTAAGCTACGGTCTGATGACCACGCAGTTTGGTCCGATAGATTTACAAACATTTGAACATTTTTTAATGTTGCTCCTTAGTGTGGCACCTGTGCCAGGCGTGAATGATAGAAGAGACAATATCCATGGATACGTTATAGATTCATTTAACAAGCGTGAAAGCGTCACGGAGATGATCGGACAACATCAGTGCCAGACGCTGTAAGATTGGCGTTCTGCATTACGGCATAGGCGTAATTCCGCAGACCGAACGATTGTAGACCAGTCAACCACCATACTCCTTCCTTCAACATATATATATATAGCAAAAACTCTGCGATGTTAACAACGGAGGAATTACAGCCTACAAGTATGTTTACCGGCAGTCGTCTTTCCTGCGAACAATACGCGATTTAAACAGAGAAAAGAGGAAGTGTCACTGGTGCACGAAGTACTGTTCAAATGTTTGTAGAGCTTAAGGGAAGTAACTACGGGGTCATCAGTCCGTAAACTTACAAACTACTTATGAACTATCTAATACTAAGGACGGCACAAATATCCATGCTCGAGGGGGATTCGAAACCCCGACCGTAGTGGCCGTGCAGACCGTAACACTAACTGGCGCGCCGCAGACCGCTGGGCCACCGCGGCCGGCGCACGAAGTACTCTCCAGCACACACTAATGAATGTAGATGTAGACGTAGAACTACGGCTTCATCTTCTCTTGCGATCCCTGCTCTATCACGGAAAGTTGTCTGCTACTCGTCCTTTATCATTTTGATCAGGGCTCGCGAGGGCGAGCGTTCTCAGCGGCTCACAAGGCCTGCTCACGGCTCCCCCCCCCCCCCCCCCACTCCGCCAGCCAGCAGTGCCCCCACTCATACTCGACTAGCCGCGCACCTCACTACACCATGCGGAAGTACTCGTTCTGTTCACTTGTGGAAATCGCGTCCGGTGTTCGTGATAAAGCAACTAGTGTCTGAAAAATGGCTGAGGAGGACGTAACATCTTGGAAAAGAAAGTCTTCTGAACACCCACAGTGGGAAGAAGAGTACTTTTTTTGTTGGAACGCAAAGCGGACCTCAGTGTTTGTTTTGCAATTCAACATTGTCTTCATGGAAGAAGTAGAATGTGAAGCGTCATTTTCAACTGCTTCACGAAAAAGATGTAGTTAGAGTAAAGAAGAACGAAAAGTCAAACTTATAGAAATGAAGCTGAAAAAGGAGAAAGACGTAAGTATACTTGTAGATAATTATGTTATTAATTCAATTTACCTCTGTTATTAATAGGTTGTGTGCATTTTCGTCAATTTTACCTTCTCCTGTACGTATTTACAGGTAGAAAACCTTCTAATCCACAACGCTGCAGCGATGAGAGTAAGCTATCGTGTAGCTCTTAAAATAGCTAAAACTGCGCGGCCCTTCAGCGATGCAGAATTTGGGAAAGAATGTTTTGTTGGTGCCGCAACAATTTTGTGTCCAGCAAATCTTCCTCTTTTTGAAAGCGTTCCTCTTTCACGGTGAACGGTTGGCAGGCGCATTGAAGAAATGGCAAATGACGTGGAAGCTCAGTTGAGAGACAGGATCAAAGATTTAGTTTTCTTTTCTTCAGCATTGGATGAAAGCAGTGATGTATGTGCACTGTGCATCAGCCACTGTGCACAGCCCTGCTGCCCGCACTGCTGGCTCTCAAGGCTGCCCTCGCGGCTCTCGCTGCTCGCGGGCAACTCTCGTGCCCACCCCTGATTTTGATACTTGTCTGACGACATTGGAAGTACTGCACGTCCTAACAAATGTGCCATATGACAGTGCATATTTTTGTATACACAGAATGAAGTGCTGCAGCGTTTTCCCGTCTAATTCAGAAAACAAACTGTGAATCGTTGGAACAATTCTTAGAAAGTATATTGCAATCTACAAAGAAAGAACCTTACAAAAAACTAGTTTGAGCAATACTTCCATATCACTACTTAGTGCAGGAAAAAAAAATACTGCACGGTACTTCAATTTATCTATGTTCTGCGCTGCTCTGTTTTTCGACCTCTGATGTCGCGCTACGACAGAGTGGCGCATGAACTTTAATGGGTACCAAGCAGGGCGACCAGGACTGTTTTAAGTATCGCAACCAGACCCCCACCAGGACGGAACAACTGATTGTAAAGAAAAGAAAAATATTACAGACGTACGGTGTAAGAAATAATGGCGAGAGGTGCGTCATTCCCATCCCTTCATTCCCTGGATCCGTCTGCAATCGTAAATGTACGCTTTGTCACAGTGTATTTTTTAAGTCATATCAAGGGCTGTTCAACGTGTCGCAGATGCTGCTGACTTACAGGGTGTGCAGATAAAGGCTCCCTGATTTCAAAGTTAAATATCTCGAAAACTAAGATCGATAGAGGAATGCAGTAAACGGTATGTTTATTGTGAAAGCTGTAAGAAGTTTATACAGCAGTTTGAAATAATAGTTACAAAAACTGCTAACAGATGGCGCTGTACGTTGTACAGCTCATATCGGCATACATAAGTGAAATAATCGTATGGAAACACTATTTGCAAACGATCACATCACAACGTTTTCAAAATTTTCACCATTGGCACTACAGAGATGGCGCAAACGAAGAATGAAATTCGCCATCACATTTCGTAGTGTCTCAACCGAAATGGATTCACATGCCACAGAGATCGCCGATTCGAGCTCGTCCAGCGTGGCGGGATGCTTCGGGTAGACTATGTCATTCACTGTGACCCACAAAAAAAAAGTCACAATGAGTCAAATACGGCGAATATAGAGGCCAATCCATGCCTGCACTAGTAATTTTGGGATATTCCAAAGCTATGACTCGATTCCCGAAGTATTCCTCAAGAAAGCGAAACACTTGTTCGGTCCGATGTGGTCGGGCTCCATCTTGCATAAACCGTTCAGTTTGTGGTCGATCCTCTAACGCTTGCTGTGTGGCGATAAATTGTTCCAAAATTACAACGTAACGTGCACCAGTGACCGTTTCTCGAATGCAAAAAGGGCCAATAATGCCTCTGCTGCATATTGTAGCCCACACAGTAACTTTAGGAGAATACAGAGGTTTCGCTTCTCACCAATATGGCTTTTCGGAACCCCAAAATCGCCAGTTCTGCTTATTCACGTATCCAGTCAGGTGGAAGTGTGCTTCATCTGTAAACCAGATGTAGCCAACATCAAATCCTTCACTATCAATCATTGTGAGCATCTGATTAGCAAAGACAAGCCTTTGTTGCACAGCTCGTACGGCTATGGCCTGGTGCGTTTGAATTTTGAATGGAAACATGTGTAGGCTCTTTCTCAGCATTTTCTGCGTGCTGGAACGCTTCAAACCAGATGCAATTCTACGGACGGATCACTTTGGATTTCGCTGAATAATTCCAGAAACTGTGGCGATATTTTCAAGCGTAACTGCGGTTTGCTTGCAGCCAACATGCCCCACTAGATCATCAGTTACGCTGCCTGTTAGTTGAAATTTTACGAAGAGAATATGAATGGTTTTCGCATCGAGTCTTTTGGAACATTAAATCTTGCTTGAAAACTTCGCCTTGTTGCCGTAGGACTCTCTTCTAACCTGTGGTATTCTAGCACCAGAAAAACGCGTTGTTCAATGGAGTACATGGTTTTAATCTCTTCCTTCGGTACGCTAACCCCCATTCACGTTTCAATAATGGAACTGATCGCTCTGGGCTTCGGATCACTATTTATACTAGGCATTACGTATGACGATTACAGCGCCATCTGTTAGCAGCTTTAGCAACTATTATTTCAAACTGCTGTATACTCTTCTTACAGCTTTCACAATAAACATACCGTTTACTGCATTCCTCTATCGATCTTTGTTTTCGAGATATTTAATTTTGAAATCAGGGAGTCCTTTTCTGGACACCCTGTATGTTCATCAGTGGAATTCTTACTGCTGTTTCTATTCAGTAAAGAGGTAGGCTTGCGAACTGTAGCGAGACATGAAGGTATAAGAAGCGATAAAATTAAGCGTAACACTCCTGATCCCCGATTCCTTGAACATAAAAACCTCTCCCTCCAAATTCGGAAGTATTTCCCCTCCGCCCCCATCTCCCAAATTATCCCCCGCCGAGACTCTGTCCTCCTGAAGTCCCCCAGCCCCACCCTCCACACAGACATCCTCGCTCGCATCCCCAAGGTCCTTTTCGGTCCTCATGCCACCCTCACCCCCTACTATACGGCCTCCTCTGCCCGCCAACCACCTCCCCCCCGCCGCCCTCCGACCCTCACCGCCGTGATCACAAGGCTTAGTCCTTTGATTACGGAGGAAGAGGTGTTGGAGCAACTCAACTCTCACCCCGACATCTCCATCCGTTCCGCCAAGCGGATCAACAATGACTCCGGCCCCACCCGTTTGATGCGGATATTTACTGAATCCGCATCTTCCCTTGACCACTTCTTCCTCGAGGGTGCGCTGATATACGATCGCCGCCACACGGTAGAACCCTCCCGATCCCCCCCGCAAGCCTACCGCTGCGCCAGGTGCCTCGTTTATAATGATCACCTGACGCAGAACTGCAAAAACCCTCCCACCTGTCCCCACTGCAAAGACTCCCACCTCCATAAACACTGTCCCAACCTCACCTCTCCTCCCACCTGCAACACCTGTGGCGGCCCCCACCCAACCTACTCCTACAAGTGCAAATCCGTCCCTCCACCTGCTCCCTCCAAACCCGAACTCACCGTCCCCATCCGCCCCATAGATCCTCCCATGCACCCCAATCAATCCTTGGTCCCTCCCCCCACCGCCGAAGACGTTATCCGGTTCGTCACCACCGTCCTCGCCAACATCTACCCCTTCCAACGTCCCCACACCCTCCAACAGATTGCACTGGCCGCCAGGTCCGTGTTCAATCTGGACACCTTTGCCACCTTCTCCCGTGCCCACTCCCACTTCGCCTTTTCCCGCCTCGAGACCCAAGTTTAAGTCCCTCCGGTCTCCCTCCTTTCCCCAGCCCTCCTCTACCCTCTCCGACCCTCCCTCTAACCCATCATGGCAGGCCCATCCTATACCCTCCTCTACCACAACATCCGCTCCCTCCCAGCCAATAAGAACCTCTTCCTCCACACTCTCTCCCAACACCGCGTGGATGCCTTCCTACTCAACGAGACCTTCCTGCAACCCCGCCGTCCTGTCAACACCAATCCTTACCTTCTCCACCGCACCGACGGACCCCCACCCCTGGCCCGAGGCGGAGTGGCGATCGGCCATCTCCGTCACCACCCCGTCCGGCTACACCCTCTCCTCAATGACCCCACTGAACACTTGATCCTCAGCCTCTTTCTTCCCTCCCTCACTGTCACTCTCGCCACTATTTACATTCGCTCCACCTCTCCTCTCCCGTACGATTTCCTCTCCCATGTCGACCGCACCTTTCCGACCTATGTCATTGCCGCTGACCTCAACCTTCATTCCCGTCACCCCGCTGAACTCCGGCGGTGGCGTCAGTTCGTCACCACCTCGCTCCGGGGCGACATCCTTCCCCGCCCAACCCGCCCCGAAAGCAACACCACGCCTGATGCAGTACTGGTGTCTCCCAACCTCCTGGGGCGCATCACGGCGGACGTCCTAGACCTAATAGGCAGTGACCACGCCCCTGTCCTACTTACCTTTGACCACCGCCCCCGCCCTGCCCGCGCTCCTCGTCCCATGCCCCCTCCCAAACTCGTCCACGATTATTCCTGTGCCGACTGGGATGCCTACCGTCGCTCCATCGACACCTAGGTCGAAAGCCACCCACTACCCCTCCATACACCCGCCGATATTGACCATGCCTCCTCCTTTCTCCAGCAGACCGTTGCTGACGCGGTCCATGCCCACATCCCTACCCGGGCGATCTATCCTCACCGCCCTACCCTTCCTCCACAGGCCGTCCTTCTCCTCCGCGAATCCCGCCGTTTGTACTGCTCCTTTCTCCGGACCCGTGACCGGGATACTCTCCAACGCCACCGGCAACTCCAAAGACACATCAGAAATCTTTTGTCCGCGAAGAAACGCCGGGACTGGCGTCAGACATGCACCCGCCTTAACTCGCTCCTCCCGGTCTACTCCGCCAAGTACTGGCGTGCCTTCCGCCGCCTTACTGGCAGTCACTCCTCCCCCCACTACCCACTTCTCCATGATGATCGTCCTTTCCCTGACAATGCCAGTAAGGCAGAACATTTTGCCTCCTACCTTTCCGATGTGTTTTCCATTCCTGATGATCCCCTTATTGACTACTCTCTCTTCCCGGACGTCCACGAGCGCACCGACACCTCCTCTCCTCCGCTCGCCCCTGGCTTCCAGTACTTGGACCACATTCCTCCCTCAGAATTGAACACTCCCATTACTGCCCATGACATAATAGACACTCTTCGCACAAAACGAAACACCGCCCCCGGTCACGACAGGCTAACCTACCGCCACCTTCGCGCATGCCCCCCCTCATTTCATGAAGTCCTTGCCAAACTCTACAACGTCATCCTTTATACTGGCTTCTACCCCGACCTGTGGAAAACCTCCCGTATTCTCATGTTCCTCAAACCTGACAAACCCCCGTCCCAGACCTCATCCTACCGTCCCATCAGTCTTACCTCCGTGTTCAGCAAGGTCCTGGAAACCATCCTTTCTCGTCGAATCCACCAGCACCTCCACCGCCACCAGTTTCTCCCCCCCCTCCCAATGTGGCTTCCGACCCTCCTTCTCCGCCGACGACCAGCTCCTTCACCTGACTCATCTCCTCTCCGCCCAGCTCAACTCCCATCACTCCGCAATTTTCGTATCCCTTGATATCCAAAAAGCCTACGACCGAGTATGGCATTCCGGTCTCCTCTTCAAGGTCCAGCTCTACGCCCTTCCCATTAATTACGTCCGCCTCATCGCTTCCTTCCTTACCCGCCGCCCCTCCTACGTCACTGTCTGCAACTCCGACTCACGTATTTTCTACCCCTCCGCCGGGGTGCCCCAAGGCTCAGTCCTCTCTCCCCTCCTCTATCTCCTCTACTCTGCCGACATGCCTCAACCCAAACCTCCCGTATATCTCCTCCAATATGCTGACGACACCGCCTTCCTGGCCCTCGCCCCCTCCCTTGCCCGTTCCCAGGTTTTGCTCCAGTCCCACCTCACCGAGTTCGCCTCCTGGTGTAATCGGTTGCTCCTCTCCGTCAATCCCGACAAATCCCAGGCAATAGTCATAGGTCGTACCACCCGCTCCTTCCGCCTCCACGATTTCTATCTTACCCTTCACAACCGACCCATCCGTCACACCCCCACCCTCAAGTACCTTGGCCTTACCCTTGACCGCCAACTGTCCTGGACTCCGTACCTCAAATCCCTCCGTGAGAAAGGTCTGTCCCGCCTAAACCTCCTACAACTCCTCACTGGCTGGACGTGGGGCCTTCACCCTTCCACTGTCCTTCACACCTACAAATCAATCATGCGCCCTGTCCTTTGTTCCTTCCACCCCGCCTGGATATCAGCCCCTCCTACTTTCTACAAATCCCTCCAGATCCTAGAACGCCACGCCCTCCGCCTCGCATACCGTATCAGACTCCCTTCCCCCACGCGGATCCTCTATGACCTCATCCCCTTTCCTCCTCTCCTACAACACCTTGAACATCTCCGGCTCCTTTACACATCCCGAAAAATAGAGTCCCAAAACCCTCTGGTCTACCCTATTCTTACAAATCCCGGGCCTCTGCCGCGCCTCCGCCAAACCGTCCCTCCCGGCCTTCACCTCCATACGCTCCGTATCCTCTCCCAAGGCAATTTCCGCACCCTTCCTCTACCGGATACCGAACTTCGTCCCGATATCTACCCTTCCTACAAACTCTGATCCCTTCCCAGTAGCATCAGCGCCCCTCCCCTCTCTCCCGTCCCTTTTCCTTCCCGCCCGCTTGGCTACCCCTCTCCCATGCCCAGAGTCTCGTCACTCCTTCCCTCCTTACGCTCTCTTCCCTCCCCTTCTCCCCCTCCCCCGCACTTCCCCCGTCCCTGCCCCACCTCCCCCCCTCCATCCCCTCCCCACCCCCTGCGGGGGCGTCTCGACTTTTTATCTACGTGTTCAGTGCAAGTGTCTCCAGTGTCGTGTGTTTTACTCAGTGCCTCCATAATCGCCGTCCCCATGTTTTATTTTGTACGCCGTCCGCTGTCTTCTTGTGTGAACTTCGTGTCTCCGCAATGTACTTTTAAACTTGTCACCGTGGCCGATCGATTTTACTGATTGTGTGTGCGTTTTATCACCACCCGTCTGTTTTTTTTTGTTTTTTTTTTTTTTTGTTCTCTGCCGTATGTTTTGTCCTGTTTGTACATGTCCGTTTTAGTCTGTCGAAAACTCTGTATGTCAATGTTTTTAATTTCCGCAATTTTGTTCATCTTTTTATATTTTATCTCCTCTTTGTCAACATTTTTGTATGTCACATGGCTGAAGAGCAGCCACCGCAGCTGCTGCCAGCCTGCCAGCTGTTTCTACAGCTGGCTTTAAAAAAACAATAAAGGAAAAAAAAAGCGTAACACTGCTTGCCCCTCCGCTCAATATTTCTGCTACTACCAAATATGAGATGAGGTGGTACACTGTAAATGAAAATAATTTAATATTATGCTGTCTAAGATTGATTAATGGCATTATTGAAGTTGTCCCTGATTCAACATGTAGACACCCAAGCCTGTTCATCGCAGCTAAACCCTCTTGCACTGATAGTTTTGCTTTATACCATTGGTTATAGCTACACTGCGGAGAGATCTAGTATGATAAGATGACTAAACGTAGGACACGGTGCGGTATTAGGCAGGATGACCTGTTTTATGAGCGCCTGAAATTCTTCATCTCGTTTTGAAAAACGTGCAACTGGTTTTGGCGCCATACATAGCAGATATCATAGCTGAACAGTGGATCTACTTAGGCCAATATCGTTGACATCAGTTTCATGTAGAATTTTGGAGCATATTCTCAGTTCGAATATAGTAAATTTCCTTGAAACGGAAAAGCTTCTTTCCATGAATCAGCACGGGTTTAGGAAACATCGTTCATGTGAAACTCAGCTTGCCCTTTTCTCACATGACATCTTGCGAGCCATGGACGATGGGCAACAGGCGGATTGTGTTTTTCTCGACTTCAAAAAGGCGTTCGACGCGGTGCCACACTGCAGACTGCTAACGAAGATACGAGCTTATGGAATAGGTTCACAGATTTGTGACTGGCTGGAAGACGTCCTAAGTAATAGAACGCAGTACGTTGTTCTCGACGGCGAGTGTTCATCAGAGACGAGTGTATCTTCAGGCGTGCCCCAGGGGAGTGTGATAGGACCGCTATTATTTTCTATCTATATAAATGATCTGATGGACAGAGTAAGTTGTAATTTGCGGCTGTTTGCTGATGATGCTGTGGTGTATGGGAGGGTGTCGTCTGTAACTGACTGTAATAGCATACAGGTTGACTTAGACAAAATTTCTAGTTGGTGCGAAGAATGACAGCTAGCTCTCAATGTAGAAAAATGTAAGCTGATGCGCATGAGTAGAAAAAACAATCCTATAATGTTCGAATACAGCATTAGTAGTGAGCTTCTTGATGCTGTCGCGTCGTTCAAATATCTAGGCGTAACATTGCAGAGCGATATGAAATGGAACGAGCATGTAAGGACAGTTGTGAGTAGGGCGGACAGCCGACTTCGGTTTATTGGGAGAATTTTGGGAAGATGTACTTCACCTGTAAAGGAGACCGCGTATAAAACGCTTGTACGACCACGTCTTGAGTGTTGCTCAAGTGTTTGGGACCCGCAGCAGATCGGTTTGAAGGAAGACATAGAGGCGATTCAGAGACGAGCAGCTAGATTTGTTACCGGTAGGTTCGACTAATGCGCGAGTGTCACGGAAATGCTCCGGCAACTCAATTGGGGATCGCTAGAAGAAAGACGACGTTCTTTTCGTGAATTTCTGTTAAGTAAATTTAGAGGGCCTGAATTTGAAGATGAGTGTAGTACGATCTTGCTGCCGCCTACTTACATTTCGCGTAAAGATCACAAAGACAAGATAAGAGAAATTAGGGCTCGTACGGAGGCATATAGGCATTCTTCTTTTCCTCGTTCAATTTGGGAGTGGAATAGGAAAGGAAATGCCTAGTAGTGGTACAGTGTACCCTCCGCCACGCACCTTACGGTGAATTGCGGAGTATGTATGTAGATGCAAATACCTGCTTTCAAGTTTCAGAAGATAAAGGTGATGAAAAGTATGAAGTCGGGTTCCCAATTATAAATTATGTTAATATCAGCATTCTTGCCACAAGCAATATTATTTCAATGTTTTTCACTGTCAGTGATAAGCAGTTTTCGGAATATTACCACATTGTTACATTAATTTGTTGTCTGTAAATTTTTCATTAATGTAGTCCAATTACTAATATTAACAACAAAGATTCATTTTTATTAAACCCACTAAAAGTTTAAAAAAACTGTTGAAACTGTGTAGATAAACTTGGTGGAAGGCAGTCTTCCGTAAGTGGGGGGGATGGGGTGGGCCTTTGTGCATATATGTAGGAGCATAAATCTTGGTACGCTATGCTGAAAACATTAACTTTTAACAAACAAAATTAGTTACATATTTACGTGTTTTAGAGGTGATAAATAAAACTTAATGACTGTTGGCAATGTATTTCCGACCCGAATTCGCCCTTGCCGTACCAGGAGAGCAGAACGCGAAAGGAGAGAGCCAGACCACGCCCTCGCCACGCCTTATTCATCTTCCCCCGCTTCACACGTGTGACCACCCAATAAGACTGGGATATGCATTTCGGCCAGTAATAGCTCACAACAATGCAAACTAAATTTGAGTACCATTTATGAACGTAAATTACTTCAAAATTAAAATATAAAATTTTTATCCAAATACATTATACAGGCAGTATGAAGTGTTTTGCCACCTTATAAAGGCGCTTTCACAGCAGTAACACCCAATTGATTTTAGATGTATATTAGTAATATCTCCATAAATGTTTTGTATCATGTTGTAGTCAATCTTTACATTTTCAATCAACACTCTAATTGAAACTTCCTGGCAGCTTAAAATTGTGTGCCGGAACCGGAACTCGAACCTGGGACCTTTGCCTTTCGCGGGCAATTGCTCTACCGACTGAGCTATCCCGACACGACTCACGATTCCGCCTCACAACTTTACTTCCGCCAGTACCTCGCCTCCTACTTTCCAAACTTCACAGAAGCTCTCCTGCGAAACATGCAAAAAATGTTCAAATGTTTGTTAAGCTTATGGGACTTAACTACGGGGTCATCAGTCCCTAAACTTACAAACTACTTATCAACTAGCTAACTCTAAGGTACGGCACAAATATCCATGCCCGAGGGGGGATTCGAACCCCCGACCGTAGTGGCCGTGCAGACCGTGACTGGAGCGCCTCAGTCTCCTCGGCCACCGCGGCCGGCGACAAGACTAGCACTCTTGGAAGAAAGGATATGGTGGAGACATGGCTTAGCCACAATCTAAGGGATGTTTCCAGAATGAAACTTTCACTCTGCAGCGGAGTGTGCGATGATATGAAACTTCTTGGCAAATTAAAATTGTGTGGTGGAACCGGGACTCGATACTGGGACCTTTGCCTTTCGCGGGCAAGCGCTCTACCGACTGAGCTATCCCGACACGACTCACGATTCCACCTCACAACTTTACTTCCGCCAGTACCGCGCTTTCTACTTTCCAATCTTCCAAACACTGTAATTATTCTATAGCACTTTTATTTTTCACTCGCTCATTTCGTGCTGGGCAGAATATGTTGTACTTTATACTATATGGCGTTATATTAGCGATTGTAACATGTAATTAAACAACAGCGTTCGCTTTACTGCCCAATTCTAGCCAGATGGCAGAATGGTCTACGAAACGTACTAAGAATGAGATTCAAAATCGCAAAATCTGTCACGTGGGGAGATATGCCCCAGCACTGACTGTGAAATGTAATTCAGTGACTGCCAGAAGTATTTTAGATGCGATGAATAGAACCTTGAAACTGTGATTACTACTCTCGTGAATTTACATTTTATAATATTAAAATCTGACCCTTTGCACCTTATCGTAATCCAAAAATAAAATGAGGAAATTACTGTCTGACTTTTATCCTGTTTAGTGTTCCGTTACGCATTTAGTAAAAACGGGCCCTCGTAAGATAATTTTGTTGCTTCTCTATCTGTATGGTTGTCTGGACACAGGTAAGAGTACAAAATCATGTACTGCATTCGTAATCTGTGTAAATTCCCTGAAACTGGATTTTGATATGGTTTTCAGTAAAGAGTGGAGCGATACACGAGGACGATTTATGTATTCACTTTACAAATATTTCGTGGTAACAGAGCGGGCAACGATGAAATGAAACCCTTGCGCTGTGGAAAAACCCTCCTGCCATCAATGGTGACAAAAACGAGTCTCTTGCCATGAATGGTGGAAGGAGTCGGAACAAATCTTTCTTCATTATTTAAATAGTTGCCTATCGTGTAACTGAAGCGGGAGTTGGGTGCCACTTAGTATTCGCCTAGCCCAGGCCTCTCTTAAGTGCTTGCGCGCCCCGGTGCCCTGTGCTTTCCCCCACCACTCCTGCCTCGCCGTGTCACAGACACAGCGCTCGCTCTCGCGTCTTCTCGGATGCGGGGAATATCCGTTCTGAAATAGGACACTGTTAATCTATCTTGCGAAAATTTAGCATGAGCACAAAAGTTTCGGATTTATGTGTAACATTTTTTAATGCTTAATAGGAAGATTTTTTAAGCCTGACGGAAACCACAACGCGTAATAAACACTGTACCGTAAATATAAAAGCGCTGTCACTACGAAAATAAACATTTCGTAAAACGCGAAGAGATTGAAGGAACAGACAAAAGGGAACTGATTACTAATTATAAGCACTATCGTCACGATCTGAAGGAAACCAAAAATATACCTCTTTTAAAATTATACTTATGGCCACATCCGGGAGTACACAGTTATTACATAAAAATCTCTAAGTTTTTATGATGCATCTTTCTGCGCACGCAAAGGATGTCCCATCAAGTATCCAAATTGAGCTGACAGAACTACAGTACAATTCAATTTCGACAGACCACTATTACTATTAGTCTACAGTAGTGATTTAAATTCCTTTGATGAACAAGAATTCGCCGCGGTGGAGCGACCGAGCGTATTGAGGCGCTATGCTACGATGTGCGAGGCCTTTCCCCGTCGGGGGTTCGAATCCCCCCTCGAGCATGGATGTTTGTATCGTCTTTAGTATAAGGTAGTTCATAAGTAGTCTGTACGTTTAGGGACTGATGACCCCGCAGTTAACTCCCTTAAGCTTAACAATTCCTGAGGATTCATGTCCTTGCCCTAAAATGTCCTCCGTCAAAATCACCTGATAAGGATCCCACACTGGGCAGCAATACTCCAAAAATTGACGGACAAGCGTAGTGTATGCAGTCTAGTAGTTCTGTTGCATCTTTTAAGCGTTCTGCTAATAAAAAGCACTCTCTGGTTCGCCTTGCCTACGACATTATTTACGTGTTCTTTCCAGTTTAAGTCTGATGTAATAGTAATTCCTAGGTGTTTGTTGCAGTTTTCGGCTTTCACATTCAATTGATTTAGCTTGTAAACAAAGTTTAACGGATTTCTTTTCGTACTCATGTGGACGACTTCACACTTCTCATTATTGAGAGTCAATCTCCAATTTTTACAAAACACTGATATCTCATTTAGATCGTTCTGCAGTTGGTTTTGATCTTCAGATGATTTTAATAAACGGTAAATGACGCCGTCATCTGCAAACAACCTAAGAGAGCTGCTTAGAATTTTTCCCAAATCGCTTATGTAAATAAGGAACAGCAGAGGACCAATAACACTACCCTGTGGAACGCCGGATATCACATCTCTTTTAGTCGATGCCTTACCATCGATTACTACAAACTGTGTCCTCTCTGACAGGAAATCCCCTATCCAGTCGCAAATTTGGGGCGATATACCACAACCACGAAATTTGATTAAAATTCGTTTTGAGGGACGATGTCAAAAGCCTTGGAAATCATGAAATACAGAATCAATTTGGGAACATATGTCGATAGCACTCATCACTTCGTGGGAGTAAACAGCTAGTTGTGTTTCGCATGAACGATATTTTCTAAATCCGTGTTGACCTTGGGTCAATAGATCAGTCTGTTCGAGATAATTCATAATATTTGAATACAGGATATGTTCCAAAACCCTTCTGCAAATTGACGTTAATGAAATAGGTCTGTAGTTTAGTGGGTTACTCCTACTGCCTTTATTGAATATAGATGTGACCTGTGTAACTTTCCCGTCTTTTGGTACAAATCCTTCTTTGAGCGAGCGGTTCTATATGTCTTTTAAGTAAGGAGCTATCGCATCAGCATAATCACATAGAAATCTAGTGGGTATACAGTCCGGATCAGAAGACTTGTTCTTTTTAAGTGATTTCAGTTGCTTCACTACTCTGATGATATCTACTTCTACGTTACTCATTCTGCCCTCCATTCGTAAGGTAATAGTTCTGCACTTCTACATTCATAAATCGAAGACTTGAATAAAAAAAAAAAAAAAAAAAAAAAAAAAGGCTGTATGTACGAAAATCATGAAGCTGAGAAAAAATGGAACTACATGAGGATAACAATGTGGTTAGAGGTTAGGAACACAGAACGTTTTATATGTTAACTGCAACGGGTATTACATCGCCTAGCGTCTGTTGAATGCATTTGTTACTACTTTCGTTGCAGTTGGCGTTATTTATACGTGGCAGTTTGTGCTATTAACACATAACAGGACTTGGTGTCTAGATCCCATTTTACACTTACAGCATATTTTATTTAAAGTCTTCAAGTTATATAGGTACTTCCTTCATTTGTTACAACAGGTGAAAATGAGCGCGGCATAAACGCTAATATTCAGATTTCTTGTAATTATATGTCATTTAAGCCGTTTTGGCAGTATGCCAGAATCTTTTTGCAAATTAGAAAGTAAAAAAGATAACAGTAACAAAGAAAAAGAGTTACATATAACAGGACACAAACCAGTGCCCAACGACATGGGAGTTTATTACACACTTTAAACCGCATCCGCACAGCTAAACATGACACACACTACGTAGCACTTCTACTGATGTATTAGAGGCTTTCTACGACCATTACGTATTTTATTAATATATTTCAAATAAATAATTTTTGTTACGGATTATAGTGTTGATTGTATAGTAAGGTAATACATGGAACTATGTCAGCGTAACAATGAGGAGAACGGTTCGGAACACAGAACGTTTCATTGTATTAACTGCATCGGGTGTTACAACGCCTGCCATCTGTTGAGTGCATTTGCTACTACTTGCGTTGTAGTTGGCGGAAGCTTCTTACAACCGTTATGTATTTCTTTTCATATATTTCACATAAATAAAAATGTTCATATGTTTGTTAAGCTTACGGGACCCAACCACGGGGTCATCAGTCCCTAAACTTACAAACTACTTACGAACTACTTACGAACTAGGACAGCACAAATACCCATGCCCGAGGGGGGATTCGAACCCCCTACCGTAGTGGCAGTGCAGACCGTGACTGGAGCGCCTCACATAAATAACATGTAATACAAATTTTGAAAAGTAGCCTATTACCTTAACCAGGACATAAGAAATCTACATGAAATTTCATCTAAATCAATGTTGCTGTTTTTTCGTGATGCCGTAACAAACATACAAACTTTCGTATTTATAATATGTATAGGATGATAAAGAAATGTATATGGTGCAACAACACAAAGGGACAGCACACCTCAGTGACAGAATAGATGACAAAGCAGGCATGAAAACCGCCAACACTGCACGCTTCACAGTTGGCCAGTGAAGTACGAGGTTTCTGTCTGTTACTGAATGCTACCCAGGATACCAGTCCTCGGAACAAAGTGGCTAGAATTAGATGTAGCGATGGGCAGTTCGGATCATTTCACTGTTTCGAAGTATACGGATCATCTGAATCTACAGTCCGTTCACCGAGAGCTGGGACAAAACGTAAACAGTGTCACGTGAGCGACTACGATCGTTTCCAGAGAAAGCATTCGGTGTTCACGTGATACGAAGGGGTGTACAAAATCCTTGGCGCACGCTTTGCAGCTGGTGGCGTCGGCTGGCTGCCGAGATAACGTTATAGCGAACCCTGAGAAACCTGGACAACAATGTAACGAAATACAGCACGACATGGAAGATTCAAAGGTATTTACACTAATGTTAAAAGTACGATGAAACTGAGTTCATTCTGTCAAAACAGATTTGTTTTCATACAGGTTGCTAACAAAGCGCTCCATTCATACACAATTTTTAATAATAATGATAAAGGACGGCGAAACAAGGCTCATTCTGTCAAACTTGAACTGCTTTTATTGAGGTTTATACCAAACCACTCCTCTCTGTGTCCTCTACAATTTCCACATTTGACTTTGAACTAAAAATACGACACGGAGGACGCACTTGTTCCAAACTTCTGCAGACACTGTTTTTACTGCTTCTTCTTGCAGTTCTTTAACTTCCGGCATTTTGTATGTTTTGTCTTTCTCTGGAACATAGCCTTTGATTCTGGCCCACACTTACTCGATGGCGTTTAATTCACAGCGGTACGGAGGAATTCAAAGAACAGTTTTCCCTGCATTCTTCGCCATTTCATCTATCACGTATTCGTTGTGCGCTGTTCTGTAATTTTGAAATACGAGGCGCGTCCACAAAGTAAGCTCCGTTTGGTTATATAAAACGAACGGGTACAGATACAGAAAAAATATTGATTGTACAAAAATCTACAACTGTTAAACTATTTTTCTACATAGCTTCCGAAATTTTGTAGGCAATTGTCATGGCATGGCACAAGGTTTTGTGTGCCTTTCTCATAGAATGTTGCCACCTGTGTTTAATAATAAATAATAAAAGTTTGTATAGCTTATGGGTCTTAACTACGGGGTCATCAGTCCCTAAACTTACAAACTACTTATGAACTAGCTAATACTAAGGACGGCACAAATATCCATGCCCGAAGGGGGGGATTCGAACCCCCGACCGTAGTGGCCGTGCAGACCGTGTCTGGAGCGCCTCAGTCCCCTCGGCCACCGCGGGCGGCGCCGCCTGTGTATTCAACCATGTGGTAACATGTTATTTCAGCTCGTCATCATCGTTGAAGTGTTGTTCACCAAGGACAGATCTTAGGTGTAAAAAGAGGATTACTGTCAAAAGAATTTTTTTTTTCACGATAATGCCTGACCTCACACACCGAATGTGAGCAAACAATTCTTATGGAAATTTCAATGGGACCTGTTTGATTATCCTCCATACAGCTCGGACCTCTCTCCTAGCGACTTTCATCTCTTCTCACACCTAATATCTGTCCTTGGTGATCAACACTTCAACGATGATAGCTGTTAGCCCATGATTGAATACACAGGCTGCAACCTTCTGTGAAGGATGCATGCAAAAACTTGTGGCACGCTATGACAAGTGCCTACAAAATTTCGGCAGTTATATGGAAAAGTAGTTTAAGAGTTGTAGAATTTTGTGCAATAAAAATTTCTTCTGTATCTGTGTACAATTTCATTTTATTACCAAACGGAACTTACTTTCTGGACGCGCCTCGTATAGCTAAATTTATTTCTTCAACATATCGTCTTCAAAATCGAGGTTTTTAGATTTTAGCCATTCTGATACCTCCTGCTTA
Source organism: Locusta migratoria (assembly GCA_026315105.1). Classification (NCBI taxonomy): domain Eukaryota; kingdom Metazoa; phylum Arthropoda; class Insecta; order Orthoptera; family Acrididae; genus Locusta; species Locusta migratoria. The sequence goes on from CM048755.1 coordinate 397,656,274, forward strand.
TTGGAATTCGCACTGGGAACTTTTCTTTCTACGATAATTGTAAGGCGCTTTATCAACAATAGTAACTGCAAGCCGAGGAAAACATCTTAAAACCACTTCTCGAAGGTTCGACTAGTCTTTCAAGCGTCTTTAAAGATGAAATTAATCCTAGAACGGTCGGCCGAAATATAGTTTCAGGAACGGTCGGACTGGTTCTGTGGGACCCAACAATTAAAATGCTTATGACAAGTGCCAAAACAGAGTATTTACATCAAATGTCGAGTTTTTATATTGTTTAGGTCCTACCAAATGCTGTAGGGACATTATTTCTACGTTCTGAATTTCGCAATTGCTGTAAAATAAAATAAAAAAGTAGAAAATATACTTCTTTGTAGTAATAAATGTAACCACACTGGAAGTACAAGTAAATTGGATTGAAATACAAATATAAATGAGAATAATTTGTAGAACTGAGAAGTACACTTGTTGAAGTTTTGTTATATAAATCGAAATTGTGCATATAATGAATAGTTTGTGTGATATCGTCCTCTAAAATCGTCACTTTTCGTAACAGACGACACAAACCATTTCTGCATGCACCAAGCACAACTATATTTCGCAAATTTTGCGGAAGTATTTAGTTTTGCTGTCCTTCCACTTACACCATCTTCCCCTTCATCCCCACTTATTTCACTATTGCTATCATGATCACGGTTTATTTCGAAGCCTGGGTCCGCGTCAAAATCGTCAATTTCATTATCATCATGGAACAAAATGTTGCAAATTTCACAGTATGAAACACTTTCTCTTGAAATTTCATATTTTAAATTATTGACATCAGAAATAGTTCACAAAGTAATTTGAAACTGGATGAAACACCAAATAAAAATAGACCCGCTCTGATAGAAATCAATAACGTAAACGGTCGCGCTGCGTCTGACAGCCCCTACCGATTTTTGGAGAACTGCCGAACTTTGTCTAAACAATTTAAAAACTTATTTATATACATGTGGCGTCTGTTCCGAAAGAACAGACGTCACTTCTGATCCTGCAGTTGTTATTATTTAATATTCACAGAATATATGACATCAACTGCGATTGGGCAAAGCTGAAAATGTGTACCCAGCCGGGATTCGAAACCGGGTCTCCTGCTTTCTAGGCAGTTGCGCTGACCCCTACACCACTGAGGACACAGTGATCACCGCACCTGCAAGGACTACCTAAGCACGCCTCCCGTCAGATACAAATTCCCAGCTTCGCCCTGCCCACAGTACTCAAACTCGTAGTTATTAAACTAATTCCCGTAAGAGTAAGGGCTTCAAACTTGCCCACCCCTCCCCACTAACGATAGGATCATTGCCCGTCACCGGCATATTATATATATACATGTGGCGTCTGTTCCGAAAGAACAGACGTCACTTCTGATCCTGCAGTTGTTATTATTTAATATTCACAGAATATATGACATCAACTGCGATTGGGCAAAGCTGAAAATGTGGGCAAGTTTGAAGCCCTTACTCTTACGGGAATTAGTTTAATAACTACGAGTTTGAGTACTGTGGGCAGGGCGAAGCTGGGAATTTGTATCTGACGGGAGTCCTTGCAGGTGCGGTGATCACTGTGTCCTCAGTGGTGTAGGGGTCAGCGCAACTGCCTAGAAAGCAGGAGACCCGGGTTCGAATCCCGGCTGAGTACACATTTTCAGCTTTGCCCAATCGCAGTTGATGTCATATATTCTGTGAATATTAAAAACTTATTCAAGATGTTAACGCTTTCTCTTACATGTTTCAGGAAGCTAGCAGAGTGCTCGAGTCAGATAAGCGACTATAAGCATGTAAATTCATTGAAATAGAAACTATTGGGTCTCACAGACGCAGCCCGACCGTTCTAGGGTTAAGAGATCCTGAAATCGCCGCTGTACAACACGCACTGACGAGCTCACACCTGCAGTTGAGACGGCCACGCTGGCTGCGCGCCCCTGCCTTGTACACGCCTCGACGGCAGCGCTGTGGTCACGCGCCTTGCCGTGTTTACATCACGTCTCTCGTTTCGGTGAATGGAGTATAGTGGGTCGACTGACTGTTACGGCACACGAAGCAAATGTTCAAATGTTTGTAGAACTTATGGGACTTAACTACGGGGTCATCAGTCCCTAAACTTACAAACTACTTATGAACCACTTACGAACTAGGACGGCACAAATATCCATGCCCGAGGGGGGATTAGAACCCCAGACCGTAGTGGCCGTGCAGACCGTGACTGGAGCGCCTCAGTCCCCTCGGCCACACGCAGCATCTGGCGTGCTGCAGACTCATGAACGCGCTACCTTCCCTGATTCCCGTGAACAGCACTGCAGTGCGTCGACTCACTGCTTCGGCACTCAAAACATGTGACGTTCCGCAGCCCTGCGCCCCGCTACCTCCGCTGATACGCGTGAGCCGAGAGAGCTGTAGGGCACGGCACAGTAGCGTGATACAGCAATGACGAACCCTTTATGAAATATCGACATGGTTTTAATACGTTATTCTCTAGACTGAATAGAACGGCACAGGATTTGTTTGCTACAACGATTTTACAATCGTGTTAAAGCGTAAACGTTTCTTAAGTTACTCGTATTTTCATACAAACAAATAATGTAACGAAGGAAGCACAAAATAATAATGTTCAAATTCGAATTTCATGAAACTTTTTCTAACGTTCAAAATCCCACAATTAAGTTTAAGTAAAACAAGAAAGATCATTGTTCAAATAAGCATCCAGAAATGAATAACTTTTCTAACCAATCAATATAAACAAAATATTTAAGATTTGTTCCTAAGACATATTTAATGCAATCAACAGATGTTACTACAAGTATCAACACAAGGAAACACATTTCACAATTTACGTGACGAAACCACAAAACTGGACTAATTTTTTTCAATGTCCAGATAGGTATTCTGAAAATCAGATTCATCTTCAGTCAAATAAATGAGATTTAATGACAGTTTCGCCGACCGCGGTGGCCGAGGGGACTGAGGCGCTCCAGTCACGGTCTGCACGACCACTATGGTCGGGGGTTCGAAACCCCCCTCGGGCATGGATATTTGTGCCGTCTTTAGTATAAAGTAGTTTATCAGCAGTTTGTAAGTTTAGGGACTGATGACCCTGTAGTTAAGTCCCATAAGCTGTACAAACATTTGAACATTTTTGAATGACAGTTTCTTTAAATTGAAATTTAAAATCGTTATTTTTGACAACTTCTTACTGAGAATGATCATTCGTCTCACTGAAATTATTTGCCCTTGCTTCGAAAAGATGGGTACACATGGCACAGATGTAGCTAAAATGCAAAACACCGAAGGACTTCACAACTTTTCTCAGTGGTATCCCAGTCTTCAGACCTCAGTTGCAGGGCAGCAAAATTCAAAATCTCACGTGGCGCGTTAGGGAAACAACTTCAAACCCGTTACAACCCTGGGCGCTGCGTCGAACTCACCCAGGCAGACGAACAGCAAAACGCATGTTAACGGTATCTTGCGTCCGATACATGAATCACAAGATTCGTTGTTTCGAAACAGTGCCGATTCAAGTTTCAACTCAGTCGAACAGTTCGCTCGCTGACTCAATTAACTGAGTCGAAACATCAACTCAGTAGCCAACTCTATTTAGATGATATAATGGTGTTTTTACCGGCAAAAAACTGGTTTCGCAAAAAAATTTGCGATTTTGGTTGACTTTTTGGAAATCCAACAGACGCAAGCTTTCTTAGTTCAGAAATTAATGAATTGCAGCTAGCCAAAAATTAAATATAAGTATTACATTCAACAGATTTTCTGCTGCTGATATTGGTAACTTCAACATCGAATGAAATAAAATGGGAATCGGCAGTATAAGGAAAATTCTATCAGATAATAACGCCTCGTTATAGGGCAGTCTTCTACAGTTGCAGCTATGCTATCGATCCAAGCCATGAAGGCGTAGAGACAGATATATGACACCAGATAAGACAAGAAACAACTGAGGCGATGCCTTGGAAGGTAAATGTTGGCAGTGAAACTACCTGGCAGATTAAAGTTGTGTGCCGGAACCGGGACTCGAACCTGGGACATTTGCCTTTCGCGGGCAAGCGCTCTATGGACTTTTATTTTTTTGTTCATCTGGTAGATCTATGGTTCGCGGTCGTTCGTTCGTGGTTGTTCGGTGAATGGTTGGCACAGCTTTTTTTTATTACAGAGGGCATTCAGCCCCCTTACTAGGGGCCGGTATAGACTGAGCTATGCCGACACGATTCACGCTGCTGCCTCACAACTTTACTTCCGCCAGTACCTCGCCTCCTACTTTCCAAACTTCTCAGAAGCTCTCCTGCGAACCATGCCAGACTAGCACTCCTGGAAGAAAGGATATGGTGGAGACATGGCTTAGCATGGTTCGCAGGAGAGCTTCTGTGAAGTTTGGAAAGTAGGAGGCGAGGACACTGGCGGAAATCCCTTAGGCTGTGGCTAAGCCATGTCTCCACCATATCCTTTCTTCCAGGAGTGCTAGTCTTGCATGGTTCGCAGGAGAGCTTCTGTGAAGTTTGGAAAGTAAGAGGCGAGGTATTGGCGGAAGTAAAGTTGTGTGGCGGCATCGTGAGTCGTGTCGGGATAGCTTAGTCGGTAGAGCGCTTGCCAGGAAGTTTATCAGCGCACACTCCGCTGCAGAGTGAATGTTTTATTCTGGAATGTTGGCAGTAATTGGAACATTTATTCAATGTTACATATCGTTTCCTGTTAACTTCAACACATAAAAATAACCTCTCAGAGCTATACTATAACTTGTCAGTTTCACAGCAGCAGAGATGTAATTCTTTTGACATTTTTATTTGCAACACACAATACTCTTCACTATTTGAAGGTTGATGGTGTTATGAGTACGTCGATTGGGCTTTCAATAGAACACGTTTAAAATGTCACAGTGTACGTAATTTATTTTATCAGTAATGTGTGCATATAGTAACTACAATTAGAAAATGTTAATACCTTAAACTACACATTTGTTTTGTCCTTCCAACTGGAAAGGCTGAGATTTGAATAATTTCGTATGAGTGGGACATTTAAGGTAATCGTTCACGAGTTTAATTTGTTTCAGATTTTTGTAGATCTGCATATAGTAGAAGTAATTTAATTGTTAAAAATAATAACACACTTTCAGTGTCATTTCATAATATTAATACGTGTACACTAAAACTAAAGCACGTATTTTTAATATTAATTATACAAGGAGGCACCATATATGTATAGTTATAAATGTAATTAGTTTACGTCTACGTTCAAAAAATAGAAATCTTATCTGACGTGGCTTTTAATTAAGTAGGTGCTTACATCAATAATTATGCGTGATCACTGAAAATTGAAATACTACCGGCTTTTGACCTGGGTACCGATCAGGTGGTACACACGAAGTCAGGGTTCCGTCAAGTCGCATCTCAGAAACGGTCGTATGTAAATGATTCATTTGCAGTAGCACGAACACCGATCAACCAACGCGCCGCGTGGCCTAAGGCGGACTGGACGGTCGCTTCCGCCGGAGGCTCGAGTAGTCCTTCGGACATGCGTGTGTGGGTTACACTTGTGTCAGTCTGAGTAGTTTGTTAGTCTAGGGGCTGATGACCATAGCAGTTTGGTCCAATAAGTTTACGACAGTTCAGATGTTGAAATACAATGCCACAACTGCTTAGCCGATGATGTCAGTAATGGAAACCAAAACACTGTATTAACGAAGTCCGATAATGACGTGGTGTATTGGATTATTTCGTTTACTTTTCTGTAAGAGGAACTTTGTGGTCACTTTGCATCGTTACCACAAAATTTTAAAATACGTTACTAATATTTAATTTCTTGATTTTGAGTAGCTTCGACCATGGAAGGAGTAAATAGACGGAGGGAGGGAGGGAAGAGGAGGAGGAGAGGGCAGACAGGGCAGCTCCCCGTAACTCCACAGTTCTACCAGGGGCGGCTCCTGTATAGGTTTGCAGGTTTGCGCTACCTCCAGGAATAATAATATTGTAAAACTCCGTTTGCTGTTTAGAAATTCGATGCAGGGGGAGAAGTAGCGCCCCATTTATCTCTTTTGAAACACCCGGGCTGCTACGCACCGACCGCTCCCGAGTGGGCCGAACTTTGCCGACAGCGGCTGGGTTTGCAGCCGGCCTGCAAACGCCGACTAGGGTATCTCAGGGGGTGTGCGGGGTGCGGGGGCAACGCTTGGCAACAGGGTTCCCCTATAGGCGCCTTGAGTGTATACACATCGCGGCCGAGCCGCACTGTCAGCCGTAGAAACAAAGTCCCGACTCTCCCGAAGACAACCGTAGTCGTGCGCCCTTCGAACGAAGTGGGCTTTTCGCGCCTTCTTAACCAGTTCACGTGTAGCTGCAAGCGAAGTAACTGTGCGTTGTGTTCGTTGTTTAGCGTGTTTTATAGTGAGTGTTGAGGCTCAAGTGAACAGGTGAAATAATGAATCAGATAATTTCCTTGCTTTCTGAACGCTTCAATTTACGCAAGTTTGAATAGAAATTAGAAATCAAGAGGCTAGGTAGACCGGTTCCCAGTTTGACAATTTCACAGACAGTTAAAACGAAAAGTCGTTAATTCAGCATAAAATTTAACTCGGAAATGTACAGCAAGTATGAATGTGTGGCTGCGATGAGAAAAACGCCTTATTTTGTTTTCCTTGTTTATTATTTGGAGGAGAGTTTCCTGGACTAAACAAGGAGTCATTGACATTCAACGCCTTCACGATCAAATAAGGAAACACGAACTTTCTTCGGTTAATGTCAATAATGTTTTGAATTTGGCAAGTCTAGGCAATGTAAATATAGCCACTCGATTAGTCAGGGATACAGAAACTATCTTTCTAAAAAAAGTAAAACAGCTGAAGCGGACCCTTTTATTAGAGATGATACAGAAAGTTCGTGCCATTACACAATCAAAAGGTTACAGATAATAGGTACACACTAAATATAATAATTAATTGTATTCGTTCCTGTGGTTCTTCGGAACTTGCCATCAGAGGAATCGATGAGAGTGAATCATCTTCCAATCCTGGCGTTTTTCACCTTAATTAATTTTAGTGCAGAATTAGATTCATTATTAAATCGCATTCGGAAAAGGCAACAGTTCTTAAAGGCACCTCAAAACGATCCTGAACGATCTCCTCCGATTCATGCTTCAAGCCTGCCAAGACGAAATCAGGAACGAAATGAAGGGTGCCGAGTTTCTGGTTGTAATAGCTGACGGCACCAGCGATGTAGTCTGTGTTTTCCAGATGGTTATAGTATATAGGTGCATTATTAATGGAAGACCAGTTAAAAGATTTGGGGATTTTATAGCACAAGAAAAGCATGAGGCCCAGACTTTGGCAACGCATATCATAGAACAGTTAAGTAACCATTTAGAGAATCGTCCACACAAATTAATAGCCCAAATATATGATGGTGCATTAGTCATGAGTAATTCGTCACGTGAGGTGCAGGCTCTTGTGAAGCAAAAGTTTTCTAATGCTTCTTACATTCATTGCTATGTCCACCAATTAAATCTCATTATGCTTAAAGCCACTTCTATTAATAAAGATACGCGATTAATTTTTCGCCAAAATTTAGAGACTTTGCAGCTTTGCAGTTTTTATTCATCTACATCTATGATGCATTTTTTTTCGGAATGGGTTGAGCTGCCATACTGGAGAGGTGGCAGCTAGTGAAAAAAGTGCACTAGCATTTTTTCTGGTCACCAGCCGCCACTGAGTTCTACCCATGTTAAACACAACTTCACACGCAAAGCAGGCATCATTCGTGTGATGAAATACATACAAGTCTCCAATACATAGTGACAGACAGCGTTCGTACTTCTATTCATTCAGTGTTCTTCAATGTATGGAAAATTTCACGCATTCTTCAAATGTTTGTAATTGTATGGGACCAAACTACGTTGGTCATCAGTCCCTAGTCTCACAAACTACTTAAACTAACACAATACTTTATTCACCGGGCAACCACAGTCGAACTGATTCATTTTTTGATAACACACAGCTGCGACTGTTAAAAATTCTTTACTAAGAACTCACGACCTGCTCCGCAAATTAAATTTGCATCATCAGGTGCTTATTTCATTCAGATCTTAACCATACGTTACTCTGACTCTAAACTATCTGATCCACATTATTATTCTTGAGTTGTAACCACCTTGCTTATAAATCCATCTATAAAATACCTTTCTTCAAAAAGTGGGGCTCCGTCAACATGTATTAAAAACCGAATAAAATCCCATACTTAAAAAAGTAAATCTTCATCAGCCAATGGCCTACTTCTGATATAAAACACTAAGAACGGTATTCAGCATGAAAGCCGCGAAGATTAAAATTTGCTAGAGCACTGACACTTTACCTCCAGAGGAGACAGCTGGGAGAAGAAGCGTTGTTATTGCTGCCACTATCAGACTGGACACTGTTTTAAGTATGGGATTTTATTCGATTTTTAATACATGTTGACGGAGCCCCACTTTTTGAAGAAAGGGATTATATAGGTGGTTTTATAGGCAAATTGGTTACAACTCAAGAATAATAATGGGGATCAGCTAGTTTAGAGCCAAAGTTGCATATGGTTTAGATCTGAATGAAATAAGCACCTGATGATGCAAATTTAATTTGCGAAACTTGTCTTGAGTTCTTAGTAAAGAATTTTTAACAGTCGCAGCGGTGTGTTATCAAACAAATACTTAAGTTAAAGTAATCTAAGGACAACGCATACATCCATGCCCGAGGGAGGATTCGAACCTCCGACGCGGGAGGCCGCGCGATCAGTAACGTGGCGCTCCAGACCGCTCGGCTATTCCTGCGCGGCACGTCACGCATTGTTATTTGTATGGCGAAACAAAACCACATGAGTGTAACTCAGAAACTTTTGCAATCCAACATGTCAAAACTTCACTGAACTAGGAAACATAGTCGTATCTCTTTTACCTCAGTATTCATTAAGGTTAAATTAATGTTTTAAGAGGTTAGTATGAAAAAGACAGACGGACAAAAAGGAAATTTTATCATATTTAAAAAAAAAAAAAAAACCACAGTCTCGATCGCAAGAGAATTTTTATGGTTCTTAGGTAACCAGCTTCAGTCTGCTTGTGAGACCATCTTCAAGCCGATTGCAATACGGTAATATTACAAATATTAAGAAGGATGTACAGAATACGATATTATGGCAATAAATAGTAAAATACTAACAATGCGAAAAGTTATACCCATGACAGCCGATTGTGGGCGGGTCGGGAACCGTTGGCTGTGGAAACGAACTGCGGAATACTGCAGTAACGGTCGTGTTTACATACGGTCACCTCAACGCCCCACATGCGGCATTACATTATTGAGAGTCAGTCATGTACTTATTAATAATTTTGTTGTTGTTGTCTTAGAGGCTACAGTCATTATATTGAAAACGGGGGATAAATATACAAGAACATACGGATTATTACACTCGTTGTGACTGATAACAATTTAGAGAAAATCGTTTTAAATAAAGATTAAAAACGTTTGGTGTCATCAGTTTTGTTAGCTAGTTGTCCTATATGGGCATTTGAAGATTTTCGCTGGGCACATTGGTGACGGATACAGTAGTACTTCATTATTTCTGCAATGGCTTGTGTGTATTGATGGTTGCACGCCAGCACTGCTCGTGGCTCGTGGCGTTGATGCTCTGGAGAGAATCGGCAATTTCAAGCTGTGATTCATAATTATGTTCATCAAGTTCCACAGTTTGGTTCTCGGACCTGGACGTTGGCACCGTCACTCGTAACAACTGTGCACAGGGATGACAGTCATCGAATAGATATGAAATGAAGTTGCCTTCCTTCTTGAATCGTGTCGCAAAGGAATACATTTGTATCAAAAAATGTTCAAATCTTTGTAAAGCTTATGGGACTTAACTACGGGGCCATCAGTCCCTAAACTTACAAACTACTTATGAACTAGCTAACACTAAGGACGGCACAAATATCCATGCACGAGGGGGAATTCGAACCCCCGACCGTAGTGGCCGTGCAGACCGTGACTGGCGCGCCGCTGTCCCCTCGGCCACCGCGGCCGGCACACTTGGATCAATATATTATGTGTTAGATTATTTAATTCAACAAAGTAGGTAACTCAAGTTCAAATGTTCAAATGTTTGTACAGCTTATGGGTCTTAACTACGGGATCATCAGTCCCTAAACTTACAAACTACTTATGAACTACTTACGATCTAGGACGGCACAAATATCCATGCCCGAGGGCAGTTTTGAATCCCCGACCATAGTGGCCGTGCATCCGTGACTGGAGCGCCTCAGTCTCCTCGGCCACCGCGGCCGGCATTAGGTAACTGTTGTTGAGAATAGCTTGTCAAAATTATAAATCAATCTTGAACATTAAAATGCTGATTAAAAGAATATATTGCAGTCGGCCGGAAGATGGTCTCACAATCAGACTGAAACTGGTTGCCAAAGAACAACAAAAATTCTCTTGAGATCGAGACTGTGTTTTTAAAAATATAATTTCATTAACGATCGCTGTTTCTCCAGAAATGTATTCTAAAGTTAGAAATTTTATCAATTATATAGTTGAAACTTCCTGGCAGATTAAAATTGTGTGCCGCAACCGGGACTCCAACCTGGGACCTTTGCCTTTCGCGGGCAAGCTCACTACCGACTGTGCTATCCCGACACGACTCACGATGCCGCCTCACAACTTTACTTCCGCCAGTACCTTGCCTCCTACTTTCCAAACTTCACAGAAGCTCTCCTGCAAACACGCAAGACTAGCACTCCTGGAAGAAAGGATATGGTGGAGACATGGCTTGGCCACAGCCTAAGGGATGTTTCCAGAATGAAACTTCACTCTGCAGCGGAGTGTGCGCTGATATGAAACTTCCAGGCAGATTAAAACTGTGTGCCGGAACCGGGACTCGAACCTGGTACCTTTGCCTTTCGCGGGCAAGCGCACTACCGACTGTGCTATCCCGACACGACTCACGACGCCGCCTCACAACTTTACTTCCGCCAGTACCTCGCCTCCTACTTTCCAAACTTCACAGAAGCTCTCCTGCAAACAGGCAAGACTAACACTCCTGGAAGAAAGGATATGGTGGAGACATGGCTTAGCAACAGCCTAAGGGATGTTTCCAGAATGAAACTTCACTCTGCAGCGGAGTGTGCGCTGATATGAAACTTCCTGGCAGATTAAAACTGTGTGGCGGAACCGGGACTCGAAACTGGGACCTTTGCCTTTCGCGGGCAAGCGCACTACCGACTGTGCTATCCCGACACGACTCATGACGCCGCCTCACAACTTTACTTCCGCCAGTACCTCGCCTCCTACTTTCCAAACGTCACAGAAGCTCTCCTGCAAACACGCAAGACTAACACTCCTGGAAGAAAGGATATGGTGGAGACATGGCTTAGCCACAGCCTAAGGGATGTTTCAGGAATGAAACTTCACTCTGCAGCGGCGTGTGCGCTGATATGAAACTTCCAGGCAGATTAAAACTGTGTGCCGGAACCGGGACTCGAACCTGGGACCTTTGCCTTTCGCGGGCAAGCGCACTACCGACTGTGCTATCCCGACACGACTCACGACGCCGCCTCACAACTTTACTTCCGCCAGTACCTCGCCTCCTACTTTCCAAACTTCACAGAAGCTCTCTTGCAAACACGCAAGACTAACACTCCTGGAAGAAAGGATATGGTGGAGACATGGCTTAGCCACTGCCTAAGGGATGTTTCCAGAATGAAACTTCACTCTAGTCTTGCGTGTTTGCAGGAGAGCTTCTGTGAAGTTTGGAAAGTAGGAGGCGAGGTACTGGCGGAAGTAAAGTTGTGAGGCGCCCATCGTGAGTCGTGTTGGGATAGCACAGTCGGTAGTGCGCTTGCTCGCGAAAGGCAAAGGTCCCAGGTTCGAGTCCCGGTTCCGGCACACAATTTTAATCTGACAGGAAGTTTCAAATCAGCGCACACTCCGCTGCAGAGTGAAGTTTCATTCTGGAATTATATAGTTTGCTATTAAATTATGTTCTGTGACATTCTAAACATACTTGGATGAGTTTTATTTATCCGTACTATAGAGAAACTATTAAGGTTTTACGTAGGTAAAATCAGTTCTTGATGCATAAACCGATGTGATGCTAATGGTTTTCATGTCAGGTACACTTTGCAGCAAAAAAGTGGATCACCCCTGAATTCCAAAGTGGAGGCCGCACCTGACGCTATGTAACCATTGCACAGCTGCGTTGCAGGTCGTCAACTCATTGCACAGTACAGTAGTTACCTACCCACAATAGGTACTAAGTATGTCTCCTATTTCTCATTATGGCATTCAGGCAATGAGCAAACCAATACTTACGTACAACAAATATTAGAATACACGTCATTAGAGATGAGACAGTAACACTTGTAAATTACATTTCGTTGCAATAAGTGAAAAGTCAGATACGTTATCACACTTGTTTAATGACAAAAGAAAGTTTGTAAAGCTTATGGGACTTAACTACGGGGTCATCAGTCCCTAAACTTACAAACTACTTATGAACTACTTACGAACTAGGACGGCACAAATATCCATGACCGAGGGGGGATTCGAACCCCCGACCGTAGTGGCCGAGCTGACCGTAACTGGAGCGCCTCAGTCTCCTCGGCCACCGCGGCCGGCTTGTTTAATGACATGATATGTTTTTATTCGTGATCTGAATCTCAACGCACTGTTAAGCAAACAACAGTGTTTGCGATTACAGGTCACGCACTTTTTCGTGGCCCCTCTCTGATCGGCGGAAGTCGGTTGAGTTCGTGTGTCTGAAGAACGTTTATGCTCTCTACCAAGCTTACCTCGTGTTAGCATTGTACACCGTAAGCCTCGTCAATGTATTGTTATTTGTGCTTGGTATTGATATTGTTTACACTTTGATATTTGCTGAAATACACCGACATACCCCGACGACGTCTTTTAGAAAAGAGAAGGCTGTTTTTGAAAGTGGTATGAAGAATGTTAATTCTGATTGTTATTCAGTTACGACAGTAAAATAAAGCAGAAAGCGTTTCTACACCTGATTAATAAGTCCCTTTAAAATATTAACATTTCGTAGATATACGTTCCAGTTTTCTATTACTCAAACATTAATGTGATAATTTCGTGTTACATCTGTGACGCCTTAAACCCTTACATGTGTTTCTTTTAAAACCTATAATCTATACGCCGTAAGTTGGCGGCACTGGTAGAGAGAGGCGGGTCTTGTTCTAACAGACAATACTCTACGAGCTGAATGCAAGCTTCAGCTCCCAACATTCTCCGCTCAGAGGCCACGTTTAAGTGCGTGATCTCTAGGCATAAATAGACGTAAAACACTGACGTTTTCATTAGTATCGGTTTGCAAGACCGATTTCTGAACCCAGAAATAAATAATAATCTTAGCACTGTGTCAAGAATTGCATGAAGCTCATATTGTTGCTGAGAGGTAACCGCGGAAGATATGTAATATAGTCATACATCATAATGTTGTGGAATAGAATGCAGTATATTGATGATTTGTTAACTAAGCGCAATCAGAAGTCAGATATTAAATATGTTCACAAATAGCGTTACACTAGTACCTGAAACGATGATACAATTAATTTTGTTCCCGGCAGGAACTCTAACCTGGCACTATTTGCTATTGTATAATAGAAAGAAATACTGCTGATATTGTTTCTTCCCGGGACTCCAACCCCGCATACACCGTCACTCTTGACCTGATACGATGACGCGTCAACTATCACATTGTCATTCACTAGTAGTTAGGATCACACCGTTCGTAGAGACATGGAGGGGTTTGTTATTTTGCGAAAACTTTGTTTAACTTAGTAGCGCATTGACATGTTCAATGTTGATTTGAAACAACGCAGAGCGCTGCGTTCTTTACTTATCGTTACTGTAGGTGCAGATGGTATTTTTGTCGCCGTTAAAAACTGTTCCCCCGCAGGAATCTGGTCCATTCCTTAGCCATTACAAGTTAACCTCATCCCGGCCTCCAGCGATTTACAGATATGTTAGCATAATGTTTTGTCATAAAGGAGTACTCATTAGACGGTACGACCAGTCAAAGAGCTCAAAGGTGTAGGTGAGACATTCTTGGGCGCACGTGAAGGCTACGTAGTCTGAGGCGCCTTATCGCGGATTTTGCATGAAATTATATTACGTTTTAGTATGCTACATTACGATTTGGTATGGCATTTTCCTATAAGCTTATTCAACTGTGCGCTCATTTTAATCAAGAATATTGGGTAGTTGTTGCCACGATAAATTGAATATTATGCATTTTTAAAGTTACGCATTAGAAAAAGGATTCTGAAATTGGGAAAATAACTTCGTTTTGACATCTATTATTCACCACGTTCAGGAACACAGACTTCGATGAAGGAGGTTCCTGTGATTTACTCGTATGGTCAATGACAAGGTATCCGATAACTGGCAAGTGTGTCGAGCAATTATTCTTCGCGGTGTGGTTGCCTTCAATAGTTATATTGAGATTAAAAAACAGAATTGTGGATTCTCATACAATGTCTCATCGAAAATGCGATGCTAAGCATATTATCCAACTGGGAATGATGGGGGAGAACATCAGTCTCTGCCATTTCAAAGGTTGGATACTGGGATTTATCGGAATAGATGGCCATTTCAGTGGAGACATCAGTGCTTGCACCTAAGGTTCAGTTGGCCATTATATCCACGTGCATTTCGAGAGCCAACGGCAGAGAAATAACTACAGTGATTAAAAAAAAAAAAAAAAAAAAAAAAAAAAGAAAATTGCCAAGCACAAAATTGTGAAGAAGCACGTAGATGCAGATAAATATATTAAGGGAGGGGTAGTAAGAGAAAGGGCGGGATCTAAGAATGAATAGAAGTGCAGAAATGGGAAATAAAAGGGTAAAATGCTTAAAAAGTACTCCTTACGTAGACATATATCACAGTTTGTTTTAGGGCCGAGAGAAAAGCAACGAATGTTTTACAGAACGAAGGATGGATTATCGGAGATACAAAAGAACACTGCTTCATAGAGAGAACCGATGGACAGTAAAGAAAGCAGACATTAAAAGAGACAGTATTGTTTTAAAGGAAACCACAATTTTTTACAGCGTTTTGAGGGAATAGACCAAAAGGGCAACTGAGGTTATAATATAAGGGAGGTGACAGAGAGAGAGAGAGAGAGAGAGAGAGAGAGAGAGAGAGAGATTGGAGGAGAAATTAACAACGAAAAAATGCGCAAAATCTTTTGCATATTTTGTGAAGGACGGAAGGTGTATTAATGGATGGAGGGAAGGAGAGAGACGTATTTGAAATAACATAAATTACTTTATCAGCGCCCATAAAAAAAAAAGTTTGTAAATCTATCGGACCAAACTGCGTGATCATCAGTCCGTAGCTTACAAACTACTTAAACTAAGGTAAACTAACCTACGGACAACACACACACACACACACACACACACACCCATGCCACAGGGAGGACTCGAACCTCCGACGGCGAGCAACCGCAGCGTCCATCTAAACTGATTGTATGCATGGAGGCTGGGTGTAAATGAAATAAAAATAGGATATTGAGTGAAATTAGAAGCACAGAATTAAAATTTATGCCATGGGCGGGAATCGAACCCAGACATCCATACTTAACATTAATTCAATACTTTTCCTTCCACTCAATGTCTTTCACACATTGACACGAAAACTGTCTCTAGGTATATAAATTTATAAGAAAACAGGATAATAAAGGAACTGTATATAAAAAAAAATACTTCAATTTAAAGGCAGCTCAAAGAGAAAAGAAACTCATATTTTATGTCACTTGCAAGAGATCTTCCATAGTATCTCACTTAGGAGATTTAAAAAAAAATTAAATGACGAATGAAATATCCAGAATCCCTCATTATTTGTTTCTTCCATAATGCATCTCAACATATAATCTGTACGTCAGCGGACCAGCTTCTCTTCAGTAAAAGCGACGACTCTATCTCGAGTTGATTGCTCGCAGTGAGACGGCCTGATTTGTATTTCTGCTTACCGTTCTTACTATGATGCTAGGAAGTAAACATACTGTATTTACGTCAGAGCCCTGCTTTGCGCAGTGCTGGGGGATGTTGGCTGCCGCTGCGACCGCCAGCTGGCTGGTTTCCGCCAAGCCTCGCCTCGGTTGTGGTTGACCGACCTGCCCGTAGCTCGCTAGCCATGGCTAATATAGACCCCGGTCGCAAAGCCAGGCTCATCAATTGAAGTATAAAAAGTTTCTGCAAACTTACCCCAATGTGTAGTATAAACTACCTAGATGTATTTTGCTATAAAATGAGTAGCCACTTTATCTTTTGCCACTTCATTCAAATATTTAACGAAGTAAAGAATAGAAAAATAAACGTAGTTGCCACATAATGTTTCATGTAGATAGCAATCAACTACACAGTAAACTATTCCCTTTTCTCACGGCTCTGCATTAGATCTAGACGTAATGAAATATGTATTCATCTTAGGAATGTAAGCATGTTGTAAAATTAAACAGTTCTGGTGGCATCAACACAAATGTATACATGTAGTATATCATTCACGTTTTGTGCACTTATAAAGTATTCTCAATGTGTATGAAACATAAGTGCTACACAACGGAAATTTCCTTCTGCTGGGGCCCTTCATTTCCACGATTGTCCTGTTATTCACAGTGAAGTGTTTCGTAATGGATTCATATAATCGCTTCAGTTTCTCGACTGATCCACTCTTATACGAAGATCGAGAAAACAAGTACCAAAAGAGGATATGTGTAAGTTCTAATTACCATTATGTTATTCTTAAAATTCAAATCAAATGTTCGAATGTATGTGAAATCGTATGGGACTTAAATGCTAGGGGCAACAGCTACATAACTAACCTCTTCTAAGAACAACACACACACTCCCATGCCCGATGGAGGACTCGACCCTCCTACGCGAGCAGCAGCCTGATCCATGACATGGGACATTAGACCGCGCGGCTACTCTGCGCGGCCTCCCTACAATTCTAACATCATGTTTTGTACAGTAATGTGTACAAAAGCTCTTTGCACTCGTAGGAAATTTTGGTGATTGAAATCTCATAGAAGAAGCATGCTACACTGGAAACGAGATTTGTTTTTATATTGCTTCCCCACCTCATCCCCCTGCCCTCTCCGCCCCCACCCCAACCTAAATAAGAAAACGGAAAACATCCGAGACCTTCGTTCCGCTAATTCACTATACCGCACAATCTGATACCCTTTTCAACCTTTTTAACTTTTTCAACCCTCCCTCTATACCGTCCGGTGATAATCGCACATTGTTCAGCAATACTGCGGTAGAGGCGGAGCAATTGTAGGATTGGCAGTCTCCTTGGGAGACGTTTTAATCTTCTAATGATTGTGTCAAGAACAGACCGATTGTTTTATCTTGGGCAAAACAGGTATTTTTCCCAGTTAAAGGTGTTTTCAATTTTACCCACCAGAAATTTCGTTAGATGTATAATCCTTAACGATTTCTCAAGACCTGACGAAAATTTTCTGGTAGTCATGTGGCGAACTATACACACATTTATGTTTAGGGTCAATTGTCGCAATTAGCTCCGTGAAGATATAACTTCATTATCATTTTAAAATTGGCTTTGCTTCTCTGAGATGTTTACTAGACAGCAGCATAATCTGCCACAAATATTTCTCAGTTGGATATAGCAGTTTGTAGCTCTGTCAGAGAGTGGGTAAAATGTTACTCTCGCTCCAGTTTGTAACTGAGAGCTGCTGCCTCTTAATCTTTAGAGGGCTTCGACATTTTCATGTAGGAAGCGAACAGCTGCAGCATTAATCGCCTCCTCATTGCCCTGATGCAGATAATAGAGTAAGTAGGGACCGAAAATAGTTGTAGTTGCTCCGCGAAATTCGTTACCCTTGTCTGTAATCGTATATTTGATAAGTAAATGACACATCGAAGTTCAATTTCCAGACATTTTAATTGGAATACCACCAATAAGTGAATCTTGAAAGATTCTTCTATATACATATAAGTGTGGTAACCGTTCTTTCGAAAGAACAGACACCACACAAATATACGTAATTAAGGAGCAGATGGTAACAGATACAGCCTTTAGTGCAAATGCACACTACGTCTGAACTCTTCAGGTAATCAGCAAAATGCCACAAGCAGTGAGTGCAAATTGCAAACGGCAACTACGTAAGCAGTGTGAGGAAGTTTGAGTCTTGTTCGTGACGAGGGGTGAAGGGGGGGAGGCGGGTTGCCCGCGCACCTGCGATGATCCTTGTTTTCCCTCTCGTGCAATGGTTACCGTAACTGCTCAGAGAGCAGTAGGAACTGGGCCCGAATTCCGGCTGAGCACAACTGTTCAACTTCCTCAATGCGTGCACTCAGTGGCCACAAGCAGCAAGTGTCGGATTATTTCTTTTAATCTGCATTCTTTTGTCATTCCAGGAAGCAGTACAACCTTTACCAGACATGATCCACCATGTTGTCATTTCACTACCATAGTCGTACCAGGAAGATCATTCGTCTACAGGCAATGTCTATCTCGAGTGGTCCGACTCCTTAGGAGAACATCTAGTGCACGCACAATGCAATGGCTTAATTATCCTACGACGTGATGTCGAGCATAGGAGTATTTATAGTGAGGGAAACGAATGGAATATTGCCCAGATACATAAAGATCCACTGTATTCATATCGACATGTAGCAGGAGTTTTGAACAAATACTTTTTCTAGCATTATGAAATATCTAGAAATATATCACGTATTAACACCAAACCGGCAAGGATTTCTAAATCTTTACTCTTGTGACACTTTGACGATACTATATTTGTATGAACTGCTGAGTACTATCAAACTAATTCCATATTTATAGAGTGCCGAAACGATTTTTGGTATCTTAAGCCATAATAAACTTCGAACCATATCACTTTCTTAAGGAGTATAGTCACAGTTGCGCGACTGGGATCGTGATGTCCTGTCTGCAAGGTTATATTTTGCAGTAACTGACGAGGAGTCATCTAGTTAAAAGGACGTGCCGACTGTGATTCTTCCAGCAAAGTGAAGTAGACTTCTCCTGTTTCGAAAATACGAAAATATATATTCTAAATATTTAATGACCAATCAGAATATTACTCTTAGATTTGAAGCAGTTAATGCTGTCGACTACTAAACCCAGAAAAGCTAAATCAATTGCGAAATTACTTTGAATTTGTTTCTTCACGGCGCAAATGGTGACAATTGACCTTAAACATTGATATGCATATGGCTCTGAACATGGATACTAAAAGAGTTTCGTCAGCAATCTAGATATCGACAAGCAAAGCAAATTTGAAGTTTATACATATAACGAAATTCCTAGGGTGCAATTAAAAACAATGTTAACTGTGAATAACACGTTTTGGCGAGGTGAAATAAAGTCTGTTATTGACACAACTATCAGAAGATTGAAACTTTTCCTAAGGAAACGTCCAACCCTACAATTGTTCCACCTCTTCTGCAGTATTGGTGAGCAGTGTCCCATTATTATCTGACGGGATAGAGAGAGGACGTCGAAACAATTGAAAGAATATATCAAACTCGCACATACGCTATTTGGCACTTTTATTATTATTATTATTTCGACCTTCGTATAAGCGTGGAACAGTCGGCAAACTGAAGTGATTCTATGAACCCATTACGAAATACTACACTGTGAATAACAGAATAATCGTGTAAATGAAGGGCCCCAGCAGAAAGTAATTTCCGTTGTGTAGCACTTATTGTTTCAGTCACATTAAGAATACTTTATATGTGCATAAAACGTGAATGATGTACTACATGTATACATTTGTGTTGTTGCCACCAGAACTGTTTAATTTTACAACATGCTTACATTTCTAAGATGAACACATATTTCATTACGTCTAGATCTACTGCAGAGCGCTGAAAAGGGAGAATAGTTTCCTGGGTCGTATGATTGCTATCTAGATGAAACATTATATGGCAGCCATTGTTTATCATGATTCTATTCTTTAACTTCGTTAAATATTTGAATGAAATGTCAAAAGATAATGTGACTACTCATTTAATTGCAAAATAGCTCGATCTGTGTTAGTTTATACTACACGTTTGGGAAGATTTGCAGAAACTTTTGATGCTTCAATTGTTGAGCCTGGCTTTGCGACCGGGGCCTGTATTAGCCATGGCTTGCGAGCTGCGGGCAGGCCGGTCAACCACAGCTGGTGCCGAAGCGAGGCTTGGCGGAAACCAGCCAGCTGGCGGTCGCAGCGGCGGCCAACAGCCCCCAGCACTGCGCAAAGCAGGGCTCTGACGTAAATACAGTATGTTTACTTCCTAGCATCATAGTAAGAGCGGAAAGCAGAAATACAAATCAGGCCATCTCACTGCGAGTAATCAACTCGATATAGAGTCGTCTCTTACTGAAGAGAAGCTGGTCCGATGGCGTTATAGATTATACGCTGAGATGCATTATGATGGAAACATATAATGTGGGATTCTGAATAAATTATTAGTTTTTTTAAATTTTTTTAATCTTGTCTCTATTTTCATATTGCCTAAGTGAGATACTATAGATGATCTCTTGGCAAGTGAAATAAAATATGAGTTTTTTTTCCTTTGAGCTACCTTTAAACTGATTTTTTTAATATGCAGTTCCTTTATTATCATATTTTTCTTATAAATTTATATACCTAGAGACAGTTTTTCGTGTCAATATGTGAAAGGCATTGCGCGAAAGGAAAAGTATTGAATTAAAAGAAGTATTGAATTCTGGGTTCGATTCCCGCCCGCCGCGCCGGCGTGGCCGAGCGCATTGAGGCGCTATGCTATGATGTGCGAGGCCATTCCCAGTCGTGGGTTCGAATTCCCCCACGGACATGGATGTTTGTGCCATCTTTAGTATAAGCTAGTTAATAAGTAGTTTGTAAGTTTAGGGACTGATGACCCTGCAGTTAAGTTCCTTAAGGTTAACGAACATTTGAACATTTTAGCCAAGTGACATGTCACAGTTTGTTTTAGGGCAGAGAGAAAAGGATCGAATGTTTTACAGAACGAAGGATGGATTATTGGAGATATAAAAAAGAACACTGCTTCGTGGAGAGGACCGATGGACAGTAAAGAAAGCAGACATTAAAAGAGACAGTATGTTTTTAACGGAAACTACAATTTTTTTTACGTCTTGGAGGAATAGACCAGAAGGACGATTGAGGTGACTGTAAGGGAGGTGATAGAAAGACAGAGGGAGAAATGGAGGAGAAATGGAGGAGAAATTAACAACGAATAAATGCAAGACCGAATCGTTTGCATTTGCATACTTTGTGAAGGTCAGAGCGTGTATTAATGGATGGAGGGGAAGAAAGAGGCTCATTTGAAATAACAAAACATGCTTTGAGAGCGCTAATGTAAACCGATTACTCTGTATGTATGGAGCCAGGGTATAAATGAAGTAAACTTAGATTAATAAACGGAATGTATATTAAAAAACAACACTCCAATTAAAAAGGCAACTAAAGAGAGTAACTTTTTTTTTTTTTTGCCAAGTGTCCTTCCACTGGCTCTCACTTAGTAAGAAAAGAAAAGGAAGGCGTAACAAAACTTTACGGGACTTTAATATTTTATCCAGAATCCCTCATTATGTTATACTTCTATCATAGACTCTATAAGTCGTCGGACATAACACCCTGAAGAAGCAACTTCCTCCCATGCCTCCAGGACGCAGTCCCAAACAGCGTCCGGCGTAGTTGGCTGTTTTTGTGGCCAGTACCCAGTAAACGTCCTGGCGACCTCAGCCCACATATTTTCCATGGGGTTCATGTCAGCCGCCCGCGGCGGCCAGTCCATGACATTGACGCCAATCGTGGAGAGCCGCTGCTGGACGAATGCAGACTTGTGAACAGGAGAATGGTCCTCTTGCAGCATGAAGTCCTCTTCTCCATACAGCATTCTCACTGACGGAAGCATCACGTTTTCTATATCATTGTGCACTAAAAACAGTAAGTGCTGCACGACTGATGCACTTCATTTACATGATTGTTCTGTTATTCAGAGTTAAGTGATCCGTAATGTTTTTATAAAGTCGCTTCAATTTCTCGACTGTTCCACGCTTATACGAAGCTCGAAAAAAGTGCCAAAAAGCGTTGCGCATGTTCTACTTACTCTTATGTCACCCTTACAGTTGTAATAACATACTTTGTGCGGGAGTGGGAAAAAAGCTGTTTGGATTCGAAAGAAAAGGTTGGTGAGAGAAATCTCATGGAAAAATCGGAGTCGGCCGCGGTGGCCAAGCGGTCTGCGGCACGCCTGTCACGGTATGCACGGCCACTACGGTCGGGGGTTCGAATAACCCCTCGGGCATGGATATTTGTGCCGTCCTTAGTATTAGCTAGTTCATAAGTAGTTTGTAAGTTTAGGGACTGATGACCCCGCAGTTAAGTCCCATAAGCTCTACAAACATTTGAACATTTGAAAAATCGGAGAGCAGTGAAAATGTTCTTGTTTTAATTTTGCGTCCGCACCTCATCCCCTTCCCTGTCCCCCCCTCCCCCCTCCAACTTGAAGGAAGAAAAACGGAAAACAACCGAGACCTTGATTCCCATAATTCACTACATCGCAATATCTGATATATTATTACTACTTTTTCGACGTCCTCCCTCTATCCCATCAGGTAATAATGGGACACTGCTCAGCAATACTGCAGAAGAGGTGGAATAATTATAGGGTTGGCAGTCTCCCTCTAATGGTTTGGCCAATAACAGACCGTTTGTTTCACCTTTGCCAAAATACGTGTTATTCCCAGTTAACGTTGTTTTTAATTGCACCCCAGGCATTTAGTTATACGTATAACGTTCAAAATTATTATGCTTGTCGATGTCTAGAATTCTGACGAAACTCTTTTGGTAATCATGTTCAGAGACAAATGCATATTGATGTTTACGATCAATTGTCACCATTTGCGTCGTGAAGATACAAATTCAAAATCATTTCGCAATTGACTTTGCTTTTCAGAGAAGTTAACTAGTCGGCAGCATTAACTGATCAAATCTAAGAGCAATGTTCTGATTGCTCTTTAAATATATCGAATATATATTCGAAACAGGAGAAGCCTACTTCACTTTGCTGGAATAATTACACTTGTCACGTCTTTTTCACTAGTTAACACCTCAGAAGTTACTGCAGACTATTACTTGCAGACAGGACATCACGATCCCAATCGCACAATTGTGACTATATTCCTTTGGAAAGTGATATGGTTCGAAGTTGATTACGACTGAAGATACCAAAAATCATTTTGGCACTCTATAAATACTGAATTAGTTTGAGAGTACTCAGTACTTCATGCAAATATAGTATCGCTAATGTCTCAAAAGAGTAAAGATTTCGAAATCCATGCTGGTTTGATGTTAGTTAATACGTGATATATTTCTACTTATTTCATAACGTTGGGAAAAGTATTTGTTCAAACGTCCTGCTACAGTCGATATCAATACGATGCATCTGTAACTCAGTGGATTACTTTTATTTTCTTTCTTATGTATCTGTACAACATTCCAATCGTCTCCCTCACTGTAAATACTTCAATGCTCAACATCACGTCGTAGGAGAAGTAATTCAGTCATTGCATAATGTGTGCAAAAGATGTTCTTCTAGGTGTTGGACCACTCGAGAAAGACATGGCCTGTAGAAAAATTGTCTTCCTGGTACGAATATGGTAGTGAAATGACAACATGGTGGATTATGTCTGGTGAGTCTAATAGTTGTGTTGCTTCCTGGAATGACAGAGAATGGGAGAGTAGTTACCTTGTCGTCCGAGGTCAACGCTGACGATAGACGCGGGGTTGGAGTCCGAGGAAACACAAAGTTATTTATTGCGCTACTTCAAAATGTTTGGAAATGTTTGTAAATCTATCGGACTCAACTGCTTGGTCATTAGTTCGTACCTTACAAACTAAGATAAACTAAGCTAAGCACAACACAAACACCCATGCCCGAAGGGGAGCTCGAACCCCCGACGGCGAAAGATCGCGCACAACGCAGCACGGCGTCCCAGTGTGCACTTCTATTCCACCGCAGTTTGAATCGTCGTTTCAAGTTTAAATATAGCGCTGTTTCTGAATTTATTTAATATATGACGTGTGATCGTGCTTAGTCCAGGATTCATATTGTCACCTTTGAGTTGCACTGTATTATATATCTTTAGTGGGTACCTCTCAGCAACAATTTGAACTTGATGCAGATTCTGATGCAATGTTAAAGTTAAGCATACATTTCTGGGTTCGGAAAATGGCCTTGTAAACCGATACCAATGAAAACGTCAATGTTTTACGTCTCTTTATGCCTAATCGAGTCTCGATCATAAACGCAAGCGGATTTTGGTCAACAGTGCGTTCAAATTCAGAGCATGAACAAATCACTCATTGTGTCATTTAATGAGTTTGATAAGGTATACGATTTGTCACTTATTGTAATGAAATTGAATTTACGTTGCTTTCTCTTCTCTAATAACCTGTATTCTAATGTTTTGTTGTGGACTGACTGCCATAAGGAGGAATATTCTCTACTGCTTCTTTGGTACCCATTGTGAATAGTCGAACGACTGTACTCTACAGGAGTTTTCAATGTGGAGTACCCGCAAGACAGCTACGTTAGTTGGGTTGCATTCAGCAGTGATCCACTTTTTTTGCTGTCAAGTGTACCTACCTAATCTAGGCATAGGTACGAACAATACTCTTTTTCCTTTTACAAATTTTTAATATTTTTGCAAAGATTTCACAAAAATTTCAGAATGTTGATTATTATTCAACTTCACACTTGTGATTATTATTCAGCAGAATGCACTATCCAACACAGTACCAACAAATTTTTTGAGTGCGTCGTTGTTGGCGTGGTGGCAGTTGGCGAGCGAGACACTTCCTTGAAGTGGATGTGAAAACAGGGCTGCTGACTGTGACTGCATGAGCGTGCGGGCCAAACTGAGTGGAGTGATGTTTTTACCGGTATTCATGAAAAGCCAGTCCTTGGCAAAATGTTTCTCCTAACCATAACTTAATAATTTGTAATACCCTTTTACTTCTTTCCTTTGAAGACCTCCATTTTCACAAGACTTTATTATCCGTCAGCATAAAAATTTGGAAATTTAAAAAATAACTCCTAACGTGACTTTTATTGACTGTAGCATATATATAGGCATAGAAAATCGAGGGGAGGGGACAATTGACTGTTACGTCCTTACCAACTTAATTTTTGTCATTGTCGTGCCGTGCAAAATAACAAGAATGTGATGTGTAATTGATGAAGAACGTATCAAAAGAGATTCAGTCTATAGATGCTTACGAAAGAGCTTACCTAATGATAACACTCAGGAATGTTAATGCAAAGCATCTCGCCTTCTTTAAAATTTCAGTGAAAAGAAATCTGCTCTTGATGACACAGATGGCAAGAAAGCTAATGTAATGAAAGCCTGTCAGCGACGAAACATTCAAACACAATATTTATTTAAAAAAAATTCTACGTCTTGGAGACACCGCAGCATGTGGGCAAGTAACATTATCAAACACAGTAATTGTCCTCTCTAGATCATTCGTGGTGTTAATTCACGATTCTTAGATACAACTTTATTAAACGAACAGGAGATACTTATATTGACGTCAAAGCATATCTAGTCCCATGTGAGCTTCGTGATTAAAAACATGAATTTGTTTCAAGGAACAGTAGTATAGATTCAGAGACAAAATAGAGCATTGCTCTTTATGTTAAAAGTATATTCTAAATTAGTGATAAAGTATTTGTGCATTTCATTACAACATTCGTTGTCAGTAGTTCTCTTCAAAAAATAAAGGATGTTACAGACGACCTCGTGATTACATTCTCACGTTGAAGGATTCTCTGCTCATAAAATCCTTCTATACTGTTCTGTAAAACCGCAGGTCCTATAAGGTCTGATATACGACTGTAATTCATTGAGGGGTAAAAATATTATATAGGTAAGAAGTTTCAAATGTTCAAACGTTTGTAGAGCTTATAGGACTTAACTACGGGGTCATCAGTTCCTAAACTTACAAACTACTTATGAACTACTTTATACTAAGGACGGCACAAATATCCATGCCCGAGGGGGGATTCAATCTCCCGACCGTAGTGGTCGTGCAGACTGTGACTTACGCGCCGCAGAACGCTCGGCCACCGCGGCCGGCTAAGAATAGTTTACTCATGTCCGTTTAATTGTATTAAATTCGTTACAGTTCACTACACTGAATAGAAATGTAAAATGCTTGTTTATGTAAAGTGAACAGATATATGTTTTCTGATTAGTTCATATTGATCAGGAATTTTGAATCGTTTTTCAAAATCATTTACAGAGAAATGAGATTATAGTTCCTACTTATAGATCATAACCCATACTTTCCTCTTTCTATACTCACTGTTAAACTTTGAAAAAATGCATCATCTCATTATGTGTATCATTTAATATTCTATATAATTTATTGATATTGGTATTTTTACTATGGCATTAAATAATTAAGAATTTCATTAGTCTCGTAATTTTCTTTTTGTAAGATGAGGATATACAGCGTAGTATACTATAACAATTTCTCATGAACACTGAGCTACAACGATGTCAAATAAATAACATGAAGTTCAATTAGTAGATAAATGAAACATTTGGCTATGTAAAACATTAAAACTCGAATTCTCTTCACAGTTCAGATTTTTATTCAATATGGGGTACAACGTATTCACTAGCTTAAATCGGAAGATATTACGCCATTCGTAAGTAGAGGGGCTGTCGTGTGATTCAGCGGAATGTCACGTCCGCCGACGCTGCGTTTCTGGAGCAGCGGTGATTCACAGCTGAGCTGCTGGGCAGCGGCGTGCTTGGGCAGCGGTAGCCTGCGCTGATAAGGCGGAAGGCCTCCACACTCCCTACGTCGCGTCTGCTGGTCCGCTCTCTGCTTCGTCATTTCCGCTGTTTGCCTGTCTTAAGCCAGCCTACCACTGCCACAGGGTCGGACACAAGGAAGCTAATTTTGATAACACATGAGAAAAAGCACTTCGTATTTATTCTGATATGAAGTCAGAAATCCACGAATATTTCCTAAGAACAATGAAAGACACAACTGGCTCCCTCTCTGGTCAATGAAAATTTTTAAACAATATTAAAGTCATTTTTTCGTATTTTATTTAGAATTTATTGAAATACTAATAGATAGGTTACGACAGCTATTTATCCACTTTTAGCATGAAATGGAGCTGTGATTCTGCATCTCTGATGTTAATGTGCTTTCTCTTTTAACCTAGAGAGCTTAGAAATATAGTTGACTACACTAAACGTAAATTTCCTATGATTCTTGCTTATTACTGTTTTTCAGACAGTAAACGTAATGGCACTTCAACGGTATTCATTCATCAGGCATCGTTCGCGAAGAGGCCAAAACATGACAAATACTTGTGACTCGGAGTGGGAAGTGTATTTATTCAAATAACTAATGGGCCATACATTTCGTAACAGTGGAAATACTGCAGCAAACTGATTCCTTAATTGTAACATATAAACTTGTGTAATGTCTGTGGCAGTAGGAAAGAGCTGACCTGCTCAGCTCAAAATCAAAATGTTCAAATGTTTGTAATTCTATCGGACCAAACTGCGTGGTCATCAGTCCGCAGCTTACAAACTACTTAAACCTAGGTAAACTAACCTATGGACAACACACACACCCATGCCTCAGGGAGGACTCGAACCTCCACGGCGAGCAACCACGCGCTCCGCAGCGAGACGCTTTAGACCGCTTTTTTTTTTTTTTTTTTTTTTTTTTTTTTTTTTTTTTTTTTTTTTTTTACCGCCGGCTACTCCACCGCGGCCTGCTCAGCTACTCGCTAGCTCTGAAGTAAAGTAGTCGACTGGAACTGAGAGCCATTAAAGTGCCAAGAAAGGGCATAAATAACTACATGACTGTTTGCGACATTGTTAGCACGGAATATATAATTGTCTTGGAACAGATGGAGAGCCAAAAATCTATTGCAATATGCAATACGTCCCTGTAAACGACGTTTCGAGACTTCTTGATCTCCGAGTACACGTAGAGATTTCTAGCTCTCGATACACGCGAGCAGCCAACGTAGAGCTGTCCGTGCGAGAAACATGGGGTGGCCAATTGAATACCTGCCATTTTTAATGTTTGTCCTTGACTCTTGTTTATAGTGATCGAAAAGGCCACTTTCAATGGGAACTGCAACCGTTATACTGGAATGGCAAGTTTGTTGGGATGATGGGAATTCGTGGTATTAATACAGTCTCTCCCTTGGCTCCACCGGTGATGATGGTGGGCTGCACGATATGCCTTCTCAGGTCCGTGATGCGTAACCTGGTGCCATTGCATAATCGTGGTGCATCCAAGTTACGCATCAATAAAACAGGCACATCCACCTTCAGCTCCAACTTGTGGGATGGCACCCCTGACAACTCTAATGAGTTTAGGAACTCTACAGGGTATGAAGTTGCGTCATCTTTTGTCATCACTGTATCGATTGACATGTAAGCAGTCACCTCACCAGGTACTTGAGCAATAATTTTGTTATTGATATTTCTCACCGATTCATTCTTAGGTGCTAACATAACTCTTTCACATAACCATTCCTCATTGCTCAAGTTGTCATGTAAACATGGAAAAACCTCATTAATTAGATTATCTTCCGAGCTTACAACAGTGCAGAAGTGATTTTCAAATTTTATCAGGCCTTCCGCGTCCGTTGCGATGCGGCCCTCACCGATGTCGAGGAGGTATTGAGCAAAGAGCCCAGATTCTTGATCGTTGTAGAGTTGGACCCTCATATGAGTTTTGAGCTGTAAACTTTCTACGTGTGCCCACAGAGGCGAGGATTTGAGGCACGCATTGATCTCGTCTCGCTCTATGACCGGCAGCGTCTGTCGGAAGTCGCCTGCGAGCAAGACGTCGACTCCACCCATCAACATTCCGTTACCACGGATGTCTTGCAAGCTTCGGTTGAGCGCCTCCATCGCACGCTTGTGTGACAACGAGCATTCATCCCACACAATTAATTTGCACTGCTGCAACTGGTTTTGCTTATATTGCAAGTGGGCGTTTCCTCACTCGCAAGGTTCAAAGGAAACTTGAATACCGAGTGGGCAGTTCTTCCTCCGCTGAGCAAGGTCGCGGCTATACCAGAGGACGCAACAGCTAGCGCGACATTCCTGTCCTTGCGCAACTGGGCCAGCAGCAAATTCAACAGGAATGTCTTGCCAGTGCCCCCAGGTACGTCCACGAAAAGGAGACGCCCTTTTCCGCTCGCGACTCAAAATTGTATTGAAAACATGCCTTTGCTCTGGTAATAGCAGGGACTCAGTTTGGGCAACTTGGGCCTCCAAGTCTGTCATGTCGTAACTGAGTTCCCTGAGCAAATCAGTGGACAACTCTCCTGATCGTTGTGGGGTGGGCATGTCGAAATCAGACAGCATTTTCCCCACCATCGAGAAAACTTTATCCTCAATAAGCTTAAGAGATTCGTTAAAGTATATTTCATCGCTGGCCTGTGCTGTCCCTTGGTACTGATGCGAGATGTCTTCAGAAAACGCTCTTTTATATTTATTCCAAAGTGCCATTGGGTTCGAGAGTCCACAGGTGCTCAGCATTATAGAAAAGAGCTCTCTCAACTTGGCTGATGACCGGCACAATACAGCGTCCTCTATTGTAGCGTCCCAATGGCCATCATCTTCCAAAAGTCCCATCGCCTCACAAGCTTCCTGGAACGTGGCTTTTACTTGTCCGTCGACTGTTTTCAGGGCCTGAAAACTGATGGGGCCACGGACACGGGTCAGAAGCAAACGTACGCAATAGCACTCAAAATGTGTTACATGCACTGAGTAAATTCTGCCCAGAGCATCTGACGCCTTCACACTTGGCCATCCTTCGACCGGGGTGTCATGCACACGTCGTTTCCATTCCTTCTGTGACGTGTTCCATGTGTAATATTTTGGCACATCGGTATACAGCAATGTTCTGGCAAATTCGTCGGTCTGGCACAGACGGAAAAAATGCGGTGAGGGTGGTAGTAGGTAGTGCCGCTATTCGATCGCGCAAACTGGTCTCCGTAAAGTACACGTGCTCGCCATTGGGAAGGTGCACCGCCAAGTGTGTCACTGTCGGATGCCTCTCGTGAAGCGGCAAGCCCAATATCCGCCATGCAGCTTCGTTGCTGCTGATATATCGACCGGCTATAAACATCTGCACCTCGTCTCTTGGATCAATATTAGCATAACCCTGCTGTTGCACAATAAATATCGCCTGGTCACTGCCTTTGATTATGTATTTGCAAATGGATTTAACTGCCTTAACAGAGTTACAGTACTGCACAATATTTTGCAAAGGAGTGGTGAGTATGGAACGATCCAGCTGTTGTCCAGTACGACTTCTTGTGCCATACCTCTCAGTTTCATTGTGAGTGTATGTCCCCCATCCTCGGGCGCTCTACGTCTGTACAGTGGATATCCATTTTCGCTCGTTTGGGTCTCTTCTAACAGTGGTCGAAGATACTTTTTGCTGCATTTTCTGTCCTTCATGCACGGAGACATAGGGTTCAGCATTCCGCAAGGACCGTGGAGTAGGCTTTTAGTGACCGTGTCATATAGCTGCTTGTCCACATTGGGGTCAGGTAGCTCTGCTGATATCAGTGCATCGATTTGGTTCGGTCGCAATTTCTGTTTCAACCATAGCAGCAAGTGCACATGCGGCAAGCCGCGCTTTTGCCACTCAGTGGAATACATTAAGCACTGTACTTTACCAAAAACTTGCCCTTTCGTAAGGAGGGCCACCAACTTTTGTACTTTAATCTTTAAAAGGCGCGCTACAATATGTCGATCTGTCGGTTTCTGCCCGAACATCAGTTCTTCCCTGATTTCGGTCCAGGCGGGGTTGCACGTAAAGGTGATAAATAAGTCCGGCCGACCATAGGAGAACGCGTCCTGAGTGTATTCGTGAAGATATCTCGGACTATTGACAAATGATGACGGGAGAATGACCATCTGACCTAAGTCGCTCGGATTTACATTGGCATCGTTCGCAATTGCGTCTTGGAGATGGACGTAATTATCTGCACGCAGCTTTCTTTGGTTTAGCGCTATGAACCTTAGACGCTCACTTTCCATCTTCACGTACATGTCTACCAAAAATTGCGACAAAAGTACCTTGCACCGCAACGGCAAGTTGAAGTCGTGTTCGCCGACCATAAGGTGAAATGCATAGAAATCCTTACAGTTAACTTTTTTGTTTGGGTTCGGTTGCCCAGTCGCAGGATTCATTTGAGGAATACCGAAGTGATATCCTTCTTGCCCTTTCCAAAACATAATGGGATACTGTAGAGCATCATAGTAGCGGTGCGTGTCCGCGATCCTGGTAACAGAGTCGTCTTGCTTACACAGGACAATGTCCCTGGGGGCAGTATGGTCAACACCGGTGACCACAGCCGCGACCTCGGCCACGGTCGGTGCGTTGTAGCGCCGTGCGTGCTGCCCGCTTGGCACACGATCTGCATCAATCACCAGCTTGCAGCTATCGTCGGGCACGTTCTCCAGAGCTGTTTTAAACTCGTGCACCAATACGTTGTGATTATGGAGAACTTTCTGAATTTTCTGTACAGTCGCGCGTTCAACTCCATGAATAATTTGACACCGTCTGTCAGTCTCTCTCTCGTCGTCCCCTATAAAGTAAATTTGCAAAAATTTACCTTCACCATTGGACGGAGGTATAAGGGACACGATTTTATGGTGCACCTGTCCCTGCACCCTGGAGGTCGGTGAAAACCCAGGCTTTGCTAGAATTCTATCTGCCTTAAAGGAGGTCATGTGAAAACATGCATTATATTTTCTTATACGATTTAGGAACTGCTGTGACTCGTCGGTGTCTCCAGAAAATAATTGATTTAATGGATTCGCCGGCTCTTCTAATGTAGGTACGGATACCTTGCCCCCAGAGCAACACATTCCCGCCCTTTCCTCCTTCCATTTAAGTGCCCCACAAAAAGTGCATGCCTTGTTCATACGGCCAATTTTGATGAGTGTGTGGTTACTGTAATCCAAAGTTGGATCTTACTTGAAAGCACATTTTTTTACGAAACCCCAGGTATCCACCCGACGTTGAACTTGTCGTTGTGCAACAGCACGTCGGCGTGCGTCTGCTGCTTCGGCTGTCTCAGAAACACGCAGAGTTGCAGTGCGTTCAGCGTTCTGCTGACGCCGATCATCAGCTTGCGCAGCGCTCCAACTACTGCCTGCCGCTCCGCCTGCCTAATTTTCCGCTCTTCAGCATCTGTAGGCGATTGTTGCTGTCTCGCTATCTTCATAGCTCGAGCGCGTTTAGAGCTCCGAGATAGATTTGACTTGCGTTTGCTAGGCATTAGAAACTTAAACAGTAATACCTAAAGTGAGGAACTGGTGTCGTAAAATATCCGACCAAACAACAAAACTACAATAACAACAATACAATAAAAACAAGAAAATACCAAGTAAAGGAACAAAATAAACAGCAAACCTAACGGAGAAAAGTAACGAAATAAACAACAAACCTAACGGAGGAAAGTAACGAAATAAAACATAAATCTAACGGAGAAACGAACTGTTGAGATCCTACAAATGCAAAGCCAACCAACAAAAGAAACAATAAATGTAACGAATAAAGAAACTATTCTGATCCTATAAATACGAACTAAACGAATGAAAGTAACAATAAATATAACAGGGAAACAAACCAATGAAGTCTTACAAACCAACGAAATCACCAGAGAATAATCATTCAGTGAAATCTAACCAGCAAAGTCACGTCAATGCACTAAAAGCAAACGTTCGAATGCTATAAATAATCGAAATCACCAAAGAAACTATTATTCATTGAAATCCAAAGAGAATACAATTTTAAAGAATTACGATGACATCACAATGTTCAAACATCTATAGTTGAAGGTGACAGTCCAATACACGTCATCGAAAACCAAGGAGAAAACAATATTTAAGAACTTGGATAATATCACAATAGACATATTTTCATGAGTGTTATACTGCCTGCCATCTGCTGAGTGCATTTGTTACTACTTTCGTTGCAGTTTACGTACGCTATTTATACGTGGCAGTTCGCGCTTTGTATACAAAGGACACGAACCATTGCTCACAATAACGGAAGTTTATAACATGACGCGTTAACCCTCGTGGCTAAACATGGCATACACTACATAGCACCTCTGCTATTGTATTAGAAGCTTCTTACCACCGTTACGTTTTTCTATGGATATATTTCAAATAAATAACTTGTAATAAACATTTTGAAAAGCAGCCTATGTCCTAGACCAAGACATAAGAAATCTCTATATGAATTTTCATCTAAAACTTTCGCAGTTATAATATGTGTAGGATATGTCAGAAAAATGAAAATGTTCAAATGTTTGTTAAACTTATGGGACTTAACTACGGGGTCATCACTCCCTAAACTTACAAACTACTTATCTACTACCTTAATACTAAGGACGGCACAAATATCCATGCCCGAGGGGGGATTCGAACCCCCGACCGTAGTGGCCGTGCAGACCGTGACTAGAGCGCCTCAGTCCCCTCGCCTCAGTCCATTCGGCCACCGCGGCCGGCGAGAACCTCTCAAGATTATGTTCATACACGTTAGAAAAATCCAATACGTGACTGAAATATAAGTACTAGAACTTGAAGTAAGGCTATAATAGCTGGTAAATAGACTCACAGCTGTCACTGAATCCGCAGGCGGCTGCCGCTGGCGCATCGCTTTAGCCGACGCCCAATGCAAGCGTAGACGACTCCCGAGAGTAAACAGTTCACTTTTGATGCAGCCGCCAGCTTTTTAATGTAATTATTTCTGGAAGTTTTCACTGTTACATTTGAGGTTCTTGCACACTGATAACAAAGACAGCATAAAAGCAAAAAAGTTTAAGGTGGTTGGATTTGGTCTCGCGACTGCTTATATCTAAGTTTATAAACGCGACTTTCACCGCGAGACCAGGCGCTCATACAGCACAGCACTCTCTCGAGAAGAAGATAACACATTCTACGGAGTGTGCCGCATTCTACAGTGTTTCGAGATCGCGCATATCGCCGGACTTACCCCCTGCGTCGGTCGGACGGCGATCAATTTTTTTGTTTAAGACTGTACATAACGAATCAATTTATTGTAAGATACATTTACTTAGCACTTTTCTGACACATGTACTGACAATATAGTAGCCGGCCACGGTGGCCGAGGGGACTGAGGCGCTCCAGTCACGGTCTGCACGGCCAATACGGTCGGGGATTCGAATCCCCCCTCGGGCATGGATATTTGTGCCGTCCTTAGGATAAGCTAGTTGATAAGTAGTTTGTAAGTTTAGGGACTGATGACCCCTTAGTTAAGTCCCATAAGCTTTACAAACATTTGAACATTTGAACAATATAGTAAGTTCATAATTTTCTACTAAGCAATTCTAAACAGAGATGACATATCTAAATTTGTAACATTGACCATTGTCTATATCCTCGAAAAGCGTGCATCTTCTGTCAAACACCATTTATAGCTAGTGGTATCATGTGACTATGTAAATGTGGAAAAATCTTTACGTTTTTGGATCCTGATCGACACCAACAGTTCCGTGAAATAAACCGTAAACTTTGGCAGTCAGTTGACGGTAAAAAAGGAAGAATGATAAGGGTTTAACGTTCCGTAGACGGCGTGTTCATTAGAGACAGAAGTAAACAGAAGTAAGGCGGCCGTGCCCTTTGAAAAGAACCATCGTCTGGAGCGATTTAAGAAATATCAGTGAAAAACTAAAGGTGAATCGCCGTAGGAGTGTTACATTTTCAACATTTGTTTGAGATTGTGTCACTTTAATTGACCATTTAGTACACATACGAAGTAATTATTGTTCCAAAATACGAAATAATAGTAGTAAGTTAAGGTTTTGTATATCTATATACTCTGCAAATCACATTTAAGTTCATGCCA
Source organism: Locusta migratoria (assembly GCA_026315105.1). Classification (NCBI taxonomy): domain Eukaryota; kingdom Metazoa; phylum Arthropoda; class Insecta; order Orthoptera; family Acrididae; genus Locusta; species Locusta migratoria. Next base: position 397,691,282 of record CM048755.1, read on the forward strand.
GAAGGATCGTCTCACGGCTTTCATGATATTTCTCTGCCGTTCTATTCGCTAATTGGTCGCGGGAGAAAGGAATACTTAAATCTTACCGTTTCCGATCTGATTTTTCTTATTTTATTATGATGATCATGTCTCCCTACGTAAGTTGATGCTAACAATATATGTTCGTAATTGGGGGAGTAAATTGTTGAAAGAAATTTTGCAAATAGATCTCATCGCAACAAATAACGCATTTCTTTTAATGATTTCCAATCCAGCTCGTGAGTCATTGCCGTGACACTCTGTTGCATCTCCTGAGTGTTCTATCAATGAAACGTAGCCTTTGTTTCACACTTCCCTACGATATTTTCTGAGTATTCTTTTCTGTTAAGGTTGTTCGTAATAGAAATTCTTAGGTATTTAATTGCATTTACGGAATTTATATTTGACTAATTTATAATGTAAATGAAGTTTAACGACTTTCTTTTTGTGTTCATTTGGATGACTAGACCCTTTTCACTATCCAGGGTCAACTGCCAATTTTACACCACATAAATCTGGGTTTATTATCCGATAAATGACAGCATCGTCTGCTAACATTAAGAAAGCTGCCCAGATCGTCCTCTAAATCGTTGATAAACAGTTCCCTGGGGAACGCTAGATACAACTTGTGTTTTACTGGATAACTTTCCGTCAATTTCTACGTACTGTGTCCACTGTCAGAAAATAGGAAATCCCCTTTGGCGATATTACATAATCACTCAGTTTGCTTAGAAGCCGCTTGTGTGTGTAGTGTTAAAAGCCTTCCGGAAGTCTAGAAGTATGGAACCGATTTTAAATCCCTTGTGGAGAGAACCACTTCATTTCAGTAAAGAGCGTGCGGTGTTTCAGAATAACGGTACTGTATGTGTCAGTGTTTACTATGAGTCACTAGGTCGTTCTTATCAATGTAGATATTCTACCATAGTACGAGACAGTGTTTCGTTTGGAAACTATTACAAGCTTCTCGCGTTGAAGCTGGGGCAAAAATTTTACATTCTGTAAAGATTGCCAATCTTGAGGAACTTGTGTGCGTTTAAATTTGGCACGCATTTATTTATTTATTTAGCAAGAGTGTTCTAACCTGTTTTGTGTATCACGGCGGGTCATCCCTTTCTTTTGTTAATATTTTTTGGAATAAATTTTTCAATAGCTGTCGAAATTATTTCTATGAATGTACGCCACATCTGACGTACACTCACATTTTTTCAAAAGATGGGACATTTTTAATCAAGATTGCGTGAAGCGTATTTTTAGCTCCTTTTTTGAATTAACATTACCTTGGTTTAATTTTGGGGGATTTGGGAATTTCGATATTCAGTCTTCCTACAGCTCTCGATTCACTAATCCCTGTGTCCGTTTGGTGTTCTTCATTAGCTCCCGATTATTTTTTTGCTAGGAGGTCAATTCTAGACATACTTGGTATGTTTTCACAACCATTTAATATTCTAGTCGGTTCATGAACTAATTGTTCCAGAATGTTTATTGAGAATGCGTTCAGTACAATTGCAGACGAAGTTTTATGATTTCCTCCCGTTTTGAACATGTAATTTAGCCAGCATATAGAGAATAAATTAAAATCGACGCCGAGTAAAATTGTATTCTTTAGGTACGTTTTTGCGATTTGATCCAACTTTCTTTCAACATTTCTGCATTGCAGTCGTCTGAGTCAGGGTGTCGGTAAAAAGAACCAATTATTAATTTATTTTGTCACGTATAACCTCTACCCATATCAAGTCACAGGAACAATCTACTTCAATTTAGCTACAGGATAAACAGCTTGTGACAGCAATAATAACCCACTATTCATTTTATTAATCTATCCATTCTGTACACCATTTGTCCATTTGTAAAAATTGCAGCTGAATCTATATCCGGCTTCAGCCAATTTTCTCTACCTGTAATGATTTGTGCTTTAGTATTTTCTATTGAGCTTGGAGCTCTGGTACTTTCTCCACACAGGTATGACAATTAGAAACTGTTAGACCAACGTTTCTTTTATCTGTTTTCGTCCTATTTGTAGCCTGTCCCCGTTGAGACCGAAACCCTTTTGTATGTTCTCGAGGACCAATAACCTAAAAGAACGCCCAGTCTATGCCAGACAGCCCCCGATACGAATAAACCTGCTTCCTGCATCTTGTGGACGCGTGACCTATTCAGCAGTACCCTGAAACCCACCACACGATGTCACAAGTCAAGGAATCTGCTACAGTGTACTGTAGCAGAACCGTCTGAGCCTCTGATTCAGACCCTCCACTCGGCTCTGTACCAGACATCTGCAGTCGGCCTTGTCAACTATGCTGCTATGGTGAGCTCTGCCTTTATCTTGCAAGCACGACTGATAGTCTTTACCACTTTAGATTCTCGCTAAAAATCGGAGAAAATCTCTTCTGATACAAAGCGACTCACACTGTTGGTACCGACATGTGCCACCACCTGCAGCTGTCTGGGCGCTGTGCTCGTCATAGCATCCGTAATTACCCGTTACACATCTGGAATGACTACGCCCAATATGCAGACGGATTGCACACTGGCTTTCTTCCCTTCCCTAGCAGCCGTATTTCTGAGAGGCTCCATTACCCGCCTAACGTTGGAATTCCCAAGTACAAGCAGTCCCACTCTCTGTGATAGCTCAGATCTTGCAGGTTGTGAGGTAACTCAGGACAAGCGACACCATCCGACTCATTAACATTGTACGGCACAGATAGCGCCTCGAATCTGTTGGTAAGACGAAGTGGGAAGACTGTTGCTGCCTGCCACGCACTGGGCCTATCTCCCACGCGACCACAGTTGAGATGTCTGTCTCATTGGGAGAAGTAACAGAGTTGGCTGCAGCTGCGAACAGCCGGCCGCGGTGGCCGAGGGGACTGCGGCGCGCCAGTCATGGTCTGCACGGCCACCACGGTCGGGGGTTCGAATTCCCCCTCGGGCATGGATATTTGTGCCGTCCTTAGTGTTAGCTAGTTCATAAGTAGTTTGTAAGTGTAGGGACTGATGACCCTGTAGTTAAGTCCCATAAGCTATACAAACATTTGAACATTTTGAGCTGCGAACAGATAGCTGGATACAACAGACGTGCTGGATGCCCGCTGGCTCCCCACGACCGGCCCACAACAACGGTGCGCCTGGACTGCAGTCTCCAGCTGTGCAACTCAAGTTGGAAGCCAAGTGTCACCAACTCAGCTCGCATCCGTATACAGCAGTCACATTTAAGTCACTATCTTTGACTGAAGTACCCACAAAAAGGGAAGTCTATAAATACGGGCTATGTGTCTCTAGAGTATGCGATTTAGTAACGCGAGAAATACACCAAGAGATGGCTGTCAAGGAGCGGAAGAAGGCCAACGTGCACTCCGTGTGCATACCGGGTGGGGTCATTCCAGATGTGGAACGGGTCCTTCCGGTACGGGGTGCAGCCAACTACAGGTGGTGGCTCACGTTGGTACCAATGATGTGTGTCGCTTCGGATCTGAAGAGATCATTGTTGTTGGCCCGTAGTGGGGACCGTATGGACTCCCGTCGTTTCCACCAATCGGCCTGCGCCACCAACATGCCCTGATACTGCTAGCAGTGAGGCAGACACCCCACCCTTGGTTGCGTGGGAGGTTTCTCCAGTGCTTGGTAGGCGGCGCAAGACATTCCGGGGGACCGATCGTGAGGCCTCCCTGGTTCATATTGCGCACATGTTTGAGGCGTTATCTGTTCAGGACAACGTTCCTGAGTCGGATGGTGTCTCTCATCCTGAAGTCACCACCCAGCCTGCAAGATCCGGGCTTTCAGAGAGGGTGGGTTTGGTTGTAGTTGAGAGCTCCAACGTTAGGCGGGTGATGGAGCCCCTTAGACAGATGGCTGCCACGGAGGGGAAGAAGGCCAACGTGCACTCCGTCTGCATACCGGGTGGAGTCATTCCATATGTGGAACGACTCCTTCCGGATGCCATGAAGGGTACGGGGTGCAGCCAACTGCAGGTGGTGGCTCACGTCGGTACCAATGTTGTGTGTCGCTTCGGATCTGAAGAGATTCTCTTAGTTTTGAGCGGCTATCTGAAGTGGTAAAGACTGCCAGTCTTGATTGCAAGATGAAAGCAGAGGTCACCATCTGCAGCATAGTTGACGGGACCAACTGTGGATCTCTGGTACAGAGGGTCGGAATCAGAGGCTCAGACGGTTCTGCGACCGTGTAGGCTGCAGATTCCTTGACTTGAGCCATCGGGTGGTGGGGTTTCGGTTTCCGCTGAATAGGTCAGGAGTCCATTACACGCAGAAAGCGGCTACACGGGTAGCGGGGGCTGTGTGGCGTGGACTGGACTTTTTTTTTTTTTTTTTTTTTTTTTTTTTTTTTTTTTTTTCTTTAGGTTTGAGGGCATTGCGGAAACACTAAAACTTTTGGAATAAATCTTTCAATAGCTGACGAAATTATTTCTTTGAATGTACGCCACATCTGAAGTACACTCACATTGTTTCAAAAGATGGGAGATTTTTAATCAAGACTGCGTGAAGCGTAATTTTAGCTCCTGTTTTGAATTAACATTACCTTAGTTTAATTTTGAAGGATTTGGGAATTTTGATATGGGCTCTCTGAAAGGGTGCAGGTCGATCACAGGAGAAGTATAGATCTAGGAACTATCGGTATAACAGTTGTAAATTGCCGTAGCTGTGTCGGGAAAGTACCAGAACTCCAAGCGTTACTAGAAAGCACCGAAACACATATCATTATAGGTTGCGAAAGTTGGCTAAGCCGGAAATAAGTTCAGCAGAAGTATTAGCAAAAGATCTAACTTTGTTCAGAAAGGATGGATTAAACAAAATAGGTGGAGGCGTGTTTGTCGCCGTCAAAAGTACTCTATCGTGTAGTGAAAGTGAAGTCGATAGTTCCTGTCAGTTATTATGGGTAAAGGTAGTACTCGAAAATTGTAAAAAATTAATAATTGGTTCCTTTTACCGGCCCCTCCCCCGACTCAGACGATACAATAGCAGAAAGGTTCAAAGAAAACCTTTGTCTAATTGCAAACACGTACCCGACTCGCACAATAATAGTAGGCGGTGATATTTTCACATTAGGAGGTAAACATAAAACACCGTGCGAAATTGTACTCAACGCATTCTCTGAGAATTACTTCGAACAACTGGACGGTGTTATGCCTCAAATGACCAAACGCCAAAACTGAATGTCGAGATATTAACGAAAGTGTTAATATAAATTCAGCGGCAACACCAAATCTAGGTTTCGACGCAGTAAGGTAATGAACCTGAATTAAATTTACATGCTAATATCTGAAAAACACATTAAATGCACCGAAACTCATTATTTATACAAAAATGACGCTTGGTCATATTATGTTTTTATATATAATTTTCATTTCTACATTTTGGATTAACTGACTAAAATGCGAAACGTATCTCTTAGTCAAGTGATGGAAATTAGAGGAGGATGTAGTGTCATTATTCTTTCACAAAATATAATTTTATTAGTTCAGGCTAAATTTAATGATATTTATCCGATACAAGAAGAACGTAACGTTACTATTATATGTTTATGCCTTTTATAGGTTATTACTGAGACCAGGAGACACCGGGAGATACCAGATAGATTTTATAATGGTAAGACATAGATTTCGGAACCAGGTTTTAAAGTGTAAGACATACCCAGGGGCAGATATAGACTCTGACCATAACTTGTTGGTTATGAACTGTGGGCTGAAACTGAAGAAACTACAAAAAGGTAAGAAAATAAGGAGATTGGACCTGGATAAACTGAAGGAACCTGAAGTTCTTGTGAATTTCAGAGGGAGATTTAGGCAACAATTGACAGAAACGGGGGAAAATAAAACAGTAGAGGAGGAATGGGTAGCATTGAGAGATGAAATAGTAAAGGCAGCAGAGGACAAAATAGGTAGGAAGGCAAGACCTACAAAAATCCTTGGATATCACAGGAGATACTAAATTTAATCGATGAAAGGAGAAAATATAAAAATGCAGTAAATGAAACAGGCAAAATGGAGTACATACGACTAAGAAATGAGATTGACAGGAAGTGCAAAATGGCTACGAAGGAGTGGCTAGAAGGAAAATGCAAGGATGTAGAAGAATGTATAAATAGGGGAAAATAGATACAGCCTACAGGAAAATAAAAGAAACATTTGGAGATAAGCTCTATGAATATCAAGGACACTGATGGAAAACCAGTTTTCAGCAAAGAAGGGAAAGCTGAAAGGTGGAAAGAGTATATAGAGGGACTCTACAAAGGAAATGAACTTCAAGATAATATTGTAGGAAGGGAAGAGGATGTAGATGAAGATGAAATAGGAGATACTGTACTGAGAGAAGAATTTGACAGAGCCCTGAAAGCTCTAAGTCGAAACAAGGCCCCTGGAGTAGATGATATTCCCTCAGAGCTACTGAAGTCTCTAGGAGAACCAGCCATGACAAAATTGTTTCACCTGGTGTGTAAGATGTATGAGACAGGTGAAGTACCCTCAGACTTTAAGAAAAATGTTACAATCCCCATTCCAAAGAAGGCAGGGGCAGATAGGTGTGAAAACTACAGAATCATCAGTTTAATAAGTCATGGTTGCAAAATATTAACACGAATTATTTACAGAAGGATGGAAAGTTGGTAGAAGCCGACCTCGGGGACGATCAGTTTGGGTTCAGGAGAAATGTAGGAACACGGGAGGCAATACTCACTTTACGGCTTATCCTAGAAGATAGATTAAGAAAAGGCAAACCTACATTTCTAGCTTTTGTAGATTTGGCGAAGGCTTTTGACAATGTGGACTGGAATAAACTCTTTCAAGTTCTGAAGCAAGCAGGAGTAAAATATAGGGAGCGTAATGTTATTTACAACTTGTACAATAACCAGACAGCGGTTGTCAGAGTTGAAGGGCATGAAAGGGATGCAGTGGTTGGGAAGGGAGTAAGACAGGGTTGTAGCCTTTCTCCAATGTTATTCAAGGAGAAATTTGGAGAAGGAATTAAAGTTCAGGGTAAAGAATTAAAAACTTTACGTTTTGCCGACGACATAGTAATTGTCAGAGACAGCAAAGGACCTGGAAGAGCAGTTAAACAGAATGGACAGTGTGCTGAAAGGTGCATACAAGATGAAGATTAAAAAGAGCAAAACTAGGGTAATGGAGTGCAGTGTAAGAAAATCAGGTGATGCTGAAGGAATTAGATTGGGTAACGAAGCAATGAAGGAGGTAGATGAGTTACTTGGGCAGTAAAATAACAAATGATGGTCGCAGTACAGAGCAGGGCATAAAATATCATGTTAACTGGGCGACACTTGTGTCTCCCAGTGCTGAGATTTTGTACCCCAGTGGCTATGGGTAGTGCCGGAAATTTATTTTTATTGAATGACATATCAAATGTACCGGGAATTAAAATATAACCTCTTGTAAATCTTTTAGAGTATAGGTTCCCAACCTTTTCAGTCTTGTTACCCCTAAGACCGACTAGGGAAACTCATTTTAGCCCCCCCCCCCCCAAAAAAAAAACACCCATTAAAATATTATCAAAGAAAGCAATACATGAAAACAGTACCAATCTTTGTTAATCATAATACACTGCATAAGACGCAGATCTTTTACTCTTTCGATGCAGCTATGAAACAATTATATTAAATGAAAAGGTGGGTACTGCTTACCAGTCGCAAGTTTTCTAATGTTTGGTTTTGTTTTGCTTAAGGCCCATCTCAGGTCATGTTCCACATTGAGACGGGTTCTGGTCTTACTTTTTATTGTCAGTAGCTTTGAGAAGCCTCTATGATTGCTATAAGTGGTACCGAACTGTCTTAACGTTCTTAGAGCTCTGTCAGCTATAACAGGATATTCAGCTTCTGCTTTTCGACAAAATGTACCAAGGTCATAATTTTGAAATTACATTTTGAATGTGCTATCTTAGAGCAATCAGAAGGATTCTACTTTGGCTGAAACATCTTTGAAAATTTCGTCTTCAACAGAAAATGGTCTCAATATCCAAGTGTTGAAGTGCTGATTATCCATAGCTGAGGAATATTGCTTAATTGAGTTTATAACTGCATACGGATGCTAAATAACGGAAGTTTAAAACACCATTCTTTGATTTTCCTCGCTTACTCATTCATCACACAGTTGCTTAAACATCGCCGCCGCGGTGGCCGAGGGGACTGAGGCGCGTCTGTCACGGTCTGCACGCCCACTAAGGCCGGGGGTTCGAATCCCCCCTCGGGCATGGATATTTGTGCCGTCCTTAGTGTTAGCTAGCTCTTTAGTTCGTCAGTTTAGAGACTGATGACCCCGTAGTTAAGTCCCATAAGCTCTACAAACATTTGAACATTTGAGCTTAAACATCGACAGATCTCCGACTTGAACCCTGCGTTGGTAAAGTTCCAGTTTACGGACGAAACTTGAACTTTTATCCTGCGCTGTCAAAATAGAAGTCCTATTTCAAATGTTCAAATGTTTGTTAAGCTTATGGGACTTAACTACGGGGTCATCAGTCCCTAAACTTACAAACTACTTATCTACTACCTTAAACTAAGGACGGCACAAATATCCATGCCCGAGGGGGGATTCGAACCCCCGACCGTAGTGGCCGTGCAGACCGTGACTGGAGCGCCTCAGTCCCTTCGGCCACCGCGGCCGGCTAAGTCCTATTTTCTTGCAATGAAATACTCGGACTTAGCCTTAATGAAATGGAAGAAAAATGGATGGCACAATCTGATAAGCATCCTTGGGTTAAAACGCTTCAAAAATGTCCAAATGTTTGTAAATCTATCGGACCAAACTGCGTGGTCATCAGTCCTTAGCTTACAAACTACTTAAAACTAGGTAAACTAACCTACGGACAAATACACACACCCATGCCCCAGGGAGGACTCGAACCTTCTCGGCAAGCAACCGCGCGCTCCGCAGCGAGGTGCTTCAGACCGCTCGGCTACTCCACTGCGGCTTAAAACCCTTAAGTCTTCCACTGCAGAGAAAATGACACTGCTTGAACTAACATTGGATGTGTATAATGACAGTCGTACAATGACTATTTCTGCTCCTTCTTGGCCGTCACGATCACTAATAAAAATTCAGTGACACCCAAATTTCGTCATACAAAGACAATCCGAGTTTTCTCCTCTCACTTCTTCTCCAGCTTTATTGCAGTACAGAAACCCTGTAATGTATCTCGAGATGTTTGGTGTTGTAGGGGAAGTGATAATAGGTGTGTTCACACAGTTAAAAAACTCCGACTGTTTTACATTCAGGTTGATGGCCCCGTAGACAAATACGGAGTTGACAACAAGTTCATTACTGCACGGTTCATTACGGAAGATAACGAGATGAAATCTGTGTTTCTAGGTGAAAGCAATGCGAGTCTGCGAGGGGCAGAAGGTCTTATGCTTAGGTCAGTTTTGTTGGAAAATTTAGACCCTGGTGATACAGCAAAAGATAAGTTGACAGGATTGACTACAGATGGAGAGACTGCTAAAACAGGCAAAGCCAGTGGCCTATGGGTTAGAATGGAAGAGTACTTAAGAAGAGACTTACTTTGTATTTGGTGTGTGGCTCATCGATCTGACCTAGGCGTGTCAGAATCAGCAGTCATTGAAGTTCAGCACTGGAAGAAAAATTCAAAAGCCGTGGGAACGTTTTACAGGGCATCGGCTTTACGCTTTCAAGAACTTGAAGAGCTGGTGGGGTTAACCAAGAAAACTGTCTACCGCTTTTCAGCACACTTTGATATAAGGTTCGTAGAACACCTCAACAATTTAGCCAAAGCGGTTTGGAACAACCTTCCATTAATGCAACAACATTGGAGTAATGTTCTAGGAAAGACTGATTCCTCAAAAGTTAAAAAAGCTTCAGCACGTGGGTTTCTGCGTTTGTGGGAGACAGGTGGCGAACAACAGCGACTTACCAGTCTTATGCTAGATCTTCTGAAACGTCTGGAAAAACTTCAAAAAGATTGTCAGAGATCATTTGTTACAATCCCTGATATTGAAGTATCTAAAAAAATATTTGTTGATCCATTATCTTTGATGGAAGAAGACTGTTATCCTGGTGGATATGATGAAAAGTTGGAAAGATAAGGTACAAGAGAACTTGACTGAAGATCTTCCTAGAAGACGTGAAGTAAACCGATTTGTTTCAACAAAGCGACACTGGCCTGCTGCGAGAAGAGAGGTTGTAATGAGCTGCAAAGAGTTTATCTTACAACGGCTTCCCGAAGAGCAGAAGGAAATCTGCAGTAGGATTAATAGATCATGAAATTGTAAAAATTCTATTCAGCTTGTGAACGCAGTTCGTGCAGACGTTGGAGGCCTGTTTGGTAGAGATAAAGTATCAGATTTCACTGATGACGTTGTAGGGTTGTTTGCAGCAGAAAACCTCCCTGCTCCGTCTAGTATAACATCATCTACTGGAAAGTTGTACCACTTTTTGAAAGTATCTCAACCTCACTCGATCCTAATAAAGTTGGTGCATTCGTAAATTTCTGACACCACACAGTGCAGGTCATGAAAGAGCAGTGTCACTACATACGACTTTAAAATCAAACAATCTGGCCTGTCAGGAGAAGCTCTCAACTCTAGAATGAGCATCGCTCTCAACGGTGTTGGGACACCCTTTATCGACCCAAGGCCATCCGTGGCGAAGTTCCTAGAGAAGAAAGAGAGGAGGAAGCTGCCCGATTTTGAACTGTATCAAGACCAAAAGTTTGTAAAAGTTTTTTTTTTTGCAAATGACAGTAACCTTTAAAATTGATGTTCTTCGTTTTTTTTTTTTTTTTTTTTTTTTTTTTTTGATTAGGGACTTTGTAACTTTTTATCAAAATATTTTGTAAACCCAGTAAGTTCATTATCCTTCAAAATTTTGTTATAAGCCTATTTTAAAATATTTCTTGAAAATTGTTTCTTGTGTGCATTAAAACATTCATAAAAACGGCAAAAGAATTGTTTTACCTACAATCTTACAAGTATAAAATTACTGTTCAATATTCTTTGAAAGAAAACTATTACACTAGAACTTTACGTTCTTTAAAGACGTTTTTTAGCACTAGCATCTCATGACTCATTTTCGACAGAATTAAGTACTTTTCTTATATAGCTTAAAATTGTAATTGTGTTTCTTTCCCGTTGGTGTACAGAATTCTCTAGAGCAAAAATACAAATTGAGGAACCATAACGTAATATGAGCTTTTAACACAAATAATGATTTATTAACTTTTACAGAAACTGCACAGGACGGTATTTAAGTAACCATAGTACAGATATTAAATTTAACACTATTTTCATTTAATAGCCATATCAAATTAAAGTGAACTTCTAACAGGTACTGCATTCTGTTTAACTACTTAACAAATGAAGGACAACAAAATCAATTAAAAGATTGTTTAACAAATTTAGGAGACGTACATGATATTTTTAAAGTCGAAATTTAGTATTGTTCCACGAACATTTTTATCATTAAAAATGTATGAATAAAAACCTATTAAGGAAAAATTCAGCAGCTTTGATTTTAATACAAAAGGCTTCAAAATCCGGTTTTAGGCATCAATATTTTGAATTTTTTCGGGGGAGGGCCCCAGGAACCCCTGGATCATCCTTCCAATGTCGCCCAGTGAAAATCCCTTAAAATATGCTCTGGTACAGAGGATATAAAATGTAGAATGGCAATGGGTAGAAAAGCTTTCTTGAAAAAGAGAAATTTATTAACATTGAATATTGATTTAAGCCTAAGGAAGTGCTTTCTGAAGGCATTTGTATGGAGTGTTGTCTTGTATGGGAGTGAGACATGGACGATAAACAGTGCGGACAGGAAGAGGATTGAGGCTTTTGAAATATGGTGCTACAGAAGAATGCTGACGATTAGGTGGGTGGATCGCGTAACTAATGAGGAGGTACTGAACAGAATTGGGGAGAAAAGAAATTTCTGGCATAACTTGACTAAAAGAAGGGATAGATTGGTAGGGCACATTCTTAGACATCAAGGAATTGTGAATTTAGCGTTGGAGGGAAATGTGTGGGGTAAAAACCGCAGAGGAAGACCAAGAGATGGATACAGTAAGCAGATTCAGACAGATGTAGGTTGCCGTTCTTATGTGGAGATGAAGAGGCTTGCTCAGGATAGGGTATTGTGGAGAGCTGCATCAAACCAGTCTCCGGACTGAAGACCACAACAACAACAACTGAAGTAATAAGTCGTAAATAACTTCAAGCTTGAAGTACCACGTTCCCTATATATTCATAAAATAATTTATTCTTTCTGGTTCAATTAACAAAAAATAACTCGGGGCATGAAGATGCAAATGTATTTTACTGACGTACGAACATAGCACCTAACATTCCTTCTGAACAGTTACACACGTCATTTGAGTATATCAGTACTTGACACCTATCACAACATTACAAAATTATTGCAGACATTTAAAGAAAAACATTAGACATATTTATTGGGATATTTCATTATCAATAATAAAATCAAGTTGTGAGCAGTCGAAGCCAACAGTGTCATCCTCGAAATCAGAGTGGCTGATAAATTTACGGTAAAAATCTTGTGCGTCCTTTGGAATTGTGTCCATTAGAGATTGAATGTCTTTTAGCTTGGTTTCAGAAATTGGCTTCCCTTTCGTCATAGAGGCGTCAACAGGGCAAGAAGGTTACTTTTGTTTCACATTCGAGATGGTCGATCAGCAGAACTTTAAATGGCGCACCATGGAAGTTAGATTTGGACACTATATTGAATGGTTTGTCTTTAAACAGGTCTATCTCACTCACCTTAAACCAGTTTATTTTCTCGTTCCGGGAATTCGTTCTGCGATTTACTATCGTTTTTTCTTCTATATTTGAAGTACTCTTGAAATCTTCAACCTTCATTCAATTGACTGTAAGATGGTTTCGTATGTGACACTTTTTCATGATATTCATGTAATTGTCTGGTGTATAAAGTCTCTGTTGCAGTTGCATTCTATGTCTCCGAAATCGCTGTCATTCGGGGGGTAGCTATGTCCAGGTATAAGAAACCTCTGTCCTATTGTGTACAATGTAGGATGCTGTTCTAAAATTGCTTTTAGCATTAGAACCATCTTGATATTTCTGTTCTGTCCACCACATGTCGCATAGTCAACTGATGCAAAACGAAATTGAAAGATTGGACTGTTAGTCAGCTGATGCAAAATACAATAATAGCGGTAGAGTGTTTGGCGCTTGGTTTAAATGAAATTCCGTACTCGTGTCAAACAATTTATTTATGGATATTTCACACTTTCATACATAACCTGCTACAAAAATCTATAAAAAAGACAAAATGGCGCTTGGTCAGTTGATGCATAACACCGTCCAATTAGTTCATGAGCCAACCAGAATTGTAAATGGCTGCCAGAACACACTTGATCTCTCAGCAATAAATAATCCTGAGCTCATAATCAGCATCAAAACGGATACAGGTAGTAGTGAACACAGAGCTGTCGTTGTGAAATTGAATATCGAAAGTACTAAAGTTACCAAAAATAGACAAAAAGTTTGTTTGTTCAGGAAAGCAGATAGAAATACAATACATTTCTTCTTGAAAGACAGTTTTCACTCGTTCCTAACACTAAACGTAAGTGTAGACCAGATGTGGCTCAAACTAAAAGACGCGGTATCGACAGCTATTGACATTTTTATACGAAATAAATGAATAAAAGAAGGAGGTGATTCCCCTTGGTGCACAAAACAGGCCAGGACACAGTTGCAAAAGCAACGGAAAAGGCATGCTAAATTTAAACGAACACAAAATCCCCAGGACTGGCGATTCTACACAGAAGCTCGAAGTTTAGCGAGGACTTCAATGAGAGATGCGTACAATACTTTTCACAATGTAAATCTATCTCGAATTTTGACTGAAAACCTAAAGAGATTTTGGTCATATGTTAAATATACTAGGGCCAAAACACAAACAATACCCTTACTAGGTGATACTAATGGCGATCCTGCCGATGCTACCGCTACTACAGCAGATCTACTAAACATAGAAACTCATTCACCAAAGAAGACGAAACCAATATTCCAGATTTAGAATTACAAACAGAGGCCAGAATGAGTACCGGTACCGTTGAAGTAGAGATCTTCGGAGTAGCGAAACAACTTAAATCACTTAACAAGTCTTCTGGTCCGGACCGTATACCCATTAGATTTCTATCTGATTATGCTGAATCGATAGCTCCTTACTTAACAGCCATATAAAACCGCTCTCTCAAAGAAGGATCTGTACCAAAAGATTAGAATGTTGCACAGGTCACACCTATTTTCAAGAAAGGCAGTAGGAGTAACCCACTAAACTACGTCGACGTCAATTTTCAGCAGGGTTTTGGAACATATCCTGTATTCAAATATTATGAATTACCTCGAACAGAATGATCTATTGACCCAAGGTCAACACGGATTTAGAAAATATCGTTCATGCGAAACACAACTAGCTCTTTACTCGCACGAAGTGATGAGTGCTATTGACAAAGGTTCTCAAATTGATTCTGTATTTCATAATTTCCAGAAGACTTTTGACATCATCCCTCAAAACGAATTTTAATCAAATTGCGTGGTTATGCTATATCGCCCCAAATTTGCGACTGGATAGGGGATTTCCTGTCAGAGAGGACACAGTTTGTAGTAATCGATGGTAAGGCATCGACTAAAACAGATGTGATATCCGGCGTTCCACAGGGTAGTGTTATTGGTCCTCTGCTGTTCCTTATTTACATAAGCGATTTGGGAAAAAATCTAAGCAGCTCTCTTAGGTTGTTTTCAGATGACGCCTCATTTACCGTCTAGTAAAATCATCTGAAGATCAAAACCAACTGCAGAACGATCTAAATGAGATATCAGTGTGGTGTAAAATTGAAAATTGACTCTAAATAATGAGAAGTGTGAAATCGTCCACATGAGTATGGAAAGAATCCGTTAAACGTTATTTACAAGATAAATAAATCAAAAGTGAAGACCGTAAACTGCACAAAGTACCTAGGAATTCAGAATGAAACTTTCACTCTGCAGCGGAGTGTGCACTGATATGAAACCTCCTGGCAGATTAAAAATGTGTGCCGGAACCGGGACTCGAACCTGGGACCTTTGGCTTTCGCGCGCGAGGGCTCTACCACTGAGCTATCCAGACACGACTCTCAACTCCACGATCTTCTGTCTACTTCTAGGGTTTAATGTAGCATTTACCCTGAGGCATTTACTACTTCTTCACTTTGCGTAAGTTGGTAGGACTTCTGGGATAGGATTATTTCATCTTTATTTATTTGTGTAACTGTGGACTATTTGCGTTATGCTTCTGGTTGGGCTCTGCCTTTTTGTTACTGTCGCTGTAGCAGTGCAATAGGCCTTTTATATTTGTCACGATCGTCGACCGGGGCACCAATGCTCCTTATTTGAGCATTCGCCGAATCCCATGCTTTGTCGTACATCTTCATGGCGATGTCATTAAATCCTGTAAGGACGGTTGGTTCCTGGGCTGCCTCGTGTAGGTATTTTGACGGGAATCTTTGACACACCTGAAAGATTCTCCGTAGCGCCTTATTTTATAGCTGTTGAAGTCCTGTGATGTATCTTCCCGCCGCATTTCCCCATGCTGCGCTGGCGTAGTCTGTCACAGGCATGATAAACATCCTGTATATTAACAGTCCGTTTTTCATTGAGAGCTTCGAGCTTTCGTTGATAATTGTGTACAATGCACCCAGTCGTTGTGACACCTTCTGTCGTACATCGGCGATATGAAGATGCCAGATGAGGTGGCGATCTAGAATCACACCTAGATATTTGACCAAAGTCGTCCAGGGTATGTCTGCTCCCATAAGTCGGATTTGATGTTCTGGTGGTTTCGTCGTCTTCCTTGTGAAGATAATGGCTTGAATTTTTTCTCGCATTGAATTTTGTTCTCCATCTTCTTGCCCTAGCTTCCGTGGTGTCGCAAGATAGAGTGCCCGTCGGCATCTTGAAAACAGAGCCACATCATCTGTATATATGGCTCTGCAGACTCTTGACGATTGTGGTAAATCAGCCGTGTAGAGCGAATAAAGGATCGGCCCAAGTACCGAACCCTGTGGTACTCCTGCAGGGATGGGTCGCTGAGTTGAGATCCCACGTTGTAGTATGCTGGTGGATATCACTGCTAGGTAGGCATATGCAACTCGTGATAGTTGCTTTAGAGCACGCCCTGTGATGTCATCTAAGCCAGGCGCCTTGTTATTGGCCATGGCCCGGTTTTCAGTTGCCACCTCACCTGCCTCATCTGTGGTGATGATGGGTATTTCTTCTTCAGCATTGTTGTCTTGCTGCTCGAATAGTACTGCAACATCAGCTGCAACTTGTTGGACATGCTGATGATCCATTGGGTCGTCGATTGGTAGAAAATTAGCTTGAAAAACGTCCGCAGGAGCATTTGATTGATCTGCAGGTGTATGTGCAGTGACGGTGGGAATGGTGAGTGGTGGAGTCCGAGTCTTGCGTTTCGTTGTAAGGAAAGAAAGGAGAGGGGTTTTGTTAGGTTTTTGTATAGCGAGAAGGTGTGAATGGAAAATTAAAAAAAATGTGTTGTTGAAGAATGAAACTTTCACTCTGCAGCGGAGTGTGGGCTGATATGAAACTTCCTGGCAGATTAAAATTGTGTGCCGGAACCGGGACCCGAACCTGGGACCTTTGCCTTTCGCGGGCAAGCGCACTACCGACTGTGCTATCCCGACACGACTCACGATGCCGCCTCACAACTTTACTTCCACCAGTACCTCGCCTCCTACTTTCCAAACTTCACAGAAGCTTTCCTGCGAACCATGCAAGACTAGCACTCCTGGAAGAAAGGATATGGTGGAGACATGGCTTAGCCACAGCCTAAGGGATGTTTACAGAATGAAACTTTCACTCTGCAGCGGAGTGTGCGCTGATATGAAATAATTAATGTGATTAACAAGCAATGGCCCTATCTGACTAACTTTTCAAAAGATCACTCACCTTCCCTTTCCTTACAAAATCTCCAACTGAGACCGTGCACACACTGATAGCTGAAAATAAACTACCGCGACTGTGCAATGCGTACGACTTAATTATTACGCCTGTGGCAGTAATAATTTTGAAAATAGTAAAAGTAATAAAGTCAGTACAATGTGGTTGGAAAATGAGTGCAGTCTAACCACTACAGTCAGTATTTGATAAAAATTAATGCTATTCTGTAAACACCAAAAATTTACGTAATTCCGGCTTGGTGGATAAATGCATACGATAATTGTAAGAGTTTGGTTCTTTATAGGATAGATGTGGCGGTGGTAACTACTGTTGAACACAGTTTTGAAACATTTGTTATTCATAAAATCTGAAGTAATTACTATAATAAAGTTTGATTTCTTTCCTTATTTTGTAAAATGTTTATGAAGAATTCATTTTTACTATTGGTTGATTCAGTATCGTAACAATGGCATGCAACAGTCTATGATCAAGTATTGTCAAATTTAGCAAAATAGCCTCAATCAAATAATTAACACTGTCTCTATTCTTTACGTGAACTCTCTCTCTCTCTCTCACTCTCAAAATGATCGTATTGAAACATTAACTAAGTCAAAGTTCTATTACTGTTACGTAAAAATCAAAATCTTCTCACAATGAAATAGTTAAATATTTAATTGCTAATTTCTGCAATTACCTTAACCTTACTCATACTTAATCAGTTATTTTAAAATATTTGATTTTGGATTCTTTGTTCATCATAAATTAATGAGGATCGTTATACTGGGCAAGAGTGGGTAACTACTTGTTACAAATACGATAGAAAGAAGTGTAATCTAATTTCTTAGATTTTGATAAGATTCAAACATGCATCTACATTAATTACAACAAATTACATTCAACTTATCTTTATCATTAGTCCAGCGATGTGCTTCACTGTAGCTCGACAATGGAGCCTTTACAATATGATGGTTACAAGAATTCATTTAATACAGAAACTGTTTTGCTGGCTCCTCTTTTGGCAGCTTGTTAGCAGTATGCAGAGGTACTTCGTGAATCGCGTCAATATTCGCGACAGGTAGCGTCCGCGATGACGCTACCGCGTTTCGGTCGTCTGGACGGACACCGAACACGTAACGAATTTCTGCCTCAGCAGAACGAATAGTTGCTCAGTATCTGTTTTACTTCACACGAATTTCTGCCTCAGCAGAACGAATAGTTGCTCAGTATCTGTTTTACTTCACTTAGATACTTTCAAACACTGGTTTCATTCATACTTTTCATTTCATAGCACTTTTAACACCTTTTTACATTCACTTTTAATAACACCTTGTTACATATATTGTTTGAGAACTCCGCGGACCGCGTACGAACGTCTGTTCTTTGTCACGGGACGGCAGATACTGCTGCTTGCCTGCTCTCCCACAGGCGAGCGCTACTGTACAATAATGTCTCTAACCTGAGGAGCCTTTTCGACTACAGTATATATCGACTTTTTGAGCTTGTTCACAGTGAAATATTTTACATACGTAAATCAAACATGACAAGTAATTACAGTAAATACAGAAAACATTCAAAGTACAAAAAATAAATAAAATAAAATATACATAGACGAATACAGGACACAGATAATAAATAAATGACACAAAGTGGTTATAGTTGCATTACATACATAGATTACACATTACAATCATTAATTAAATGACATTAGAGCATCATAATTATTACGTTTACACTACATGCAGGTTCAAATGAACAAAATCTCTCAAAATGAGGCTTATACCTAGTCATGGTGCGGCTCTGTAGCACAGTGGTAGAGTGCCGGACTTCAAATCCAAAGGTCGCGGGTTCGATCCCCGCCAGGTCCTGGGATTTTAATCTGTCACTTTCCACTTCTTTCACCTCTGGCAGTGTAGCTGATGTGAAAAATACCGAGTAGCACCGTGGTTCGGAACCCACGTTAAACTATAGGTCCCCCTATAACTGGCTGGGTAAGTCGGTTTGAAGGTCGGAGGAAGGAAATGGCATACCACCTTCTATCAGGACCATGCCTAGTAAAGCACTGTGGTGTTGAAACCAATCTTCGGATTGTTGACTGCTTTACCTTTTACCTTTACCTAGTCATGATGTAAGGGTTACCTAACATACTGCCTCCGTTTACTTAAAAAAAAAAAAAAAAAAAAAAAAAAAAAAAAAAAAAAAAAAAAAAAAAAAAGACACAAACTTGTCGATAAATTTTTTTTTCTTGTCATTAAACAAAGTAATTTTATCCAGTAGTACACATGTGCAATCAAATAACATTCTTATAAGGTCGTATACTGGTGAAGTTGCACCTGTTGACTTTGACGTTTAGATTGACAGCTGGCTGGGACACGCTACACTGTTTGTAAACACAGCAACCTGACACACGCATTCCACTTGCAACAACACAGCACTCTCGCTTTGTTGGTGGGGTGGGCGAGGCGTGATGCCCCTTAGAGGCGCGGTGCCGCTGCTTGCAGGTGGAGGGAAGGTATCGTTGTCGCTGGCTCCACAGCTCGGCTGCCGGCGTATTCAAGTTTGCCGCAGGCGACCGTTTCCGGTGGCCGGCGCATACTTCCCCCTTCCACTCTGCTGTCTACAGTCGGCGTTTCTGGACACGTCCAACCGTCTAAGTTTTTCTCGTAGTACACTCTTTTTTACACAAATCTACATCTATAAATGTGAATGTCTGTTCGGTGTACGTTTATCACGTCTGAACCACAAGACGTAAATAGGTAAAAACTTGTACAGTTACTAATGCCTACCCGGGGAAGGCTTTAGGCACGGTTTTATGGCGATAGGATAGCTTTTTATCTATATATATATATATATATATATATATATATATTAATGTGAATGTCTGTTAGGTGTATGCTTATCACGTCCGAACGACAAGACGCAGAGATTTAAATATTTGTACAGTTACTAATGCATACCCGAGGAAGGTTTTAGGCACGATTTTATAGCGATCTGATAGATATTTAGTAATTTGAAGAATATAACGGGAAATGCGGAACAATAATTACTCTTTCAAAATTATATTTACTCTTTGAAAATGGTTTTATTGGTTGCATTGTTGCTTGAGGGTTGATAATGATAAAAGGGTGGAGTATATTGGGATGGAAAGTTACAGGTGTAAATAAAATTCTGCGTGTGTGTGTAAATATTTCGCTCTGCAGCGAAAACTACAAATCGCAAACGAATGGTTTGTGTGTAATTGTTATCCGAAGTCTCCCGTTGTACACCATCGCATTTCCATGCCGATAGCTATAAGGGGGTGGAAGATATGGCGGTTGAAAGTCGTCAAATTACAAAAAAATTCGGACTGACGGCCAGCGATGACGTTTGCGACTCTATAGCAAGGTGGTTACATACAGCGAAACGTGATGCCACAGACCATTTCTTTGGTCTATGCGTGCTACAATGTCTTCAGCTCTTTCTCTGTAAGGATAAGCATACGAATAAGTAAATATAAGAATAAATAAATAAAGCAGTAAAAAAGAAATTTGTTTTAATACACTTCTTTAAAAAATCGATTTGACGTTTCGCGTATTACATCAAGTACAATACTACAAATAACATAGTTTACCAGAATGCCCTAAAATGAAATTAAAATGTTTTTGGACACTACTCTCACCATACGTGTTGAGATATTGCAGCACATGCTATAAGGAATAATAGATGTATTATTTATTGTAAATCATTAAGCACTTCACATAATTTTATTTTTTTATTTGAATGTTGTTTAAAATGTTTGTTTCTAAAAAAAGGATTGTATTTCATTTCATCCTTCAAAACCAGTCTCATAGCACACTACTGAAAGATAGGTTATCTATCAGTCAACCAACACGCGAGCGGAGCCGCGGGTTTAAGCTAGTAACAAAATAAATTTCTCTGCGCGTACATATCGCAGTCCTCAGTGACGCTCTTTGTGGAGAGTCTCTTGTCACTAACTGATTAGCATATTATACATTACATTAACTACCTTATTTGTTACAGAAATAAACATCTTATCCTAACTGATTGCTCTTACAATTTAAAGTTATACAAGTTACATGATTTACTTCAGAAGTAGAACTCAAATTCCTCCATCGGTAACATTGTTTCAGGTCCGTTATGTGACGTAACCCTACATTTTTACCCGTTTTTTCTTATTCTAACTCATATGCGTTAGGATGCTTTACATTCTTTATTCTATAAGGTCCAACATAATACTTATAACATTTCTTACATCCAACATCGTTCCGATTACCGAGTTTTTTATTCCTCATCCACACTACGTCGCCCAGGTTGAACTTTCTTTGTGTTGAGCATTAAAAAGTTGATTTCTCATTTCCGCCTGGTTCTTCAGATTTTTCAAAGCTTGATTGCGTATACATCTTTTATTAATTCTAGCTCTTCCACCTGGAATCCTGATATTCTCGCTCAGAGGGTTTTCTGGTTGTATGTCATACTGTAGTTGTACAGGTGCATATCCTGTTGATGAGTGCACTAAGTTGTTCAATTATTCGTCTTTACTTCTTGCAAACGTTGTACAAGTCTTCATCAATTGCACTAACCTCGCTTTCCGAGTCGGCAATAGCCGTTACTATTCTTTCACCAATTAACGCTGTCATCATAGGGTACGTATTGTCTTGTTTAGTATTTTCGTCCTCTTCCAAAAGATAATGTACTTTGTCTGCGTGAGCAAATGCCATCACGTTGTCACATTTGTAAATTTTCTCTGGATAATTTTGTTTCACATTCGACACTTCTGCCTCGAAATACTTCTTATCAAGTTCATTAATATCATCATCTTTCATTTTCACTTTGTGCTTTCTGCTGTGCAACAGTTGCTGCTCTTGGTCGGTTTCCTTTGTTGCATGTACGACGTCGCGATGTTCCCCAGCGCACCCGTCGTTACATTTTCCTTCTTGCCTTGTTTTTTTTTTCTTTTTAAATTTGCGGTGTTCTGGAACTTCAATTCATGGCGATGTTTTCATTTTTACATTATGCTTTCTTTCTGTTCCTGCCGTCCTCATTTACTAATCCCTCATCTTTTTCTCTCGGTTTGTAATCTTCATCGGACAGGTTTTGATTTTCCGCACCTTCTATACATCTTACATTGAAAGAACCGTAGTTTTGTTCCTTCTGATTGAGCAGTTCTGTTATATATTTCGCTCCTTCATCCTCAAATGTTAATCTGTTATTCTCAAAATCAATTATTCCACTCCGTTGTTGTAGCCAATCCGATCCAATGATGAAAGGTGCGTTGATATTCTCCACAATTTAAATTCGTGATATGACAAGTGATCAATCTCATTTATTCTGAATGGTAAGAAGATTCGTACTTTCCCTTCTAAGTACTTGTGTCTAGTAGCGCTTCATACCTTTTCTGCCCTACTAGAATGCTTAATTTAGGACAACTTCCTTTGTCGTCTGCCGGCCGCGGTGGCCGAGGGGACTGCGGCGCGCCAGTCACTGTCTGCACGGCGGCTACTTCGGTCGGGGGTTCGAATCCCCCCTCGGGCATGGATATTTGTGCCGTCCTTAGTGTTAGCTAGTTCATAAGTAGTTTGTAAGTTTAGGAACTAATGACCCCGTTGTTAAGTCCCATAAGGTATACAAACATTTGAACTTTGTCGTCTTTTCCTGATTGGTTGAGAATATGTACTTGTGTACCTCCAAAACCATCGTCATTTTTTCCTCCCATTGATGTGTACGTGGCGTTCATATCGCTCACGATTCTATTCATGTCTGCTACATTCTCAATGAAACCCTCATATTCTTCCTATAGCACAAAATCTTGATCAGCCGTATCACAAACATCTCCCTTCGCTTCGCTGTTTATAGTTTGCGTGAAATTTTCATTATTCCTTTCCCCTATTCGCTCTATCGCAGCCACACCTCGGGGTGCAGTGAGCTGCTCATTTAATTTAAATGCGTCGAGCTGTCAGTTCAAATGTTTCAAATGTTTGTATAGCTTATGGGCCTTAACTACGGGGTCATCAGTCCCTAAACTTACAAACTACTTAGGAACTAGCTAATACTAAGGACGGCACAAATATCCATGCCCGAGGGGGGATTCGAACCCCCGACCGTAGTGGCCGTCCAGACCATGACTGGAGCGCCTCAGTCCCCTCGGCCGGCGCTGTCAGTTCCTGGCGTTGTATTGAAGCTTCGCCTGTCTTGATTGGCAGTAGCGCCTTCAGTCATAGTGCGTGTCTCTATTGCACAAACTTGTTTATTTTGTGCCGCTGATTATTCGTAATGTGGATACAGTAGATTACAGTGCAATAAAGCGGCTGGGGTGGATGAAATTAAGCCGGAACTCGTCAAATACAGTGGAATATCAGGTCTCAAATGGTTACACAGGATAATTGAAAAGGCGTGGGAATCGGGACAGGTTCCGTCTGACTGGACGAAAGCGGTATTCACGCCAATTTTCAAACACGGAAACAGAAAAGATTGCAACAATTATCGAGGTATTTCTTTAATTAGCGTTGTAGGCAAAATATTCTCAGGCATTGTTGAAAGGAGAGTGCGAGTATTAATTGGGGACGAGTTAGATGAAAATCATTGTGGGTTTAGGCCTCTTAGAGGCTGTCAGGACCAGATCGTTAGCTTACGGCAGGTAACGGAAAAATGCTATGAGTGGAACAGGGAATTGTATCTATGTTTCATAGATCTGGAAAAGGCTTATGGTCGTGTTCCTAGCAGGAAGCTACTGTCAGTTCTTCAAGATTATGGTATAGGAGGCAAACTTCTGCAGGCAATTAAAGGGCTTTACGTAGACTGTCAGGCAGCAGTTAGAGTAGATGGCAAATTAAGCTCATGGTTCAGGATAGTTTCAGGGGTAAGAAGGAAGGAGGAAGGAATCAGAGGGTTTAACGTCCCGTCGACAGCGTGGTCATTAGAGACGGAGCTTACGCTCGGATATTTGGGTAAGGATGGGGGAAGGAAATCGGCCGTGTCCTTTGAAAGGAACCATCCCGGAATTTGCCTGGAGTGATTTAGGTAAATCACGGAAAACCTAAATCTGGATGCCCGGAGGTGGATTTGAACCACCATCCTTCCGAATACGAGTCCACTGTGTTACCACTGCGCCACCTCGCTCGGTCAGGGTTAAGAGAAGGTTGTAACTTGTCACCACTGTTGTTCATACTATTCATGGATCATATGTTGAAAACAGTAGACTGGCAGGGTGGAATTAAAGTAGATGAAAACAAAATAAGCAGTCTCGCATATGCGGATGACTTATTTGTAATGGCCGATTCGATTGAAAGGTTGCAAACTAATATTTCAGAGCTCGATCAGAGGTGCAAGGATTATGATATGAAGATCAGCATCTCCAAAACGAAAGTAATGTCTGTGGGATAGAGATTCAAACAAATTGAGTGCCAAATAGGAGGAACAAAGTTAGAACAGGTAAACAGTTTCAAGTTCCTGGGATGTATTTTCTCACAGGATGGCAACATAGCGAAAGAACTGGAATCGAGGTGCAGCAAAGCTAACGCAGTGAGTGCTCAGCTAAGCTCTACTCTCTTCTGCAAGAAGGAAGTAAGTACCAAGACTAAGTTAGCAGTGCATCGATGTATCTTTCGACCAACTTTGTTGTATGGGAGTGAAAGTTGGGTGGATACAGGTTACGTTATTCATAAGATAGAGGTTACAGATGTGAAAGTAGCAAGAATGATTGCAGGTACCAATAGATGGGAACAATGGCAGGAGGGTGTCCATAATGAGGAAATCAAAGAAAAACTGGGAATGAACACCATAGATGAAGCAGTTAGAGCGAACAGACTGAGATGGTGGGTTCATGTTACACGCATGGGAGAAGCAAGGTTACCTAAGAGACTCATGAGCTCGTCAGTGGAGGGTAAGAGGAGACGAGGTAGACTAAGAAGAAAGTACTTAGATTCGGTGCAGAATGATTTTGAAGTGAAAGGCATAACATCAGACGAGGCATCAATGTTAGCATTGAATAGGGGATCATGGAGGAGTTTTATTAGAGGTACTATGCTCCAGACTGCACGCTGAAAGGCATAATCAGTCTCTAATGATGATGATGATGGACATCCTTCGCGATTATCGTATCTTCTTTGAAACCCTCCGCTGTTGTTTGGATGGTCTCCGCGCAGGTCGTAATTATTCTTCGGCTTGGCGCCGGTCTTCTCCCACTCCTTTTCCTCCAGTTGTCTGTTCCTATAATCATTGTTTTCCCTCTGATTAAATTTCATCCTATCATCATGCGGTTGTCTGTTATAATAACTGTTTTGCTGACGATTGTCTCTTCTTTCACTTCTTCGATCTTCATTTCGCGGATCACGTGGTCTTTCATTATTGTCATTACGGTTTTCTGTGCGGTAACTGTTCCTTGATCCGTTTCTTTCCTCATTATTAGTTTCTCTCTCCTGGTTCCATCGTATGTGATCCACGTCTCTCTCTTGCAGCTTATCAGATTCTTCTAATATTTCGATCATTTGGTCGACTGTTGTGACTCGCGTCCACACTAGATGTTGCTTCATCCACCTCGGCAGCCTTGCTCTCATCATTTTGAAATAGCTGGCTTCGATAATGGGACTGTCTAGATGTTGTACCAATAATGTTTGAAGTATTCCGCCATTGTTTTAAATTTGCTAAACTGATACAATGGGGCTTCATAAATTTCTCTGATGACTTCTTCTTGCTTCGCACCAGACCAATATATCTTCAGTACCAGATATCTGAACTCTCGATAATTTCTGATTTCATGATACATTTTAATAAATTCAGGTTGTACGTCAGCATGAACATTACTTATGACGTAATCACTGCGCATGTCGTCATTCCACTCGGTAGGAAACATACACTCAGTTGCCTGTAAAATGTGTATTATATGCAGTTTGCCTTTTGGATTGAATGTCGATGGTTTTCGTCCCTGTACATATTTCACCAAATATTTACTGCTCACATTGTTGCTGTTTCTTTGTCACGTTCATACATATTTCGGTCAACATTGTCTGCTACTGTTTTCGCATACGCTGAGTCAGATTCTGTACACACATTTGTTTTTGGAATTTGTCGGATCGTCCTTTCTGATCCTAGATCAAAGCTTCGACATTCCTCCTGTCTGATTAGTAGATGACAATTATCTTCTGCCTGCATACGGGAGCCTGATGCTATCGCTTCATCACTTCGCGCCTGCGGTGATTGTTGTACATTACTTAATATACGCGGTAATGTGCTCTGATTTTGCACGACCTCTTCTATTCGTTCATGTTGTTTGTTTAACTTCTGATGTAACGTTTTTATTTCGTCATCATACTCAGTTAATTTTTTCATTCGTAGTTTTCAGTTGGCTTTGTATCGCTTTTGTGTCCTTGGCGCACCTCGTCTTTTCATTGGCAAAGGCCTTTTTAATTAAGTCGGTTTCGTTTTCAACTGCTTTTATCCTTTCATCAATATCAGAATTCTGTTTTTGCACTTTGTCATTAAATGATTCTTCTTTGTGACATTTTTGTCTATGTTCTCGGAGTTCGCGTTCTATCCTTGCCTCAATACGGTTTTTATCCCTCTTTGATCTCTTCTCGCAGAACTTTTGTATCAATTTCGACGTTTGCCGTCTTTGTTCTTCGGCCGATTTTAGTAACTTAGACGTTTCCTGTTTCTGTTCTTGAAATAATTACTACATTCTTCGCTCCTGTCTTTCTTCCGATTCCTGCATTAATTTTGACATTTCCTGTTTCTGTTCTTGGACTGATTCCTAAAATGTTCAAATGTATAGCGTATGGGACTTAACTACGGGGTCATCAGTCCCTAAACTTACAAACTACTTATGAACTAGCTAACAGAAAGGACGGCACAAATATCCATGCCCGAGGAGGGATTCGAACCCCCGACCGTAGTGGTCGTGCAGACCGTGACTGGCACGCCGCAGTCCCCTCTGCCACCGCGGCCGGCGACTGATTCCCGTATTGCTCTTAAAAGTACTTCTACCATATCCTTCTCAGTCATATTTCCGTTCTGCGATTCCAATTTATCTTTGTTTCCTTCGTTCATTGTTGGTTCAGTAACGTCAGTTTGCGTATCTGTTATATCATTGTCCTGCTCTGTTGCATTAAAATTCTGATGATGTTGTCATCAGTAATTGCACTGTCTGAAGTAGTTGCTTGCTTTGTAATTCTATTTGCGTCACTCATTGTTTCAGTTGACCTTGAGATCGATTGTTTGGCTGCGCGAGCTACTGCTTGTCGCGTGATCATACTACAACCTAATTGTTACGTCACAACGACGGCTAACAATTTTCAGATTCCAAAAATATAATTTTCAATGCAAAAATAAAAATATTTAGAAGTTTTGCGGCGCAGTGCTAATCAGATAGTAATATACAACACAATATACAAATCTTTGCAATACTTAATTATACAAGTAATTAATTTTGTTAATTAAGTTCTTAGTCCAACGATAATTTTTTTTTGTGCCCACAATCTATCCTAGGCAAGAGTCGCCATTTGTAAGGAAAGAAAGGAGAGGGGTTTTGTTAGATTTTTGTATAGCGAGAAGGTGTGAGTGGAAAATAAAACAAAAAATAATTTTTGGTTGCGTGTTAATAAATGAAAAGTGGAAATGCTAAAGAATGTATGTGCTACAGGCCTCCGGCGCTAGCCGAACAGCAGTCTGCAGTCAAAGTTATGCCACAACACTATTGTTTCGCTTACTGGAGCTGTTGATTGCTATCTAAAATGATGTACTTGTTAATAATGATAATATGAACGCCAGTGATTTTAGTGGTGATGGAAGCGTTGAGAACGTTACGTTTTGGGAGAAACAGGATAAGGCAAGATTAAGCGGAACGTCGTACCTCACGCAGAAGAAGCAGAACAAGGAGGGAAATTGGGTGTTTCACTAAGTGTCTTTGCCTCTGTAACTTATAAAATAATAGGTGACAGGAAATTTTAATGCGGTAGGTCAACACAAGAAATGTTACACTTTCAGCGGAGCTATGAAACTATGAGAGCTATGAAGTAGAGGCCGTCAAACGCGGCCTGGCTCCCGCTCGTTCCCGCCAGAGGGAGCGGCTAGCGAGACCGCCACACCCGGGAGCCGGCCGTGCCGATAATGCAGTCTCGGGAGCGAGAAGACTCGGTACTCCCGACTGGCATGTGGAACAGCCGACAGCAGTGCGCATGCGCACGGCCAGCCCCCCTCGCGACGCCGTTAATTACTGCGCCCGTCCGGCTCACGTCTATGGCGGTGCATTCACACTGCCGGCCGGGCCGAGCCGAGCGAGGATGTGCCAAGACGAAAAACAGGGGGAATACAACTTTTTCGATTTTCAAGTTGTAAGAAATTTTGACGGTATATAAGACCACATCGCATCCTTTTATCAACTTATTTTTTCCTTTTACGCTTTGCGTTGCCTGTGTAAAAATAAAAAGTCTACTTTTCATTCCGCACGAGTTTTCAGTTTCGTAAAGCTCCTCACTCGATTTTGATGAAAGTATTTGGTTAAAAAATCTGATTTTTGGACACAGGATAGTACAACATCTTAGCTTTCCAATAAAACATTCACCTTTTCGAAATTCGTAACAATCGTTTTCTAATGATGCTTTTTGTCAGGTATGGGCACTTGATTTACAAATCGTGTATTGAAAAAGTTCGATAGCGGGCAGCATACTGTACTATGCATTTTAGGCCATACATTACAGCGAGTGAAATGGAGCTAAAAGAACAGAAAAGTTTTTGAAATGGTAGTCGCACTGATATCTACCTCCTTCCACAAGTAATTGTGAGTTATTTGAGCGGCATCATGCCGCGACAGTAAGCCTACGAACTCGGCGTGTGTTGAACGTGTCGTAAAGCACTGCAGTGCCGAAAAAATTATTTGCTGGCCACGTATGTTGGTCCCTCGTGATGTGTTAATAATTCATAACCAGAAAATAGCAATACCCTAATTTTTCTCGGGTGGCAACCGATTACAATGGACAATGATCTGCTATGGTTTTATGTGAGGTAATACTTCACTTAAGAGGTATACAAGTAGTTTGTTGTCCACATTGTACAATTGATGTAATACATATTTCGTGTTTCAAACTACAAGAGAAGAAACAATTAATGTTAACTGCGAATTTGCTGTTGATGGACTGAAATAAAATTTCTGAAATTCTACTCAATGACTTTCTAGTTGAGGATAATAAACGGAAGAAACCCAAAAATATACTTACATTTATTGATGCATCTACACCTAAGATTACACTATTTAGCTTTCTCTTAAGCTGGCCGCGGTGGCCGAGGGGTCTGCGGCGCACCAGTCACAGTCTGCACGGCCGCTACGGTCGGGAGTTCGAATCCTCCCTCGGGCATAGATACCTGTGTCATCTTTAGAATAAGTTAGTTCATAAGTGGTTTGTAAGTTTAGCGACTGATGACCCCGTTGTTAAGTCCCATAAGCTTAACAAACATTTGAACCTTCTTTTAATTGTTGCTTTCGTAACTCTCAGAAAATGTTCTACCACAAGGTGAAACAATTTATATACAGTGTCTCACATAAAAGCTCTATCCCTCAGACCGAGACTAAAGTAGGAGTACATAACAGTAAAATTAAAGACATTTAGTTACCTCCTGCTAAGGGATGCTGCAACTTATAGCCATGGGGGTACGTCAGGTGTGCCAGATTTATGTGGTACACGCTGTACCATGTTTCAGCTCATCTCCACTTTCAAAGAACTCTACACGGTTCTCAGAATTTTTATTTATTTTGTTAGGAAGCTATCTGATGGGAACTGCTTTTCTATGAACATATCCTGAATCTCACAATTTTCCTTGTCTCCATGGTACTGTCATATCGATTTTTATACTTTAAATGAAAGGAAAACGCGCTGATTTAGTTTAGCCTCAGACACTGCAGATCAGTAAAGGATGAGAAGCAGGTGTCATTTGTTTCATGTTGTGATTTGTTTTTTGGTTCTTAGTGGGCTTGTGGCCAGGAACAAGGGATCGTCACCCACTGTCAGTGGAAGATCGAAGGAAACACAGGTGTGACCAGTACTTGTTCACTGCCATCTACTTTGAGCCAGCGAACTGTTAATTGATTTTGTAATTTTATTACTATTGTTTGCACACTGTAGTGACTCATAGAATTATAAACACATTAGAAATATGTGGTATGGACCCATCCCATTAATTTCGACTAACATTTAGGAGAGTTTTTCCTTATGTGAAAAACTAAACATTTCTTAATTTTTTAAATTCATTTTACAGAATTAATAGTAATAGAAGAAAAATAAACATATTATCATAAGTATAATTGAAAAAAAAATCATGCAGAGGAGCTTCTGCTGAAAGCAGGCTGGAGGCTTGTGATACTTGCGCTGCAGAAGCAACACCATACCCCAATCGGTTCGTGCCGGCGCCGGCTCGCGCCGGGAATATTAAAGATATCGAATGTTAAGGGAAGGAAATACTCTCCTAAATGTTAGGCTATATGGATGGAATGAGTGCATTACCAACTATTTCTTATGTTAATAAAATTCGACGGTTCACTACAATGTGACAACAGTAGTAATAAAACTAGGCGACCTGTGCAAATATTTTGCAGCATTAGTAACCAGTCATGTGAAATGGAAATAAGTAAAATTAAATATTTATCATTTAAAAATATTTATTATAGATAGTAACAGTATACAGAATATTATATAAGCTTGTGTTTTCTTAAATTCATAACACTTATTTAAAATCAATTATAATTATAAAATAGATTCTTTTAATACATAAGAAAGATAGAGGTCCCGTTCGAATAAGACCCGTGCGAATACTTCACACCGTTAGTGGAATGACTAAAACGTTGGGAAGACATGGAAGTAAAGTTAAATGTTCACGTATAGCTTCCTTCAGAATCAATCCGTGCAAGTGTTTAAAAGCACAAATGAAAGATCTTGATCCGTTGAGCGTTGTTAGATCAAAGAGAACTGTGTACTTTATTTAGAACCGAAGATATCCTAAAACAAATCGATTAAAATATTCAATGCAAGGACAGAAGGATCCCGCGTTTGAATGAAAGTAAACGAAGGAGAGACTTAAGTTAATTATGATACTTGATGACAACTCTGCGAATAAATACCTTTCGCTTAAAGCGAAAATGAAGGAAATGGGTCGGATAGAACGGCTTGACAGAATGACTTTAGTTTACACCCAGGACATCCCCATAAGAAATATGCAGAAGGAAATCCCGTTTGAGTGTAGAAAAAGTTTTACACAAAAATGAAGGAAATCAGCTGGGTAGTTTAGTTTGTCCGACTGACTAGTTTTCGTAGATTCTTTTAATATATAATACAATAAAATCAATGAACTGTTAGCGGGATTCTTGAAGTGGCCAGCAATAGATCTTCTGCTGACAGTGGGTTGGGATTCCTTATAGCTGGGGACAAGCTCTCCCCCCTCAGGAAAAAAAAAAAAAAAAAAAAAAAAAAAAAAAAAAAAAAAATAGAATAAAGTGACAGACGCTTCTCATCCTTTACTGACCTGTCCTGCAGTGTCTGAGGCTAAAGTAAACCAGTGTATGTTGAAAATTCGAAAGTACCATCTTGCAGACAAAGAAAATTGTCTTCAAATGATACGGCAAAATGTTCGTAGAAACGTTGTTCGCCTCAGACAAGTTACTAAAAGCAACTCAGTTCATTCCTACTTTCATCTCAGACGTGAAAGTACCGCATTTATGTCGGACACACTGTATACAATTATTTTCACCTGTGGGAACACATTTTTCGAAAGCTACAAAAGCGAAAAGGTATATATTGTGTCTTAGTAGTAGATGCATCAATAAATATAAATATCTTTTGACTTTCTCGTTCATCTGCAACTAGAAAGCCGTCAATTGTAATGTCACAAAATTTTATTTCAGTCCATTATGAGCGAAGTCGCCATTTACATTACTTTGTTCTTCTCTTCTAGTTCCAAACACGAAATATAAATTCCACGAATTGTATTATGTGGAAAAAATCAGATGTATGCCTCCCAAAGTCAAGTATGATCTGCTGTAAGACCGTAGCAGATAGTTGTCCATTGTAATCGGTTGCCACCCAAGAAAAATTAGTTCATTATTGTTCTCTGATTATGGATCTTTAACACATCATGAGGGACCGACAAACGTAGCCAGAAATTCAGATTTTTCGGCACTGCAGTGCTTCACGCTACGCTCAACACAGGCTGAGTTCGTAGACGTGTGATCGCGGCCCGAGGGCCCTCAGATAACTTGCAATTACTTGTGAAAGGAGGTAGATATCAGTATGATTACCATTTCAAAAACTTTTTTGTTCTTTTAGCTCCATTTCACTCGCTGTAATATATGGTCTAAAAATCATAGAACAGTAACCTGCCCGCTATCTAACTTTTTCAATACACGATTTGTAAATCAAGTGCATATACTTGAGAAATAGCGTCATTTGAAAACGACTGTTAGGAATTACGAAAAGGTGAGTGTCTTATACGAAAGCTTAGATGTTTTACTATAATGTGTCCAAAAATCAGATTTTTTAACCGAATACTTTCATCAAAATCGAGTGAGGAGCGTTACGGAACTAAAAACTCGTGCGGAATGGAAATTAGCCTTTTTATTTTTTTCACAGACAAGGCAAAGCTAGTAAGGAAAAACTAATTTCATAAAACGATGTAGCGTCGTCTTGTATACCGTGAACAATTTTTACAACGTGAAAATCGAAAAAGTGTATTTTCCCCCTTTTTTGTCTCGGGTACGTCCGGCGCGTTGTGTGAACACGCAGCCGGCGGCGTGCGCCGACTAGGCTGAGGCGACTCAGCCAAGCTCAGCTCGGCCCGACGGGCGCGACGTGAACCCGGGAGTATCGTGACTCGTCCTGCCCGAAACATCTCGCTCTCGCGACTGTGACGTCATCGCTCCCCCTCTACCAACCCTTTACCCGCCGTCAGCCGTCGAGAGCGACGCGCGAGCGCTGCGGGAACCGAGCGGGAGTGGCGGCCGTTTTGACCGGCTCTACTATGAAGCTATGAAGAGTCCAAAGAGTTACAGCACAAAGATATATTTTTTTTAAAATGGAACAATAGTTTTTTCTATCGCGTATTGGATTCGTTGAAACCAGCTGCGTCCAAATCAATTTTAACTACATTCATATCACTGTTAGTTTGGGAGCTACAACCCTACGCTGCCGCCTGCTTGATTCTTTATGTTTGGAGCAAGCTCTAAAGCTTGTTAGATGAGCGCCTCCCCATTTGGCTTCTTCTCCTCGTGGTCGTTCACACTTTCGAGCCGGCCGCGGTGGCCGAGGGGACTGAGGCGTGCCAGTCACGGTCTGCACGGCCACTACGGCAGGGGTTCGAATCCCCCCCCCCCCTCGGGCATGGATATTTGTGCCGTCCTTAGTGTAGCTTGTAAGTTTAGGGACTGATGACCCCGTAGTTAAGTCCCATAAACTATACAAACATTTGAACATTTTGAACACACTTTCGACTATCGTGAGGTCGCTCACACTTCACGCAAGCAAATGGGCAGGTACAGTGTCGGGAAACATGATTAAAGCCCTGACACCTAAGACACTGCGTAACTCCGCGTGATTTGCGAAGTCGTTCCACAGAAATCAGCAGAGCCTTCATGCTGGTAACATTAAAAATCTTCCGATTGTCGGGCGTGTCGGGAAGAATGACGACGCGAAGTCCTGATTTGCGTCCTGGACCGGGAATCTTGTGGAAATCCACGATGCTGGCGGCGAAGCCGATCTAGCGTAACTCTTCTTTAACATCTGCATTCCAAATGGTGTCCAAAACACCGTGCAGAACAACCTTCAAAGTTGGAGGCCGCACTGTAGGAAAAGTGTAGGTCGGTATACCACACTCGCCAGCATAGGTCATCACTGTTCTATGATCTTCTAAATCAGTCACCTGTAGTTTCAAATTGTCACCACCCAGTTTTTTTTTACAGGTAAATGGTTTCTTCGTCTGATTCTTCAACCACTTGTATAAATCGTTGTAAGGGTCTTTAAACTATAACACAATCGGTGACGATTTTGAGTTGTAACTGGTGCATCTTCTTTCGTCTTCTTTCCATGCGCCTGCTTCTTCATCGGCGGGTTTTTGAAGCCGTCTTCGTCCGCCACCGGCCGCTCCATACTTCTGGTTCGTTGCTGCGAACGCGCGTTCTTAGCTGCTGCACGTAGTTGTTCGTCTTCCTCTTTTGTTACCCGGCCGAAGTGGCTGCTCCGGAGGTCCGTCCTACTTGAAATCGCTACTGGAACTCCCCGACACGACTCACGGTGCCGCCCCACAACTTCAATTCTGCCGGAACCTCGCCTCCTACTTTCCAAACCTCACAGAGGTTCTCCTGCGAAACTTGGAAGAGAATGAAGAGGCGTACGCCTTGGTAAAACCATGTGCTCGTAGATCATTGCAAACTTTCTTCCGTAGAGGAACTGACCGTCTTGTATCACAGTGGGATAAATGTATCACCAGTTATGGCGATTGCTTATGAAAGTCTCGCTTGCAAAGCCTCCCTTTCCCGTTGATTGTTGTGCTTCGCAGATTTTGGCTGTGATAAATCCACGTATATCCAGTGCATATTATGTTACTTTATTTCGGGCTCATATTAATATTCCCGGTACTCGTCCTTGATGATTAAGGTGTTGAAGATGTCAATTTGATTGGCACTAAAAGCTGCAAAATAGCACTGTTGCTGCAGTTCAACTCTCTTTGAATAGCGATGAGGTATTTGAGGAATCAGCTAGCAGTGACGTTTGTCATGTTCGAAATGTGTTACAAGATGTTATAAATTGATTAATGACTGAGTATACATTTTACTGTCAGCACTTTGACTGCGTGTGATATTAAAGATACAGGGGGAAGCTGATTGCTTCCACGTGAAAGGCGGGTTTGGTTTGCCAGGCTGCTGGGTTCCCCAGCCGCCCGGCTACCAGTTTGTACCTAGTGAATGGGATACAGCAGGTAGTCAGGGTTTTCCTAATGTGTTCGGAAACCGGAAGCAACGCTCTTGAATGAGTGAGGGAGGCTAACCCAGAATCCAACTGAAATACAATATAGCCACACATATTATTCTAAAAATCCATATAATTCAGGAAATGATCACACGGCAAATATAATTATATGAATGGATTCAGGAGACTTGGGAGAATCAAACGCCGTAATTTCAATTTAAATATCCCTTACAGATAAAAAGCCCATAAATTCCAGTCTTATAATAATAATATTATAAGACTTATGTTTACAGTTATTGATACGTAGTGTTTATCAGTAACAGATTAAGAAGCAAATGGACAGCATTGTACCACGCTACCTGTCTTAAAAGACTCACCACGTTATTTAGCGTACTATTTCAATAAACTTTATTTTACTCTCTTGTTCTGCTTTTCATTGAGGTAGTAATATTCTTGTGTCAGAACATAGATTACACCACAGAAACACAAAACATGAACCCAGCAAAGCGCATTACATTTATATACGTATTTTATTATATTTAATATTAAGCCATGATAAATTAAATATTAATTGTGTAGCTATATTTCGACGGCGGCAGTATATCTGAACAGTGAGACGCCACGCTGAATGGATATCTGAGCAAAGAGCTTCAGTCTCAACCGTTAGTATTGTTAAATATATATTTGTTTGTTAAATGTAAACAACATTTGTAGGGAGGTGGTCAAAGGATTTAATTCTGTAATATTCAAATGTATAATATTTTGGAAGGGTAATTGTATTTTAAAGATGAGGCGTTAGGATGCGCGGAAGGCTACAATTTTGGGAGCAGGACAGCACGCTTTTCGAACGCTTGGGAAGGGACTCGTAACTTGGACGTGGTGGTGAAAGGTTGTGACGCTGGGCGGTCTGAAGCCGCGTTACGAACTTGTGATTTGAAGAGATAGGCATGTGTGGACTTGTTTTATAACAAATACTTTTATCGCGGATTAACTTGGAACTG
This sequence comes from Locusta migratoria, assembly GCA_026315105.1. NCBI lineage: Eukaryota > Metazoa > Arthropoda > Insecta > Orthoptera > Acrididae > Locusta > Locusta migratoria. Next base: position 397,727,175 of record CM048755.1, read on the forward strand.
CAAAGTTCGATGGACTACTCTAACTTACGAGTTATAATGTGGAACTTTTACTGTCGAGTGTGTGTGATACTTATTGTGCCTGCCGCGTTGGAGTAGCCGAGCGGTCTAAAGCACCTCGCTGCAAAGCGCGCGGTTGCTCGCCGTGGAGGTTCGAGTCCTCCCTGGGGATGGGTGTGTTTGTCTGTCTGTAGGTTAGTTTACCTAGGTTTAAGTAGTTTGTAAGCTACGGATGATGACCACGCAGTTTGATCCGATAGATTTACAAACATTTCATGTCTAATAAGAGTAATAAACTCGATTTATAAAGAATTACTTCGTGAGTGAATCACTTCTTTATCTCAGAATCCATTTTGTTGGTTATTCAGAAGTTTAATTTATGTTTGTTACATATATATTTTCACGTCATCATATACAGATTAATAGACTGGCTAAACTACAGATTAAGTATTGGTCTTGTTTAAACAGATTGGGCAGCTGTTTAGGCATAGAAGCTGACATACATAACTCACCCCTATGTATAGAGAAAACGAGCCATAAACTTTTACTTTCCGAGTCTTATTGGTGAGAACCGAAAGGAAGGTCGCAAAAGATACAGAAGTAAGTAATTCTTTATGAATGGAGTTCATTACTCTTATTAGACTTGAAATGTGGAGGTGGTCCTACTTTACACATCGGTAAATAAATAAATATTTCCCCAACTGTTGTTCATGTGTAGGCTAGTCTTCGAGAAACAGGGCCAACTATTCTTTTGCATCTTTCCTTTTTCATATAGGCGTTTCCTGCCAATTCCTACTGTACTTTTTTCGGTCATTTTTTCCTGTACTGTAAGCACTATACCACGTAAAAAATCTGTAATATGGCTGTGCAATGTTGCTTCACACTTCCTCCAAGTAGCATGGACTGTTGACGCGTTGTTTCTCTTCAAATGCAGATAAAGAATTACCGCACGATACTCCAGAATAGCAACGCAATGTGTTGTTGTTCTTTGCCTGTCATAACGTCATGTTGCGGAACTGAGGTGCGATAATTCCTTTGTGTGTCAAGACGGTCTACCGGGACCATGCTGAAACGATGGTGAAACAGGCCTCCTCAAAGGGCGCAGGTGAGAAAGGTCAAATATTCACCGGGAAATACGGAAGACGGACGATCTACGGAGAGGTATGTGGGCTCGAGTAACTCCTAGTTTTACTATATTGTGGTTACGAGAAGACGCATACCCCTCGGTCCGCCTGCAACTTTAAATGAACGTTGTTGACACAGTGTAATTCTAAGGAAGTAGTACAAACAGGTCACTCTGTTTTAGCAAGTACAGCTTGCTCAGGGTCACCAGTGGTTCTCTTGCTCCTATTTCGCTACGGGTTCTAGGATGCAAATGGCCAAAGATCGGGTGCTGAAAGCACAATGCTGGCTGACTGGGGAATTCGGAATTTTACTGATTTCTTCCGACTGAGAAATGGAGAAAGACGCTGTATTTCAGGTATCAAGTTAAAAGGGTGACGGGGGAGTGTAATTAACTTGTGCCGGCCGCGGTGGCCGAGGGGACTGAGGCGCTCCAGTCACGGTCTGCACGGCCACTACGGTCGGGGGTTCGAATCCCCCCTCGGGCATGGATACTTGTGCCGTCCTTAGTGTTAGCTAGTTCATAAGTAATTTGTAAGTTTAGGGACTGATGACCCCGTAGTTAAGTCCCAGAAGCTCTACAAACATTTGAACATTTTTTGATGAGAACAGTTGTTTGGTCCTATCAGTTATAGTTCCCCACTGTGTGCCTCGAACCAATCCATCACACCTCTGGCCTTGTACGTGGCGTATTATCTTTTAAAAAATATGAAACTGACGTTAGGAGATATTGTAGTACTCGTGCCTTTTACGACCTCTATCGGTCCCATTATTGTTCCAAAGCAAGTAATGTCACAGAGTGACTATACTACCACTAAAATTACTTGCCTTGTGAATCATGACTATCTTCACGCCCGAAGTGTTGACTTTTACCACCGTAAGCTCAATCACAAATTAAGTTCCACTGGCCTATGAGATTGTTGACAACAAATGTGAACGAGAGCTGTATCTTTTCGCTCCCCAGGCTATAAGGCCTGCGGTGGGGCCAGTGTGTTGTGGACGATGCACTTGTAAGGGGACAGTTTCGTGGGGACACTTTAAGTCGGGAATTCTGTGGTAAATCGCGCACATGCACGGGAATCGTGATATGTTTTGACAGCTACTAAGTCGTCGTAGTTCAGGGTTTAGTCAATTGATAGTGGTACCTCTCCTCTGTCAAACGAGCGTCTGGTCGATCGCTTTGTGTATATACACGTGGCTGAAAAATCCAGGATGTTGTGCGACGCAATGGCGAACGGCGGGAAAATCATTATAAAATAACAGTTTTGTATAAGATATATCTTGAAAACGGCTAAACCAAATATTACGTACAAGGTGTCAAATGATAGAGCTAATTGAGTACTATTAAGATGTACATTTAGTTTTTTGCGTAAATTTTAGTAAATTTGAATTATAGGCCAGTAGCATGGTTTACCCACTACGCCGGGTAGTGCACGTACCAGTGGCGACCTCTGCTTCCATGTAGGCCACTGCCAAACAGGCCTCCCTGTCTGTAATGGAGGATGAGGCCAGCAGCGTCCCACTGCCCACATGTAGGCCACTGCCAAACATGCCTCCCTGTCTGTAATGGAGGATGAGGCCAACAGCGTCCCACTGCCCACATGTAGGCCACTGCCAAACAGGCCTCCCTGTCTGTAATGGAGGATGAGGCCAGCAGCGTCCCTCTGCCCACATGTAGGCCACTGCCAAACAGGCCTCCCTGTCTGTAATGGAGGATGAGGCCAACAGCGTCCCACTGCCCACATGTAGGCCACTGCCAAACAGGCCTCCCTGTCTCTAATGGAGGATGAGGCCAACAGCGTCCCACTGCACACATGTAGGCCACTGCCAAATAGGCCTCCATGTCTCTAATGGCGGATGAGGCCAACAGCGTCCCACTGCCCACATGTAGGCCACTGCCAAACAGGCCTCCCTGTCTCTAATGGAGGATGAGGCCAACAGCGTCCCACTGCCCACATGTAGGCCACTGCCAAACAGGCATCCCTGTCTGTAATGGAGGATGAGGCCAGCAGCGTCCCACTGCCAACATGTAGGCCACTGCCAAACAGGCCTCCCTGTCTGTAATGGAGGATGAGGCCAACAGCGTCCCACTGCCCACATGTAGGCCACTGCCAAACAGGACTCCCTGTCTCTAATGGAGGATGAGGCCAGCAGCGTCCCACTGCCCACATGTAGGCCACTGCCAAACAGGCCTCCCTGTCTGTAATGGAGGATGAGGCCAACAGCGTCCCACTGCCCACATGTAGGCCACTGCCAAATAGGCCTACATGTCTCTAATGGAGGATGAGGCCAACAGCGTCCCACTGCCCACATGTAGGCCACTGCCAAACAGGCCTCCCTGTCTCTAATGGAGGATGAGGCCAACAGCGTCCCACTGCCGCATGTAGGCCACTGCCAAATAGGCCTCCCTGTCTGTAATGGAGGATGAGGCCAGCAGCGTCCCACTGCCCACATGTAGGCCACTGCCAAACAAGCCTCCCTGTCTGTAATGGAGGATGAGGCCAACAGCGTCCCACTGCCCACATGTAGGCCACTGCCAAATAGGCCTCCATGTCTCTAATGGAGGATGAGGCCAACAGCATCCCACTGCCCACATGTAGGCCACTGCCAAACAGGCCTCCCTGTCTCTAATGGAGGATGAGGCCAACAGCGTCCCACTGCCCACATGTAGGCCACTGCCAAACAGTCCTCCCTGTCTGTAATGGAGGATGAGGCCAACAGCGTCCCACTGCCCACATGTAGGCCACTGCCAAACAGGCCTCCCTGTCTGTAATGGAGGATGAGGCCAGCAGCGTCCCACTGCCCACATGTAGGCCACTGCCAAACAGGCCTCCCTGTCTGTAATGGAGGATGAGGCCAACAGTGTCCCACTGCCCACATGTAGGCCACTGCCAAATAGGCCTCCCTGTCTCTAATGGAAGATGAGGCCAACAGCGTCCCACTGCCCACATGTAGGCCACTGCCAAATAGGCCTCCCTGTCTGTAATGGAGGATGAGGCCAGCAGCGTCCCATTGCCCACATGTAGGCCACTGCCAAACAGGCCTCCCTGTCTCTAATGGAGGATGAGGCCAACAGCGTCCCACTGCCCACATGTAGGCCACTGCCAAATAGGCCTCCATGTCTCTAATGGAGGATGAGACCAACACCGTCCCACTGCCCACATGTAGGCCACTGCCAAACAGGCCTCCCTGTCTCTAATGGAGGATGAGGCCAACAGCGTCCCACTGCCCACATGTAGGCCACTGCCAAACTGGCCTCCCTGTCTGTAATGGAGGATGAGGCCAGCAGCGTCCCACTGCCCACATGTAGGCCACTGCCAAACAGGCCTCCCTGTCTCTAATGGAGGATGAGGCCAACAGCGTCCCACTGCCCACATGTAGGCCACTGCCAAACAGGCCTCCCTGTCTGTAATGGAGGATGAGGCCAGCAGCGCCCCACTGCCCACATGTAGGCCACTGCCAAACAGGCCTCCCTGTCTGTAATGGAGGATGAGGCCAACAGCGTCCCACTGCCCACATGTAGGCCACTGCCAAATAGGCCGCCCTGTCTCTAATGGAGGATGAGGCCAACAGCGTCCCACTGCACACATGTAGGCCACTGCCAAACAGGCCTCCCTGTCTCTAATGGAGGATGAGGCCAGCAGCGTCCCACTGCCCACATGTAGGCCACTGCCAAACAGGCCTCCCTGTCTCTAATGGAGGATGAGGCCAGCAGCGTCCCACTGCCCACATGTAGGCCACTGCCAAACAGGCCTCCCTGTCTGTAATGGAGGATGAGGCCAACAGCGTCCCACTGCCCACATGTAGGCCACTGCCAAACAGGCCTCTCTGTCTCTAATGGAGGATGAGGCCAACAGTGTCCCACTGCCCACATGTAGGCCACTGCCAAACAGGCCTCCCTGTCTCTAATGGAGGATGAGGCATGCAGCGTCACACTGCCCACATGTAAGCCACTGCCAAACAGGCCTCCCTGTCTGTAATGGAGGATGAGGCCAAAAGCATCCCACTGCCCACATGTAGGCCACTGCCCAACAGGCCTCCCTGTCGCTAATGGAGGATGAGGCCAGCAGCGTCCCACTGCCCACATGTAGGCCACTGCCAAACAGGCCTCCCTGTCGCTAATGGAGGATGAGGCCAACAGCGTCCCAATGCCCACATGTAGGCCACTGCCAAAGAGGCCTCCCTGTCTCTAATGGAGGATGAGGCCAACAGCGTCCCACTGCCCACATGTAGGCCACTGCCAAACAGGCCTCCCTGTCTGTAATGGAGGATGAGGCCAGCAGCGTCCCACTGCCCACATGTAGGCCACTGCCAAACAGGCCTCCCTGTCTCTAATGGAGAATGAGGCCAACAGCGTCCCACTGCCCACATGTAGGCCATTGCCAAACTGGCCTCCCTGTCTGTAATGGAGGATGAGGCCAACAGCGTCCCACTGCCCACATGTAGGCCACTGCCAAACAGGCCTCCCTGTCTGTAATGGAGGATGAGGCCAGCAGCGTCCCACTGCCCACATGTAGGCCACTGCCAAACATGCCTCCCTGTCTGTAATGGAGGATGAGGCCAACAGCGTCCCACTGCCCACATGTAGGCCACTGCCAAACAGGCCTCCCTGTCTGTAATGGAGGATGAGGCCAGCAGCGTCCCTCTGCCCACATGTAGGCCACTGCCAAACAGGCCTCCCTGTCTGTAATGGAGGATGAGGCCAACAGCGTCCCACTGCCCACATGTAGGCCACTGCCAAACAGGCCTCCCTGTCTCCAATGGAGGATGAGGCCAACAGCGTCCCACTGCACACATGTAGGCCACTGCCAAATAGGCCTCCATGTCTCTAATGGCGGATGAGGCCAACAGCGTCCCACTGCCCACATGTAGGCCACTGCCAAACAGGCCTCCCTGTCTCTAATGGAGGATGAGGCCAACAGCGTCCCACTGCCCACATGTAGGCCACTGCCAAACAGGCATCCCTGTCTGTAATGGAGGATGAGGCCAGCAGCGTCCCACTGCCAACATGTAGGCCACTGCCAAACAGGCCTCCCTGTCTGTAATGGAGGATGAGGCCAACAGCGTCCCACTGCCCACATGTAGGCCACTGCCAAACAGGACTCCCTGTCTCTAATGGAGGATGAGGCCAGCAGCGTCCCACTGCCCACATGTAGGCCACTGCCAAACAGGCCTCCCTGTCTGTAATGGAGGATGAGGCCAACAGCGTCCCACTGCCCACATGTAGGCCACTGCCAAATAGGCCTACATGTCTCTAATGGAGGATGAGGCCAACAGCGTCCCACTGCCCACATGTAGGCCACTGTCAAACAGGCCTCCCTGTCTCTAATGGAGGATGAGGCCAACTGCGTCCCACTGCCCGCATGTAGGCCACTGCCAAATAGGCCTCTCTGTCTGTAATGGAGGATGAGGCCAGCAGCGTCCCACTGCCCACATGTAGGCCACTGCCAAACAAGCCTCCCTGTCTGTAATGGAGGATGAGGCCAACAGCGTCCCACTGCCCACATGTAGGCCACTGCCAAATAGGCCTCCATGTCTCTAATGGAGGATGAGGCCAACAGCATCCCACTGCCCACATGTAGGCCACTGCCAAACAGGCCTCCCTGTCTCTAATGGAGGATGAGGCCAACAGCGTCCCACTGCCCACATGTAGGCCACTGCCAAACAGTCCTCCCTGTCTGTAATGGAGGATGAGGCCAACAGCGTCCCACTGCCCACATGTAGGCCACTGCCAAACAGGCCTCCCTGTCTGTAATGGAGGATGAGGCCAGCAGCGTCCCACTGCCCACATGTAGGCCACTGCCAAACAGGCCTCCCTGTCTGTAATGGAGGATGAGGCCAACAGTGTCCCACTGCCCACATGTAGGCCACTGCCAAATAGGCCTCCCTGTCTCTAATGGAAGATGAGGCCAACAGCGTCCCACTGCCCACATGTAGGCCACTGCCAAATAGGCCTCCCTGTCTGTAATGGAGGATGAGGCCAGCAGCGTCCCATTGCCCACATGTAGGCCACTGCCAAACAGGCCTCCCTGTCTCTAATGGAGGATGAGGCCAACAGCGTCCCACTGCCCACATGTAGGCCACTGCCAAATAGGCCTCCATGTCTCTAATGGAGGATGAGACCAACAGCGTCCCACTGCCCACATGTAGGCCACTGCCAAACAGGCCTCCCTGTCTCTAATGGAGGATGAGGCCAACAGCGTCCCACTGCCCACATGTAGGCCACTGCCAAACTGGCCTCCCTGTCTGTAATGGAGGATGAGGCCAGCAGCGTCCCACTGCCCACATGTAGGCCACTGCCAAACAGTCCTCCCTGTCTGTAATGGAGGATGAGGCCAACAGCGTCCCACTGCCCACATGTAGGCCACTGCCAAACAGGCCTCCCTGTCTGTAATGGAGGATGAGGCCAGCAGCGTCCCACTGCCCACATGTAGGCCACTGCCAAACAGGCCTCCCTGTCTGTAATGGAGGATGAGGCCAACAGCGTCCCACTGCCCACATGTAGGCCACTGCCAAATAGGCCGCCCTGTCTCTAATGGAGGATGAGGCCAACAGCGTCCCACTGCACACATGTAGGCCACTGCCAAACAGGCCTCCCTGTCTCTAATGGAGGATGAGGCCAGCAGCGTCCCACTGCCCACATGTAGGCCACTGCCAAACAGGCCTCCCTGTCTCTAATGGAGGATGAGGCCAGCAGCGTCCCACTGCCCACATGTAGGCCACTGCCAAACAGGCCTCCCTGTCTGTAATGGAGGATGAGGCCAACAGTGTCCCACTGCCCACATGTAGGCCACTGCCAAACAGGCCTCCCTGTCTCTAATGGAGGATGAGGCATGCAGCGTCACACTGCCCACATGTAAGCCACTGCCAAACAGGCCTCCCTGTCTGTAATGGAGGATGAGGCCAAAAGCATCCCACTGCCCACATGTAGGCCACTGCCCAACAGGCCTCCCTGTCGCTAATGGAGGATGAGGCCAGCAGCGTCCCACTGCCCACATGTAGGCCACTGCCAAACAGTCCTCCCTGTCTGTAATGGAGGATGAGGCCAACAGCGTCCCACTGCCCACATGTAGGCCACTGCCAAACAGGCCTCCCTGTCTGTAATGGAGGATGAGGCCAGCAGCGTCCCACTGCCCACATGTAGGCCACTGCCAAACAGGCCTCCCTGTCTGTAATGGAGGATGAGGCCAACAGTGTCCCACTGCCCACATGTAGGCCACTGCCAAATAGGCCTCCCTGTCTCTAATGGAAGATGAGGCCAACAGCGTCCCACTGCACACATGTAGGCCACTGCCAAACAGGCCTCCCTGTCTCTAATGGAGGATGAGGCCAGCAGCGTCCCACTGCCCACATGTAGGCCACTGCCAAACAGGCCTCCCTGTCTCTAATGGAGGATGAGGCCAGCAGCGTCCCACTGCCCACATGTAGGCCACTGCCAAACAGGCCTCCCTGTCTGTAATGGAGGATGAGGCCAACAGTGTCCCACTGCCCACATGTAGGCCACTGCCAAACAGGCCTCCCTGTCTCTAATGGAGGATGAGGCATGCAGCGTCACACTGCCCACATGTAAGCCACTGCCAAACAGGCCTCCCTGTCTGTAATGGAGGATGAGGCCAAAAGCATCCCACTGCCCACATGTAGGCCACTGCCCAACAGGCCTCCCTGTCGCTAATGGAGGATGAGGCCAGCAGCGTCCCACTGCCCACATGTAGGCCACTGCCAAACAGGCCTCCCTGTCGCTAATGGAGGATGAGGCCAACAGCGTCCCACTGCCCACATGTAGGCCACTGCCAAACAGGCCTCCCTGTCTCTAATGGAGGATGAGGCCAACAGCGTCCCACTGCCCACATGTAGGCCACTGCCAAACAGGCCTCCCTGTCTGTAATGGAGGATGAGGCCAGCAGCGTCCCACTGCCCACATGTAGGCCACTGCCAAACAGGCCTCCCTGTCTCTAATGGAGAATGAGGCCAACAGCGTCCCACTGCCCACATGTAGGCCATTGCCAAACTGGCCTCCCTGTCTGTAATGGAGGATGAGGCCAACAGCGTCCCACTGCCCACATGTAGGCCACTGCCAAACAGGCCTCCCTGTCTGTAATGGAGGATGAGGCCAACAGTGTCCCACTGCCCACATGTAGGCCACTGCCAAATAGGCCTCCCTGTCTCTAATGGAAGATGAGGCCAACAGCGTCCCACTGCCCACATGTAGGCCACTGCCAAACAGGCCTCCCTGTCTCTAATGGAGGATGAGGCTAACAGCGTCCCACTGCCCACATGTAGGCCACTGTCAAACAGGCCTCCTGTTTGTAATGGAGGATTAGGCCAGCAGCGTCCCACTGCCCACATGTAGGCCACTGCCAAACAGTCCTCCCTGTCTGTAATGGAGGATGAGGCCAACAGCGTCCCACTGCCCACATGTAGGCCACTGTCAAACAGGCCTCCCTGTCTGTAATGGAGGATGAGGCCAGCAGCGTCCCACTGCCCACAGGTAGGCCACTGCCAAACAGGCCTCCCTGTCTGTAATGGAGGATGAGGCCAACAGTGTCCCACTGCCCACATGTAGGCCACTGCCAAATAGGCCTCCCTGTCTCTAATGGAGGATGAGGCCAACAGCGTCCCACTGCCCACATGTAGGCCACTGCCAAACTGGCCTCCCTGTCTCTAATGGAGGATGAGGCCAACAGCGTCCCACTGCCCACATGTAGGCCACTGCCAAACTGGCCTCCCTGTCTGTAATGGAGGATGAGGCCAGCAGCGTCCCACTGCCCACATGTAGGCCACTGCCAAACAGTCCTCCCTGTCTGTAATGGAAGATGAGGCCACCAGCGTCCCACTGCCCACATGTAGGCCACTGCCAAACAGGCCTCCCTGTCTGTAATGGAGGATGAGGCCAGCAGCGTCCCACTGCCCACATGTAGGCCACTGCCAAACAGGCCTCCCTGTCTGTAATGGAGGATGAGGCCAACAGCGTCCCACTGCCCACATGTAGGCCACTGCCAAATAGGCCTCCCTGTCTCTAATGGAGGATGAGGCCAACAGCGTCCCACTGCCCACATGTAGGCCACTGCCAAACAGGCCTCCCTGTCTCTAATGGAGGATGAGGACAGCAGCGTCCCACTGCCCACATGTAAGCCACTGCCAAACAGGCCTCCCTGTCTGTAATGGAGGATGAGGCCAAAAGCATCCTACTGCCCACATATAGGCCACTGCCAAACAGGCCTCCCTGTCGATAATGGAGGATGAGGCCAGCAGCGTCCCACTGCCCACATGTAGGCCACTGCCAAACAGGCCTCCCTGTCGCTAATGGAGGATGAGGCCAGCAGCGTCCCACTGCCCACATGTAGGCCACTGTCAAACAGGCCTCCCTGTCTCTAATGGAGGATGAGGCCAACAGCGTCCCACTGCCCACATGTAGGCCACTGTCAAACAGGCCTCCCTGTCTGTAATGGAAGATCAGGCCAGCAGCGTCCCACTGCCCACATGTAGGCCACTGCCAAACAGGCCTCCCTGTCTGTAATGGAGGATGAGGCCAACAGCGTCCCACTGCCCACATGTAGGCCACTGCCAAACTGGCCTCCCTGTCTGTAATGGAGGATGAGGCCAACAGCGTCCCACTGCCCACATGTAGGCCACTGCCAAACAGGCCTCCCTGTCTCTAATGGAGGATGAGGCCAGCAGCGTCCCACTGCCCACATGTAGGCCACTGCCAAACAGGCCTCCCTGTCTCTAATGGAGGATGAGGCCAGCAGCGTCCCACTGCCCACATGTAGGCCACTGCCAAACAGGCCTCCCTGTCTGTAATGGAGGATGAGGCCAACAGCGTCCCACTGCCCACATGTAGGCCACTGCCAAACAGGCCTCCCTGTCGCTAATGGAGGATGAGGCCAGCAGCGTCCCACTGCCCACATGTAGGCCACTGCCAAACTGGCCTCCCTGTCTGTAATGGAGGATGAGGCCAACAGCGTCCCACTGCCCACATGTAGGCCACTGCCAAACAGGCCTCCCTGTCTGTAATGGAGGATGAGGCCAGCAGCGTCCCACTGCCCACATGTAGGCCACTGCCAAACAGGCCTCCCTGTCTCTAATGGAGGATGAGGCCAACAGCGTCCCACTGCCCACATGTAGGCCACTGCCAAACAGGCCTCCCTGTCTGTAATGGAGGATGAGGCCAGCAGCGTCCCACTGCCCACATGTAGGCCACTGCCAAACAGGCCTCCCTGTCGCTAATGGAGGATGAGGCCAACAGCGTCCCACTGCCCACATGTAGGCCACTGCCAAACAGGCCTCCCTGTCGCTAATGGAGGATGAGGCCAGCAGCGTCCCACTGCCCACATGTAGGCCACTGCCAAACAGGCCTCCCTGTCTCTAATGGAGGATGAGGCCAACAGCGTCCCACTGCCCACATGTAGGCCACTGCCAAACAGGCCTCCCTGTCTGTAATGGAGGATGAGGCCAGCAGCGTCCCACTGCCCACATGTAGGCCACTGCCAAACAGGCCTCCCTGTCTCTAATGGAGGATGAGGCCAACAGCGTCCCACTGCCCACATGTTAGGGATCGGATGCAGCCACGGGGCTCAAGCTGCCATTAACGTGGAGTGGACTGCCACATCTTATAATCAACCTACGGTTCTCGAGTAGCACTTCAGCCATACCTCACAGTCTCTTGATGAAGTGCACAAGCTACTTTAGTATAAAATTACTAACGATTGCTAGCTGCACTTGTTTGGGCTTTGCTTTGCCTTGCTGCAAGCATACTATACATTATGGTGGCTGCTTCTGTGGAAAGGGTCCTTACGTTGCCCACCTTGGTCTTGTTGCAACATAGATTCCAGTAAACTTTCGAATCGTTAAACAATCGAAGTCCATACCCGTTCTGCTTGCTCGCTTCCCAACATTGCTGCAGGCATATTTATTTATTATTATTATTTATTACTATTATTATTATTATTGTTAATAATATCTTTTTCATTCGTGCCCGTCCGCATCTGGCATTTACCGCAATTCGCTTCCACACTGTCTAAACATGAGAAGGATAATTTGCGCTTAATTTTAGATAGAAACTAGTTTTTGTCATATCTCAATTATTGTAACGTAATAAAACGTAAACTGTGTGCCGCATACAGATACACGTTGTTTCTGCACGAACGTGCAAAAATTTAACAAGACACACAGGATGCTTCACTGAACGATTTGAGATAGGGAACCTGGGGTTGGAGAAGACGGATTCAGGAGATGAAGGTAAACTTGTCTCCTGATATGTTCAAAAAAATGTTCAAATGTTTGTTAAGCTTAAGGGAGTTAACTGCGGGGTCATCAGTCTTACAAACTGCTTATGAACTACCACATACTAAAGACGACACAAACATCCATGCCCGAAGGGGGATTCAAACCCCCGACCGAATGGGCCGTGAAGACTATGACTGGCGCGCTGCAGACCGCTCGGCCACTGCAGCCGGCTGCTGATTTGTCTCGCACTACTGCTGTCCTGCTTATTTACAACTAACATACTATCAAGTTTACACGTACTATGCTGTTTATTTACATTTACGTTTTTGATTTCCGTCGCGGGGGAGTATCCGAGCTGTCTAAAGCGCCTCGCTGCGGAGCGCGCGGTTGCTCGCCATCGGAGGTTCGAGTTCTCCCTGGGGCATGGGTGTGTGTGTTGTCCTTAGGTTAGTTTACTTTAGTTTCAGTAGTTTGTAAGCTATGGACTGATGACCACGCAGTTTGGCCCGATGGATTTACAAACATTTGAAACATCAGATTTCTTGATTTCCTACAAGGAAAGAAGGGGGGGGGGGGGGGGGGGGGGCGAGCGTTTTTACTACGAAACAATGATGCAGAACTGTTTGGTCACCTGTACTTGAGGATCTTGTAAAGTGATCTACCTGAAGTAAGGAAGAGTGAGGTTGAAATTCTAGTCGAAATTGTGGTCATTAGAGACGGAGCACACGCCCGGATAGTTTTTAATAGTTATGGGGAAGGAAAGGAACCATGGCGGTATTTGCTTGGAGTGAGAGTATGTAGACACAATATGACGGTGCACTGCCTCGCTGCAGTGTGTACGTCCGTAACCATCTCAGCCCTGTATTTTCTTATTAATTTAGACAACATTGTCAAAGGAGAGAAACAGCGATCTATTTGGTATGATTAATTTTACAAAAATAAGTCTTGATCTAAAAAATTAACAGTTTTCATTGACCGGTTTCGACCTTATGTAGGTCATCTTGGGAACAGTTACCTGCTGGCAGCAGAACAGCCAGGACAGCCCAGCCCAGCCGAGTGCAGCACTGGCCACATGGGCTACATTTTGTTCCCAAGATGACCTACATCAGGCCGAAACCGGTCAATGAAAACTGTTAATGTTTGCGATCAAGACTGTTTTTGTAATATTAACTGTATTTCCTTGCCGCTGGATTCCAGCGGAGGTCCTATTCCATGGCCTACGTCCTACAAGGTCACCTGACTTGAATCCCCTAGACCATTTCCGATAGGGATATCTAAAGCCACTTATGTATGAGACCACAGTGGTTAAGGAGATGGAGTTTGTTACCAGAATTAGCTGCTTGTGAAGAGCTTCGAAAGATACCCCGAGAAATTTGTCAAAATGCATCAGAAATGTGTTCGCCCGTGTCACGTTTGCACTGAGATTGTCGGCCGTCAGCTTCAGCTTTCATTGTGTCGCTGATGGTATCTGCAGTTATCGGTTACTATTTTAAATAAAAAGTACACAGTAATGTCACTGCAGTGCTATTACCTCTTTCAGCTACATTCTCCAACCCCAGGTTTCCTACCTCAAATTCTTCGCTGGAGCATCGTCTATGCCTGTTAAATATTTGCACTCACATCCGGTATAATTTAGCTGGTACATTCAAAAATGTTCAAATGATTGTAAATCTATCGGAGCAAACTGCGTGGTCATCAGTCCGTAGCTTACAAACTACTTAAAACTAGGTAAACTAACCTAAGGACAAACACACACACCCATGCCCCAGGGAGGACTCTAACCTCCGACGGCGAGCAACGCGCGTTCCGTAGCGAGGTGCCTTAGACCGCTCGGCTACTCCAACGCGGCGCTGGTACATTAAGTGATATACTACGTGCACATTTTGTTGGGAATGGCGTGAGTAGAGAAGTCATAATTTAAAATTTCAGCCCGATTTGAAGTTTTATTGCCAGGTGAAAGCTAGGTTTTACTGCATGTTTATGACGTTCCTCATGAACTCTGAGTCGCACTACAGTATAATATATATTTCTTTCCTATCTTATTCCCACACTGACTCGTGGTAGGTATGTTACTGTTATTTTAGCACGGTTAGTTTTTAAGGAGTGGCTGGATGCCCACGCCCGCTACCCATTAAACTATTTATGCCCTGGAAGGATATTCTTCTGTACTATCACGTGTCTGCGTGAAGCAGGCATGGCCAACATTTTAGGTGTAAGCAATGATGAGGAGTTGAACTGGAAAAAAAACACATTGAAGATCTGTTGAAACGTTTGAGTTCAGCAAATTATGCTATTAGGGTAATTAAAATTTTGGTGATATACGTCTCAGTAAATTAGCTTACTATGCCTATTTTTATACTCTGATTTTGTATGGCATCATTTTCTGGGGTAATTCATCGTTGAGTAAAAACGTATTCATTGCAGAAAAGCGTGTGATCAGAAGAATTGCCGGAGCCCATCCGAGATCATCCTGCAGACACGTATTTAAAGAACTAAGGATCTTCACAGTAGCTACTCAGTATATACAGGGTGTTTCACTAAGTGTGTTGGCCTCTGTAACTTATAAAATAATAAGTGACGGGAAATTTTAATGCGGTAGGTCAACACAAGAAATGTGATTCTTCAGTTTCTCCCGGCGTATTTGATGATCAAAATATCCACGGGTGTACTGCCGGTCTATAGTGTCCAACGGGCACAATATTTCGGCGATCATACATGTCGCCATCATCAGGTGAACTGACGGACTGAGCTCCTGGAAACGCGCCGGCATGGAGATCCGCACGCTACGGCTGCTCGAAGGGAACTGGGTTCTAGCCCGGTAGCGGGCCATTTAAATACCCTCGGCCCGCGGAGCGACCCCTCCGCGGTCCGCGCCCCGCGCCGCGGCCGCGCAGTGGAACCGATTGCGCCGGCGTCTGAGATGACGTCGGTGTGAGGACTCTGTCCGCCGTGGTCATCACTTCGTTACGTTTGCTAGATTTACTCTTAATTAACCCAATCGCTGGTTCCCAAGCTTTGCTAAAATTATAGCCAGAGTCACGGTTTATGAAGTCGTCACTTGTACGAATTTCAATGGCATCTCTAACGACGCAGTCCCAGTATCTCGACGTCTGTACCAGAATCCTAGTGTGTTCATACTCCATGGCGTGATTCTCCGACAAACAATGTTCAGCGACCGCCGACTTGCTCGGATACATCAATCGAGTGTGCCTCTGGTGTTCAACGCATCGATCCTCGACGGTACGCATCGTCTGTCCAATATATGACTTTCCACACTGACACGGAATCTGGTACACGCCCGCCTTCCTCAAACCGAGACCATCTTTAGCGCTCCCCACCAGTGCACGAATTTTATTCGGCGGACAAAAAACAGTTCCAACCTGGTGTTTTCTCAAAATGCGGGCGATCTTCCCTGAGAATGCGCCGGTATATGGAACGAACGCAGTGCCTACATCCTCCCTTGCGTTTTCATCCGTTTCCACAGGTTGTGTTGTAGTGGTTGGGCGGAGAGCCCGCTGAATCTGCCACTCTGAGTACCCATTTTTTCGAAATACAGTTCTCAGGTGTTCCAATTCCTGGGGTAGACTCTCTGCGTCGGAGATAGTGCGCGCCCTATGTACTAGAGTTTTAAGTACCCCATTCCTTTGTGAAGGGTGGTGACAGCTGTCTGCGTGTAAATACAGATCAGTGTGCGTTGTCCTCCGATATACACTATGACCCAGGGTTCCATCAGCTCTTCTCTTGACCAAGACGTCAAGGAACGGCAATTTACCCTCCGTTTCAGTCTCCATAGTGAATTTGATGTTGAGGTGTATGGAGTACAGATGTGTAAGGAAGTCAAGGAGCTTATTCATACCATGTGGCCAGATGACGAAAGTGTCGTCCACATAACGGAAAAAGCAAGTAGGTTTCCATTCAGATGATGCCAGAGCTTCCTCCTCGAAATTCTACATGTATAAATTTGCGACCACAGGGGAGAGTGGGATACCCATGGCGACTCCCTCCGTTTGTTCGTAGTATTCGCCATTGAAAAGAAAATACGTGGAGGTCAAGACATGCCTAAAAAGTTCGGTGGTCTTCTCGTCAAATTTCTGACCAATCAAATCCAGTGACTCTCGAAGGGGCACCCCCGTAAACAACGAAACGACGTCAAAACTTACCATGATATCTGACTCATCCAGCCTGAAGTTGTTAAGGCGTTTCACAAAATCCGCGGAATTACGGATGTGATGAGGGCATTTACCCACATAAGGACTTAATATTCCCGTCAAGTATTTGGCCAACAAATATGTAGGTGCTCTGATGTTACTGACAATGGGACGTAACGGCACCCCATCTTTGTGAACCTTAGGGAGTCCATAAAGTCTTGGCGGTACCGGACCTTGAGGTAAAAGTTTCTTGGCGACACCCTCCGGTAAATCCGCATCCTTGAGAAGCGCCCTCGTCTTGTTTTCCACCTTCTTTGTGGGGTCAACGCTGATCTTCCGGTAGGAATCGTCATTTAGCAGGCTCTGCATCTTTTCAGTGTAGTCCTTATGGGAGACAAAAACCGTAGCATTGCATTTGTCAGCCGGTAAGACAACAATATCAGGGCGCTCCCTCAGGTCACGAATGGCCGCCCTCTCTTTACTAGTGATGTTTGACTTCATGGGCTTGGATTTCGTCAATGCACGACAAGTTTCACGACGTATTTCCTCAGCTGAATCAGGCGGAAGTCGAGCTGCAACCTGTTCAACAGCACTAATAATTTCTGCGACCGGTGTGAACTTGGGGGTAGGAGCAAAGTTGAGTCCTTTCTCTAAAACTGAGACCGCATCATCACTCAACTCCATGCCACTCAGATTGATGACGGTCTTGCACGGAACCTGCAGAGATGGCTTGTCAAGGAGGCGTGAGAACTTAGCTGTTTGACGTCCTGTTGCCTTCTTATGGGCGGAATCGGCTGCAACCGAAGTAACACCATCAATCCAATCCCAGGAAAAAGACGTGAAGTGACTAGCCAGTTGCAAATGCAGATGGAATAGTTCCAGAGAGACGAACTCAAGACTACGGCGGGTGAAATGACTCTCTCACGAAGCAATGCGAGGCGGGCCCTTTTTTAATTCTCTTGGCTGCTGCAGAATCGATGTGATGCGTAACCTTAGCAAAATTTGGAACAACATTCTCGGAACGACATCTCTTTAGAAAGGCAAGAGTACTTAGCAAACGACATCTAAGGTGGCGCAACTTTTCAAATTTCTTCATGCTGCGATACATCTCCTCCCCATAAAGGTGTATGATGTGATTCTTCAGTTTCTCCCGGCGTATTTGATGATCAAAATATCCACTGGTGTACTGCCAGTCTATAGTGTCCAACGGGGAAAATATTTCGGCGATCATACATGTCGCCATCATCAGGTGAACTGACGGACTGAGATCCTGGAAACGCGCCGGCATGGAGATCCGCACGCTACGGCTGCTCGAAGGGAACTGGGTTCTAGCCCGGTAGCGGGCCATTTAAATACCCTCGGCCCGCGGAGCGACCCCTCCGCGGTCCGCGCCCCGCGCCGCGGCCGCGCAGTGGAACCGATTGCGCCGGCGTCTGAGAAGACGTCGGTGTGAGGGATCTGTCCGCCGTGGTCGTCACTTCGTTACGTTTGCTAGATTTACTCTTAATTAACCCAATCGCTGGTTCCCAAGCTTTGTTAAGATTATAGCCAGAGTCACGGTTTATGAGGTCGTCACTTGTGCGAATTTCAATTGCATCATCTGAATGGATACCTACTTGCTTTTTCCGTTATGTGGACGACACTTTCGTCATCTGGCTACATGGTATGGATAAACTCCTTGACTTCCTTATACATCTGAACTCCATACACCCCAACATCAAATTCACTATGGAGACTGAAACGGAGGATAAACTGCCGTTCCTTGACGTCTTTGTCAAGAGAAGAGCTGATGGCACCCTGGGTCATAGTGTATATCAGAAGACAACGCACACTGATCTGTATTTACACGCAGACAGCTGTCACCACCCTTCACAAAGGAATGGGGTACTTAAAACTCTAGTACATAGGGCGCGCACTATCTCCGACGCAGAGAGTCTACCCCAGGAATTGGAACACCTGAGTACTGTATTTCGAAAAACTGGGTACTCAGAGTGGCAGATTCAGCGGGCTCTCCGCCCAACCACTACAACACAACCTGTGGAAACGGATGAAAACGCAAGGGAGTATGTAGGCACTGCGTTCGTTCCATATACCGGCGCACTCTCAGGGAAGATCGGCACTCGCCGAGCATCAGCAACATGACAACGTACTCGTTGTTCGTTTATGTCATCGTCATCCGATGTCAGTAACAGTGGTATATTGATCCCCCGTTGTTTGTGTGGCTCCAACTGTCGGGTATACGGCCGTGTGCGGCGACAGTCGGCAGTCAAACAGCGCATCGAGGAAGCTTCTCGCTCCGTGACACCGGCGACGTTACAACCCGGCCGCACCACATTTAGAAAGTGCATTGCGTTATGCGCAGCGTTTGTGGTATCTGCCTCTGAAACTTTGAAGGGTTGTGGCTCCCAAACTAACAGTGATAGTAATGTAGTTTAAACTGTTTTGGACGCAGCTGATTTGAACGAATCCAATGCACGATTAAAAAAAAACTATTGTTCCATTCGCGGTTGCTCGCCGTGGAGGTTCGAGTCCTCCTTGGGGCATGGGTGTGTGTGTTTGTCCTTAGGTTAGTTTAGCTAGGTTTAAGTAGTTTGTAAGCTACGGACTGATGACCACGCAGTTTGGTCCGATAGATATACAAACAAACATTTTTTTATTGTTCCATTTTAAAAAAATATATCATTGTTCTGTAACTCTTTGGAAAATGATACAATAAACTACGTTCATAGCTTCGCAGAAAGTGTAACATTTATTGTGTTGACCTACCGCATTTAAATTTCCCTTCACCTATCTTCTGGTCCGGCTTGTATAACCATTAGATTATGCTGAAGCGATAGCTCCTTACTTAACAGCCATATACAATCGCTCTCTCAAAGAAGGATCTGTACCAAAAGATTGGAAAGTTGCACAGGTCACACCTATATTCAGGAAAGGCAGTAGGAGTAACCCACTAAACTACAGGCCTATTTCATTGACGTCATTTTCAGCAGGGTTTTGGAACATATACTGTATTCAAATATTATGAATTATCTCGAACAGAACGATCTATTGACCCAAGGTCAGGACGGATTTAGAAAATATCGTTCATGCGAAACACAACTAGCTCTTTATTCACACGAAGTGATGGGTGCTATCGACAAGGGTTCGCAAATCGATTCCGTATTTCTTGATTTCCAGAAAGCTTTTGACACCGTACCTCACAAACGGCTTTTAATCAGTTTGCTTGGTTATAGTATATCGCCCCAAATTTGCGATTGGATAGGGGATTTCTTGTCAGAGAGGACACAGTTCGTAGTAATCGATGGTAATCCATCGACAAAAACAGAGGTGATATCGGGCGTTCCACAGGATAGTGTCATTAGTCCTCTGCTGTTTCTTATTTACATAAACGATTTAGGGGAAAATCTAAATAGCTCTCTTAGGTTGTTTGCAGATGACGCCGTCATTTACCGTCTAGTAAAATCATCTTAAGATCAAAACCAACTGCAGAAACATCTGAATAAGATATCAGTATGGTGTAAAAATTGGCAGTTGACTCTAAATAATGAGAAGTGTGAAGTTGTCCACATGAGTACGAAAAGAAATACGTTAAACTTTGTTTACAAGATAAATGAATCAAAAGTGAAGGCCGTAAACTCCACAAAATACCTAGGAATCACTATTACTTCAGACTTAAATTCGAAAGAACATTTAGATAATATCGTGGGAAAGGCGAACCAGAGACTGCGTTTTATTGGCAGAACCCTTAAAACAAGCAACAGAACTACAAAAGAAATTGCATACACTACGCATGTCCGTCCATTTTTGGAGTATTGCAGCCCAGTGTGGGATCCTTATCAGGTGGGTTTGATGGAGGACATCAAAAGAGTCTAAGGAAGGGCAGCTCGTTTCGTATTGTCACCATACAGGGAAGACAACGTTACGGAAATGATACAGGATCTGGAATGGGAATCATTACAACAACAGTGCTCATCGCTGCGGCGTGGGCTACTTGCGAAACTCCAATCGCCAACATTCTCCTCCGAATGCGAAAATATATTGTTGACTCCCACTTACATTAGTAGAAATGATCACCAGAATGAAATACGAGAAATCAGAGCTCGTACAGAGAGATTCAGATGTTCTTTCTTCCCGCGCGCTATTCGAGAATGGAATGGGAGATAAATAGTATAATTGTGGTTCGATGAACCCTCTGCCAGGCACTTAAATGTGATTTGCAGAGTATGCCATGTAGATGTAGATGTATTTTATAAGTTACAGAGGCAAACACACTTAGTGAAATACCCTGTATATTCACTTATGAAATTTGTTATTACCAATCCCATCGAATTGAAAAGCAATGGCAGTGTGCATAACTACAACACTAGAAGAAAGAATGATATTCACTATTCAAGGTTAAATCTAGCTCTGGCACAGAAAAGGGTGAATTATGCTGCCACAAAAGTCTTTGGTCATCTACCAAACAACATCAAAAGTCTGACAGATGGCCAACAAGCATTTAAAAATAAATTAAAATAATTTCTGCATGGCAACTCCTTCTACACGATTGATGAATTTTTAGATATAGGTTAGTGAATTTGAAAAAATAAAAAAAAAAAAAAAAAAAAAAAAAAAATAATACTAAAAAATTTGTGTCGTGTAATATTTAGTACAAAGTAATAATTTGTAAATATACCTTTCATTAGTGCGCCTCGGTTGCACAGTGGTAGAGTGCCAGACTACAAATCCAAAGGTCGCGGGTTTGATCCCCGCCAGGTCCTAGGATTTTTATCTGTCACTTTCCACTTCTTTCACCTCTGGCAGTATTGCTCATGTGAAAAATACCGAGTAGCACCGTGGTTCGGAAGCCACGTTAAACTGTAGGTCCCCCTATCACTGGCTGCGTAAGTCAGTTCCAAGGTCGGAGGAAGGCAACGACCATACCACCTCCAAACAGGACCATGCCATGCGAAGTAAATCTTCGGATTGTTGACCTTTACCTTACCTTTCATTAACCTGACACGTCCCACATCGTTAGGAAGTGTCGTATTTATGATCTATGGAACAAGTACTAATCTAATCCAAACTAATCTTCCGCGCCCCGTGGCTGGAGTAGAGTGTAGTTGACCGGCCCGGCGGTGACCGTGTGTCGCTGGTGCCCCACTCGCCGCTGCGCACAATGCGCGGGGCAGAGGCGCGGCAAACGCCTCCCGAGGGCGGCGGTGTTTGGCGGGGCGGTGTTTGGACATGCCTGGCGTACAGTGTTGTAAGTGTGAAAGTACGTGGACGCTTTCTAAATGATTGCGAATGGTGCAACTGAGGCGGGTCTGGGGTACAAGCCCGGTATTCACCTAGACCACATCAATGCTGGTCGGCACTCTGGCCCACTTCGTTAATGTAACAGGCGGCCGCGGTGAGTAGCCGAGCGGTCTAAAGCGTCTCGCTGCGGAGCGCGCGGTTGTTCGCCGTGGAGGTTCGAGTCCTCCCTGGGGCATGGGTGTGTGTGTTGTCCTTAGGTTAGTTTACCTACATTTAAGTAGTTTGTAAGCTACGGACTGATGACCACGCAGTTTGGTCCGATAGATTTACAAACATTTCAAACTTTTTTGAATATTGTTAGCAGGAAAAGAAGTAATACTAAATTAAAAACTCATTTTAGATTCTTTAGTTTTAGTGCATGAACAACGAAAGGTAGTACGTGATAAAATACTTCCTTGCTTCATCTTGTGGTAGGTTTGAGCAATTAAAATTTTTCTAAAAGTTTTAAGTTGTATGTAAAGAGGATAAATAATTTCCTTATATATTTTCAAGCCATCTGTTACCACGTCACAATATAACCAAGCACTTTCTGCCTGTAACACTTTAGAGGTTTCAGTACTACCACATTGCTTTCCAATGGCAAAAGGACAACGTACCCTTGTTAATTTATTTAATTATTCGTAGGTTACCCATTTTCTTTAATAAATTGTGGCTAAAGACAAATATTTTGTTACTTGGTTGTGTGAGGCCTGTAGCAGGGTCGGGGGTTGGGGGGAGGGAGATACACGTTCAGAGCTAACTGCTGATAGAGCTGGGTTTGAACATGACTCGAACTGTTCGAACAATTTACGTCACAGTTCGGGAAATCTCGGGATATGTTCGAACATTCGATCACGATGCTATCTAGCAATGTCAGATCATACTATCACTGCGATTTACAACGATGATATTCATAAATCTTTTCGGCACTGTGCAGTAAACTATTTATAATGAAGATTGTGTCATTAACGTATTATGGGTAATAATAAGTATGAAATGCAGACTTTAGTAGCAAGTCATAAGTAAAAACAGCAACGAATTTAGGCTATACGTAAACGATAGCAATCTCTATTTCAAATCTACGTACACAGCAGCTCGTACACTGTTAATTCTGTGGTCGCAATTACAGTTCATTTTTGTATGAATTATTTCCGTTATTGGGTATTAAACTTCAAATGTTTTCTCTATTTCATCTCTTTTAATCCTGTTTCCAGGCGATTAAAAGGTGGTAATATTTTTAACTGTTACTGTACCGAATGAACAGGAAATGGAATTGTCATTTTCAACCTATCTCTTATCACATTAAACGGAATTTCTACTTATGGATTCATAGTGATGCAGCATACTTCCATTTTTCCTTCGACTGTTACCGTTGCAGTAATTTGATGCAGTAATTCTGTTATAGCAGCAGATATTTTACCAATGGCTCATATCTTGTAATGATACCAGACAGGCCATTTATGCACTGTTTCAAACAAAATATACAGCTTATCACAGCGATGCCCTTTTTTATTATATATATTTTTTATTTTGTTTTATTTATTTATTTTACAATCTATGAAATTAGTTCTGAGCAAATCAAAAGACCGGTAACTTCAAAATTTCCGCCACTGTTTTCTGAGTGTTCAATACTGTATCAAGCTCTCCGCCGTATCGGGAAATCCCGAACATGTTCGAACGCGAGTACTGTTTAGCCAGCCCTAACTGCCGATAGCCGCACCACGAGTTTGGCGTATTGTTATTGTGAGGGGCCGAGGTTCCCAGAACACGGCTTACGGCCGAGGGCCGGAGCAGGTAAAGCTGAGTTGAGGGCCTTCCAAATATTTTCGCACACGTTACCGCCATCTGGCTGGCGCCACCAACACTAGTGTCGTCTAGGCGAGAGCGTCTGGAGGAATACAATGTGCCTCCAAGGGCAGTGTATGGTGCTTTGGGAGGGGAAAGCTGGGCAAATGTACGAAAGACAGACCCCTGGGACGAGCGTGGTTGGCGCCGGTTTGCCGAGGTGCAGTAGCCGAGCGGTCTAAAGCGTCTCGCTGCGGGGCCCGCGGTTGCTCGCCGTGGAGGTTCGACTCGTCCCTGGGGCATGGGTGTGTGTGTTGTCCTTAGGTTAGTTTACCTAGGATTAAGTAGTTTGTAAACTATGGACTGATGACCATGCAGTTTGGTGCGATAGATTTACAAACATTTGAACATTTTTTTGGCTCCGGTTTGGCAAACGCTGTGGTGGCAACCGCCGCTAGGATATTGTATGTCTCTGGCGCAGACCTGGTGGGCGCCGCAATAGTACAACAGCGAGGGAGTTCGCCCGTTTGGTGGCCGCGTTTTCGGCAGTGCCCGAAAGCTATTCGCCACTACTGTGAAAATGCTGAACATGAGGTCGAGGACCGAACTGTGGAAACACGGGAAAGCTGGGCATTGGCTGCTGTTTTATAGTAAGGAGGTTTGGCTGTCCGACTTTCGAACGCAAGCTGAGATTGGTCGGCCTTTGGCGCCTCGCTGTGGATTGGCGTTTCAGTAGAGGTAGGCGGAGCATTGCAGAGAGGAGACGGAGGTTTTGGAAGTGAGTGGAAGTGGACTGTCGTTTGAGCGGCCAAAGGGAGCGGACGCTTCTCTTCTGATCTCAGTACTTAGAATTTTTGGTAAAACATTTCGAGTTGCTCCAAACCTTGTACTAATAGCGCTGAGTAGTGGCAAGACGAGAACAAAGTCAGTGTGCCTGATATTAGACGCGCTGACGCTCTGATTGCGATTGTCACAGTTCTGGTGTCACCTCTGCCTCCAGTACATTCGTGAATAGCACGAAAATTGTCTGTGCACGACATAGCCGAACGAGTGAGATCGCAGGCACTGAAATCCGCCGGGGCCGAAGTGCGCTGATACTAGTTAAATATCGCTTCTGTAATACGAAGCTGAATTATCTCCGGGTCCGCGACTTACTGCTATCGACGCACAAAGCCACCGCCCAGCCATTGTATTGCTGACATCGTCAGTCAGCACAGTTTTGGTACAGTATGGCGTGCATGTGCTAGTGTTTCAAGGGGTGTTCACGTTTTCGACGTATTGAAAACGCGAGGCAAACTCACAGAAATTAGGTATCGGAGTATTCCTCTCGATTACGCCACGGTTTCCACAGAAACGTGGGTTGTCATAAGTGTTTAGAATCAGTTACAATTATTCTCGACTAACTAGTCACTTGCTGTACGAGTGTATATTCTGTCTGTATTTTAACTTCGTTAATTTTGATCTTTGCTTTAAATTATATATGGATTTTGCTTTCAACTCTGACGTTCATTTGACTTCAGAGAATAAAACTAGACAAAGCTTACATTCCATACTTTTGTCATTCAAATTTGTTAGTCCCCTTTACACAATTTTCGATCTTTTTTTTATAATTTCGAAATCGAGGTAAATTTAGTAACTGGACGATGGTTGGCCAGCCACGCCTTTCCTTTGATATCAAGTGAACAAAGCATTTGCATACTTCATTTACATACCGTCCTTTTTCTCCCCCTTCCTTGCCATTATTTGCACTACATCCTTCATATGCATACTGCCGGGATTTACTTACTCGACCCTTCTACTTTTACTTTTCCCAACACATATGTCTCTTTCACACTCCGCTTATAGGGTTAACTTTTGAGCATAAGATTATACCTCTTAGTGAGTAGATTATGATAGTAATTTAAATTTATGTCCCAAATAGGATTAAATGTTTTACTACTGCGTGAGAATGGAAAATAAATATCTTTTCTAGAAATGCTTTTCGACGGAAAGTTTAGCTATTGTGTCGCACATCAATTTATTTTATAATTTTCCTCTATATAGATATATGATTTGCTTTCAGCTGCCTTGAGGGCAGAAGTCGCTACTCAATATTGCGTAGTCTCGCCGCCTCTGCCAGATAGTGATGTTCAGTTGCAATATGACAAGGCATTGAGAAAGCGCATATTATCACTCTAGACTGCTTCATGGTATTCAAGTTGCTCCTCCATCCATTACCCTTGTTTGGATGTGACTATCTTGTTCCATTCACGTCACCATAGAAAACGTATCCATAATCCTCCAGTGACTTTTGTGATTGCCCTGTTACAGAGACAAACTACTCAGCCACGGTGGAGTAGCCGAGCGGTCTAAGGCGCTTCACTGTGCAGCGCGCACTTGCTCGCCGCCGGAGGTTCGAGCCCTCCCTGTGTGTGTGTGTGTGTGTGTGTTGCCCTTAGGTTATTTTACCTTAGTTTAAGTAGTTTGTAAGCTACGGACTGATGACCATGCAGTTTGGTTCGATAGATTTACAAACATTTGCAAACTACTCAGTAGGTAGTGGATCACAAAGCAACTTGTTTATTCTAACAAGTGTATGAGACCTATTGGTTATAAAAATGATGGTTTTTAGTAACAGGTGTACCTGTACTTATGCGAATGATATTTTCAGTGATCTTAGTGCCTATTTACAAATGCATTTGATTGCCTTTTATTTGTCCACCTAGATGAATTTCAGGGTAGGTTGTCTTTAACTAATACCTATGCTAAGTGAAATTTCCCGTTGTGGCTATAGATAAAACAAATTTTACAGGAATATGTACCAAAATAACGTTGTAAAATAAAGTTAGCGGTTATCAAGATGCTTATGTACCAAAGATACACAAATATGAGTTAAAAACTGTTATATTTGAAACTATAATTCACGTTTATCCAGCATAAGGATAATATTTTTAGAACCTAATTAAATATGTGTTATAATCTTGTGTGTCTCAAGAACAAACTCACTTGTCACCCCCAGACTTTAAGACTGTTTCCCTGATTTATTAATATAGATGATAACCTCTTGATTGGTCATTTGTTGCTACACTATTAAAACAATTTAATATAGAAATTTTTCGTCATAGATGAGAGTTCTAAATGACATCAGATATCTTCATAATATATATGTCTGTTGGCATAACAACTATATTAGTCTTGTTTTCTGTGTTTTGAATGAAAAATGTGCTCTTTTTTATTTGTATTGCTATAGGCTTTGCCTCAGAATTTTTCTGTAAACCTTTTTAAATTCTATTTCATATATGAATAACTTGACAAAGGATGTGTTTTAGTCCACGGAATTAGTTTGTTGCAATATTGGAGATTAATGTTCCTGGTATATTGACTGAAAGCATGATAAAAGTATATAGCAATCAATTGAATTATCTGTGTATTGTGATTCATCTAGTCTATCACTGCCACTGATCGTTACCATCCAACAATGTCTCTGATCTTTATCCATGTAAAGTAATATAGTAAAATTCTAAATTTCTGTTCAGTGATGTAATGAACTTCCAGCGAATGAACAAGAAGCTGCCTGCTGATCTCATCGTCGAGCTGACCATAGTTCAAGGGCTGGCCACTAGAGGCCCTGCAATTCACTTTGTCAAGATAGTTTGCGCACTGGCCACCAAGAAGGCTGTGACTCAATTATACTTTGTAGCAATGCGGCACTCTAACATTTTGTCTTTCTTGAAATAACTTCAATTGATTACCAATTAAACTCGCCACCATATCTTAACATAACTTTTTCAGTTGATAAAACTTTGTTTAACAAAGGCAGGTCAATTTTTTAATAATTGAACTGGGTTTGGAAAGTCATAGATTTAAGATTCCGTAACTGGTATCTGGCTGATTAGTGGTTATGGACACTGCAGAATTTGATTGTAAGAGTAACAACTAGTCTTTGGAGAAACTACGAAATGGTGAGATTACATTCAGTTAGGCAAGGCACTTGCAGTTGGCTATTCTGACAATATTTAGAGCTGATAAGTGTGATGACCAGTCACTAGAAAATTAACACTGTACAATGAATGACAGAGACATGATCTGTAAGGAAGATTTGGAGTGGATGTCCTGTCAACATGGTATTCATTAGAGATGGAGCATATTTTGGGACAGTTTTTGGTATTAATTCGGCCATTCCCTTTGAAAGAGAGCGTCACAGCAATTGACAGAAGTGATTTAGTGAAATCACGACAAACCTAACTCATGATGGCTGGTTGTGGATTTGAACTGCTGTGATAGCAGATGCGAGTCTAATGTGTCACCACGATATCTCCCCACTCAGTACTCAGATGATTAGATTAGATTAGTACTTGTTCCATATATCATGAATACGACACTTCCTAATAATGTGAAACATGTCAGGTTAATGAAAGGTGTCTTTACAAATTATCACTTTGTACTAAATATTACATCACACAATTTTTTTATTTTTTTATTAATTCTTTTATTTTGCCTTATTTTTTATTTTTTAGGATTTATTAATTTATATCTAAAAATTCATCTGTAGTGTAGAAGGAGTTGCCATTCCTTATGATTAGATTAGATTAGTACTTGTTCCATATATCATGAATACGACACTTCCTAATAATGTGAAACATGTCAGGTTAATGAAAGGTGTCTTTACAAATTATCACTTTGTACTAAATATTACATCACACAATTTTTTTTATTTATTTATTAATTCTTTTATTTTGTCTTATTTTTATTTTTTAGGATTTATTAATTTATATCTAAAAATTCATCTGTAGTGTAGAAGGAGTTGCCATTCAGAAATTCTTTTAATTTATTTTTAAATACCATTTGTCAGATCTTTGATGCTGTTTGGTAGCTGACCAAACACTTTTGTGGCAGCATAATTCACCCCTTTCTGTGTCAAAGCTAGATCTAACCATGAATAGTAAAAATCATTCTTTCTCCTAGTGTTGTAGTTATGTACACTGCCATTGCTTTTGAATTCGGTGGGATTGGTAATAACAAATTTCATAAGTGAATATATATACTGTGAAGCTACTGTGAAGATCCCTAGCTCTTTAAATAAATGTCTGCAGGATTATCTTGGATGGGCTTCAATAATTATTCTGATTACACGCTTTTGAGAAATGAATACTTTTTTACTCAATGATAAATTACCCCAGAAAATAATGCCATAGGAAAGCAGAGATTCAAAATAGGCATAGTAGGCTAACTTACTGAGATATATATCATTAAAATTTGCAATTTCCCTAATAGCATAAATATCTGAACTGAAAAGTTTCAGCAGATCTTCAATGTGTTTTTTCCAGTTCGACCCCACATCAACGCATACACCTAAAAATTTGGAATGTTCTACCTTTGCTACAGATTTCTGATCAAAATCTATTTTTATTGATGGTGTCATTCCATTTACTGTACAGAACTGTATGTACTGTAGTTTATAAAAATTTAATGATAGTCCATTTGCTGAGAACCACTTAATGATTTTCTGAAAGACATCGTTTACATTTTTTCAGTTAGTTCTTGTCTGTCAGGTGTGATAACTATTCTTGTATCATCAGTAAAAAGAACTAGCTCTGCATCTTCATGGATATAGTATTAGAAGTCATTAATATATATTAAGAACAGCAAAGGGCCAAGACCGAACCTTGTGGCACTCCATATTTGTTTGTTCCAAAGTTGGGGAATCAGCTGTTTTTTGCATATTATGTGAATTACTTATGTCAACTTTCTGCACTCTTCCTGTTAGGTATGATTTAAACCATTTGTACACTGTCCCATTCATACCACAATACTTAAGTTTGTCTAGAAGAATTACATGATTTACACAATCAAAAACTTTGGAGAGATCACAAAAAATCCCATCGGGTGATGTCCGGTTATTCAGATCATTTAATATGTCATTGGTGAAAGTATAAATAGCATCTTCTGTTGAAAAGCATTTCTGAAAACCAAACTGACATTTTGTTAGAACATTATTTTTACCCATGTGTGAAACTCCTTTTGAATACATTACTTTTTCAAGAATTTTGGATAAGACGGTTTGAAGTGAGATTGGGCGGTAGTTGTTGACATAAGACGTATCCTCTTTTTTGTGTAGTGGTTTAACAATAGCATATTTTAGTATATAAGGAAAAACACCATGCTTCAGAGAACTATTACATATATGGCTAAGAATCCTACTTATTTCTTGAGAACAAGCTTTTATTACCCTGCTGGAAATACCATCAATTCCATGTGAGGTTTTACTCTTGAGAGAGTTTATTATTTTCTTAATTTCAGAAGGAGAGGTGGGTGGAATTTCTATTGTATCAAATTGTGTGGGTATGGCCTGTTCCATTAACTGCCTAGCTTCTTCTAATGAACATTTAGAACCTATTTTATCCACAACATTTAAAAAATAATTATTAAAAATGTATTCAACCTCTGGCTTGTTAGTTGTAAACTTTTCATTCAGTTTGGTGGTAATGCTGTCTCACTGTACTCTTGGTTGCCCTGTCCCCTTGGTAATAATATTCCAAATTGTTTTAATTTTGTTATCAGAGGTACTAATCTCAGACATGATGCACATGATTCTGGACTTTTTAATAAAAAATTTAATGTAGCACAGTAGTGTATTTAATATTTGACTGTTTCTGGGTCGTTACTGTTTCTGGCTGTTAGGTACAGTTCCCTTATTCAGTTACAAGATATTCTTATTCCTTTAGTAAGCCATGGTTTCTTGCATGGTCTCTTATCATTATATTTAACTATTTTCTTGGGGAAACAATTTTCAAATACTTTTACAAATGTATAATGAAATAAGTTGTACTTTGAATTAGCATCAGCTTCCTTATACATCTCATCATAGTCTAACTGCTGAAGATTTTCCCTGAAATTTCTAATTGTTGAATCGTTAACTGAATGCACAACTTTGGATTGCTGTTTTGAATTACAGAGAGAAACTATGTCATTTACTGTAACTAGCTGTACACCATGATCAGAAAGACCATTCTCAACATGACAAGCATTTATGTTTTTAAACTTATCATGGTCTATAAAAAGTTATCTATCAGTGTGCTGCTTTCCTTTACTACCCGAGTAGGAAAATCAATTACAGATGACAAATTGAAAGAACCGAGTAAGACTTCCGGGTCATTCTTCCTATTACAATCCTTTAGTGAGTGAACATTGAAATCCCCACAAATAATAATTTGTTTTCCCTTATCTTACAGATAGCACAACAATGCATCCAGATTTGTCATAAATAACTGAAAGTTTCCTGAAGGGGACCTACATACTGCTACAATTATAAGATCGATAAAAATGGTAAGCAATTAATTTAATTGCAGGTCCTGGAATTTTAATACTATAATAAAATTCTATTATAAAAGTTTTACTTTTTTAACAAATAGGACAGTATTTTTAAAGTATGTTGTTTCGTCTATATTACTGCTACTAATTTTTTAATATTGTCTCAAAATTTCGACAAAAATTTCTTACACATTGGTATAATAGTTTACTTCTGGAAATGAATTAACAAAATATACCTTTTCTGACTGTTGTAATGAACCTTATCAGCATCCAGGTATAAGACAAATCTCTTAGGTGGGATTCCATTAGTAAGCTTGTTACCATGACCAATGCATCATGTAACTCCAGCGTTTGTTGTATAAATTTGAAATAGCTTTTTATAACTACATACCAATTTGAATCACAAATTAATTATCTTTGGTGAAAGATCAAGCGTAGTGGTCTTATTTAACATGCTCGAAACAGTAACTTTCTAAACATAGGTATTTACAATGAAGGCCATTTCAATTGGCAGGTGATACTAAGTATTCAATTTTACCCATAACTGAAACGCATTTCATTGTGAATATCTGTGTTTATGAAGCTATATTTTGGTGTCTGATAAGTTGGGTAAAATTGATTTTATCTTTCACTAAGAGGCTCTCTCTGTGATTGAAGTCACTATGAAGTAATGCGAACGAGTCTGTAACTGGTATGACCAATTTAGGAGATTCCATTAACATAAGACACATTGTGACAGATTCATTCCTTAAAAACATACGTAATTTTAATCAGGTTATTGGTACATAAAGTGTGTACTGAAGATGTGAAGACACATCAAGTTTGAAACAAATAGCAGCTACGTTTTCTGAGTTAGCATCATTACCAGTATTAGTTATGTGTAAAAAGTTTAATTTCATTTTTTGCAAGGAAAATTTGGTAAGAACAACTTTACTAGTGACTTTAGCAATTCTTAACACTATGTTTGTATACCACTTGAACCAAAACAACATTTGTTGATCTTAAAAAATAAACAATGTGCAAAATACTGTAATTGAAAAATACTATAGAACTTCACTATTGCAAATCAGTCATAGAGACCAAGTATGTTTCTCTTATTATTATTCTGGTCTGTGTTAGTCCTCAGTATATCATGTAGGGGTTGTCTGACTTTTATTTACACATTTCATGGATTATTAGTTTCTTACAGTCCAACGAGGAAATACTCATATGAAAGGTTTGTGAATCAAGGTATGGATCCTTTATTTCATGATAAAAATACATACATAATGTTATAATGCTTCTAAGAACTAATTAGACAAAATTTTCAAGGACAACTAATTGATGTTGATCATTACACAACTGTACACATTTATCTTCACAGATTACTTGAATCAGTACAGTTCCAAGCAATTTTACAGTTTCAAGGAGAATAGATCATGTGAATAATTGAAACTGGTTTTCATATAAAAATATCGACAGTTACATTTTTTAGATTTTAAGTGTTAGGCATGAAATATATTCCATATTTTACGTTTTTTAGATTGTAAGTGTTAGGCATGAAATATTTTGCATATTTTCCAAAAAATTATCAAACTAGAAATTGTTATTTCAATTGTGATTTCATTGTAACATTTGACACTTTATATTATAAAGAATCTAAGTTGTCGATATTCACATTTGGTGCAGAACATTCTGACGCAATTTTCAAATCAATACCCATAAAACTCTTCTAGACACTTGTAAGGATAAATACTTGTAGGATAAATATTGAGATAGATTTCCAAAAGAATAAAATTTATACTATCAACTCTGTTTAAATTGTGAGACAAACGTAATATTTTGGTTAGAAGAACTTCTCAGTTTTCGTCATAGTGCTAAATGAAGTAACATTTTTCTAGATAAATCACAGAATAAATGACATCAACTGCGAATGAGAAAACCTGAAAATGAGTACCCATCCCAGATTTGGACCCGATTTTGAACAACATAAATACACTGAATACCCATATAAAACAAGGATGTAATCAGCAAACTACTGAAGAACTATCCTTAAGCATTCACAATTCTGTCACAGTAACTGTGATAGATATTAGAAGATTATTGACAAATCTGATATGACATCAGAAACATGTAGAGAATGGTTGTAATATATTAGTGGCAACTGAAATTAATAATGAAAATCCTTTGACTTAAAATAATTACACTATAACAAAAGCAAATTACAATGTTGTGCTCACAGTTTCCACTGTTATCTTATTGATACAAAAATGCTCAAGTAAGCAGCATTCACACCTCCTATTGAATTAAGGGCCAAGTGCCTCCTTTTATTATTATTCATGTCCTGTTTGCACTCTTATTGAAAGCAAAATACAGCAATCAATATATATCACTGTTCTTTGCTATTACCATGGTAAAGTCATTGTTCGTATAATGTAAACTGTATGTAAATGGAATGAGTGACAGAACTCACCAAGTTTATACATTTGCATGTGGTTAAAATATGGTGAGCTTCGTTATTCATCTAGTTGTCATCGACTTTGGGTTCTCTATTGGGATTTTCGTTACCCTGGGCCCTATTGTCATCATTATCCTGGCCATCCAGACCAGGAGGAAGAATTTCGATATTGACAGGTAGAGACACAGGCTCAGGGAGAGTATAATTTGTGCATTCTATTTCTTGCACGTCATCAGGTGATCCCTGTTGATGTTCCACTGGCATCTCCTGAGTGAAGTTAGTCTTATCTTTCTTTCCCAGGCGTTTTTCTAAAAAAAAAAAAAAAAAAAAAAAAAAAAAAAAAAAAAAAAAAAAAAAAAAAACAACAACAACATTACCACTGTACAATAAGGGCACTGTAATGCAGAGATAAATACACTTAAAATATATGGATAGGAAATAGTTTTAGAAAACTCTGTGGACAGCCTCCTTTTCCATATTGTGTTATGCCAATAAGGGGGAAGTGTCATGGAATAATAAAAACCAAGTGAGGACTGACAAATTTGGTCATTCTTGTGAGACAGTCCATTTTTCACTCTGAATTATATGGCAAACGTTGAAGATCTTTCAGATGTAACAAATCATTTGTCACAAGTAATATGTCATGTATTACTGCTACAATAAGTAGCTTAATGTACAACAAATAGTTTTAAAATAAATAAAGAATGAGCCAGCAATATTTTTGTGTCTACATGTTTAGCTAATGTATAAAATAGTTTTTGTTTCATATCATGTTGCCTATCAGTGAGCACCAAAAAATTACACGTTTATAACTCATGAAGCAATGAAATTCATGTGCAAAGTTAATTTTCTTTCAAATTGTTTACGACTGAGTGGTGATGAGTTCCTAAAACGAAATAAACGTAGAAGACTGAGAATGAAGATGATGCACAGTTTCCTAACGTTTGTTTATTGGAAATGTAGGTATTTATATAATGCAAAATTGAAAGTTTTGGATTTCGACTATAACTGATAAATGGTGCAAGTTCATAACTAGTATGGAAGTTTGAAGTAAGGTATCCCTCGCTGTGTCTGTTTTATGTATATTATACTATTTTTAAAAGCACTCATCCATATTAGTATTATGTAAAACTTTTGTTAGTGCACATAACAAAATGTATGAAACTGAACATTAATCATTGTTGTTTCTAAGTAACGATAAATATAAGAGCGTATATCTAGAATTTCGTCACAGTACATAAAACTCACGCTGAATATTTATAATATATAAAAACTTTATGTTAAACTTAAAGTCTGAAATGACTGAACATGAAACTGTATGGCACAGAGCAAAAATCAGAATATGTTGTATGCCACAGTCTTTACACAATATAAATGTGCAACTGATGAGTACACAATGCATTCAGAGTCATTTCTTATGTGTTGCACAGTAAAATATAATAAATTAAACTTAGACTTATTATCACGTTCTATGGACGTTGGAATTTCGTTAGTGACTAAGGAAGATTGTATAACACCATTACTTCCCACAACGTTGGGAAAGTTTTTTCACTAGTTGTGTCATGGTAATGGTATGGACATTTAATAATTTGGCGGTCATTTAGTGCAACTCAAGCAAAGAACAACAAATTACAGGAAGTGTTAGAGAGATATCCACTGTTAACACATAGGGAACATGCTTATAATATGAAGTTAAGGGGATCTAAACCATCATGTATACTCACTGCGATCTGCAGCAACACCACCACTGGCTTTGCGTGATGAAGCACGTGATTTGTACGTTTGGCCTGGAAGTATAAGCAAGAGATCCACAATTAATATATACTATTTTATGCTTACATTATTTAGTGAAGAGATTCGTAAACATCATATATACTCACTTCCTTCTGTGGCAACACCCCCATTGGCTTTGCGTGATGAAGCACGTGATTTGTCCTCCTGGCCTGGTTGTATAAGCAAGAGATCCACAATTAATATACACTATTTTATGCTAATATTATTGAGTGAAGAGATTCGTAAACATCATATATACTCACTTCCGTCTATGGCAACACACCCACTGGCTTTGCGTGATGCAGCATGTGATTTGTCCGCTTGGGCTAAAAGTATAAGCGTAAATCCACAATTAATATATAATATAATATGCTTACATTATTGAGTGAAGAGATTCATAAACATCATATATACTCACTTTCGTCTGTGGGAACACCCCCACTGGCTTTGCGTGATGAAGCGTGTGATTTGTCCGCTTTGCCTGGAAGTTTAAGCAATTGATCCACAATTAATATATACTATATTATGCTTACATTATTGTGTGAAGAGATTCGTAAACATTATATATACTCACTTCTGTCTGTGGCAACATCCCCACTGGCTTTGTGTGATGAAGCACGTGATTTGTCCGCTTGGGCTAGAAGTATAAACGTAGATCCACAATTAATATATACTATATTATGCTTACATTATTGTGTTTACATTATTGAGTGAAGAGTTTCG
Source organism: Locusta migratoria (assembly GCA_026315105.1). Lineage (NCBI taxonomy): Eukaryota > Metazoa > Arthropoda > Insecta > Orthoptera > Acrididae > Locusta > Locusta migratoria. The sequence goes on from CM048755.1 coordinate 397,762,953, forward strand.
TAAACATTATGTATACTCACTGCCGACTGTGGCAACACCCTCACTGGCTTTGCGTGGTGAAGCTTGTGACTTTTCTGTTTGTCCTGGAAGTATAAGAAAGACATCCACCATTAACATATAGTAAAATATGCCAACACTACTGAGTGAAGAGAGTCGTAAACATCATATATACTCACTGCTGACTGTGGCAACACCCATGCTGGCTTTGCTATGTGAAGCATCAGATGTGTCCCTTTGGCCGGTCATTCCTGAAGTTGATGGTTGTTGGTGGGAATGTCGTGGTTCTTTCTGTGGCTTCTGTGAAGGCATTCGTTTCGGAGAACGTTGTGGTGGCTCGTTGTGAACACCATTTGGCTCTCTGAGGAATTCATTGCACATATTACACCAAGGAATATCATTTAGGGTGTCATCAATCTCCGTAATTTCCACTGGACGACCATTTCCAGTATATTCAAACGTACGAGTATGACTGTGATGATGTTGTTCTTCCAATATGACAGGTATCCCGAAAATCATTGAATGATGATGATCAAATTGTGGGGTTACATGTGAGAAATCTGAGAACGTTGACGGATAGAAAGCCGGACGTCGATGGAAGAACTGAGGCACATCACTTCTGAATGAATGGCGGCGCGGCATTCCAGCTATGGTTGCAGCATTACCCGTAAAACCACCTGGAAGGTACATTGGAACATAGATCAAACGCATAGGTTGCCCTGCCACTGTAAGATCCACTTGTTCCTGAAGAGGGTTAATAAGTGTATCAAACCCAATTTGATAACTGAGGTAGTATGGCAGATCAGGGAAGTAGCACATAACCGCATTTGGTCCTATACCACGATCATACGGTGACGACATGATGCACTGTATAAAACTTTCCACAACTGGAACAAAGCACTGAGACGTTCCTCGATCTGCTGAGACAAGTCGCACTACCCACGGAGGCCGCACGCAAACTGAATGTGAGGAGCGCTCTGCGTGGACTGTAGGAGGAGTGGTGAGTGTGGCAGACTGGCAGTGGTGGGGGTAGGCAGTGGTGGGGGAAGCCAGTGGTGGGGGTGGGCAGTGGCGGGGGAAGCCAGTGGTGGGAGAGGCTGCAGGGTGGGGAGCGAGGCAGGGCCCAGGCGAACGCTGCCGCGCCCAAATCCTGCCCCAGAAAATTCTTCGCTGTACAAGTCACCTGAGAACGTGTAAAATCGAAAGTATTTGTCTCAATCTATAATCACAGTGTCATAATTTGCTGTGTCTAACCGCAAAATAAGATGTAAAAGAAGTTAGGTATAGAATGACTGATGACTGCAGTAAACATAGTAGAAATTTCTTTGTATACATACCATAGTCGTATTTGTTTTCATTTATCATTCCAGAATATTTTATACTGGAACCTTCTCAGTCTAATTACATTATTAAGCATATAACATTGGAGCTAGTGGATACACATCTCTTCATCTATAAATATACGAAATCAAAGTTGTACCCATTTTAGAAATGCAAAAATTAATTTAAAGAATCATTAATCACAATAATGATTTTGAATTATAAACATTACTGTTTTATGTCACAAATATGAGATTTGATGATCGAATTTCAGCGTCCTTATGAGAAATTTTACGCAACACAGCGGACAGGAGATCCTCTATCGTAAATAAATTCTTCGCCAATATACCGCGACAGTCTGAATAAAATGACATACACAACAATTCATTCCCTTTTTCTTGGCGTGAAATCAAATAGAAATGAAATATTTGCAGTGGGGAAAGTACCGGATTATTAGCGATATTTGATTCCTGGTAATAAGGCCGTACTCCAGGGAACTAATCTCTGCCTGACGTTTCGACTTCCACTGTTGAAGACACTTTCGGAGGCTTTGCACCCATTGATTCACACTTCAGTCAGTTTAGCAGGTAGCGTTTGGTTGGATGTTTACTTAATAATTTAATATGTTTCTCTCCTATTATTGCTTTTTGGATTTTTTGGAGTTGTCATTTTGTGAGTTAGTGGGTGGTGAGTGTTGTGGGGTCCTTTTCATTGTGGTGTTGTGTTCCTTTACTTTTATGTGATTCTGGATTTCTTTTTACTTCTGTAACTAGAGTTTCTTCGAATCATCACACTTTTCTATGAAACTCAGAAGGAAGTCAACTCACACAGTTAAAACGCGAATTAATAAATAAGTAAAAAACCGACTCAAACACACACACTCACATACACACATACACAAATACAAACAGCGGCAAAATACATTGCTAGCAGACGATCCACTACGAATCGAGCATAAAACAAAAGATAAACGCATCTCGCAACACCGAAACAAGATACAGAAATGGCGGGATGCTGGTGGTTTTTATAAAGCAGACTGATAGAAAATACAGGAGGTTCTGGTCCTCCTTCGGTCATAGGTGTGTTTGTTTTCCTTAGTGTAAGTTAGTTTAAGCAGTCTGTAAGATTGCTGACCATAGCAGTTTGGTCCAGTAGGTTTAGAAACATCTGAACACTGAAAAAATGCAGTGACAATGTAAGTACCAGAGTAAATACAACAGAAAACTATATGAAGAGGGCAATTAAAAATGTGACTACTCTTAATAGTTAATTATATTTAGAATAATATAAAACCAAATAATCAGAACTGTAAATGATCGTGTTCAATAAAAACGTACGCATAAAAAAATATTTTTACTGTTAGTCACAGAAGATGATACAAAATAAAGCGAAACTGTAAAAGACCGCCAACTGCCTATACAAACAGTATATATCTGCCGTAACAGTCTGGAATATCGAGTGGGAAAATCAATCCTAAATCTTTCTGCTTGAGCTCTGACTTATTTGATTAAGATGATCAATTATCACTATGTAGGTCTTCAAATGTTTGTAAAGCTTATGGGACTTAACTGCGGGGTCATCAGTCCCTAAACTTACAAACTACTTACGAAATAAGTTACGCCAAAGACAGCACAAACATCCATGCCCGATGGGGGATTCGAACCCCCGACGGGGAACGGCCTCTCGCATGGAATATAGCGCCTCAATGCGCTCGGCCGATCCGCCGCGGCTGTAGGTCTTAGGAAGGGGTTAATTTTCCTTCTTTAATAGATCTCTCCACAATGATATACTCCTTTCTTTTAATATTGCCACTGAAATGTGAGTTTCATATGTGTGACACTCTCTTACATATTACGTGATAATACGAAACGAGTGCTCTTCTTCGCACGTTTTCAGTGACATCAGTCCATTCGGACTGCTAAGGATCCCATACCACGCAGAAATTTGGCGCTTATACCTTATCTATTTTGTGCCGAAAAAAGTTAAATAAATATAAATAATTTACAGCAATATTTCAGCAGATGACGGACAAGCGTAGTATATGCTGCCTTTTTGTATTCATTTGATTAAATATTTGTAAACCAACTGGACCAAATTGATATGGCCATCCGCCCCTAGATTTAAAAATCACTTAAACCAACTTACACTAACGACAACACAAACACACACACACACACACACACACACATGTCCGGGGAGGACTCGAACCTCTTGCGGGAATAGGCGCCCAGTCCGTATCATTACGCCTTAGAGAACAGGGCCATTCCGCGTGATTTTGTTTTCTGTATTTGTGTCATTTTCTATGTGCTCTGCTAACAGAGCGCAGTCTTTGGTTCACCTTCTCAACAATGTTATCATTGTGGTCTTTACAATAGAATTTTATCGTATTTGTAAGTCGTTGGTATTTAGTTGAAATGGCAGCCTTGCGATTTGTGCTATTTGTCGCGCAACCGAAATTTGACAGATTTCTTTTAGAAATCATGCAGACAACTTCAAATTTTCTTTATTTAGAGTCATTTGTCAGTTTTGTGCATAATATAGATACCCTTCGAAATCATGCTACCGATCTTACGATGACTTTTATAGACGGTAAATAGCAGCATAATTTGTAAATAAAATAAGAGGACTTCTCACGTTATCATATAGACATTCATACATATTGGTAACGGAAGACGATTTATGACACTTTGACAAGACATGGTATCACTTAGGTTTACTTGATGATTTCCTATTTGTTACTAAAATCCTTTCTGACACAACTGAGACGACACTCCATAGGCCCACAATATGATTACAAGTCCATTGCGAGGAATGATATTTGAAGCCTCCCAGACGTCAAGAAATATGGAATCAATTGGATATATCCTGGCAATAATACTTATTATTACATGAGAACCAAGAGCCACTTGCGTCGCACAACAACGGAAATTCCTGAATAGTTATCATCGAAGTGATTCATAATGTGCGAATATGAAATGTGGTCCAAAATTCTAATTCAGACCGACGACGGCGATATGGACCTGAAATTCAATGGGTTACCACATTCTCCTTTTTATATTGGTGTGGTGTCTGTTCTTTCAGTGTTCAGTGTTCATGCATCTACACGACCACTATGCAAGTAACACTGAGGTAACTGACAGGTGGTTCATCACCATTTTGAAACTATTTATCTGTAATGTTTCATGTGGTCAACTGTAACAATAAATATAGTTTTGCATTTTTGTATGGTTTTCCCCATGAACCACAGACATTGCCGAGGGCGGTGGCTTACGTGCCTTAACGAAAGGGTATCTGTGGAGAAGGCAGATAAACGTGTGGTTCCTGTAGAGGGGCAGTAGCCTTGTCATTAGTTACAGGGGCAACAGTCTGGATGATTGAATGAGCTGGCCTTGTAACAACAGCTAATGTGGCTTTGTCACACAGCTACTGCGAACCGCTGAAAGCAAGAGGAAACTACAGCCGTTACGTTTCCAGAGGACATGCAGCTCTACTGTTGGAGATTTGCATCAAACCATTGTCCGGACTGAAGACCACAACAACAACAACGTATGATTTTATTGAACTCGACCATGGACATTTCTCCTGACGTTGCTCTGTATTATTCTAAATAGAATGAATTACTGAGATTACCCGCATTTTCTATGTTTCCCTCTCCTTACGATTTTCTGTTGCACTCACACTGGTACTTACAGTGTCATTCCATTTTGTGTCAATCGTTTTTATCAAGATCTCCAGCAGCTCGCCATTTCTGTATTTTGTTTGGGTGATGCGAGATGAGTTTGTCTTTTATGTTTTGTTCGATTTTTAGTGGATCGTCTGCTAACACTTGTTAATATCTGTTATTCTAATGATGTGTGTTTCTGTTTTTAAAAGTGTATTTTGTCACTGTCGTGTGTGTAAGGCCGCTCTGTACTTGCTTATTTATTTTTGTTTGTGTTTTGTGTTGATTGCTGTTGAAGGCTTGCGCTTAACAACTGTGCCGTACGGTTATGTTTCTGTGAACATAGACGTCTGCTAGCAATCTCTCTCTCTCTCTCTCTCTCTCTCTCTCTCTCTCTCTCTCTCTCTCTCTCTGTGTGTGTGTGTGTGTGTGTGTTACTCTCACTATATTGTGTGTGTTTATATATGATCTTAGTTCATCCTGAAAAGCTCTGTTTATGTGTGTTTTAACAACTTTTTTACGTATTAATTTTTTATTTATATTTATGTATTTAGGTGTTAGTTTCTTTTGAGTGTGTGTGTGTGTGTGCCTGCTTGAGTGAGGGTGCGTGTATGTGTTAATTTATGTAGGTGTGTAGGGGAAGGGATTGTTATTTTGTTTTTATTGTCGCGAGTCTTCAGACGGAACGCGTGGTGCAGTGATTAGCATCGCATATCGCTGTCCTTGCGGTCCCCAGTTAAAATCCTGCTACGGACAAGAAAAATTTATTTCTTTGTATTCACCATTTCTAGAATATTCTCCATGTATTTGTAAGTTCTAGAAAATTCTTTCAATATATGAATAGTGTAGCACTCCAAGCAAGAAGATGTCTGTACTGAGTATATGCTTGGTTTAGCAATAAACGTGTTCTAAGTGAAACGTGTTATGTTCTATTACTCTTCGCTGTCACACTGAAAATCAAATCAACACATACACACAAACAGAAATAAATCGATAAGAAAACAATCAAACAACTTCTTCACACACACACACTCACATGCAGACACGGCGACAAAATACGTAGTTAAAAAAACAACAAATACACCAGTTCAATAACAGACGGACACTAAGATTGCTAGCAGACGATGCACTACAGATCGAACAAAAAGCAAAAGAGAAACGCATCTCTCAATACCGAAACAAGATACAAAAATGGCGAGATGCTGGCGGTAGTAGTATGAGTACAGCAAATAAAATGTGAATCACGTTGACTCTAATAGGAGTTTCAAGTTTATGCAACTAGATCGACAAAGCTAAGCAGCGGTGGAGTAGCCGAGCGGTCCAAATCACCTCGCTGCGGAGCGCGCGGTTGCTCGCCGTGGAGGTTCGAGTCCTCCCTGGGGCATGGGTGTGTGTGTTTGTCCGTAGGTTAATTTACCTAGGTTTAAGTAGCTTGTAAGCTACGGACTGATGACCACGCAGTTTGGTCCGATAGATTTACAGACATTTGAACTTTTTTTTGACAAAGCTAATAAAATATAACGGGAAACACAAAATACAGCAATAAAATATCTTGCGTAGCAGTACACGTAAAGTGCACACACAACTAGTCGGTCTTCTATAGTAGCACTGAGTTTGTGGTTTCTTTCTTGTATAAACACTACAGATTTGACGAAAGAAGTGCATAAGGTGAAAACTGGACCCTAGCTTCGCCATACCTACGCATGTGTACACTAATATTTCTAGCAACTGTACGACAGCAAACACAAAACTCTGTCCTCTTCAAAATATATCTTCACCTATCGGCGAATATTATAGAAACATTCGCTTTGAACAGAAGGAAAGTTCTAGAAGGAGGTGAAGTACTTCTGATTCAAGACAAAAATGCACTTAAACGCAGCACGGGTCCAGAATGTGGTAACTATGCATTAAACCAGCGTAAACAGTAATCAAAGACATGATATCTAAAAGGACGAACAGGTGACTATAGGTTAACACTAGAACGGCGGAAGGGGTCAAAATGACCCCTGCAATACTTTTTTCCTTCATTGTCATTTCAGTTTATTTACTTTCCTAATGAAATCTTATGACTTTTACTAGTTTTTTCTCCTCTTTATGATGATGCATTAGAATTTAAAAAGTATTTATATTTTCTTTGGCATTTCTATCGCTATACCTAGAACGGCGGATGCGGTCAATTTGACCCCAATGTAATTTCCTTCTAAATATATGTAAGTAATCCAACAATGTAGCGGCAACAGTCAGCAGTATTGCAGACTAGTTGCCTGTCATTGTTAAAACTTGGCATGTGTTCGTTCCAGTCTGCCACAGTTTATATCGTGTCATTCTGGTGATAGTTTTTGTCCTCTAAACACGCTTTTGAACATGTATCGTCAGCATGGACTTTCTGATGAAGAAGTGTTACAGCTCTTAGAGAATTCCGAAGTTGAATCGGAAACGGACTTCGCTGATGAAGATGATGATTATGTACCTGAGACAAGTGAAGATGAAGACATAGTGAATGAGGAGCGATTAGTGGAAGAGGATTCACGTGCTGATCTACATCAGTCATCACATCTTTCATCACAGTAGGCACAGTTGGCAGCGTCTACAAAGATGGTTGCTAGGGATGGGACAGCTTCTTTACATCTCTTCAACTTGCTAAGAAACTCTAAGAGAAGAAAACTTCATTAGTTGTTACAATGAACAAGATCCGTCGTGAAATCCCTGATGCAGTAAGGAAGTGCTATGCTGAAATACACTCCATCAGCATCCTGCACCATAGCGGCAACCCAGAATGCACCATGACTGTATACCAAGGAAAGAAGAATAAAAACGTCATTCTTCTGAGTACACTACATTCTGAAGTAGCAATAAGCAAGGAAGGGAAGAAGAAAACTGAAACAGTGACATTCTACAATGCAACAAAGTATGCGGTGGACGTGGTAGATCAAATGACCCGTAAATATACTATAAAGGTTGCATGTAGGAGATGGCCAATGCATGTCTTTTACAACATCTTGGACATCGCGGCAATAAATGCATGGTTCATAAACAACATAGTAACAAACAAGACAATGGAAAGGAAGAAGTTCATACTTCAGCTTGCTAATGTACTCATGGGAATGAAAGAGCAAGAACATCAGGCAAAGGAAGAGGATACTGGACCGAAATCAACTAGAAAGTGGAGGAAGTGCCAAATCAGCCTCTGCAAAGGCAACAAGACCAGCGAAAACTGTGTAAAGTGCCACAAAGCCGTTTGCGGAAAATGTGCGCGTAAAATAGATATCACATGTGCAAGTGCGTCTAGCAGATTCCAGTAACTTGAGAGAAAAGTGATACAAAGGTGTGTGTGGAGCACGTACGAGAGTAATATGGACCAAGTATACTAAATGTGTCTACAAGTTTATACAAATAGGGAACTTGTTACCAGTAGCAGCAATAAATTTGTAAGATATTTCGCTGTTGAAATAAATAATTATTGATTATTATTAATTATGGTTTTTAATAATTATTGTCCCTGCTAGAGAAAAGGTGTGGATTAACAAAAAACACTTATTTAAGTCTAATATGAAAATATTTTATGTGGGGGTCAAAATAACCCCTTTCCGCCGTTTTAGAAATGTCAGAAACTCCGCCGTTCTAGTGTTAACTGCTACGAAGACAGATAAAATACATACTGCTACTGCTAATACACAAATGAAGGTCACAGCTTAAAAGCTCCACAATTAAAATTTATCAAATTAAAACATCTTTTCCATAATGTTTTTTTCATGACTCTACGAAAACCGACTTTGATTAGTGTTTGCAACCACTCTTATTCAGATGATCCATCCGTGCTAATCTTCAGAAGATTAGCAACTTAGCAACTTAATTTTTATCACAGGGAACACCAATGTTACGTGCAATACATTGTAACAAGAATGTGGCATGTAATTCATCAATAATGTAGCAAAGCAGTTATGTATACATATGGTTAGGAAAAAGACGGTGTTCATGTCATGTGATTGTTCTAGTGCTGATCAACAATTTGCACATCTTTCTACAACATTCATTTTCTATAGCTCCCTACATAAATGAAGGAAGATAGAGACGACCTCATGATTTAAAACTAATGCTGAACGCCTTTCTCTTCAAAAATTCTTTTTTACCCTTCGGCCATACTTAAGGTCACATAAATATTGCTATATGACTGTAATTAATTGAAATGAATGGAAGTGTGGAAATATTTCTTGTTTATGAATACTTATTCATGTCCGTTTAATTACGTGAAATTCTATGCATTTCACTACACTGAATAAAAAAAATAGTTGTTCATATAAAGTGAACCATCCCTCATCAACCACAGACATTGCCGGGGTGAGGTGGCTTGCGTGCCTCAGCTATACAGATAGCCATACCGTAGGTGCAACAACAGCGGAGGTGTATCTGTGGAGAGGACAGACAAACGTGTGGTTCCTGAACAGGGCAGCAGCCTGTTCAACAGTTACAGGGGCAACAGTCTGCATGAGTGACTAAGCTGGTCTTGTAGCATCAGCTAACATGGCTTTACCATGCAATTACTCCGAGGGTCTGAAAGACATGCAACTCTAGTGTATGAATAAATGATAATTCAGTTTTCTTCGGATCTACATTTTGGCGTGGACTTCTCAGGAGGCAGTGGTCATCAAGAAAAAGAAAACAGGCATTCTACGGATCGGTGCGTGGAATGTTCTATCCTTTAATCGGGTAGGCAAATTTGAAAAGAGAAATGGATAGGTTAAAGTTAGATATTGTGGGGATCAGTGAAGTTCGGTGGCAGGATGCACAGGATTGCTGGTCAGCTCATTACTGGGTTATAATACAAAGTTAGTTGGTGGAAACTCTGAAGTAGGTCTGATAATAAGAAAATAGGAATGCGAGTATGTTACTATGAACAGCATAGTGAACGCATTATCGCAGCAAAGATAGAAAAGAAGCCAACATCGGCCCCAGTAGTAAAAGTTTATATTCCAACAAGCCTAGCTGATGATAAGGAGAACAAAGAAATGTATGAGAAGATAAAAGAAATTATTCAGACAGTTAAAGGAGAGTAAACTTTGATTGTGATGTTGGACTGGAACTCGGTAGTACAAAAAGGAAGAGAAAGAAATGTAGTAGGTGAATGTGGACTGGGAAAAAGGACTGAAACAGAACTTCTTGTAGAATTTTGTGCAGAACGCAATTTAATCATAACAAACGCATTGTGTAGTCACTATGAAAGAAGGTTATATATGTGGAAGGGACTAGGAGACAATGGGAGATGACACAATGTCTTTATAATGGTAAGACAAAAGTTAACACACCAGGTTTTAAACTGTAAGACATATCCAGGGTCAGATATAGACACTGACCACTTAAGAGACTGCAAAAAGGTAGGAAGTGAAGGAGACGAAATCTGGACATATTGACGGAACCAGAGGTGATTGAGAGTATCAGAGGGAGCATTAGCCAATAATTGTCTGAAATGGCGGAAAGTAATACAATAGAAGAAGAATGGGTAGCTCTGAGAGACAGAGTACTGACTGCCGCAGAGAATAATGTAGGCAGAACGACAAGGCCTGATAGTAACCTTTGGACAACACAGGAGATACTGCGCTCAATTGATGACAGGAGAAAATATAAAAATGGAGCGTGTGAAGCAGGCAAAAGTGAGTAGGGAACACAGTCGACAGAAAAATGAGGTTGACAGGAAGTGCAGACTGGTTAAGCAGGAATGACTAGAGGAGAAATGCGTGACCATAAAAGAGTGTGTAACTAGGAGAACATAGGAAAATGAAAACGATATTTGGAGACAAGAAAAGCAGCGACATGGATATCAAGAACCCAGATGGAAAACCGGAACTAAGGAAAGAAGGGAAAGGTGACAGGAATATATAAGAGGGCGGGGGGGGTCTACACAAAGGAAATAAACTTGAAGGCAGTATTCTAGTAATGGAAGACGAAGTAGAGGAAGATGAGATAGGAGATACGATACTGAGAGTAGACTTTTACAGAGCACTGAAAGATTTTAGTAGAAACAAGGCCCCTGCAGGCGAAGATATTCCGTCCGAACTGCTGATATACTTAGGAGAGCCAGTCATTAAGAAATTGTTCCACCTGCTATGCAAGCTGTATGAGGTAGGGGATATACCCTACCATTTCAAAAAGAATATAATAATTCCAAATACTAAGAAAGCATGTGCATACAAATATGAAAATTACAGAATTGTCAGATTAGTAAGTTACTAGAGGACCCACGCGAATACTTCGCACCGTTAGTGGAACGACAAAAAAGTTGGGAGAAAATGGAACCAAAGTTGAATGTTCACGCATAGCTTTTTTCAGAAGCAATCAATGCAAGTGTTAAAAGCGCAAACGAAAGAGTTAGATCCGATGAGCGTTGTTAGGTCAATAAGAACTGCGTACTTTAATTAGAACCGAAGATACCGTAAAACGAACCGATTAAAAAATTCAATGCAAGGGCAAAAGGATACCGCGTTTGAATAAAAATAAAGGATGGAGAGACTTAAGTTGATTCTGATACTTGATGACAAATCGGCAAATGAATACCTTTCGCTTACAGGAAAATGAAGGAAATCGGTTGGATTAGAACGGCCTGACCGCCTGACTTTAGTTTACAGCAAGGACATCTCGATAAGAAATATACAGAAGGAAATCGCGTTTAAATATAGAGAAAGGAAGGCGAGAGTTATTTAAATTCTGATATTTGATGACATATCTGTGGATAAATACCTTCCGTTTAAAACAAAATTGAAGGAAATCGGCCGGGAAGGTTGGTCTGGCCGACTGACTTTAGTTTTCGTAGATTCTATTAATATAGAAGACGGTTGCAAAATACTAACACGAATAATTGACAGACGAATGGAAAGACTGGTGGGATTCGACCTTATGGAAGATCGGTTTGGACTTAGGAAAAATGTAGGAACACGGAAGGCAGTAAGTACTCACATAACGACTTATCTTAGAAGATAGGTTAAGGAAAGGGAACCGTACGTTTTTAGCAATTGTAGATTTGGAGAAAGGTTTTGAACAATGTTGATTGGAATAGCCTCTTTCAAACTGTGAAGGTAGCAGTGGTAAAATATAGGGAGCGAAGAGTTATACTGAACCTGTACAAAAACCAGACAGCAATTATTAGAGTCTAAGGGCATGAAATCGTCGCAGTGGTTGGGAAGGGAGTATGACAGGGTTGTAGCATTTCCACAATTTTGTTGAATATGTACATTGAGCAAGCTGTGAAGGAATGCAAGGGAAAATACGAAGAGGGAATGGAAGTCCAGGGAAAGGGAATAAAGACTTTGCGGTTTGCTGATGAGATAGTAATTCTGTCAGAGACAGCAAAGGACCTGGATGAGCTATGCAACAGAATTGACAGTGTCTTGAAAGAAAGGTATAAGATGAACATTCACAAGGGTAGTAAAATGTAGTGTCAGAAAATCAGGCGATGCTGAAGCAAGTAGATTATGTAATGAGAAAATAAAAGTAGTAAAGGAGTTTTGTTATTTGGGTAGCAAAATAGCCTCTAAGTGCTGAAATAAATAAGATATAAAATGCAGAATGACTGTGGGAAGAAAAGCGTTTCTGAAGAAGTGAAATTGTTTAAAATGCAGTATAAGCTCAAATGTTAGGAAGTCCTTTCTGAAAGTATTTGTCTGGAGTGAAGCATTGTATGTAATTGAAACGTGGATGATCAGGAGTTCAGGCAAACGATAATAGAAACTTTTGAAACGTGGTGCTACTGATGAATGATGAACGTTGGATGGGTAGATCACGTAAATAAAGAGGAGGTTCGCAAAAGATTGGGGAGAAAAGGAGTTTCTGGCGTATCCTGACTAAGGGATGAGATAGGTTGGTGGGACACATTCTGAGACATCAAGGAATTATCAACTTAGCATGTTAGTAAGTTTGTGGGGCAAACATCGTAGAGGGAGTCCGAGGGACGAATACAGTGAGCAGATACAAAGGGATGTAGGTTGCTGTTCTTATTTTGTGATGAACAGGCTTGCAAATGACAGGGTAGCGTGGAGAGCTGCATCAAACCAGTCTGCGGACTGAAGACCACAATAACTACAACATAATGTGAACAGTAATATGTTTTTTGATTATTTCGTATCAATTAGGAATATCGTTTCGTTTCCCCAAAACATTTAGAAAAATGTCATTATTGTTGCTACCGATAGAAATTAACCGATACTTACCTCCTCCTTTATTGACTGATAAAGTTCGGAAAATGGCCACATCCCTTGTTTTTTCCTTTTTTACATTGTTTTCATTCTGGTGTGAAACGTTTTTATTTGTTTCAATCTGAAGATACGCCCTTAAAAGACCCTGAAGATATTAGGAGTTAGAAAAGCAGCTGCTTTGAACACACAGCCAGCTTTCCAGCAAACTAACGTGCAGTAGATCTTACCCCCAGCCACGTCGCACCATTAGTGTGTGAGCTGTCGTCTCATTCGATGGAATGTCACGTCCGGCAACAGCGAGGTTTCCGGCAGCGATGATTCACAGCTGAGCTGTTCGGCGGCCAGAAACTTCGGCCGAGGTAGCCTGCGCTAATAAAATGGGGTGACTTTAAGCTCGAATTACGTAACGTCTGCTGATCCCGTGGCCGGCGAGAAATACAGGCCTGAGCGCGCACTTCATGCTACGTAAGCAAGGTAGTTCCGAGCCGGCGCGATCGCTAGCCGATTGGCCGGCCGCTGGGGCACTGCCCACTGCGTCATAGCGGGCAGCCACTCAGCTAGCGGAACTACCTTGCTTACGTCGCATGAAGTGCGCGCTCAGACCTGTATTTCCCGTTTGCCGCGTGCTGATCCGTTCTCCGCTTTGTCACTTCTGTTATATGGCATTCCATCACCGTTGCAATATCAAACACAAAGAATATACTTTCGATGACATGTAGGAGAGAGTACTAAATTATCATTCTTGAATGATATCAGAAACCTATAAAACGTCGAACAATTAGCAGATACGTCGAACGTGGGATTAAATAAAGAAAAATCACAAAAGTTTCCCCTCCGACTACTAAATGTATAAACAAATTCAGCCAATGGCAGCGTCACCTGACGAGGAGAGACTGCTAGACATACACACGCACGACGCATGTAGTATAGGTGAGAGTGCTGTCCATGAATAGTATGGAAAAAGTGTGCGATATGAGTTCGACCAACGGCATATTTGATGACTCGGAGGCTCGGAATGAAAGTTTGGAATAACGTACTTGGTTTATTTGACGAGTGCTGTGGTGAGTGTATCAAAAAGTGACGAAGCCAACGGTGAAACAGCGTCCAAACGTCGAGGGGTTAGGCGACAACCTGTCGTTAAAAATGTTTGACGTCCTAACCTTGTGAAACAGGGGCTGTAATTAGTCTATTTTTCATACTAACCTTGTGTTACTGTACCTTTCTCTTTACGCTAATTATTGAAATATGTAACATTTTTCTTTGCAGATCTTAATTTAATTTGATTTCTGTGCCTTTGGGGACACATCAGGGGTGATGGGCTCCTGGGATTGTAGTACATTCTATATTTATATGAAAATTTCGGGATTTTAATGTTTATTGGCAGCTTGGCTGCTAAAAGTGGTTTTACGTGTTGGGCACGGCCAGGTCGCGAAAAGCAGAGACGCTCTTGGGGGTCTCCCCCTCCCACAAACTTTCTCTCGCCTTCGGGGAAGGACGAGTGGGGCTGGCTTGACCTGTTTGGCGCCGACGCTACAGGCGGTGGAGTATGTGGGGCACTTTACAATGCTGGCCCTCGGTTTACGGTGGGCGATAGCGGGAACTGCCTTTTTAGTCATTCGGCAGTTTCGCAAGAGAGAAATTTGCCGGATACACACAATAGCACAGTGCTCTGGGCCCCGGGCTATTTATGGAGACGTATTGCCCTTAGGCGTTATCTAAAAAAACTTCCTAGAAAGCAGCAGAGTTTGAACACAGTTAGTGTGACAAATGGTTAGGTTGAGAGGAAAGCTTTCTGCCCGTCTGGCGCCCTAGGCGTTTGGCTCCAGCGGCCGTATATATAGCACAACGTTAACATTTTTAGGTCGTGTGACCGTAGCTAGGAGTAAGGTGAAATTCCTTGCAGAGCATTCACCCTGGGAACGGTGAAATCCGCGGGAAGCTTTGGTGGCGTGGGCGGAGCCTCTTGGCAGCCACAGAGAACGCGTCCTGATTCGGAAGAGTATTTTGGTATGACGGCTAAACAATTTGTCAACGGCGCTACGCCATCCGATTGGTTTGACTATTAGCCTTTAGCAGATATTGGTGCGTCTTTTCGCGCGTGGGTGTGGCCGCCTGGCACTTGCCGTGAGCTGCAGCAGAGCACGAGGACTCCTGTTTGTGCGTCCGAGGGGTAAGGACCTCGGAAGACAATCTCTCGTGTCTGAGCATCCGAAGTGTACAGACCTCGCTAGTCTCCTGTTTGAGCGTCCGAAGTATACGGACCACGGGAGACACGGAATACTCCGTTTAGATTCGCGGGGAGGACATCGTCTTAAACGGTCCTCTGGTTAGAATTGTGTGTGATTCCGAAGATTCTGACCTTGTAGAACTTGTGTTTACTTCGCGGACGTTACATTGAACTGTGGTTACGCTGTGAGCGTCCACAGTTTAGTTTTCGTTTTGCTAGAAGTCTCTATTTGAGCATTCGCGCCTTTGTGAATCGGGCACTGTTTTTACAGATCTTATTACGCAAGTGACTGATCCATTTGTGCCAAGTGGCCTTTGTGTCACCTATGCAAAATATTGATTAGTCTACTAGCGTGATATAATCGCACAGCAACTGCCTAGCGACGCCGACGCCAGTGGCGCTGTGTTAAGTTACATGTCGACCCTGCTTCACAAGTCGCAGCAATTACGGTCGGATAAAAACTTCGCCGGCCGTGGTGGCCGAGGTGACTGAGGCGCTCCAGTCACGGTCAGCACGGCCACTACGGTCGGGGGTTCGAATCCTCCCTCGGGCATGGATATTTGTGCCGTCCTAGTTCGTAAGTAGTTCATAAGTAGTTTGTAAGTTTAGGGACTGATGACCGCGTAGTTAAGTCCCATAAGCTTAACAAACATTTGAACATTTGAACATAAAAACTTCAGCTCATCCGCTCCCACCGCCTGCTGCCTGCGAGCCTGAGACGCTGCCGTCAATGATCATCTGTGTGGGTAAGGTGACGCACTTGCTGGAGGGTTATATGAATGAGCCTTGTTGGATACTGTCCCTTATTTTATTATTTTGAGATCTGCCTATTTACTTTGGGGAGCTTAGGGCTAACGATAATTTCAACCCCCTGTGTAGCCAATCTAATAGCATTCTGTTTTGCAAAACCTCCGACCTTTGACTCAGCCAGTCATTTTTGTGTCTCAATGTTTTAACATTTCTAAAAGATTGTGTGAATACCATTATCTGTTTTACACGATACGAAATGCCATCTGAATGTTTAATTACAATAAATTGATTTTGAGCAGATCGTCTTTCATTTAAGAACGTTCCTTTGTCACTATTTTGGAGGGGAAACAGAATCGTTAGAGGATAATGCACGACCGCATGTTGCAGGTCCTGTGCGGGCCTTCCTGGATACGGAAAATGTTCAGCTGCTGCCCTGGCTAGCACACTCTCTAGATCAAGCACACTAGATATACGTCACGTAACTCCCGAGTGCTCAATCTCCCCATGCTCACATTTAAACACGTTTTACCAAATGTTCAAATGTTTGTAAATGTATGGGACATCATTGATCATCAGAACGCAGACTAACAAGCTGCAACGGCGAGCTATCGCGTGCTCTGCAGCAAGGCTCCTTATAGCTCTCGCCCACTACACCGTGGCTATATTTTACATAAAACGATAACATTCATCGTCACGCATTTCCGTTATACATTCCCTCTCTTTATAGCCAGTTGACACAAGGAAATATATTTGAATCAGTATTTTGAAAAAGATTAATATTACATCTGGTCCACTAGTATCAGCCAAAATAATTTGTATGTAAGTAATTTTGATAAACTTATATTTTCTTTATATTTCACCTCTTGTGAACATACATTAATTGAATCCCCCAATTATGTTTCCGGATTACAGGAAAATTATGATTTTACATAAATTTCTGCATTTGTAAAAATATCCTAAATATTGAATCTAAACTTTCGGAGAGTATTTCTATTAATATCAATAGCGTATGTGTGAGGTATAAAATCAATTAGATTATATTTTTAATTAGTTTTAGGATTCGTAACTAGTGTGAGAATCTGTAATGTCTGCCAACAACTCGATGAAATGCCACAGTGTACATCAACATGTTATGATGATGAGAGAGATGAAAATGAGAGAGAGAGAGAGAGAGAGAGAGAGAGAGAGAGAGAGAGAGAGAGAGAGAAGACACTTATCTCGAATGTATGTAAACCAATTTGAACAATATGCTACGGTCATCAGTCCATAAACTTACAGTCTACTTAAACTAACTTACACTAAGGACAACACACACACACACATTCACACGCGCGCGCGCGCTCCCGTGGAAGCACTCGAACCTCCGGCGGGAACGGTCGACCAGTTCGTATCATGACGCCTTAGACCACGCGGCCATTCCAAGTGGCGACACTTATCTCACCCGCTCCAACCAACACACTGGAAGGGAAGAGAAATAGAAGAGGCACAAAGAGAGAATTGGATGAAGGGAGAAAGAATGGTAGAAAGAGGGAAGAGAGAGGTGGAGGAGGAGAGGAGTGGACAGAGAGGGGGAAGTAGATTGACATAATGTGGAAAAAAATACTTTGCGGAGGGCAGTTATAAGTCTTCGGCTCTAGAATCTTCAAACTACCTGGCAGATATATTTACACAGAAAAAGGACAAACAAAACATTAATTTAGCTTACTTTAAAGTAATTGATTTTTTTTTTAGGAAATACTCTTTTATTTATCTTTCCAATCCTTACAGATAGTCATAGAAACTCAAAGCAGGGCACTGATTTCATTGACGTTTTTTCTTGGTGCGTCTATTAAGGAATTCTTTAATTTACTTTCTCGTTAATTTTATATCAGACTTACCTACAGTGACAGGGTTTAACTAGTATGCTGTTTCTAGTTTCTAGCAACAAGTTCCAAACCTATTACCAAAATAAAAGCAAAATTGGATCATTAAAATATATTGTAGTGCTTTATTGTTTGGTAGCAACCAAGAGGTAAAAACAAATATAATATCTATTCGTCGTTAAGAGAGTTTATCGACCTCTAGCAAACCTTAAGTGAAGAGTTATTTTACACATCTAGCTGATTTAAACACCGTCTGGTGACTTAAAATTTTATGCAGCGGCAACATTGATGCTACCGATCAGTACACGGGAGTTCGCATACCAACTTGTAAATTACATATAACATTGTTCGATAGAAAGAAATTAATGTGAAAAACGACAGTCGGACAAAAACGAAACTTTGCAAAGAATATGACGTCTACTAAATTATACAGTTTGGTATTAAATTAGGTTCTGTGACATTCTAAAAACACGTGGTTGACTTTTATATATCCACACTATAAAGAAACTACAAAGCTTTTACGTAGGTAAAATCAGTTCTTGATGCATAAACCGATGTGACGCTCACGGTTTTCCTGTCAAGTACCTACCTAATCTAGGCATAGATACGAACAACATTTTTTTCCTTTTACAAATTTTTAATAATCTAGCAAAGATACTCACAAACATTTCATTGTTAGTCAATGGCACACTCGTGATTATTATTCAGAAGAGTGCACTATCCAACACAATACCAACAAAATTTTTAAGTGCGTCGTTGTTGGCGTGGTGGCAGCTGGCCAGCGAGATACTTCCTTGAAGTGGATGTGAAAATAAGGCTGCTGTCTATGACAGCATGAGCGTGCGGGCCTAACTAAGTGGAATGCTGTTTTTACCGGTCGGTTTCGCCAATATTTGTGAAGAGACAGTATTTGCCAAAATGTTTTCTCTTTTACATAACTCATTTAATTGTACTACACTTCTATTTCTTTCCTTCGAGGAGCACGATTTTTTCAAGACTTCATTCTCTGTCACTTCGCAGAAAAATTTGGAATTTCATAAAATAAGTCCTAACTTGATTCTAATTGACAATAGCATATATGTAGGCATAGAAACTCCAGGGGGATGGGGGGCAGTTGACTTTGTTAATTTTTGTTTTTGTGAACACCAATGTGTCGTTCCCTGCAAAATAACAAGAATGTGACGTGTAATTGATCAAGAACATATCAAAAGAGATTCAGTCTATAGATGCTTACGAAGGAGCTTACGTAATGATGACACTCAAGAATGTTAATGCGAAGCATCTTGCCTTTTTTAAAATTTCAGTGAAAAGAAATCTGCTCTGTATGACACAGATGGCAAGAAAGCCTGTCACGGGAAACATTCAGACACTATATATATATATATATATATATATATATATATATATATATATATATATATATATATATATATATATATTACCTCTACGTCTTGGAGACACTGCAGCGTTTGCACAAGTAACATTATCAAACACTAATTGTCCTGTCTAGGCCTTTCGTGTTGTTAATTCACGATTCTGAGAGAGGACTTTATTAAACAAACAGAATATTCTTATACTGACATAAAAGTGTACTTAGTCCCTTGGGAGATTGTGATTAAAAACATAAATTTGTTTCAAGGGCAATAGCATACATTCAGAGACGAAATAGAGCATTGGTATTTATGTTAAGAGAATATTCTAAAGTAGTGACAAAATAATTGTGTATTTCTCTACAACATTCTTTTCAACCGTTCTCTGGGAAAATGATTGATGTTGCAGCCGACCTTATGTTTCCATCTCACGTATAAGGATTCTCTGATCCTAAAATCCATATATACCATTCATTTAAATCAGAGATCTCATGAAGTTTGTTAAACGACTGTAATTCAATGCGAGGCAAAAACATTGTATAGATAATAATAGTCTACTCATGTCCGTGTAGTTTTATTAAATTAATTACATTTCTCCAATGAAGAAAAATGAGATTATAGTTCCTACTGATAGACCATAACCGATAATTCCCTCCTTCTATACTCACTGTTTAGCTTTGGAAAAATGCATCATCTCATAATGTGCATTATTTATTATTCTTAATGATTTATTACCATTGGTATTGTTACTAGGGCATAAAATAAGTAAGAAATTCATTAGCCAGGTAATTTTGTTTTTATAAGATGAGGTTAAACGCTGTAGTATATCATAACAAGCTTTCATGTACACTGAGCTCCAATGATGTCAAACAAATAACATGAACTTTAATCAAATGATAATGAAATATTTTGGCTATGTAATACATTAAGACTCGAATTCTTTTCACAATTCTAATTTTTGTTATTTTCATTCAATCTGGGGTACAGCGTACACATTGGCTTAAATCAGAAGATATTAAGTAGAGGGGCTGTCGTGTGATTCAGCGGAATGTCACGTCCGCCGACGTTGCGTTTCTGGAGCAGCGGTGATTCACAGCTGAGCTGCTGGGCAGCGGCGTGCTTGGGCAGCGGTAGCCTGCGCTGATAAGGCGGAAGGCCTCCACACTCGCCTACGTCGCGTCTGCTGCTCCCTCCTCTGCTTTGTCATTTCCGCTGTTTGGCTGTCGCAAGCCAGAGTACCAGTGTCACAGTAGCAGACACAAAGAAACTAGTTTTGGGAACACATATTAAAAACCACTTCGTATTTATTCTGATATGACGTCAGATACACACGAATATTTCCTAAGACCAATGAAAGACACAACTGGATCCCTCTCGGGTCAATGAAAAATTTTAAACAATTTTAAAGTCATTTTTCAGTATTACATTTACCGTTTATTGAAGTAGTCATTCGTAGGTTACGAAAACTATTTTTCCACTTTCAGCATGGAATGGAGCTGTGATTCTACATCTCTGATGTTAATGTGCTTTTTCTTGTAACCTAGAGAGCTTATAAAGGTAGTTGACTTTACTGTTACCGCATTGGTTATACTTAGCTAACACGATTGGCTATATTTTACCGTTACTTTTGAATTCAGTTGTTGTTGTTGTGGTGCTCAGTCCGAGGACTGGTTTGATGCAACTCTCCACAATACCATATCCTGAGCAAGCCTCTTCAACTCCATATAAGAACGGCAACCTACATCTGTCTGAATCTGCTTACTGTATCCATCTCTTGGTCTTCCTCAGCGGTTATTACCCCACACTCTTCCCTCTAATGCTAAATTCACAATTCCTTGATGTCTAAGAATGTGGCCTACCAATCGATCCCTTCTTTCAGTCAAGGTACGCCAGAAATTTCTTTTCTCCCCAGTTATGTTCAGTACCTCCTCATTAGTTACGTGATCCACCCACCTAATCTTCAGCATTCTTCTGTAACACCACATTTCAAACGCCTCAATCCTCTTCCTGTCCGCACTGTTTATCGTCCATGTCTCACTCCCATACAAGGCAACACTCCACACAAATGCCTTCAGAAAGGTCTTCATTAGGCTTAAATAAATATTCGATGATAACAAATTTCTCTTTTTCAAGAACGCTTTTCTATCCATTACCATTCTGCATTTTATATCCCCTGTACTGCGACCATCATTCGTTATTTTACTGCCCAAGTAACAAAATTCATCTACCTCCATTATTGTTTCGATGCCTAATCTAATTCCTTCAGCGTCACCTGATTTTCTTAGACTGCACTCCATTACCCTTGTTTTGCTCTTCTTAACGTTCATCTTATACGCACCTTTCAGCCCACTGTCCATTCCGTTCAACTGCTCCTCCAGGTCCTTTGCTGTCCTGACGTAATTACTATGTCGTCGGCAAAACGCAATGTTTTTAATTGTTCACCCTGAACTTTACTTCCTTCTCCAAATTTGTCCTTGCTTTGCTTTATAGCTTGCTCAATGTACAAACTGAATAACATTGGACAAAGGTTACAACCCTGTCTTACTCCCTTCCCAACCACTGCATCCCTTTCATGCCCTTCAACTCTGACAAACGCTGACTGGTATTTGTACAAGTTGTAAATAACCTTACGCTCCCTATATTTTACTCCTGCTTACTTCAGAACTTGAAAGAGTTTATTCCAAACAACATTGTCGAAAGCTTTCTCCAAATCTACAAAAGCTAGAAATGTAGGTTTGCCTTTCCTTAATCTATCTTCTAGGATAAACCGTAAAGTGAGTATTTCCTCCCGTGTTCCTAGATTTCTCCTGAACCCAAACTGATCTTCCCCGAGGTCGGCTTCTACCAACTTTCCATCCTTCTGTAAATAATTGGTGTTGATACTTTGCAACCATTACTTATTAAACTGATGGTTCTATAGTTTTCACACCTGTCTGCGCTTGCTTTCTTTGGAATGGGGATTATTACATTTTTCTTAAAGTCTTAGGGTACTTCGCCAGTCTCATACATCTTACACACCAGGTGAAACAGTTTTGTCATGGCTGGTTCTCCCAGAGGCTTCAGTAGCTCTGAGGAAATGTCATCTACTCCAGGGGCCTTATTTCGACTTAGGTCTTTCAGTGCTCTGTCAAATTCATCTCTCAGTATAATATCTCCGATTTCATCCTCATCTACATCTTCTCCCCTTCCTACAATATTGCCTCTAAGTTCATTTCCTTCGTAGAGCCTCTCTATATGCTCTTCCCACCTTTCAGCTTTCCTTTCTTTGCTGAGAACTGGTTTTCCATCTGTGTTCCTGATATTCATAGAGCTGTTTTTCTTATCTACAAATATCTCTTTATTTTCCTGTAGACTGTACCTATTTTTCCCTTATTTATAGTTTCTTCTACATCCTTGCATTTGCCTTATAGCCACTCCTGCTTTGTCATTTTGCATTTCCTGTCAATCTCATTTCTTAGTCGTCTGTACTCAATTTTGTCTGTTTGATTTACTGCATTTTTATATTTTCTCCTTTCATCAATTACATTTAGTATTTCCTGTGATATCCAAGGAATTTTAGTAGGTCTTACCTTCCTACCTATTTTGTCCTCTGCTGCTTTCACTATTTCATCTCTCAATGCTACCCATTCCTCCTCTACTGTTTTATTTTCTCCTGTTTCTGTCAATTGTTGCCTAAAGCTACCTCTGAAATTATCAACAACTTCAGGTTCCTTCAGTTTATCCAGGACCAATCCCTCTATTTTCCTACCTTTCTGCAGTTATTTCAGTTTCAGCCTACAATTCATGACCAATAAGTTATGGCCAGAGTTTATATCTGCCCCTGGGTAAGTCTTACAGTTTAAAACATGGCTCCGAAATCTATGTCTTACCATTATAAAATCTATCTGGTATCTCCCGGTGTCTCCTGGTCTCTTCCACGTATACAAACTTCTTTCGTGATTCTTAAACCAGGTGTTTGTTATAACTAAATTATGTTCCGTGCAAAATTATACCAGGCGGCTTTCTCTTTCATTCTTTTTGCCTAGACCATATTCACCTACTATCTTCCCTTCCCTTCCTTGTCCTACTGTCGAATTCCAATCTCCCATAACAATTACGTTTTCCTCTCCCTAAACCGCCTGAATAATTTCCTTTAGCTCCTCACATATTTCTTCGATTTCCTCATCATCGGCAGAGCTAGTTGGCATATAAACCTGTACTACTGTGGTCGCTGTTGGCTTCGCATCTATCTTGACTACGATAATGCGATCACTGTGTTGCTCATAGTAGTTTACCCGCGTTCCTATTTTTTATTCATTATCCGACCTATTCCTGTAATACCCCCAACTGATTTTGTATTTATAATCCTGTACTCACCTGACCAGAAATCCAGTTCCTCTTTCCACCGAACTTCACTAATCCCCACTATATCTAATTTCAACCTATCCTTTTTAAATTTTCTAACTTCCCTACGCAATTAAGGGATCTAAAATTTCACGCTCCGATCCGTAGAATGCCAGTATTGTCTTTCAGTACCAGCTCGATTTTTCTATTTATAAACATTTTGTGATATTTACACTGATCAGGCAGAACGTTATGGCAACCTACCTACTATCGCTATAAACCCGTACAGGCGATTGCAGTTCGACCAGACGTGAAATGTTGCTAGTGAGACACTCGCAAGATGTAAGCAAAATCATTGAGAGTGCTATTCGTGCGTAGAATGGAAAAAAGACCGCATTGTCTGTCTCAGTTTGGTCAAGGGCTTGGTGGGGACCCGGAGGCTCGGCATCTACATCTATAAACATACTCTTCAAGTCACATTGATGTGCATGGCAGAGGGTTTATCGAACCGCTTTTATGATATTTCTCTACAGTCCCATTTTCTGATAGCTCGAGGGAAAAAGCAACACCTAAATCGTCCGTTTTCGATCTGATTTCTCTTATTTTGTTTGGATGATATTGTCTTCCTATGTAGGTGGGTGCTAACAAAATATGGTCGCATTTGGAAGAGAAAGTTATAGAAAGAAATTTCGCAAACAGATCCCGTCGCAAAGAGTACCGCCTTTGTTTTAATGATTTACATCCCAACTCGTGCATCATTTCCGTGTCACTCTCTCCCCTATATCGCGATAGTACAAAACGAGCTGCCCTTCCCTTAACTTTCTCTAAATCGGCTGCCAGCCCCACTTCATGGGGATCCCACAATGCGCAACAATATTCCAAAATAGGACAGACGAGTGTGGCGCGGGCAGTTTCTTTAGTAGAATTGTTACATCTTTTAAGTGTTCTGCCAACGGAACGTAGTCTTTGGTTCGCTTTCCCTACAATATTTTCTATGTGTTCTTTCCAATTTAAGTTGCTTGTAATTGTTACTCCTAGGTATTTAGTTGAATTGACGCCCTGTAGGTTTGTGTGATTTATTGTGTAACGTAAATTTAACGGATTTATTTTAGTAGTCATATGGATGACCTCACACTTCTCATTAAGAGTCAATTGCCATTTATTGCACCATGCAGATATCTTTTATAAATCATTTTACAGTTGCTTTTGATCTTCTGTTGACTTTACTAACCGATAAGTGACAACATCATCCGCGAACAGTCTACAGCCGTCGTCACACGGGACGTGTTGTGCCAACGTGGCGCAGGCCGGACGTGCTGTCTGCCTAGCTACAGCTCGCTACATCCCACAGAACGTGCTGCTCATCGTGATTTGTGATACTCTTCCAGAATTTTTATTTCAAGAAGCACAAAGACGGTACAATTATCCGAATGCGGTTGAGAATGATAACGAAATGTACGACAAATCACTTTTGGCAAAATTCTTTAAAAAACTGTCAACGGTGAAACACATCATCTGCACCTGCCTCAAATGTCTTGCTCTTGTATTTCCGTTTTATACGTTGTACATTATCGTAGATAATAGGTTCTGACCAATACATTTTACTTGTTCATACACGCGGGTCAACGCCTCAGCTCGACAATGGTCGTTGTGATAATTTTTGCTTTTAGTATTGTACGTAAACACAGTTCCTCCTTCACTGCATCTGTCCATAACCACGTGCTAGCCATGTTCTCTTTGCTCTGTGAAACTGAACTATTCCAACACTGTATTGAACTTCAACATAATTCAAACACCAATGGGAAACCCGACTGACGTACGGTACTGTCTTGAATTTTAATTGTTCCTGTGCCGTATCACGAAAACTCAACAGATTCTCTCGTGGACAAAGTTCATTCTTGTTTCTAATAAATAACGTCGAATATCGGATATTATATTGTATTAAAGTAACAAATAAGTTACATAAACCTTAATTAAACCAAACCGTTAAAAATATCTGCGAGAGTGTAGATTCAGACCTGTTATTTACATCTCTTTTCCTCCACAAGTAATATCGGATATTATAATTAAATTAGCAAACAAGAACCAGAAATGTTAAGGAGATCAAAAAGGAAATAATAAAATTTATTCGAAATTACGCGGACGCGAACCTTGTTCGCCTGCAATCTCTTCGCAACAACCTGCGATGCTACCAACTACGCTTTTTCTGCACTCTTGTAGAGGATTCTGTCTTTAGGTATACTACACATCTAAAACATGTTGTAATATTTACGTATGACAAAGCATCACAAAGACACATGTTTGTTACAGTGGCGTTATATCGCAACAAAGGAACGATATTCTTTCACATTATAACACTGACACGCGGTAAATACGAGAACCTTTAAAGCTATGAAAATGTTGTGTCTAGTAATTTATTGTAACAAATCCTATCTAAAATGACGTTATCAAAAGTTCCTCAATATTCTGACGCTTTAAAAAACATTATATCTATACGTCGTAAGCTACAACGAAAGAAGGTACGAAATACGGTGTTCCATTTGCAATATGGCGGCTCGAAAGTTCTGCTTGTCACGTGAAAATAAGGTCGCTTCTCATTGGCCACGTTCCACTCCACGAAGCAAAAATCTAAGATGCCACATCCTTCATTCCACGCTTCGCAGGATAGTGGAACTTAGAATTCCACGCTGAGGCGTTACACCTCCTTCTCCAGGTGCGCTTCCACGTCCCATGAGAGGACGACGGAAGGGAGCTACTCAGATTGTCTCCTAAATCGTTTATAAAAATAAGGAACAGTCGGGGCGTATAACACTTCCCTGGGGAAACCATATGTCACTTCAGTTCTACTCGATGACATTCCGTCAATTACAACGTACTGTGTCCTTTCTGACAGGAATTCACGAATCCGATCGCACAATTGTGACGATATTCCGTATCCACGCAGTTTGATTAGAAGACGCTTGTGAGGTACAGTGTCGAAAGCCTTCCTCAAATCTAGAAACACGGAATCTATTTGACATCCCTTGTCTACAGCACTCATCACAACATGTGAGTAAAGAGCTTGCTGTGTTTCACACGAATGATACTTCCTGAATCCGTGTTGACTATGGGTCAATAGGTAGTTCATAATATTTGAGGAAAGTATATGTTAAAAAATCCTGCTGCAAAGCGTCGTCAATGATATCAGCCTGTAATTTAGCGGATAACTTCTATTGCCTTTCTTGAATATTGGCGTAACCTGTGCAACCTTCCAGTCTTTGGGTACGGAACGTTGAGTGAGCGAGTGGTTGTATATGATAACTAGGTGTGGGGCAATTGCATCGGCATACTCTGAACGGAAACTAATTGGTATACAATCGGGACCGGGAGACTTACTTTTGGTAAGTGATTTAAGTTGCTATAATGCACCAGGTGTATCAACTTCTAAATTTTGAATGCTGGCAGCTGTTCTTGATACGAATTCCGGATTATTTGCTTCGTCTTCTTTCGCAAAGGGGTTTCGGAAGTATGTGTTAAGCTGTTCCGCTTTAGCATTACTGTCACTATCGCGTACTGAGGGTATTGATTGTGTTTCACCGCTAGTATACTTGAGATACGACCAGAATTTGTTAGGATTCTCAACCAAATTACGAGACAGGGTTTCGTTGTGGAATTTATAATAAGCTTTTCGTACTGAAGTTCGAGTTAAATTGCGAGTCTTGGGGATTTTGTGTCCGTTTATAATTGGCATTCTTTTTATTTGCTTACCGCGGTGAGTCAGACCCCTCTTTTGTCAATTTGTTTGGTATAAATTTTTAAATAGTTGTCGATATTATTTCTTTGAACGTAAGTCACACCTGATCAACACCAACATTGTTAGATTAGAAAGACTGGAATCCGATATTTATTTCCGCTACAACAACTCTGTGTTCACTAATTCCTGTGTCTGTTTTGATACTCTTTATTAGCATCGGATTATTTGTTGCTAATAAGTCAAGTATATTTTCACAACCATTTTTCTAGTGGCTTCATGAACTAATTGCTCGAGATAATTTTTGGACAATGCGTTCAGTACTATTTCCCACGATGTTTTATGCTTGCCTCCGCTTTTAAACATGTATTTTTGCCAACAAATCGATGATAAGTTAAAGTCGCCACCAAAGAAAATTGTATGCTTGGGGAACGTTTTTGAAATTTGGTCCAAGCTTTCTTTGAACAGTTCTGCAATCAAATCATCTGAGTCAGGGGGTCGGCAGAAAGAGTCATTTATTTATTCTTTGTTGTTGTCAGGTATAACCTCTACCCCTACCAACTCACATGGACTATCTACTGCAATTACGCTTCAAGATAAACCGCTTGCGATAGTAAAAAATACGTTAACATCTATATCATTCAATCTATCCTTTCTGAACACCATTTGCCCGTTAGTAAAAATTTCAGCTGAACGTATCGCCGGCTTTAGTGTGTTTCTGGTACCTATAATGATATGACATTCAGTACTTTCTATTAGCGCTTGGAGTTCTGGTATTTTCCCAACACAGCTAAGACAATTTACAACTGTTAGATAACGGTTTTTATACCTGTGTTCTTCCTATCTTTCACCTGTATCCTTTGAGATTTCTGTGCGTTCCCGAGGCCCTCTAACCTAAAAAACCACCCAGTCCACGTTACACAGACCCCGCTACCCGTGTAACGTTTCCTGGGTGTAGTGAACTCTTGACCTATTCAGCGGAACCCGGAACCTCACCACAGTGCAAGTCGAGGAACCTGCAGGCCACACGGCCGCAGAAGCGTCTGAGCCTCTGATTCAGACCCTCCACTTGACTCTGTACCAGACGTCCGCAGTCGGTCCTGTCAATTATGCTGCAGGTTTTGAGCTCTGCTTTCATCTTGTAAGCAAGAAATGCAATCTCTACCTCTGCAGATAGCTTCTTATGCTTATTTCAAAACAAATTAAAGACAACGAGAAACAAATAGAAAGATGTACAGTATACATTATTATCTATGCCACAGCTTGCGATTCCTAAATCTGCGATGGCAATCACAAGCTGGAATATCTGCATGTTTCATTTTAAACATACAGAATGCGTACGTTTTATTATGAATTGAAATCCTTTCAAACAATAGCTCATTCTTTCTTCTATGATTATCTCCTCTTTTTCATCTATCGCCACATCTCACCCTCCCCCATCTCACCTTCTCCGCCACCACCTCTATCAGTCTATCTACTTCTCCCCCATCTACGAAAATTTATACATTATAAACTGATCAGCAAGAACATGATGACCGCCTAACTAATAAAGTAATAAACGCAACAACTTGCGATCTAGACTGTCGTATTTTAATTACTTAAACATATTTAAGATCGCTGTTTCCGAAAATGCTTTCAAAAATGACATAACTAGTAGCGTGAATGTACACCTATGGAAATAACACCAGCGGCGAGGCGTCTTCGCAGGAAGAAAAAAGGCATTCGTACGTTTCAGGAGATAGTTGGCCCATAGTCTGGACACGCTAATTACCTAATTCCAGTAAATCCCTGGCACAGGAGGGGAGCGATGACATCTGACTGCCAGTCACTGACATCCAGGATCAATGCGACAGGGTTCAAATCTGATAAGATGTGAAGGGAGAGGCAGCACATGAATTACAACTGTTCACTGTGTTCCTCGAAACACTGCATCACACTCCTGTCCTTGTAACGTGGCGCATTATTTTGTTGAATAAAGACAATGCGGTTTGGAAACATGATCGTTATGGACGGATGTACGTGGTCTGTAACCGGTGTACGATACTTCTTGGCCGTCATGGTGCCTTGCACGAGCTCCAATTTGATGCATGGATGTCCATGCCGTTGTTCCCTAGAGCATAACTTAACCGCCGTCAGCTTGTCTCCATTCGGCAGTACAGGTATCAAGTAGCAGTTACCCTGGAAGAAGACGGATTCGCAAGTTCCGATCGGCATGATGAACAAGGCATTGCGGTTCGCCAGACCACGCAACGCTCTTCCACTGTACCAATGTGCAGTGCCGATGGTAACGCTCTCATTTCAGTCGTAGTCACCGACGTCGTGGTCTTAACATTGGCACATGCATCGGTTGTCTGTTGCATAGGACCATCGCCAGGAATGTTTGTCGCACCGTGTGTTCATACAAATGCTACTCTTCCCAGCAAATAAGTCAGATGTTAATTCCAACAGAGTTCGCTGCCAGTTCTGTTCTATCATTCTGCCCAGCCTACGATGTCCGTCATCTGTAAAGTGGGGTGGCCTCCCAAACCTTCTACGTTCGGACATGGCTTGGCGTTGATTTCGTGGCTGGTTGAAGATACTCATCAAGCACTCTTGGAACGCCAGACAAGTCGTACCGTTTCCGCATGCTTGTGCCTACTCTACAGGCTACCGCCTGCTAGCCCGCCGCAGCACGTGATAGCCATGCTGGCCCATTCGACCGCCAGTCCGCCTCAGCTCTTCCAGCTCGCGGCAGACACCTGGCCGGCTCGCTCAGCCAACACCGTCTAGATATAAGGCCTCACGACAAGCCCGTGTCACGTCACAGCGATAGGCTGCCCTCGCAAGCTCACTGGCTGGCCGCAGGGGGCACAGCCCACTGCCTCGTAGCGCCATCCACTGAGCTTGCGATGGCGGCCTATCGGTGTGACGTGACACTGCTTGTCGTGAGGCCTTGTATCTAGACGGTGTTGACTCTGGCCAGCGAGCAGGGCCGGCGCAAGCCCAAGTGCCGCCCTGTGCAAGCAGATAAATTGCCGCCCCCCCTCCCCACGGTATTTTTTTTCGAAACGTTTGTGGAATTTCATTTAAACAAATCTATAGGAAATGTCAGCAATCAATCCCAATTTTTGTTTTTACTTTTCAGATCTACCTAGGTTTCGACCGCTGAGTGGCCAGTCTCAAAACCTTTTAATATGTGCTTACATGTAAACCGCCAGGTTGACAGTTACGTTCAGCATGACGGTATAGATGTAAACATAAAGCCATCCCAAAATATATGTAGCTCTGGAAGATAAAAACAAAAAATGCGACTGATTGGTTACATTCTCTACAGATTTGTGCAAAACAGTCCTGGGCACCAGCTCAAAAGTAGATTCAAACCTGATGGACGAAACATAGCTAATTTTAACAAGCCTTGTGAATTTACGTAAATTTTCAAATATGTGTGAAATCTTGTGGGACTTAACTGCTAAGGTCATCAGTTCCTAAACTCACACACACTACTCAACCTAAATTATCCTAAGGACAAAAACACACACCCATGCCGGTGGGAGGACTCGAACCTCCGCCGGCACCAGCCGCACAGTCCATGTCTGCAGCGCCTTAGGCCGCTCGGTTAATTCCGCGCAGAAGGAACTTACAAAATTAACGTAAATAAACATTTTTCAATTTTTGTGAACTGATAATGTATTCAACGGAAAACCGTATACAGTAAATAAATGTTGGCAAAGTGAAAGTGTGCGAGTAGTATTGTCAAACAAAAGTGCCGGTCAGAGTTTGTTGTTCATGCAGGCGCAAACAGCGGTGTCATGGCTCAAAAACCAAAACGTTTGACTATCACTCAGAAACGGACAGCAAAATACGTCGAAACCCAACTTATGCCAGTCTTACTGCCAATGTCTTTATCCCTTGTAATTACTCGCTGCGTATTTACCCATTGTAGGTGTTGGACATGTTTAACTAGTAATGTTCAACCATTTTTATCCACAATGCGGGAAGAATAATAACAGTCGGAAACTGCCATTTAAGGGCTTAGCAAAATTGCTTGAGGCTTAACACATATCGCAGTATCGAACATTGCATCTGAATTTCCAAATTAGATTTCGTCTTCTGTAATATTAGTTGCGAGGCGCGTAACAGACTGGCAACGCTCCATAAGAATACTGGCGTGTACGCTAGGTTGCTCCCTCCACTCCGTTCCTCCGGCATAACACGACTGTGCTGCCACAGCCCACAGTGGCGAGGTAGAAATCAGTCCTCCTCCCTCCCTTTATTCAACAGGAGCGGCCGGCAGGTAGTCGAAGCGCCATGCCACAGTTCCCAAATCCGCTCCTTCCCAGGCTTAGTTTCGAATCCCCTCTTGAGCATGAATGTTGAGTTTATCCTACAAAAATATAAAAAAGGAGTGGGGGCGTCAGATTTGCCGCCCCTCCCCCTCGTAAAGTGCCGCCCCGTGCGGCCGCACGTTTCGCACGTGCCTTGCGCCGGCCCTGCCAGCCAGCCCGGCCTTCTCACAGCTAGCGAGCCGCAGCTAGGCTCAGGCCACAAAACACAAATCACGCAGTGCAGCACATTTCTACCTAAATACTAGCCCAATTTATGTTTTAACGTTTAAAAGAACTAACTACTTTTAAGTTGGTTGTCAGTGTGAATCATACATTACCAACTTTTAAAAGGAGCATCGGATGACTCGGTATGCATTTGTTAGTTTGTCTGACTGTCTTTCAGGTTACACCAAACAACTTCCCACCATTTTGAGTCTTCGAAACTTTCTTTTCATTCTTTTCATTTTGCATAGGGAATGTCATCATAAAATACATGACAATCAACTTGAATATGTGCTTTCAACTCTTACACATGCATCCACTTGAAACGTTTTATTTTTCAATCTTGCTGTATGCAGAGGATTAAATTCTGAAATCACTTGGATAATTTTTGGTCGTCTTGATAATGGCAAATATTCGGCGTCGAAATTTGTGAATTTGTGTTAAATTCAGTAATCCCATTGGAATTGTGTTTGAATTCTCTAAGATAATGAACTATTCTGTCGTTAGAGTTTTTGATGGTCTAGTAGAGTCGTATGCTGTTGTTTCTTTCAGACAGTAATTTCTTAAAAGGGTATAGTTCAGAAACCTGCTCTGTAGGGGAATGGATATTTTCTAGCTTTTGTTGTCCCCTGAGCATATTGACGTTGGAGGAATATTTCTCTAAATGTCTTCTTGTTTTTGATCATTTTTGGTTTAGAATTGTGTCCATTGTTGAATGTACACTATCGCAATCACTGTGAATGTGCCCTTTGAATAGAAACTTTCGTTCTATTTATACGCTTTATACCACTGATAGGTGTAGAAGAATATTAGACAATACATGGTTTCTAGTTTGGTAGCCACAACCAAAATCAAATGTTCAAATGTTTGTAAATCTATCGGACCAGACTGCGTGGTCATCAGTCATCAGTCCGTAGCATACAAAATACTTAAACTAAGGTAAACTAACCTAAGGACAAACACACACACCCATGCCACCGGCAGGACTCGAAACTGTTTTTTTTTTTTTTTTTGCTGTGTGGTTAGTTCTATTTGATGCAGACGCTGATCGTGTTTGTTCGTTTTTTTCGGTGAGTTCTTGGCTCAGCCTTTTTATTACAGAGGGCGTGGAGCCCTGTGACCGCTCGGCTACTCCACCATGTGACAATAGAATTAAACTCGAGTGCTTTTCATACGTTCTCAATAATGTATGATGCAAATGATGAAGAACTTAGGCACCCTGTGTTTCATGCCACCATTGGTTCACGGCATCATGACTTACATGTCTGTACATAACATGTTTGTACATAGTGATATTATGTACATTCACCTTAGTCATGTAGTACATTGCTCCTGCATTCACACAATGAGCAAGTTGCACTGCTTACGTGTCTCGGGAAAAACATAAACATTTGTCTTATTTTTTTGTGCTCATTGTATAAATCTTCAGACTCTTTTGCATTACCTACTTCAAACCTGTGATTTATGTCTCACTGATCTTTTAGTGGTTGAAATACTGCCAACATCGCTTCATTGAATAAATAAATCGAATGTGTGCCTGCGTACGGGCTTCTTACCTTCTTCTTTGCATTCTTCTCCAAGTAAAGCTTAGATGATAAAGCCCTACTGTGAGAGACGTTTTGGCACTTTCCTCAAAACATTTTCAAGAAAATCAACAACACTTTTTTTCTACTGTGGCCCGTTTAAGATGGTCGAATGGCTTATGCTGAGGGTTTCATGATCATAGTTTGCATTTAACGAAATTAAACATAAAACATATAAGAATTACAGTAATACATACATAAATACAGTATACTTCTCACGAAAAACACCGAAATAAAGTCATACAAACAAAGGAGTACACTACATGTAATCTATGGAGGCACGGATGGAGATAGGCGATGTTTCGTATTGTCGGAGCTAAGCAGTGTTTTTCATATGGCCCTACAATCGCCATCTGCTGCACTTGACGTGAACTACGTCTTTAGTGCATACCCAAAGATAAGGATTTTTCGATTGTCACAATAATTCAGTTGTGCTAAACATGTCACATAGGCATGGCCCCCACAAGGGTGGGGCTGGGTGGACCCCTGGGTCCAAGGCCCGGAGCTGATGGGGGCCCGAGCCAAACTAGAAAAAACGTGTTGAATATTTTTCATCCAATGAAATTTTAGAACATTCTGCAGGCAATTGTAGTAGATATTTATGTTAAACCACTTATCTTAAACGATTACTTCGATTGATGCTTTTAGATGTTGCCATTGGTTGGTACTGTATGTGTGTATTAACTAAGGTGGCCAACCGTACCGATGTTTTCGGGACAGTCACGATTTTTTTGTGTCTATCCCGAATTCGGTACACCCATTTGTCCCGGATATAACAATTACGTTCCGATTTAGAAATTTATCTCACCTAATCGGTCTATTATATTATTAGTTTTAATTATGTGGGAAACTGTTTGACAAAAGATTCGTTACACTTAAGGTAATTATCACAAACTGCCGAAACCGTTTCAAACTGTTTCCACTGAGTATACGCGCACAAACTACACCAGTGAGATAATCAGAGAAATGACTGCTAATACCACTTTTCCAGGTCAAAGATGGATTGATATTATTTCTCATTTCAGACAGAATGATGTGCCATTCTCAAATGTGCTTAAGCTAGTGCAGTTTTTCTTCTGATTATGCGGATATAATGCTGTTACTGATAGGGTACTTTCCCCACGTGAATAATGTATGTACAAGTGACAAAACACTGCTTGCCGTAGCAATTGTGAAATCAATATTAGTAACTAGGGTAAATTATTATGATACTTGTGTAAAATTTTTCCACATGTTGTTGAAAAATATAGACTTGCTGAAGAAAATTCACTGCACTGTTAAATACAGTTGTTCTGATGGCATTCCGTCATCATATAAAGTACTAATAAAGTGTAAATTAATGTACTTTTTTAACAACTTAAACTGATATTTTGTAATAATGAAAATATACATACAAATTACAATATTTGTAATGTGTCCCAAATCTGGATCTAGAAAATGTGGTTATGTCCATAATTTGAATCTAGAAAACATGGTCACCTTAGTATTAACACAGTATGCAATGTTTTCTTTGTTAATGTTAAGAGTTTTTATTCTTTCTTCTCTATTATGGATGGTCATTGGGAATTGTTGATAGAACTTGTTCCTTTGTCTCAGTCTTGTTGCAATCAAAGGCTACAAATACTCCACCAAATTTTGAAGCAAAATCCTTCGATTTTCAAAGTTTGTGCATATTTGAACACATACATTTCACTTGGCAAAGCCAATTGGTGAACTATCTAGGCGGTAGTACTGTCGTGATTAAATACAGAAGAAAGATAAACCGAGGTGATACGAAATTAATCTACCATGTATTCTGAAAAGTACAGCTTAACAGATTATATGCCATTTATAATCATTTTACACTGGAACGATCTATAGACCGAATTGGTCCCTTTACCAATGTTTCCCATGTGTCCTGATCAAACCGTTAAATGAAATGAGTTGACTTCTGCAATTTTCATCTGCATCTTCTTTTAGAGTGTTCTTCTTCGAATAGATTCCTAAATATTAAAATTACTACTTAGAACAACACACACTTCGAAACTATACTGAAAGTAAAGAGGGCGGAGATGCATTATACCGAATTTAGGAAAATTGTGCCTGTACAATAGAGAACTGTAAAAACTTATCTCCCATTTTTAATCAACTTATCTTTGTGAATCGTTATATTCTAAAATGAAGAATGCAAAAAATATATATCGAAACCGGCTCACTGATTATCAAGTGGATGGCGTCTTACGACTAGTATGCAACGATCTTAAACCTGATTTAGAAAAGAGTGTTAAAATATACACAATTTCAACGATCTCAATTATCTGTGTGTAATAAATATTATATTAAGTAATTTACGTATCTTTTTCATTCTAATTATATTACTTGATTAGTTGATCTAATGGGCTATAGAGAGGCAGAACAACTCGAGAGCTTAAATTGTCACTAGTTCAAATGTTCAAATGTTTGTAAATCTATCGGACAGAACTACTTGGTCATCAGTCCGTAGCATACAAACTACTTAAACCTAGGTAAACTAATCTACGGACAAACACACACACCCATGCCCGAGGGAGGACTCGAACCTCCACGGCGAGCAACCGCGCGATCCGCAGCGAGACGCTTTAGACCACTCGGCTACTCCATCGCGGCTTGTCGCTAGTTTGAACATGAAGAATCCCTAAAATGTCGCTAGATTTACGACATCCAATAAATTACGGGGGAAGGGGGGTAGTATCTAGGCTGGATTCACACAGTAGGTGACGTCACGTCAACGTCACTGGCGTCACACAGCATCAAAAATGCAAGTCCATTCCCAGTGGACGGAAATTCGAGAGACGTCAAAAATAAAGCACCATTTGCGCTTAGTAGTTCAAAACACGCAACAGCTGTGGTGTTTGTTCACAATAGAGAACGGCAAACATTAAATTTAGTATTGAAGCATTAATTATAACTTCAGTTGCCTGAGATGACGAGAAAACTGTAGATATTCGCACAAGGCTAGCAAAACGAATACGGGTTCAGAAAACGGTTTTGAAGAGACTGTATGAAGGAAAATTTCACATACAGTATAGAGAACTACATTTCACAAATAAAACCTTAGGATGGTCAGAATTTTTCAATTAACTTCCTATTTTGACGTACTTCATAGAAGCAAATATCTATTTTTAATGGTGTACACCATAAAAATCTATACACTATGAAAATCTGATCTGTGAATATTGGCGATTAGTTTTAAGGCCCTAACTAGCGCCTGTTTTTCAGCTACTTATATTAACATAACGTTAACAGTGACGTAAGACTATAGTAAGTAGTGATGATATGTAGGCCTAAACCTGCTAACTTTGTCTTGCATAAACACGCTTCTACTGTATTAATACCGTCTGATTTATTGTTGCTGCTCATGTCATAGAGTACCATTGACACATGGTGTTGAACGAGCTCAGTTAGTATTCCCTCGTTCATTTTCTACTACAGGCATAGTCCAATGCTCAGTAAGGAAGTATATTTTAGATGCGAAAAACACAGCATTGAATGAAACGCAGCATTGTTAGCACCCACAAACCAAACAAATCCGCAACAGCCAATCGTTAGTAGTAGATCAACAACGTGACCTTCATCGTCAACGTCAAACTGTTCTTTCGAAGCTTACTGGCCGGCAGACAAATTGACGTCTACGTGACGTTTCCCGCCGTGTGAATGGCGCTGCTACAATTCATGGCAGAATATTTTGACGCCACGTCACCAGACTTGAAGTTTATGTAGCGTTGCCTATCAGGTGCATCATTGAGCAATTGTTTCACATTGTATGTCATCGGAAACTTACAACTTACTGCCTTTGTCGTTGAAACCCTTTTAAAATCTCTAGGAATGAGACATGTCTCAAAACCATAAATCTTGTCACTGGTTTGAATTAAAAATCGTAAGATCTAGCGACAAAATCGATAAGTTGGTCACCCTGCCTATAGGTGTGACCGTTACATGTCGGAATACACTTCCAGTCGAATGTCTTATGTCCAGACTGCTGCCAACCTCAGTAAGTCTAATTGCGTGGAAAAATCCTGTATTATGTACATCGAGGAAAAGAAGATTAGCAATTTTATGTAATACACTGTTACGCAGCATTACTAATGTAAGTTATAGCGCAGCTGATTAGCTGCGTGCCCGATTGTAAGAAAGATAGGTAAACATTCTCCTCTCACGTTCCTTCTCAGCCAGTAACAGTGTTCTCCGCACTCATATATCACAAGACATGACTTCCTATATTTTTAGCAGTGTAAAAGCGTGTATATTTCATAAATCTAGCATACCGTAGCGAATTCAGAAAGTGTTTATACGACCTGTGTGAGGGCGCGTGAGATCTGCAATAATACTTCCGCTGAAGTTGGTGTTGCTGAGCTGGATTTGCCTAGCGATAGCCCTGCTTTTAGTGACTGTTTTGTCAGCGCGAGTACAGTAGCAAACAAATCACGGAATCTTTACTCACTTTTTTTATATACTGTAACCAACTTCCATACCTCCACACGACACTGCATTTTCAATTCAGAACTTCAGAAGAAGTGACAAATTCATAATTCAGTGGCAAAAACTGTGTAGTTTAATTCCTCTTTAAATTAATCATGGATCATCTTTCAGAAAGCTATAATTTTTTCTCTGTTATGGTAATTGATACATCGCTGTAAACTGACTTGGGTTGACCCTATTGGATGCGGTGCACAGATGCCAGAACTCTAGGACTGTTAACGCACTGTTTTTCTTGTCAACACCCAATACAAAACGAGAGGTGTTGTAAGTCAGAGATATTGTAGATCCGATTTGAAAAAAGACCTTGTTTTCTTTAAACTACGTTCCATGAACAGTCTGTTAAGCAGCAGCCAAGTTAATTAAGAATATTTACAGCCAGCGTTCTCTCTTGATATATGGTGCTGAATGAATAACAGTTACAAGTTAGGTAGTACTAGGTGGTAGAGTTCTAAATAAAAGCCAGCTGTCAACATCCATATTGGATTATTTAAAAGTTAAATCAACTGTCACTTATTTACTTTTGAAACATGAGCAGGTGAGTGTCAAAAGCTGTGTGAAGTTACCGAGACAAGATTCTTTATTAATATTTAATACTTGATTGTATCTTACACAGTAGCTGTGAATATATGTATGTTTTATGTTATATTTCCTATATTATGATTTGGTGCCTGTTACTCATTTCATAGTAAGATTCAATAATGTATAACAATCACAGGGCATTGATGCATTCTTAGTAGTGAGTACTCATAAAATTGGTCCCACCTTTGCAAATAGGATCACCTTAAAAGGAAATTATTACAAGAAAAAAATAGTAGAAGTCATAGGAATACATATGTGCCACATTGCCTACCGAAATTACCATTCCTGCCACACTAAATCACACAGTCAACATCAATTGTAAATACTTATTGGTGTGATGTCTTTCGAAAGAACAGACATCACACCAAAGAATAAGTAGTATTCACATACGACGATGGCGTATTTGGTTCCAGTTTTCATCGCTAATGTGATAAAATCGTTGGACCTCGTATGGGAATCCCTGATGGTGAACATTGAGGAATATGGTCGAGGGACGCTACTTTCTTAGCGTGGGACTAGTGAGAATTTTGGGGGGACGGGATACGCGCTCCTGATGGACAAGATGTTAAAGCGACTGCTGGCCTAAACTTGGTAATCGATGAATACACATTAACGTAATATTTTATCTTTATCCCGAAGTCTTCATTTCTTTCCAGCACTAAGCTCACAGGGTGCAGTAATTAATATTATTTTTTCTTAAAATGTTTCAGTTTTTTTATATCGGGTAGGGTAATGTTGTTTAATTTTTGCTCTGTTTCAATGGTACGACAACACACGATAATAAATTCAGAGACTGGAGGCGAGAACTTATGGCTGCGCAAAAAAAGAAAAAAAAAGGAGAAATAAAACGCTAAATGACATATTCCACTGATTAACGTACGTTACGATCAAAGATATTTAACAAAAACGTAATTGCTT
The DNA here is from genome assembly GCA_026315105.1 of Locusta migratoria. Classification (NCBI taxonomy): domain Eukaryota; kingdom Metazoa; phylum Arthropoda; class Insecta; order Orthoptera; family Acrididae; genus Locusta; species Locusta migratoria. The sequence goes on from CM048755.1 coordinate 397,802,479, forward strand.
GGAAATGGCTATCAAGAGGTTGCAGCAGGGTTTCAGATAGACACTCAAACTTTTTAAGTTCTTACATATCTTTCTTTGAAATCAATTATGATTTGTCTAAAGAACAAGCACAAAAAGAAAAAAAAAAGGCTAAGAAAATATTTATTAACAATACGTTCACCTATATTTCAAAAAGCAATGTACTCTTCTATTGATAATTATATGTTAAAATAGTTATTTCGAAGTGTTTTTTATCCTGTGATAATGTTGTGGCCCACTTGAAATAAAACTTTTGAGAATTTGGCTCGAGGAGGAAGAAGGTTGAGTATGGCTGGCCTATCAGGTCACCTGACCTGAATCCCCTAGACCACTTCCAATAGGGATATCTAAAGTAACCCCAGTGGTTAAGGAGATGGAATTTGTTACCAGAATTAGCTGCTTGTGAAGAGCTTCGAAAGATACCCTGAGGAATTTGTCGAACTGCATCAGTAATGTGTTCGCCCGTGTCACGTTTGCACTGAGATTGTCGACCGTCAGCTTCAGCTCATTTTGTAACATACAGTGGAAATGGTATGTTCATTGTGTCACTGATGGTATCTGCAGTTATCTGTTACTATTTTAAATAAAAAGTACAATTAAAACAACTCAATATAGAAATTTTTCGTCATAAATGAGAGTTCTAAATGACATCAGATATCTTCATAATATATATCTCTGTTGGCATAACAACTATATTAGTTTTGTTTTCTGTGTTTTGAATGAAAAATGTGCTCTTTTTTTTATTTGTATTGATATAGGCTTTGCCTCAGAATTTCTCTGTAAACCTTTTTAAATTCTATTTCATATATGAATAACTTGACAAAGGATGTGTTTTAGTCCACGGAATTAGTTTGTTGCAACATTGGAGATTATTGTTCCTGGTATATTCACTGAAAGCATTATAAAAGTATATGGCAATCAATTCCATTATTTGTGTATTGTGATTCATCTAGTCTATCACTGCCACTGATCGTTACCGTCCAACAATGTCTCTGATCTTTATACATGTAAAGTAATATAGTAAAATTCTAAATTTCTGTTCAATGATGTAATGAACTTCTAGCGAATGAGCAAGAAGCCGCCTGCTGATCTCATTGTCGAGCTGACCATAGTTCAAGGGCTGGCCACTAGAGGCCCTGCAATTCACTTTGTCAAGATAGTTTGTGCACTGGCCACCAAGAAGGCTGTGACTCAATTATACTTTGTAGCAATACGACATTCTAACATTTTGTCTCTCTTGAAATAACTTCACTTCATTACCAATTAAACTCGCTGCCATATCTTAACATAAATTTCTCAGTTGATAAAACTTTGTTCAACAAAGGCAGGTCAATTTTTTGTTAATTAAACTGGGTTTGGAAAGTTATAGATTTAAGATTCCGTAACTGGTATCTGGCTGATGAGTGGTTATGGACACTGCAGAATTTGATTGTAAGAGTAACAACTAGTCTTGGGACAAACTACGAAATGGTGAGATTACATTCAGTCAGGTAAGGCACTTGCAGTTGGCTATTCTGACAATATTTGGAGCTGATAAGTGTGACAACCAGTCACTAGAAAATTGACACTGTACAATGTATGACAGAGACATGATCTGTAAGGAAGATTTGGACTGGACGTCCTGTCAACATGGTATTAATTAGAGATGGAGCATATTTTGGGACAGTTTTTGGTATTAATTCGGCCGTGCCCTTTAAAAGAGAGCGTCACAGCAATTGCCAGAAGTGATTTAGTGAAATCACGAGAAACGTAACTCACAATGGCTGGTTGTAGATTTGAACTGCTGTCATCGTAGATGCGAGTCTAATGTGTCATCGCTGGCCGCGGTGGCCGAGGGGACTGAGACGCTCCAGTCACGGACTACACGGTCACTACGGTCGGGGGTTCGAATCCCCCCTCGGGCATGGATATTTGTGCCGTCCTAGTTCGTAAGTAGTTCATAAGTAGTTTGTAAGCTTAGGGACTGATGATCCCGTAGTTAAGTCCCATAAGTTCTACAAACATTTGAACATTTAATGTGTCACCACAATATCACCTCACTCAGTACACACATGATTAGATTAGATTAGTACTTGTTCCATAGATCATGAATACGACACTTCATAACGATGTGAAACATGTCAGGTTAATGAAAGGTGTCTTTACAAATTATCACTTCGTACTAAATATTACATCACACAATTTTTTTATTTTTTTATTAATTCTTTTATTTTTTTCTTATTTTTAATTTTTTTTTCGGATTTATTAATTTATATCCAAAAATTCATCTGTAGTGTAGAAGGAGTTGCCATTCAGAAATTCTTTTAATTTTTTTTTAAATGCTAGTTGTCAGACTTTTGATGCTGTTTGGTAGGTGACCAAAGACCTAGATTTAAACTTGAATAGTAAAGATCATTCTTTCTCCTAGTGTTATAATTATGTACAATGCCATTGCTTTTAAATTCGGTGGGATTGGTAATAACAAATTTCATAAGTGAATATATATACTGAGAAGCTACTGTGAAGATCCCCAGCTCTTTAAATAAATGTCTGCAGGATTATCTTGGATGGGCTCCAGCAATTATTCTGATTACACGGTTTTGTGCAATGAATACTTTTTTACTCAATGATGAATTACCCCAGAAAATGATGCCATAGGAAAGCAGAGAATGAAAATAGGCATAGTAAGCTAATTTACTGAGACGTATATCACCAAAATTTGCAATTACCCTAATAGCATAAGTTGCAGAGCTCAAAAGTTTCAGCAGATCTTCAATGTGTTTTATCCAGTTTGACCCCACATCAATGCATACACCTAAAAATTTTGAATATTTTACCTTTGCTACAGATTTCTGTTCAAAGTCTATATTTATTGATGGTGTCATTCCATTTACTGTATGGAACTGTATGTACTGTGTTTTATCAGAATTTAATGATAGTCCATTTGCTGAGAACCACTTAATGATTTTCTGAAAGACATCGTTTACATTTTTTCAGTTTGTTCTTGTCTGTCAGGTGTGATAACTATTCTTGTATCATCAGTAAAAAGAACCAGCTCTGCATCTTCATGGATATAGTATTACAAGTCATTAATATATATTAAGAACAGCAAAGGGCCAAGACCGAACCTTGTGGCACTCCATATTTGTTTGTTCCAAAGTTGAGGAATCAGCTGTTTTTTGCATATTATGTGAATTACTTATGTCAACTTTCTGCACTCTTCCTGTTAGGTGTGATTTAAACCATTTTTACACTGTCCCATTCATACCACAATATTTTAGTTTATCTAGAAGAATTCCATGATTTACACAATCAAAAACCTTGGAGATCCCAATGGGTGATGTCCGGTTATTCAGATCATTTAATATGTAATTGGTGAAAGTATAAATAGCATTTTCTGTTGAAAAGCATTTCTGAAAACCAAACTAACATTTTGTTAGAACATTATTTTTACCCATGTGTGAAACTGCTCTAGAATACATTACTTTTTCAAGAATTTTGGATAAGGCTGTTAGAAGTGAGATTGGGCAGTTGCAGGAAAACCACCATGCTTCAGAGAACTATTACATATATGGCTAAGAATCCAACTTATTTCTTGAGAACAAACTTTTATTACCTTGCCGGAAATACCATCAATTCCATGTGAGGTTTTACTCTTGAGAAAGTTTATTATTTTCTTAATTTCAGAAGGAGAGGTGGGTGGAATTTCTATTGTATCAAATTGTGTGGGTATGGCCTGTTCCATTAACTGCCTAGCCTCTTCTAATGAACATTTAGATGCTATTTTCTCCACAACATTTAAAAAGTAACTATTTAAAATGTTTTCAACTTCTGGCTTGTTAGTTGTAAACTTTTCATTCAGTTTTATGGTAATGCTGTCTCACTGTACTCTTGGTTGCCCTGTCTCCCTGGTAATAATATTCCAAATTGTTTTAATTTTATTATCAGAGGTATTAACTTCAGACATGATGCACATGCTTCTGGACTTTTTAATAAAAATTTTAATGTAGCACAGTAGTATTTATAATATTTGACTGTTTCTCGGTCGTTACTTTTTCTTGCTGTTAGATACAGTCCCCTTTTTCGGTTACAAGATATTATTCCTTTAGTAAGCCATGGTTTCTTGCATGGTCTCTTATCATTATATTTAACTACTTCCTTGGGGAAACAATTTTCAAATACTTTTACAAAGGCATAATGAAATAAGTTGTACTTTAAATTAGCATCAGCTTCCTTATACACCTCATCCCAATCTAACTGCTGAAGATTTTCCCTGAAATTTCTAATTGTTGAATCGTTAACTGAATGCACAACTTTGGATTGCTGTTTTGAATTACAGAGAGAAAGTATGTCATTTACTGTAACTAGCTGTGCACCATGATCGGAAAGACCATTCTCAACATAACAAGCATTTATGTTTTTAAACTTATCATGGTCTATAAAAAGTTATCTATCAGTGTGCTGCTGTCCTTTACTACCCGAGTAGGAAAATCAATTACAGATGACAAATTGCAAGAACTGAGTAAGACTTCCAGGTCATTCTTCCTATTACATTCCTTTAGTGAGTGAACATTGAAATCCCCACAAATAACAATTTGTTTTCCCTTATCTTACAGATAGCGCAACAAGGCATCCAGATTTGTCATAAATAACTGAAAGTTTCCTGAAGGGGACCTATATACTGTTACAATTATAAGATCGATAAAAATGGTAAGCAATTAATTTAATTGCATGGGTCCTGGAATTTTAATACTATAATAAAATTCTATGCTAAAAGTTTTACTTTGTTAACAAATAGGACAGTATTTTCAAAGTATGTTGTTTCATATATATTACTCCTACTAAATTTTTAATATTGTATCAAAATTTCGACAAAATATTCTTACATATTGGTATAATTGTTTATTGCTGGAAAGGAATTAACAAAATATTCCTCTTCTCACTGTTGTAATGAACCTTGTCAACATCCAGGCATAAGACAAATTTCTTATGTTGGATTCCATTAGTCAGCTTGTTACTATGACCATGCATCATGTAACTCCAGCATTTGTTGTATAAATTTGAAATAGCTTTTTATAACTACATTCCAATTTGAATCACAGATTAATTATCTTTAGTGAAAGATCAAGCCTAGTGGTCTTATTTAACATGCTCGAAAAATAACTTTCTAAACATACGTATTTACAATGAAGTCCATTTCAATTGGCAGGTGATACTAAGCTTTCAATTTTACCCATAACTGAAATGGATTTCATTGTGAATATCTGCATTTATAAAGCTATATTTTGGTGTCTGTTAAGTTGGCTACAATTGATTTTATCTTTCACTAAGACGCTCTCGCTGTGATTGAAGTCACTATAAAGTAATGAGAACGAGTCTGTAACTGGTATGAGCAATCTAGGTGATTCCATTAACATAAGACACATTGTGACAGATACATTCCTTAAAAACAAACGTAATTTTAATCAGGATATTGGTACATTAATTGTGTACTGAAGATGTCAAGACACATCGAGTTTGAAACAAATAGCAGCTACGTTTTCTGAGTTAGCATCATTACCAGTATTAGTTATGTGTAAAATTTTTAGTACAACTTTTTTGCAAGGAAAATTTGGTAAGAACAACTTTACTAGTGACTTCAGCAATTCTTAACACTTTGTTTGTATACCACTTGAACCAAAACAATATTTGTTGATATTAAAAAATAAATAATGTGTAAAATACTGCAATTGAAAAATACTCTAGAACTTCACTATTGCAAATCAGTGATAGAGACCAAGTATGTTTCTCTTATCATTATTCTGGTCTGTGTCAGTCCTCAGTATATCATGTAGGGGTTGTCTGACTTCTATTTCACACTTTATTGATTATTAGTTTCTTAAAGTCCAACGAGGAAATACTCATATGAAAGGTTTGTGAATCAAGGTATAGATCCTTTATTTCATGATAAAGATACATACATAATGTTATAATACTTCTAAGAACTAATTGGCCAAAATTTTCAAGGACAACTAATTGATGTGGATCATTACACAACTGTACACATTTATCTTCACAGATTACTTGAATCAGTACAGTTCCAAGCAATTTTACAGTTTCAAGGAGAATAGAATAATTAAAACTGGTTTTCATATAAAAATATCGACAGTTACATTTTTTAGATTTTAAGTGTTAGGCATGAAATATATACCACATTTTCCAAAAAATTATCAAACTAGAAATTGTTCATTGTTATTTCAATTGTGATTTCATTGTAACATTTGACACTTTATATTAGAAAGAATCTAAGTAGTTGATATTCACATTTGGTGCAGAACATTCCGACACAATTTTCAAATAAATACCCATAAAAATTTTCTAGTCACTTGTAAGGATAAATACTTGAGAGATAAATACTGAGATAAATTTCCGAAAAAACAAAATTAGTACTATTAACTCTTTTTCATTTGTGAGACAAACGTAATATTTTGGTTAGAAGAACTTCTCAGTTTTCGTCATAGTGCTAAATGAAGTAACATTTTTCTAGATAAAGCACAGAATATATGACATCAACTGCGGATGGGAAAACCTGAAAATGTGTACCCATCCCAGATTCGGACCCGATTTTGAACGACATAAATACACTGAATACCAATATAAAACAAGGATAAAATCTGCAAAGCTACTGAAGAACTATCCTTAAGCATTCACAATTCTGTCACAGTAACTGTGATAGATATTAGAAGATTATTGACAAATCTGATATGACATCAGAAACATGTACAGAATGGTTGTGATATATTAGTGACAACTGAAATTAACAATGAAAATACTTTGACTTAAAATAATTACAGTCTAACAAAAGCAAATTACAATGTTGTGCACACAGTTTCCACTGTTATCTTATTGATACAAAAATACTCAAGTAAGCAGTATTCACACCTCCTATTGTATTAAGGGCCAAGTGCCTCCTCTTATTATTATTCATGTCCTGTTTGCACTCTTATTGAAAGCAAAATACATCAATCAATATCTATTTCTATTCTTTGCTATTACCATGGTAAAGTCATTGATTGTATAATGTAAACTGTATGTAAATGGAATGTGTGACAGGACTCACCAAGTTTATACATTTGCATGTGGTAAAAATATGGTGAGCTTAGTTATTCATCTAGTTGTCATCGACTTTGCGATCTCTATTGGGATTTTCGTTATCCTGGGCCTTATTGTAATCATTATCCTGGCCATCCAGACCAGGAGGAAGAATTTCGATATTGACAGGTAGAGACACAGGCTCAGGGAGAGTATAATTTGTGCATTCCATTTCTTGCACGTCATCAGGTGATCCATGTTGATGTTTCTCTGGCATCTCATGAGTGAAGTTGGTCTTAACTTTCTTTCCCAGGCGTTTTTCTGAAAAAAAAAAACCATTGCTGGTGTACAATATGGGCACTGTAATGCAGAGATAAATACACTAAAAATATATGGATAGGAAATCGTTTTAGAAATACTCTGTGGACAGCCCCCTTTTCCATATTGTGTTATGCCAATAAGGGGGAAGTGTCATGGAATAATGAAAACCAAGTGAGGTCTGACAAATTTGGCCATTCTTGTGAGCCATTTTTTACTCTAAATTATATGACAAATGTTGAAGATATTTCAGATGTAACAAATCATTTGTCACAAGTAATATGTCATGTATTACTGCTACAATAAGTAACTTAATGTACAATAAATAGTTTTAAAATAAGTAAAGAATGAGCGAGCAATATTTTTGTATCTACATGTTTAGCTAATGTATAAAATAGTTTTTGTTTCATATCATGTTCCCTATCAGTGAGCACCAAAAAATTACACGTTTATAACTCATGAAGCAATGAAATTCATGTGCAAAGTTAATTTTCTTTCAAATTGTTTATGACTGAGTGGTGATGAGTTCCTAAAACGAAATAAATGTAGTAGACTGAGAATGAAGATGATGCACAGTTTCCTAACGTTTGTTTATTGGAAATGTAGGTATTTATATAATGCAAAATTTAAAGTTTTGGATTTCGACTATAACTGATAAATGGTGCAAGTTCATAACTAGTATGGAAGTTTGAAGTAAGGTATCACTCGCTGTGTCTGTTTTATGTATATTATACTATTTTTAAAAGCACTCATCCATATTAGTATTATGTAAAACTTTTGTTAGTGCACATAACAAAATGTATGAAACTGTACATTAATCATTGTTGTTTCTATGTAACGATATCTATAAGAGTGTATACCTAGAATTTCGTCACAGTACATGAAACTAAAGCTGAATATCTATAACATATAAAAACTTTATATTAAATTTAAAGGCTGGAATAACTGAACATAAAACTGTATGGGACAGAGCAAACAACAAAATCTGTTGTATGCCACAGTCTTTACACAATATAAATGTGCAACTGATGAGTACACAATGCATTCAGAGTCATTTCTTATGTGTTGCACAGTAAAATATAATAAATTAAACTTAGACTTATTATCACATTCTATGGACGTTGGAATTTCGTCAGTGACTAAGGAAGATTGTATAACACCATTACTTCTCACAACATTGGGAAAGTTTTTCACTAGTTGTGTCATGGTAGTGGTATAGACATTTAATAATTTGGCGGTCATTTAGTGCAACTCAAGCAAAGAAAAACATAATTACAGGAAGTGTTAGAGAGATATCCACTGTCAACACATAGGGAACATGCACATAATATGAAGTTAAGGGGATGAAAAGCATCATGTATACTCACTGCGGTCTTTAGCAACACCCCCACTGGCTTTGCGTGATGAAGCACGTGATTTGTGCGTTTGGCCTGCAAGTATGAGCAAGAGATCCACAATTAATACGTATTATATTATGCTTTCATTATTGATTGAAGAGATTCGTAAACATTATATATACTCACTTCCGTCTGTGGCAACATCCCCACTGGCTTTGTGTGCTGAAGCATGTGATTTGTCCGCTTGGGCTAGAACTATAAGCGTAGATCCACAATTAGTATATACTATATTATGCTTACATTATTAAGTGAAGAGATTCATAAACATCATATATACTCACTTCCGTCTGTGGCAACATCCCCACTGGCTTTGTGTGATGAAGTACGTGATTTGTCCGTTTGGCCTGTAAGTATAAGCAAGAGATCCACAATTAATATATACTATATTATGCTTAAATTATTGAGTGAAGAGATTCGTAAACATCATACATCATCACTTCCATCTGTGGGAACATCCCCACTAGCTTTGTGTGATGAAGCACGTGATTTGTCCGCTTGGGCTAGATGTATAAGCGTAGATTCACAATTAATATATACTATATTATGCTTACATTATTGAGTGAAGAGATTCATAAACATCATATATACTCACTTCCGTCTGTGGCAACATCCCCACTGGCTTTGTGTGATGAAGCACGTGGTTTGTCCGTTTGGCCTGGAAGTATAAGCAAGAGATCCACAATTAATATATACTATATTATGCCTACATTATTGAGTGAAGAGATTCGTAAACATTATATATACTCACTTCCGTCTGTGGAAACACCCCCACTGGCTTTGCATGATGAAGCACGTGCTTTGTCCGTTTGGCCTGGAAATATAAGCAAGACATCCACCATTGAGATATAGTAAAATATGCCTACATTACTGAGTGAAGAGAGTCGTAACCATCATATATACTCACTGCCGACTGTGGCAGCACCCAAGCTGGCTTTGTTATGTGAAGCATCGGATGTGACCCTTTGGCCGGTCATTCCTGAAGTTGATGGTTGCTGGTGGGAATGTCGTGGTTGTTTCTGTGGCTTCTGTGAAGGCATTCGTTTCGGAGAACGTTGTGGTGGCTCGTTGTGAACACCGTCTGGCTCTCTGTGGAATTCATTGCACATATTACACCAAGGAATATCATGTAGGGTGTCATTCATCTCCATAATTTCCACTGGACGACCATTTCCAGTATATTCAAACGTACGAGTATGACTGTGATGACGTTGTTCTTCCAATATGACAGGTCCCCCGAAAATCATTGAATGATGACGATCAAATTGTGGGGTTACATGTGAGAAATCTGAGAACGTTGACGGATAGAAAGCGAGATGTCGATGGAAGAACTGAGGCACATCACTTCTGAATGAATTTTGGCACGGCATTCCAGCTGTGGGTGCAGCATTAGCCCTAAAACCACCTGGAACGTACATTGGAACATAGATCAAACGCATAGGTTGCCCTGCCACTGTAGGATCCACTTGCCCCTGAAGTGGGTTAATAACTGTATCATACCCAATTTGATAACTGAGGTAGTATGGCAGATCAGGGAAGTAGCACATAACCACATTTGGTCCTATACCACGATCATACGGTGACGACATGATGCACTGTATAAAACTTTCCACAACTGGAACAAAGCACTGAGACGTTCCTCGATCTGCTGAGACAAGTCGCACTACCCACGGAGGCCGCACGCAAACTGAATGTGAGGAGCGCTCTGCGTGGACTGTAGGAGGAGTGGTGACGTGTGGCAGACTGGCAGTGGTGGGGGTAGGCAGTGGTGGGGGTAGCCAGTGGTGGGAGAGGCTGCAGGGTGGGGAGCGAGGCAGGGCCCAGGCGTACGCCGCGCCCAAATCCTGCCCCAGAAAATTCATCACTGTACAAGTCAAACGACAACGTGTAAAATCGAAAGTAGTTCAATCTCAGTCTATAAGTATCATAATTTGCTGTGTATAATCGCAAAATAAAATTTAAAAAAAGTTGGTTATAGAATGAGTGATAATATGACTGCAGTACACATAGTAGAAATTTCTTTGTATACATACCATAGTCGTATTTGTTTTCATTTATCATTCCAGAATATTTTGTACTGGAACCTTCTCAGTCTATTAAGCATAATAACATTGGCGCTAGTGGATACACATTCAATAAATAAACGACATCAAAGCTGTACCCATTTTAGAAATGCAAAAATTAATTTAAAGAATCATTAATCACAATAATGATTTTGAATTATAAACATTACTGTTGTATGTCACAAATATGAGATTGGATGATCGAATTTCAGCGTCCTTATGAGAAATTTTACGCAACACAGCGGGCAGGTCATCCTCTATGGTAAATAAATTATTCGCCAATATACCGCGACAGTATGAATAAAATGACATACACAGCAATTCATTCCCTTTTTCTTGGCGCGAAATCAAATAGAAATGAAATATTTGCAGTAGGGAATGTCCCGGATTGTTAGCGATATTTGATTCCTGGTAATAAGGCCGTACTCCAGGGAACTAGTCTCTGCCTGTCGTTTCGTCTTCCACTGCTGAAGACACTTTAGGAGGCTTTGCACTCATTGATTCACACTTTAGGCAGGTTAGCAAGTAGCGTTTGGTTGAATGTTTACTTAGTAATTTAATATGTTTCTCTCCTATTCAAAAAATGTTCAAATGTTTGTAGAGTCTATGGGACTTAACTACGGGGTCATCAGTCCCTAAACTTACAAACTACTTATGAACTACTTACAACTAAGGACGGCACAAATATCCATGCCCGAGGGGGGATTCGAACCCCCGACCGTACTGGCCGTGCAGACCGTGACTGGAGCGCCTCAGTCTCTTCGGCAACTGCGGCCGGCTCTCTCCTATTATTGCTTTATGTATTTTTTGGAGTTTTTGTTGTTTTGTGAGTCAGTGGATGGTGAGTGTTGTGAGGCCCTTTTCATTGTGGTGTTGTGTTCCTTTACTTTTATGTGATTCTGGATTTCTTTTTAGTTCTGTAACTAGAGTTTCTTCGAATCCATCACACTTTTCTATCAAACACAAAAGGAAGTCAACTCACACATTTAAAACGCGAATTAATAAATAAGTAAAAAACCGCCTCAAACACACACACCCACTCACACACATACACAAACAGAAACAGCGACAAAATATATATTAAAAACATACACATCACGTGAGTAACAGACGGACTAACATTGCTAGCAGACGATCCACTACAAATCGAGCAAAAAAAAAAAAAAAAAAAAAAAAAAAAAAAAAAAAAAAAAAAAAATTTAAAAAAAAATAGATAAACGCATCTCGCAACACCGAAACAAGATACAGAAATGGCGGGATGCCGGTGGTTTTGATAAAGAAGACTGGAAGAAAATACAGGAGGTTCGGGTCCTCATTCGGTCATGGGTTTGTTTGTTTTCCTTAGTATAACTTAAAATAGTTTGTAAGATTGCTGACCATAGCAGTTTGCCGGCCGCTGTGGCCGAGGGGACTGCGGAGCGCCACTACGGTCGAGGGTTCGAATCCCCCCTCGGGCATGGATATTTGTGCCGTCCTTAGTGTTAGCTAGTTCATAAGTAGTTTGTAAGTTTAGGGACTGATGACCCCGTAGTTATGTCCCGTAAGCTATACAAACATTTGAACATAGCAGTTTGGCCCAGTAGGTTTAGAAACATCTGAACACTGAAAAAAATGCAGTGACAGTATAAGTGCAAGTGTAAAAACAACAGAAAAATGTATGAGGAGGGCAACTAAAAATGTGGTTACTCTCAATAGTTAATTATATTTAGAATAATATAAAACCAAATCATCAGAACTGCAAGTGATAGAGTTCAATAAAACCATACACATAAAAATATATTTTTACTGTTGGCCACAGAATACGATTCAAAATAAAGCGAAACTTTAAAAGACTGCCAACTGCCAATATAAACAGTATATATCTGCCGTAACAGTCTGGAATATCGAGTGGGAAAAGCAATCCTAAATCTTTCCGTTTGAACTCTGACTTATTTGATTAAGATGATCATTTGTAACTATGTAGGTCTTCAAATGTTCAAATGTTTGTGTAGCTCATGGGACTTAACTACGGGCTCATCAGTTCCTAAACGTACAAACTACTTATGAAATGTGTTACGCTAAAGACAGCACAAACATCCATGCTCGAGCGGAGGATTCGAACCCCCGACGGGGAACGGCCTCTCGCATCGGAACATAGCGCCTCAATGCGCTCGGCCGCTCGGCCGCGGCTGTATATCTTAGGAAGGGGTTAATTTTCCTTTTTTAATATTGCCACCCAAATTTGCGTTTCATATGTGTGAGACTCTCTTATATACTGCGTGATAATATGAAACGAGTGCTCTTCTTCGCACGTTTTCAGTGATGTTCAAATGTTCAAATGTTTGTTAAGCTTATGGGACTTAACTACGGGGTCATCAGTCCCTAAACTTACAAACTACTTATGAACTACTTACAAACTAGGACGGCACAAATATCCATGCCCGAGGGGGGATTCGAACCCCAGACCGTAGTGGCCGTGCTGACCGTGACTGGAGCGCCTCAGTCACCTCGGCCACCGCGGCCGGCACGTTTTCAGTGACATCAGCTTATTCGGACTGCTAAGGATCCCATACCGCGCAGAAATTTGGCGCTTATACCTTAGATATTTTGTGCCCAAAAAGTTAAATAAACATAGATAATTTACAGCAATAGTTCAGCAGATGACGGACAAGCGTAGTATATGCTGCCTTTTTTGTATTCAATTGATTAAATATTTGTAAACCAACTGGACCAAATTGATATGGCCATCCGCCCCTAGACTTACAAATTACTTAAACCAACTTACAGTAAAGACAACACACACACACACACACACACACATATGCCCTGGGAGGACTCGAACCTCCCGCGGGAATGGGCGCCCAGTCCGTATCATGACGCCCTAGACCACGGGGCCGTTCCACGCGATTTTGTTTTCTGGATTTGTGTCATTTTCTATGTGCTCTGCTAACAGCGCAGTCTTTGGCTCACTTTCTCAACAATGTTGTCAATGTGGTCTTAACGATATAATTTTGTCGTATTTGTAAGTATTAGGAATTAAGTTGAAATGGGAGCCTTGCGATTTGTGCTATTTGTCGTGGAACCGAGATTTGACAGATTTCTTTTAGAAATTATGCAGATAACGACACATTTTCTTTATTTAGTGTCATTTGTCACTTTTGTGCATAATATAGGTACCCTTAGAAATAGTTTTGCCTGTGGTACAGATCTTATGATGCCCTTTATAGGCGGTAAATAGCAGCATAATTTGTAAATAACCTAAGAGGGCTTATCACGTTATCTTTTATGTCATTCATACATATTGATAACGGAAGACGGTTTATGACACTTTGATAAGACATGCTATCACTTAGGTTTACTTGATGATTTCCTATTTGTTACTAAAAACCTTTCTGACACAATTGAGACGACACTCCATAGGCACGCAATATGATTACAAGTACATGTTTATTTATTGTTTGTGTGTTTTTTTGTTGATTGCTATTGAGGTCTTCGGCTTAACAACTGTGCCGTACGGTTATGTTATGTTTCGGTGAACATAGACGTGTGCTAGCAATCTGTGTGTGTGTGTGTGTCTGTGTGTGTGTTTGTGTGTTACTGTTAGTGTATTGTGTGTGGTTATAAATATGACCTTAGTTCATCTAGAAAAGGTCTGTTTGTGTGTGTTTTAACATTTTTTCTTATTAATTTTTTATTTATATTTATGTATTTATGTTTTAGTTTCTTTTGTGTGTGTGTGTGTGTATGTGTGTGTACGTGCGCGCACGCTTGAGTGAGGGGGCAGATATGTCTTATTTTATGTTGGTGTGTAGGGGAAGGGATTTTTATCTTGCGTTTATTGCCTCGAGTCTTCAGACAGAACACGTGGTGCAGTTGTTAAAATCGAATATCGCTGTGCCTGCGGTCCCCAGTTAAAATTCCGCTACGGGCAAGAAAAATTTATTTCTCTGTATACACCATTTCTAGAATGTTCTCCATGTACTTTTAAGTTCTAAAAAATTCTTTCTATGTATAAATAGTTTAGCACTCCTAGCAGGAAGCAGTCTGTACTGAGTGTATACTTGCGTTAGAAATAAATGTGTTCTCAATCTAACGTGTTGTGTTCTATTAACAACCAGCCTTCGAATTCCGTACCACCTGCAGTTTTAAACGTGACAATATGGTCATATTATATGGTATTTTGGGGAGAGGTTTGTCTTTGTCTACTATATGTTTCATTAGTAAACATAACGTTTGTTGCTGATGTTTACTAGGTCATTTAGTATGTGTTCCTTTTTATTATGGCTTTTTTTAATTTCTAGGAGTTGACATTTTTTGTGACTTAGTGGATACTGAGTGTTGGGAGTCCCTGGATTTTGTGGTTTCTTGTTCCTTTTATGTTTTTCTGGATTTTATTATTCATTACTCTTCGCTATCACACTGAAAATCATATCAACACATACACAAAAACACAAATAAATCAATAAAAAAATCAGTAAGAAAACTCACTCCCTCTCTCTCTCTCTCTCTCTCTCTCTCATACACACACACACACACTCATGCAGACACGGCGACAAAATACATATTGAAAAAAAAAATAATAATAAAATACACCAGTTCACTAACAGACGGACACTAAGATTTCTAGCAGACGATCCACTACAGATCGAACAAAAAGCAAAAGAGAAACGCATCTCTCAACACCGAAACAAGATACAAAAATGACGAGGTGTTGGCGGTCCTAGTATGAGTACAACAGAAATATGTGAATCACGTCGACTCTATTAGGAGTTTGAACTTTATGCAACTAGATCGACAAAGCTAATAAAATATAACGGGAAACACAAAATATAGCAATAAAATATATTGTGTATCAGTACACGTTAAGTGAACACACAACTATTCGGTCTTCTAAAGTACAACAGAGTTTGTGGTTTCTTTCTTGTATAAACACTACAGATTTGACGAAGGAAGTGCATAAGATGAAAACTAGACCCTGGCTTCGTCATAGCTATGCATGTGTACACTAATATTTCTAGCAGCTGTACGACAGCAAACACAAAACTCTGTCCTCTTCAAAATAGATCTTCACCTGTCAGCGAAGATTATAGAAACATTCGATTTGAACAGAAGGAATGTTCTAGAAGGAGATGAAGTACTTCTGACTCAAGACAAAAATGCACTTAAACGCAGCACGGGTCCAGAATAAACGCAGCACGGTTCCAGAATGGAACTATGAATTAAACCGGCATAAACAGTAATCAAAGGCATGATATCTAAAACTGCGAACAGGTGACTATAGGTTAACTGCTACGAAGAAAAATAAAATACATACCGCTACTGCTAATAGACAAATTAAGGTCACAGCTTAAAAGCTCCACAATGAAATTTTATCAAATTAAAACATCTTTTCCATAATGTTTTTCATGACTCTACGAAAACCAACTTTGATTAGTGTTTCCAACCATTCTTATTCAGATGTTCCTTCCGTGCTAATCTCCAGAAGATAGGAGAAACTATTTCCGCCCTCAGCAACTTAACTTTTATCACAGGGAACACCAATGTTACGTGCAATACATTGTAACAAGAATGTGGCATGTAATTCATCGATAATGTAGCAAAGCAGTTATGTATACATATGGTTAGGAGAAAGATACAGAGGTAAAGGGGAATGGTGCTTATGCCATGTGATTGTTCTAGTGCTGATAAAAATTTGTATATTTTTCTACAACATTCATTTTCTTTAACTCCCTAAAAAATGAAGGAAGATAGAGACGACCTTGCGATTTAAAACTAATGCTGAACGCTTTTCCCGTCAAAAAATTCTTTTTTGCATTCGGCCATACTTAAGTTCACATAAATATTGTTATATGACTGTAATTCATTGAAATGAATGGAAGTGTGATAATATTGCGTTTTATGAATACTTATTCATGTCCATTTAATTACGTGATGTTTCTGTGCATTTCACTATACTGAATAAAAGTAGAAAATAGTTGTTCATATAAAGTGAACCCACCCTCATCAACCACAGACATTGGCTTTGAGGAGTGGCTTGCGTGCCTCAACGATACAGATAGCCATACCGTAGGTGCAACAACAGCGAAGGGGTATCTGTGGAGAGGACAGACAAACGTGTAGTTCCTGAACAGTGCAGCAGCCTTTTCAACAGTTACAGGGGCAACAGTCTGCATGAGTGACTAAACTGGGCTTGTAGCATCAGCTAATATGGCTTTACCATGCAGTTACAGCGAGGGTCTGAAAGCAAGGTAAACTTAAGTCATTAATTTTTCCGAGGGCATGCAGCTCTACTGTATGAATAAATGATGATGCTGTTTTCTTGGGTAAAATGTTCCGGAGGTAAAACAGTCCCCCATTCGGATCTCCTTTTTAGTGTGGACTTCTCAGGAGGATGTCGTCATCAAGAGAAAGAAAACAGGCGTTCTAGGGATCGGAGCGTGGAATGTTCTATCCCTTAATCGGGTAGGCAAATTTGAAAAGAGAAATGGATAGGTTAAAGTTAGATATTGTGGGGATCAGTGAAGGATGCAAAGGATTTCTGGTCAGCTCGGTACAGGGTTATAAGTACAAAATTAGTTGGTGGTAACTCAGAAGTCTGATAATAAGAAAATAGGAATGAACAGCATAGTGAACGCATTATCGTAGCAAATATAGACAAGAAGCCAACACCGACCACAGTAGTACAAGTTTATATGCCAACAAGCCCAGCTGATGATAAGGAGATCGAATAAATGTATGAGGAGATAAAAGAAATTATTCAGACAGTTAAAGGAGAGTAAACCTTGATTGTGATGCTGTAACTCGGTAGTACAACAGGGAAGAGAAGGAAATGTAGTAGGTGAATGTGGACTGGGAAAAAGGACTGAAAGAGATCTCCTTGTAGAATTTTGTGCAGAACACAATTTAATCATAACAAATGCATTGTGTAGTCAATATGAAAGAAGGTTAGATATGTTGGAAGGGACTAGGAAACAATGGGAGATGACAGAATGACTTTATAATGGTAAGACAAAGGTTTAGAAACCAGGTTTTAAACTGTAAGACATATCCAGGGTCAGATATAGACACTGACCACTTAAGAGACTGCAAAAAGGTAGAAAATGAAGGAGACGGAATCTGGACATATTGATGGAACCAGAGGTGGTTGAGAGTATCAGAGGGAGCATTAGCCAAGAATTGTCTGAAAGGGCGGAAAGTAATACAATAGAAGAAGAATGGGTGGCTCTGAGAGACAGAGTATTGACTGCCGCAGAGAATCATGTAGGCAGAACGACAAGGCCTAATAGTAACCTTTGGAAAACACAGGAGATACTGTGCTCAATTGACGAAAGGAGAAAATATAAAAATGGAGCGTGTGAAACAGGCAAAAGTGAGTAGGGAACACAGACGACAGAAAACTGAGGTTGACAGGAAGTGCAGACTGGCTAAGAAGGAGTGACTAGAGGAGAAATGCGTGACCATAAAAGAGTGTGTAACTAGGAGAACGTAGGAAAATGAAAACGATATTTGGAGACAAGAAAAGCAGCGACATGGATATCAAGAACCCAGATGGAAAACCGGAAATAAGCAAAGAAGGGAAAAGTGGAAGGAATATTTAAGGGGGAAGGGGGTCTACACAAAGAAAATAAACTTGAAGGCAGTATTCTAGTAATGGAAGACGAAGTAGAGGAAGATGAGATAGGAGATACGATACTGAAAGTAGAATTTTACAGAGCACTGAAAGATTTGAGTAGAAACAAGGCCCCAGCAGGAGAAGATATTCCGTCCGAACTGCTGATATAGTTAGGAGAGCCAGTCATTAAGAAATGGTTCCACCTGCTATGCAAGCTGTATGAGGTAGGGGATATACCCTACCACTTCAAGAAGAATATAATAATTCCAAATACTAAGAAAGCAAGTGCATACAAATCTGAAAATTACAGAATTATCAGATTAGTAAGTTACTAGAGGACCCATGCGAATACTTCGCACCGTTAGTGGAACGACAAAGAAGTTGGCAAAAAATGGAAGCAAAGTTGAATATTCACGAGTATCTTTCTTCAGAATAAAGCAATGCAAGTGTTTAAAAGCGCAAATGAAAGAGTTTGGTCTGCTGAGCGTTGTTAGGTCGAAAAGAACTGCGTACCTTAAATAGAACCGAAGATACCGTAAAACGAACCGATTAAAATATTCAATGCAAGGATAGAAGGATACTGCGTTTGTATGAAAATAACGGATGGAGAGACTTAAGTTAATTCTGATACTTCATGACAGATCTGCGAATAAATACCTTACGTTTACAGTGAAAATGAAGGAAATCGGTTGGATAGAACGGCCTGACCGCCTGACTTCAGTTTACAAAGAAGTTGGGAAAAGTGGAAGTAAAGTTGAATGTTCACGCATAGCTTTCTTCAGAATCAATCGATGCAAGTGTTTAAAAGTGCAAATGAAAGAGCTTCATCCTCTGCGTGTTCTTAGGTCAAAAAGAACTGCATACCTGAATTAGAACCGAAGATATCGTAAAACAAACCAATTAAAATTTTCAGTACAAAAACAGAAGGATACCGCGTTTGAATAAAAATAAAGGATGGAGAGACTTAAGTTAATTCTGATACTTGATGACAAATCTGCGAATGAATAACTTTCGTTTGAAGCAAAAATGAAGGAAGTCGGTGGGATAGAACGACCTGACCGCCTGACTTTAGTTTACAGCAAGGATACCTCGATCAGAAATATACAGAAGGAAATCGCGTTTGAATATAGAAAAAAGAAGGTGAGAGTTATGTAAATTCTGATACTTGATGACAAATCTGTGGATGAATACTTTTAATTTAAAACGAAGGAAATCGGCCGGGAAGTTTGGTCTGGCCGATTGACTTTAGTTTTTGTAGATTTTTTTAATATATAAGATGGTTGCAAAACACTAACACGAGTAATTTACAGACGAATGGAAAGACTGGTGGAATTCGACCTGAGGGAAGATCGCTTTGGACTTACGAAAAATGTAGGAACACGGAAGGCAGTAAGTACTCACATTACGACTTATCTTAGAAGATAGGTTAAGGAAAGGGAACCCTACGGTTTTAGCAATTGTAGATTTGGAGATAGTTTTTGACAATGTTGACTGGAATAGCATCTTTCAAATTGTGAAGGTAGCAGTGGTAAAATACAGGGAGCGTAGTGTTATATTCAACTTGTACAAAAACCAGACAGCAATTATTAGAGTCTATGGGCATGAAATGGTCGCAGTGGTTGGGAAGGGAGTTAGACAGGGTTGTAGCATTTCCACAATCTTGTTGAATATGTACACTGAGCAAACTGTGAAAGAATGCAAGGGAAAATACGAAGAGGGAATGGTAGTCCAGGGAGAGGGAATAAAGACTTTGCGGTTTGCTGATGAGATAGTAATTCTGCCAGAGACAGCAAAGGACCCGGAAGAGCTATGCAACGGAATTGACAGTGTCTTGAAAGAAAGGTATAAGATGAATATTCAGAAGGGTAGTAAAATGTAGCGTCAGAAAATCAGGCAATGCTGAAGGTTATCAGAAAATAAAAGTAGTAGACGAGTTTTGTTATTGTGGTAGCAAAATAACCTCTGAGTGCCGAAATAAATAAGAAATAAAATGCAGAATGGCTGTGGGAAGAAAAGCGTTTCTGAAAAAGTGAAATGTTTTGAAATCCAGTATTAGCTCAAATGTTAGGAAGTCCTTTTTGAAAGTATTTGTCTGGAGTGTATCGTTGTATGTAACTGAAATGTGGATGATTAGGAGTTCAGACAAAAAGATAATAAAAAGTTTTGAATTGTGGCCCTTCCGACGAATGATGAACGTTGGATGGGTGGATCACGTAACTAATGAGAAGGTGCGCAAAAGAATTGGTGAGAAAAGGATTTTATGGCATAGCCTCACTAAGGGATGGGATAGGTTGGTGGAACACATTCTGAGACATCAAGGAATTATCAACTTAGCATGATTAGTAAGTGTGGGGGGCAAACATCGAACAGGGAGTCCGAGGTACGAATACAGAAAGCAGATTCAAAGGGATGTAGGTTGGTGTTCTCATTCTGAAATGAAGAGGCTTGCAAAGGACAGGGTAGCGTGGAGAGCTGCATCAGACCAGTCTGCGGACTGAAGACCACAATAACTGCAACATAATGAGAACAGTGATTTTTTCTTATTACTTCGTATCAATTAGGAATATCGTTTCGTTTCCCCAAGAAATTTCAGAAAAATGTCATTATTGTAGCTATCGATAGAATTTAGCCGATACTTACCTCCTCCTCTATTGACTGATAATGTTTGGAAAATTGCAAAAATTGCAACATCTTTTGTGTTTCCATTTTTTGTTGTTGCATTGTATGCATTTTGGCGTAAAGCCTTTTTATTGGCTTCAATCTGAAGATACGTCCTTAAATGAGCTGTAAGATATTAGGAGTTAGAAAAGCAGCTACTGTGAACAGCACAGCTAGCTTTCCCGCTGACTAATGTGCTGAAGATCGTAGCCTCAGCCACGTCGCACAATTCGTGTGTGAGCTGTCGTCTCATTCGATGGAATGTCACGTGCGGCAACAGCGAGGTTTCCGGCAGCGATGATTCACAGCAGAGCTGTTCGGCAGCCTCAAACTTCGGCCGGGGTAGCCTGCGCTGATAAAGTGGGCCGACTTTAAACTCCAATTACGTCACCTCTGCTGATCCGTTTCCGCTTTGTCACTTCTGTTATATGGCATTCCTTTACCGTCGCAATATCAAACACAAAGAATCTACTTTCGATGACTTGTAGGAGAAGGAGAAAGTAGTAAATAATCATTCTTGAATGATATCAGAAACCTATAAAACATCGAACAATTAGAAAATAGGTCTAACGTTGTATTAAATAAAGAAAAATCATAAAAGTTTCCCCTCCGACTACTAACTGTATAAACCCACCCAGGCGATGGCAGCGTCACCTGACGAGGAGAGACTGCTAGACATACACACGCACGACGCATGTAGTATAGGTGAGAGTGCTGCCCATGTATAGTATTTTTTTTTTTTTTTTGAGGAGTGCTGTGGTGAGTGTATCAATAACTGACTAATCCAACGGTGAAACAGCGTCCAAATGTCGAGGTGTTAGGCAGCAACCAGGAGGCGAACTGAGGCCGAAGTAACATACTTTAACGTTGGGCAGACTCAAGTCTATCTGAACATACAGTGCACGGAACACTGCTAACTATAGGCCTTCGCAGCTGACAACCCATGCATGTGTCCATGTTAACACCATGACATCGGCGAGAACTGCGATTTAAATGTGCACATGACTATCGTCACTGCATGCTGGATCAGTGTGCAGAGCTTTCCATTGGTCTGATGAATTACGATATCGTCTTCATCCTGGCGATGGAAGGCTGCGAATATATCGTTTTTCAGGGGAACAGCGCCTTGACACCTGGAATGCAGGAAGGAGACAATCTGGCGACTGCTCAGTTAAACTCGGTGAACATTCACGTGGCCATCCATGGATCCAGCGATACTCGTGCAAGGCAGCTTAATTGTCAAGATATATCGAACACCGCTTGGAGACCACGTATACCTCTTTATAACTATCGTGTTTCCCAAAGGAAGTGGAATTTTTCATCAACACGACGAGCTATATTACAAAAGCAGGAGTGTAACAGACTGGCGCAACGAACAGTGGAGAGTTGCAGTTGATGTGGTGGTCCCCCAATTCGCCAGATCTAAATCCGATCGAACACACCCGGAATGTGAGTGGACATGGCGTCAAGCTCCTCCCCTGGAATCTCGGGAATTACATAACTGAAGTCTGCACGTGTGTTGCCAACTCCCTCTAGCGACCTACCAAGGCCTTATTGCTTCGTCGCGAAGACGTGTCGCTATTGTTATACCTGCCGAAGGTGGACATACCGGCTATTTGAAAGGTTGTCGTGAAGTTCTGGCTGATCATACGTGCGTCTGTTTGTGACCAACGAGTGATTTTTGGCAGTAGCCTGTTCTCTAAATATTCTTAAGGGAGTACCGCAAATAACTGTGTACATTTCTTTAACATTTTCATGTCAGCAGAGTCCTAACATCCTTGAATAAACAATATTACATTGAGTTGATAAAAGCCGTGAGGTACAATAATGCGCAAAACAAAAGTGAACGAACTGTACGCATACATTCCAAATAACGTATCTGTCTTGTGAGTCCTATAATCGCTTCACAGAATAGTAGTTCGAGTATACAAAATATATACCACAACACACCATTAGAGAAAACTGATCATTGTACCAGTCATTACGGATGACCATTAACACCACGTTGTTGCACATACAAGGGAACACGTTATTAAAGGTAAAACAATCCTTCATATTTATAATAAGTGACATGTGACAACAATACCACATTCATTAGAATCGGAGACAATAAACTACGGCCGCGCGGGAGTAGCCAAGCGGTCTGGAGCGCCACGTTGAGGATCGCGCGGGGTCCCGCGTCGGGGTTTCTAATCCCTCCTCGGACATAGATGTTTGTGTTGTCCTTAGGTTAGTTTAACTCAGTTTAAGTAGTTTTTAAGATACGGACTAATAACCACGCAGTTGAGTCCGATAGATTTACAAACATTTCAAAATTTTTTAATAAACTGCGAAATAAATAAGTCTGTAATCCGACCAAAAAAGTAAATAAATATTTTTCTGAACAAGAGAGTTTACGACAATCACGACGTGTTTCCTCTCTGAACAGTTTTTTCACGCCTGCGAAACGTCGTTCCTGTGATAGTGGTTCTACATAAACAAGTCGTTGAACTAACCATTAAAAAAAAGCGATTAATAGCGTGAAACGATGGAAATAGCAGCATTAACAATTAATCACCAGACTGATGACCAACGTAGCTTGGTCCCATAGAATTACAAACAAACAATAAATGACCAGCCATTTTCCTGTGCTCTTGATTGAACAAATATTTGTCCCCAAGTCTGAATTTGGAATGATGTGACGAACTATCTCCTTGCGGTTCTGGAATGGAATCCAGCCCTTATTTGCGCACAGAAAATCTATTAAAAGCCTAATGTCCCTATTAGCAGACCATAAAAGACATTAGGCTACACAAGTAAAAATGTGGTATCATGTAACGTTCTATTACGGAGTTACGAATCCAGTACTTAATAGGATGAAAACTAAAGCTATAATGTTAGCCATAGAATTTTTTCACCAGCAGCGAGAGGTTTGAATCTGGCAGTAGGCTGACCGGCAATGGAAACCGGCACCTACCGACTATCTTTTATATCCACGGACAGGGGTTAAACCGCACATGGCCGGCCGCAGTGGCCGAGCGGTCTGCGGCGCGCCAGCCACAGTTTGCACGGCTGCTCTTGAGCTTAACATACATTTGAAGGAAGAAACGATGGAAAGCCGTGGCGGATTAGCCGCGCGTGCTGGAGCGCCGTGTTGCGGTGCGCGCGGCCGTCCGCCGTCGGGGGTTCCAGTTCCCCCTCGGGCATGGATGTTTGTGTCGTCTTTAGTATAAGCTAGTTCATAAGTAGTTTGTAAGTTTAGGGACTGATGACCCCGTAGTTAAGTCCCATAAGCTATACAAACATTTGAACATTTTTTTGGCTCTGCTTTCTCCGAAGCCGCCAGCACAAATCCTGACGGGCGGCATACCGCACAAATCTTCTCTCAGGCTGGCAACGCAATTGGACAGGCGGCGCTAGATCTGATATAAAAATAAATAAATGTTTGTAGAGCTTATGGGACTTAACTACGCGGTTATCAGTCCCTAAACGTACAAACTACTTATGAACTAGCTTATACTAAAGACGGCACAAATATCCATGCCCGAATGGGGATTCGAACCCCCGACCGCAGCGGACGTGCAGACCGTGGCTGGCACGCCGCAGATCGCTCGGATCTGACATCGCTTTCTAAACTCACGGCAGACAACCATCAATGTTTGATGTTGAAATGTTCCTACATCTATCAGAGCAAACTGCTGTGGTAACCTGTCCCTAGACAGTCTAAGCCGGCCGCTGTGGCCGCGGGGACTGATGCGCTTCAGTCACGGTCTGCACGGCCACTACGGTCGGGGGCTCGAATCCCCCCTCGGGCATGGATATTTGTGCCGTCCTAGTTCGTAATTAGTTTGTAAGTTTAGGGACTGATGACCCTGTAGTTAAGTCCCATAGACTATACAAACATTTGAACATTTTTACAGTCTAAATAAACTTATTTACACTAAGGACATCACACACACACACACACACACACACACACACACACACACACACAAACACACACACACACACACACATGCCCGAGGAAGGACTCGAATCTACGGCGGGAGCGGTTGAGCAATCCATAGCATGATGTCTTAGATCACACGGCTACTCCCTCGCGGTCTAAGCAGTTAATAACCAGACCGGTGTCTATACTAACAGTAGTTTCAAAGAAACATAGAAGAAGAATCTGGACTATTTCTTACAGGTGGCTCACGAGGCAAATCCAAAACAGTGTTCTTCCGATTGTCTTCAATTGGTTCTCGATGTACACATAAGGCAGCCTCGTCAGCAGACCAGAGCACAGATGTGTTTCGCCACTTCTGCTGGTTTGGTTCGCCTCCAATTTCGCCGGACAGCCTCCTCAAGAAGGAATTTACAACGCCCCCGGACTTGCCGGTTGTCATGTTGGATTGTGATACTACCTAGGCGAAACCTGGCTCTTGGCTTGACGTTGATTTCGGATGGGGAGTGAGGAACAGGCAGTAACTGTTGCCCGTGAGAATAGTATTCGTGTTTTTTGTTTATTTTTCTGTCATAGGTTCACCGAAACCGTAGTTGAACCTTCTTTTACGAAATAATAAATAGTTGTGAAAAACTGTTCCTTCGTCAATACAACACAAGTGGCAACTACGATGTGATGCAAGTGTTTAGAATTCATAACCATGCCACAAACATATGTGATCCCGGAATTACAGCAATTTCTTGCACGTCCTTTTCAACAGTTTCACGCGTTTCGACAGTACCAGAGACAGTGACAGTATTAACAGTTTGCAGGCCTCCAAAGGCAACTGGTGAAGGAAATAGCCGCACACCGTGCTACATCACCTCTCACGCCTTTCCCAATCTCCAGTGAAGAAGCTGAAGACTGGACGCTTATGAAATGCGTTTTCGTCCACACTTTGAAATGCATTAGGTAACCACAGAGAATACGCAACACACGTCGTGTATGTCTTGGCCTGCGCGCCAAGTTACAGCATGATGGCCGAGATTATTTGACTTTTTCCAAAATCAGTGATTTATGAACCGCTTACTATCACTGCCGTTACCGTGTTCTTGCGGCGAAGGTGGAATTTTACCGGGAGCGACGATGGGTAGTCAAACTACAAGGCCTTGGCGGACGCTGTCGTTTTACAACAATATAATCTAAAGAGTCTAATACAGATGAAATGGTCCGTGAGACCCTTATCCATGCATCACCGGGCGCAACTTGATACGATACACCTGGAGGACACTATGCTAGCCGGCCGCGGTGGCCGAGGGGACTGAGGCGCTTCAGTCACGGTCTGCACGGCCACTACGGTCGGGGGTTAGAATCCCCCCTCGGGCATGGATATTTGTGCCGTCCTTAGTTGTAGGTAGTTCATAAGTAGTTTGTAAGTTTAGGGACTGATGAGCCCGTAATTAAGTCCCTTAAGCTTAACAAACATTTGAACATTTTTTGACACTATGCTAAACCAAGCTACCTACCTATCATTTAAACATGAAATAACAAGAGCCACAGATTGCCACATTAAATCTAGGGTTGAGATCGCAGCTCTTCGACCACAGGACTATGCAAGAGATTACCAGTCCTGTGACGCAGCAACAACACACCGGGCTATAAGCTCCGTTGGGCCACACCAGCATCCGTCCTGCCAAGCCTCCTACGAAAAGTGCGACTGTGAAGTCATTCCAGTCCAGTGTGCAAACTGCGTTTTTCTAACAAGAACTTTCATCTCAGTTCTGTCTGTCGTGAGTAGTCAGGCACAGACACGTATGGAACGTATGAAAATCATCCAACTTCAGGATCTCACACAACCACCAGATAAGCTGATAATCAATGTGAGCCGGCCGCGGTGGCCGAGGTGACTGAGGCGCTCCAGTCACGGTCAGCACGGCCACTACGGTCGGGGGTTCGAATCCCCCTTCGGGCATGGATATTTGTGCCGCCCTAGTTCGTAAGTAGTTCATAAGTAGTTTGTAAGTTTAGGGACTGATGACCCCGTAGTTAAGTCCCATAAGCTTTACAAACATTTGAACATTTTGAATCAATGTGATGATCAACAGTCAACTTCTGAGGATGCAGGAGACTTAAATTATTCATTTGCCAAGGTAGGTACACCTTCCCTGCCACCCCACCACGCCAATATTAACATACAGCAAGCAATGCATCGCACTTTTTGGCCGATTTGAAGCGCCAATCCATATAGTTTTGTGTAAATGTATTCCTACATGCCACGTGGTGAACAATGATAATAAAGCGGATGTTTCGGTTTTGTGTTTTCCAGGTTTTCGTTTTCATTATTAATCGTCAGATACAACTGTTCTCTCCACAGGTTAGATTTCCAGCAGTGGACGAACTGTGCGTCGAGTTCCAGGACCTACCAGTCAGTTCCTCGTAAGTGAACAATCGTCGGGAACGAAATCTACTACCGACGTCACAGGTTATGATTCCCGTTCCAGAGCACCACGTTGCCCAGTACCAACATCCGAGGTTGGGAGTGTGCTCTGACGCCAGCGGCATAACGCCAACTTGTCTTACTTTCTCATCGTGCAGTTCTGTCTTTACCCTTATTGAGAACTCAAAAGAATGACAATTCTAACAGGGCATGCAATAAATCTGTTGTATGTTAAAAAGCAGACAGGTGAATTTCATACTTACTATATTAATTCCCAGCAGAATTAAGATGACTTAAATCACAATACCCTTTCTTATTCAAATGTTGAAATGTCTGTAAACCTATTGGACCAAACTGCTATGGTCGTCACTCGTTAGACTTACAAACTACTTAGACTAACTAACACTAAAAAGAATAGACACACCGATGTCCGAGGGAGGACTCGAACCTCCGGCAAGAACGACCGCCAAATTCATAGCATGATGCCTTAGACCACGCGGCTATTCCAAACGGGCTCTATCTTGTTCATAACAGTTTTCTTTGAACCAAGTAACAGACAGATCCAACAATAATATCACAGCCGCAAAACCTGACTGATAACTCATTTGCTTAGAAAAATGCCTTTCAGATCACTTTCCACACGTTGATCCTATTAAGATAGCACATGGTCTGCCATTTTGAATAATTTGTTTGTTGTCTCCGTAATACAGAAATAAAGAAGGACTGTGTAATGTTTGTACAATGTTTTCACTGTCCATTTCAAAGCTACAGTAATGCTCACGTAGGTAAGAAATACAGATACGTTCAAATATCTATTGGATCAAACTGTTGTGGTTATCAGTCCCTAGATTTAAAAACTGTTTAAACTAACTTACACTAAGCACAAGAACACAACCATGCCGGAGGACTCGAACCTCCGAGGGCACGGCCGACAAATCTGTAGCATGGTGCCTTAGACCATGCTGCCATTCCGCGCTACGAAGCGCACAGATAGCTCACGATTCGGGCAGCATGAGGTGCACATTTGAGTCTTGTGACGTGTTTTATAAAAATGTGGACGAGCATGAGCATCGGTAGAGGAAGGCTTTTAATAGATTGCGAGCCTCACACTTTTTTTAGAGTGTTGAAAATTTTCTTTTACCTTTAGAAGAAGCAGAATAATTTGGTCATATAATAAGGATGGTGTAAGAACGGACCTAAGGTTAATTACGGCTGTGGAGGATTTTCCTCTACGCAGTCGGTGAAAGAATTGACAATCATGGTTGGAGTTATCGAATTACGATAGGTGGTTTCTATAGACAATTGCTGAGATAGCGAGACCGCTGATCAGATTCTAAAGAAAAGTGTGAAATTAGTATGGGCAGACAGCTTTAGAGAGGCTAAAAGATGGATTAATGAATAATACTGTGATAATCTGTCCAGAGTTTGAGAAGGAATTTATTCTGTCGTGCGATGTACACATGTGTCCTTGCGGAGTTGTGTTGAGCCAAGTAGTTCATATGGTGGAGCACCCGGTAAGTATAGCCAACTAGGAAAATGAATCGAGCAGCTCAAAATTATACCTCGACTGAGAAGGAAATGCTGAGCCTGACTTTTGGTATCACTTTATGTAGGTGATACCTGTATGGGAGACTGTTTAAGATCGTGACCGACCAAGTGGCACTAATGTGTCTTTTACGGTTGAAGGACTCGTCCACTAGGCTGACGAGATGGGTCTTGCATGTCGGTGAGTTTGACTACGAAGTAATACACAAGCCCAGGAAGTGTCACGGGGAAGAGGATGTTTTAAGTTGTAAAATAGAAGGTCAGGGCCTGGAGGAATGGCAAGCAGGGCAGAATGCCGATGCGGAGTGTAACGGTGAGATATAATTCCAAAGTTCAAATGTTTGTAAACTGCTATGGTAATCAGTCCCGAGACTTACAAACTACTAAAACTAACTTACACTAAGGATAACACACACAAACACAAACACACCCACGCCCGAGAGAAAACTCGAACCTCCGGAGGGTAAGGCCACCCAGTCCGAAGCAGGACGCCTTAGACCACGCGGCAATCTCCCGAGGGTTACTCCAAACTTCATATCAATACGGAATTGCCAATTTACCAAATGTGTACGGTTGGAAGATGCGTCAAATGTTCAAATGTTTGTTAAGCTTAAGGGACTTAACTACGGGGTCATCAAAATGTTGAAATGTTTGTAAATCTATCGGACCAAACTGCGTGGTCATTAGTCCGTAGCTTACAAACTACTTAAACCTAAGTAAACTAACCTAAGGACAACACACACACA
Organism: Locusta migratoria; assembly: GCA_026315105.1. NCBI lineage: Eukaryota > Metazoa > Arthropoda > Insecta > Orthoptera > Acrididae > Locusta > Locusta migratoria. The sequence goes on from CM048755.1 coordinate 397,832,203, forward strand.
CACACACACCCATGCCCCAGGGAGGACTCCAACCTCCACGGCGAGCAACCGCGCTCTCCGCAGCGAGACGCTTTAGACCGCTCGGCAACTCCACCGCGGCACGGGGTCATCAGTCCCTAAACTTACAAACTACTTATGAAATACCTTACACTAAAGACGACACAAACATCCATGCCCGAGGGGGGATTCGAAGCCCCGACGGCGGATGGCCGCGCGCACTGCACCACGGCACTCCGGTACGCGCGGCTAATCCGCCGCGGCGAAGATGGCGTCACCCTTCGCTTTTAATCGAAGCGAGAAGAGGGACAAATGGGCTGTCAGTAAGGAAATTAACCCTAACAATAAGGGAAGGAGGCAGCGTGTGCGAAAAGCAAACACGAAAGCGATGTAACGATAGAGGACGCAGTGGGACGCAAAGGATCTTTACCAAAGTAAATAGTTGAAAAATGGGCGAAGTTATCTTGCCCCTATACGTCAAAAGGAAAGGCGAAGAAGTCTGCCGCGCGGGAGTAGACAAGCGGTCTGGAGCGCCACGTTGAGGATCGCGTGGCTTCCCGCGTCGGAGGTTAGAATTCTCCCTCGGGCATGGATGTTAGTGTCATCTTTAGTATAAGTTAGTTCATAAGTAGTTTGTAACTTTAGGGACTGATGACCCTCAGTTAAGTCCCGTAAGCGTTACAAACATTTGATTTTTTTCAAAAAAGTTTGTCACGAATTTACGCGGATCTTATCAAGTGCTTGAGACGACCTTACCTGTCAATATTAAGCTACAATTGCCAACTACGTCGACCATTTTCAATGTAAGTCGGCTGGCCGCGGTGGCCGAGGGGACTGAGGCGCTCCAGTCACGGTCTGCACGGCCACTACGGTCGGGGGTTCGAATCCCCCCTCGGACATGGATATTTGTGCCGTCCTTAGTGTAAGGTTGTTCATAAGTAGTTTGTAAGTTTAGGGACTGATGACCCCGTAGTTAAGTCCCATAAGCTTAACAAACATTTGAACATTTTTTTTAAGTCGGCTGAATCCCTCTACTGGGCCACCGGATTCAATTTGAATGTATCTGGACTAGTCGTTCGTGAGAAAGGGAAGCAGAAAAAGTTAAACAAGAATACAGGGATGCTTTATGATTTAAGATGTAAAGTGTAGAGTGGTGATGATTTTTATTTTGGGTTTAATTCAGGGCACGGTATTTGTGCCGCGGTGGATTAGCCGTGCACACTGGGACGCCGTGCCGCCGTGCCTTCGGGGGTTCGAGTCCCCCTCGGGAATGTGTGTTTGTGTTGTCTTTAGGTTACTTTACCTTAGTTTATGTAGTTTGTCCGATACAGACTAATAACCCAGCAGTTGAGTCCGATAGATTTACAAACATTTGAAAATTTTGAACGGTATTTCATTTAGTGGACAGAGTGACCATGATGTCTTTTTCCCATATGGTTGTGAATCAAGAAGATGGCGGTCGGCTAGAGTATGGGATGTCACGGTGCGTCCCGTGAGGCAGTTCAGATGGTTGGTGGTACATGAGAAATACAGGTATTCAGAAGAGGAGCAGGAGGTGGGGCGTGCACCCAAGAGATGTCTCAACCGAGTCCAGTATTTCCACATAGTCAGGAAACCACAGAATTTATTCATTACCAGACTCTATGATAGTAGTGGCGAGGTGTTACGAGTATAGGAGGTCTATGGAAGCAAGACGGATATATTTAGTAGGCAGTTGGTGATTGATTAATGGGTGATTTTGCCATTTCGGGGGACCAACTTCCCGTTTACCAACAGCTGTCGCAGGGACAACCGCGCTGAACATAACGCAACCTCAGCTGTATTGATCAGATGTAACTGTAGAGATACTACCAGTGGAGAATCTGACTTGGATGAATAACATCTAGCAGCCCGAACGTATTCATTCCGTGGATAATTTCGTAACTAGAGAAGTCCGCATTACGATGAAGCAGCTTTTGCAGCATGTGTAAGAGGTTAGCCAACAGCAATGACCGTAACACTTTTTGAGGCTTTACGAAGCACTGCAATAGTCCTTGATTTGTTATCCACCATCTTTGTTTAGCTGAGGAGAACCCACAGTGAGAAATCCGATCCACGGGTGGTACAGGTCCCATTGGACTGGATTTCACGAGCCTAGGGAGTGCGATGTAACTGTGAGCCAGTGAACAAGAAATCGTGGTGGGGTGTTCAGGACAGGTGGGTACAGATGCGTAGTGCCAGCAGGACAATGGCGCCTCGAGATATAGACTGATGCAAGCATGTGTAATACTGAAGTCATAGGGTAACTAAATGGAAGTGATCGACTATGTGATACTGAAGGGGAGGACCACAGAACCTGATGGGCAGGTCTTCTGAAGGGGAAGCCATTGTAGCGCTGCTGAATTGTGTTCTATCTACAATTCACATAGAATTGTAGATAATTAAACTGAATATTCGGCGTAAGTTTTGGAGAGGTCAAACGAGGTATGGAGTTCAAGTCAACAGTTTCTGTAAGAGACATGTTCCAATTCAACAGTTTTGTGTATTGAGTGCATGACTAGCCCAGTGCAACCTCAAAGTTTGCACTCCACCGAAGATCTGTGCGACAGCAGGGGCCGCCGCCGCCGCGAAGTTCAGTGAGTTCACAACCCGTGCAGTGTCCACTTAGGCACGGCTGTGAGAAAAAGCTGGGGAACCAAGGCTGGACTGTAGGACACCGCAGCGTCAAACCGTAATCAGCCCAACTGCAAGCGTGAGGCCTTACTCTGTGGTACGGTATAATGAGAAGTCGCTGAATGCACACTCGCTGCGAGGACACATCACTTTGTCACTCCTATGCACCTGAAGGCAAGGTTCGGCGCGTACATCACGTTATGTGATCTACATCTACATAAATACTCTGCAAGTCAATTCAGGTGCATGGCAGACAGTTCGTCGAATCCCTTTTATGATGTTTCTCTAGAGTTCCATTCTCTAATAGATCGCGCAAAGAAGGAACACCCATATCTTTTCGATTTCGATCTGATTTTTCTTATTTTACTTTGATGATCACGTCTTCCTATCTAGGTGAGAGCTAACAAAATAAGTTCGCTTTCGGAAGAAAAGTTGGTGAAAGAATTTTCGCAAGTAGATCTTGTCGCCTCCAATAACGCCTTTGTTTTAATCATTTATACTCCAACTTGTGCATCATTTTCATGACACTCTCTCCTCTACATCGCGAAAATACAAAACGAGCTGCCCTATTCCAAACTTTCTTTAAAGCGTCTGTCAGTCCCACCCGGTGCGGATCCCACAAAGCGCAGACATAGGAGGCACAAGCGTAGTGTAGGCAGTCACTTTAGTGTTATCTTATAAGTGTTCTGACAATGAAACGTACACTTCGGTTCGCCTTCCCTACAATATTTTCTGTGTGTTCTTTCCAGTTTAAAGTGTTCGTAATTGTTACTGCTAGGTATTTAGTAGAATTGACGATCTGTAGGTTTCACTGATTTATCGTGTAAATGAATTTTAATTGGTTTATTTTAGTTGTCAATGGATGATTTCACACTTCTCTTTTGTAACGGTCAGTTGCCAATTTTTGCGCCATGCAGATACCTTACCTAAATTATTTTTCAGTAGCTTTTGATCTACTTGTGACTTTACTAACCGATAAGTTACAGCATCATCCGCGAACAGTCTAAGGGAGCTACTCAGATTGTCTCCTAAAAGATTTATAAAAATAAGGAACAATAGGGGTCCTTTAACACTTCCTTGGGTAACGCCGGATATCACTTCTTTTCTACTCGAAGACGTTCCGTCATTTACAACGTACTGAGTCCTTTCTGATAGGAAATCACGAATCCAATCGTACAACTGTGACGATATTAAAAAACCACGCAGTTTGATTAGAAGACGCTTTTGAGGTGGTTGTTGTTGTTGGTTTGATGCAGCTCTCCACGTTAACCTGTCCTGTGCAAGTCCCTTCATCTGAGAATACTTTCGGCAACGTACATCCCTTTGAATCTGCTTACTGTATTCGTCCCTCGGTCTCCCTATACGATTTTTACCCACACTTTTTACACACTTCCTTCTAATGCTAAGTTGACGCCGCGGTGGAGTAGCCGAGCGGTCTAAAGCGTCTCGCTGCGGAGCGCGCGGTTGCTCGCCGTGGAGGTTCGAGTCCTTCCTGGGGCATGGGTGTGCGTGTTTGTCCTTAGGTTAGTTTACTAGGTTTATGAAGTTTGTAAGCTACGGACTGATGACCACGCAGTTTGGTCCGATAGATTTACAAACATTTGAACATTTGAATTTGCTAAGGTGACAATTCCTTGATGTTTCAGGATGTGTCCCACCAACCTATCCTTTCTCTTAGTCAGAATACGCCGAAATTCCTTTTCTCCTCAATTCTGTTGAGCACCTCCTCATTAGTTACGTGATCTACCCATCTAATTTTCATCATTCCTCTGTAGCACCACATTTATAAAGCTTATATCATCTTTTTGTCTGAACTCCTTATTATCCGCGCTTCACTTCCATACAATGATACACTCCAGACAAATGCCTTCAGGAAGGACTTCCTAATATTTAAACTAATATTGGATGTCAACAAGTTTCGCTTCTTCACAAACGCTTTTCTTCCCATAGCCATTCTGCATGTTATATCTTCTTTACTTCGGCCATCAGAAGTTATCTTGCTACCCAAGTAACAAAACTCGTCTAGTACTTTTATTGCCTCATTACCTAATTTAATTCCTTCAGCATCGCCTGATTTTCTGACGCTACATTCCATTATCCTAGTTTTACTCTAGTTGATGTTCACCTTATAACCTCTTTTCAAGACATTGTCCATTCCATTCAATTACTCTTCCAGATCCTTTGCGGTCACTGACAGGATTACTATGTTATCGGCAAAAACGCAAAGTTTTTATTTCTTCTCCCGGAACTCGAATTCCCTCTCCAAATTTCTCCTTCCATTCCTTCACTGTTTGCTCAATGTACAGACTGAACAACAATGGCGAAAGCCTACAACCCTGTCTTACTCCCTTTCCAACCTCTGCGTCCCTTTCATGTCCTTCGACTCTAATAACCGTTGTTTGTTTTTTGTATAAGTTGAGTATAACTCTTCGCTCCCTAAATTTTACCTCTGCTACCTTCAGAATTAGAAACAGTGTATTCCAGTCGACATTGCCAAAAGCTTCCTCCAAATCTACAAACGCTAAAACCGTACGTTTGCCTTTCCTTAGCCTATCTTCTAAGATAAGTCGTAATGTGAGTATTGCCTCCCGTGTTCCAACATTTCTCCTAAATCCAAACTGATCTTCCCCAAGGTCGGATTCCACCATTTTTCCATTCGTCTCTAAATTATTCGAGTCAGTATTTTGCAAACATGACTTATTAAACTGATAGTTCTGTAATTTTCACATTTGTCTGCACTTGCTTTCTTTGGAATTGGAATTACAATATTCTTCTTGAAGTCGGAGCGTATTTCCCCTGTCTCATATATCTTGCGTACTAGGGAGAACAATTTCTTCATGACCGGCTCTCCTAACGATATCAGCAGTTCAGACGGGATGTCATCTATTCCAGGGGCCTTGTTTCTACTCAAATCTTTTAGTGCTCTGTCAAATTCTTCTCGCCGGCCGCGGTGGCCGAGGGGACTGAGGCGCTTCAGTCACGGTCTGCACGGCCACTACGATCGGGGGTTCGAATCCCTCCTCGGGCATGGATATTTGTGTCGTCCTAGTTCGTAAGTAGTTCACAAATAGTTTGTAAGTTTAGGGACTGACGACCCCGTAGTTAAGTCCCATAAGCTGTAAAAACATTTGAACATTTGAAATTCTTCTCGTAGTATAGTACCACCTCTCTCATCCTCCTATACATCATCTTCCATTTCTAGAATACTGCTTTCAAGTTTATTTTCTTTCTACCGACCTTATATATATTCCTTCCACCTTTCAGCTTTCCCATCTTTGCTTAGTACTGGTTTTCCATCTGAGTTCTTGATATTCATACCGCTACTTTTCTTGTCTCCAAATGTATCTTTTATTTTCCTGTAGGCGGTATCTATCTTTCTCCTATTTATACATTCTTCTACGGACTTGCATTTCTCCTCAAGCCACTCCTGCTTAGCCAGTCTTCACTTCCTGTCAACCTCATTTTTCAGACGTCTGTACTCCCTTTTGCCTTTTTCATTTGCTGAATTTTTATATTTTCTCCTCTCATCAATTACGTTCAGTATATCCTGTGTGACCCAGAGATTTCTATTAGGCCTTGTCTTGCTGCCTATATGACCCTCTGCAGCCTTCACTACCCTATCTCTCAGAGCTATTCATTCTTCTTCTACTGTATTACTTTCCCCGTTTCAGCCAATCTTTGCCTAATGATCCCTCTGAAACCGTCCACCACTTCTGGTTCCTTCAATTTGTTCAGGACCCATCTCCTAACTTTTCTACCTTTCTGTAGTCTCTTGAGTTTTAATCTGCAGTTCATAACCAATAAGTTATGGTCAGAGTCTATATCTGCCCATGGATATGCCTTAAAATTTAAAACCTGGTTCCTAAATCTATTCCTTACCATTGTAAAGTCAATCTGGTACCGTCCACTGTCTCCTGGTTTCTTCCACGTATACACCCTTCTTTCGTGATGTTTAAACCAAGTGTTGGTAATCATTAAATTGTGCTCTGCACAGAATTCTACCAAGCGATTTCCTCTTTCATTCCTTTTTCCCAGTCCTTATTCACCTACTACATTTCTTTCTCTTCCCTTTCCTACGACCGAGTTCCAGTCCCCCATCACAATCAAGTTTTCATCTCCCTTAATTTTCCGAATAATTTCTTTTATCTCCTCATACATTTGTTCGAGATCACCATCATCGGCAGAGCTAGTTGGCATATACACTTGTACTACAGTAGTCGGTGTTGGTTTTGTGTCTATCTTTACTATGATAATGCGTTCACTACGCTGTTCATAGTAACTTATCCGCATTCCTATTTTCTTATTCATTATTAGACCTAGTCCTGCGTTTCCACCAACTGATTTTGTATTTATAACCCTGTATTCACCTGACCAGAAATCCTGTTCATCGTGGCACCGAACTTCACTAATCCCTACAATATCTAACTTTAACCTAAACATTTCTCTATTCAGATTTTCTAACTTACGTACGCGATTAAGGGTTAGAACATTCCACGCTCCGATCCGTAGAATGCCTGTTTTGGTTTTCTTGATGATGACATCCTCCTGAATAGTCCCCGTCCGGAGATCCGAATGGGGGACTTTTTTACCTCCGGAATATTTTACCCAAGAAGACGCCATCATCATATATTCATACAGTAGAGCTGCATGTCCTCGGGAAAAGTAACGACTGTAGTTTCACCTTGCTTTCAGCCGTTCGCAGTAACTGCATGGCAAAGCCATGTTAGATGATGTTACAAGGCCAGCTCAGTCAGTCATCCAGACCGTTGCCCCTGTAACTACTGAAAAGGCTGTTGCCCCTCTTCAGGAACCACACGTTTGTCTGGCTTTTCCACAGATAGCCCTCCGCTGTGGCTGCACCTACGGTTCGGCTATCTGTATCGTAGAGACACGCAAGCCACACCACCTAGGCAGTGTCTGTGGTTCTTGGGGGTGGGTCATAGACTAAGGAAAGGAAATTTACATTTACACAGAAATTATGAGGCTAAATAAAAACGTCATAGAAGGGGCAATTCGTTTTTAGAATAGCCTGATTTCACAAAGTAAGACTTTTTTCCCATTTCACATTACTAATACAAAACACCACAAAAATACTGATAAACAAAAGGAATCCAACACTAGGAGGTTTGCTTTCCGGAACCGAGGCTCTCGAAGTTATGAGAAGACAAAATAAGGTTAATGCTGAAATGCAAAGAATAACGAACGGAACAGGAAAATCAGAAAGATTGTGGAACAAACTGCATTTGGCAGCAAACTATGAGAAGACCAGTTTTGAAGCTTCCTTGGGCTGGAATAAAAACCGAGAAAAATATATCAATACAGCACCTGACAGGTTCATAATCTGACGTGAGAGACGCCTCAATTTCAGTGAGAAAATACATTTTCTTCACTTTTATTTCAAAAATGTATACATAACTGTGAGGCTTTATCTTTTCCTAACCAGTAGGCTAATGAAATCCTATGCCAATGAAGGCGAGAAATGGCGACTCCAAGGACAGGAGATGGGATGCCCGAGTAAAAAAAAAAGTTTTGTTTCGTTTTCGAATTCAATTATATAAAACATTTTGGTATCTCTAATTCCACGTATTGTGTCAGTTTTTGTTTATATGCATGATGACGAGCTGGAAACCTTGTCGTTAACCTACTCAACCATCGTTTTCGATGGTTGAGTGGGTTAACTGCTTGGAAAGCCATCAATAGCTATGGGTATGACTTTTCAAAAACAGTGTGGAAGCTCTTCACAAACTTAACAATCAAAGACTACCGTCGTCAACTAATAGTCAATCCAATCCTGTAAAAAATATAACTTATGTTTATTGATTGAAACATCATTATTAACACCCTTATATAAAATATAGCAAACAATAATACGTGCACTTTTCGTAAAAGAAATCGCACTGACGTGTTTTACGGCCCACTTTAGATTTGTAGTTTTATAATTTTTTGCAAACATTTTGGACCAAAATTATAATATAAATAATAAAAAATTAATTAATAAGAGTGTCTGAAACCCTTTTAGGAAAAAAAATTAGGTAGTGGCGGGTTCCGAACCACCGCCTTGCTCACTATGTTACGGCTATCTATCAAAAGGTGAGTCCTTTAATCTCATACTATTGATGGCCGTTGTTAACTGATGCTAATATGGCATTTGTAGACACTAGATTATCATTTACCGTCCGAAGTACGATGTGTTTTTGTTAATTCTTCAGTGCGCCTTTGCTTTAAAATGACAAAGTGTAAGTTACAATAAGAAAATCATCAAATACGCAACGCAAGATAATTTTCTCCTCTACCGATTAGGTTATTCAATTTTCGTGTCAGATGAACGGTTCGTTTGCAATTACAATTATATTACAAACGGCTTTTTTGGTATTACTACCGTATTTTTTGTCCGAAAAATTTGAAAAAGGGAGGTTCTGATCTCTGACTGCGTACACACATGCCTGTAAAATTTGGTGCTGATCGGTTGAACGGTTCGTCTTAAAAACAGGGAAAACTTTACGGACAGACAGACAGACATACATCCCAAAATCGCCGTTATTTTTGCAAATATCTTTGAAACGCTACGAGATATGAAAAAAACATAACAGAGCAAAGTTGTAGAGAATTTTCTCCTCTACAAATTCGGTTATTCAATTTTCGTGTCCGATGAATAGTTAAGCCGTTATTTTCATTTAAATTTCGAGCTGTCAAAAGACGATCGCAAAGGCGGACTTTTAGTGTTACTACCGTAACTCAAAGTGGGCCAGTACCATTAGATATTAAAATTGTGTAAGTATTCTAATAAAACAAAAGAAAGTAAAAAAGAAGTGTAACGACAGGATTCAAACCACTGCCCCTAGCGTTGGAAAGCCAGAAAACTACCATCTGAGCTAAGCCGACAGATGCTGCCCTTCGTTCTTGATTGATACTCACGCTTACTTGCAAAACTTCAAAGTCGAATTTATCGAGAATTTTTGGGAGTTGCGTCGAATGGCTTTGGCTGAGTGTTATTTGAGTTCCGAACTTCATGTACCATAAATCTATATCTATAAATGTGAATGTCTGTTCGGTGTACGTTATCACGTCTGAACCACAAGACATAAAGAGCTAAAAATTTGTACAGTTACTAACGTCTACCCGGGGAAGGCTTTAGGCACAGTTTTATGGCGATCGGATAGCTATATATATATATATATATATATATATATATATATATATTAATGTCTGTTCGGTGTACGCTTACCACGTCCGAACGACAAGTCGCAGAGACTTAAATATTTGTACAGTTACTAATTTTTACCTTAGGAAGGTCTTAGGCACGGTTTTATAGCGATCTGATAGATATAACGCGAAATGCGGAACAATAATTACTATCTGAAAATTATATTTACTCTTTGAAAATGGTTTTATTGGTTGCATTGTTCCTTGAGGGTTGACAATGATAAAAGGGTGGAGTATATTGGGATGGAAAGTTATCGGTGTATATAAAATTCTATGTATGTGTGTGTGTGTTTGTGTGTGTGTGTGTTAATATTTCGCTTTGCAGCAAAAACTACAGAACGCAAAGGAATGGTGTTTGTGTAATTGCTGTCCGAAGTCTCCCGTTGTACACCATAGCAGTTCCATGCCGATAGCTATAAGGGGGTGGAAGATATGGTTTTGAAAGTCGTCAAATTATAAAAAAATCTGGACTGAAGGTTTCCGACACTATAGCAAGGAAGTTACATACAGTGAAACGTGATGCCACAGACCATACCTTTGGTCTATGCCTGCTACAATGTCTTCAGCTCTTTCTCTGTGAGGATAAGTATACGAATATAATAATAAATAAAGCAGTAAAAAAGAAATTTCTTTTAATACCTCTTTAAAAAAATCGATTTGACGTTTCTCGCATTACATCAAGTGATCGATTTGTGATATTATTGCAATCATTATTGTTGAATTTCGTGATTGGATTCTTCGAAACGAGCGCATTTTTACGTGTGGTTTGATCTACACTACTTACTTTCCTGAGAACGGTAAGTGCATAGACTTCTGCAATCTGATAGGAAATTTTTTTCAGTTCCGCTTTATCAACGACATTTCATCAAAAATGAGTTAAATTAATTACATTAATTTAATTGTTATAATTCAAAAATATGACGTACGAATTTTATAAGTCCTTTGTATTTTGACTACTATCTTTCTTTGTTTGTTCAAAAATATGTTTGTAGCACTTATGGGACTTAACTACGGGGTCATCAGTCCGTAAGCTTACAAACTACTTATGAACTAGCTAAGACTAAGGACGGCACAAATATCCATGCCCGAGGGGGGATTTGAACCCCCGACCGTAGTGGCCGTGCAGTCCATGACTGGAGCGCCTCAGTCCCCTCGGGACCGCGGCCGGCGTCTTTGTTTGGATATTGCACTTATAATTTTGTACATTATGCAAGACAGCGTTATTTCTTATATATTCTCCAAGAAATATAACATAAGTTTAGAAAAAGCGAAATGCACAGAGAGAGAAAGGATAAGAGAAGTACTAACTCAAGGCAGGAATAAATAAATAAGCACCCGGGCAACTCCGGGTTTTCAGCTAGTATCAAATAAGTCCAAAACCCGACACCCATGTGGTCTCCTTGTACTCTCAGGCGGCACGTCCGCAACACCTTTCCGCAGAGTAAGCGCTGCTCGCTGTTGACAAGTGTTCCTCGTGGAACAGTGTGGACCTCAACACTCGCTTTAATTGGCTGGAGACGTGCAGCTCGGTCGTGCGGCAGAGGCAGTGGTACCAACCGCGCCGCTGAGCTTGCAGCACGCCTCTGTGTGCGTTCCGACGACAAGCCTGCCGCTGCAGCGCTGCTTAAAAAAAAAAAAAAAAAAAAAAGGTAAAGCAGTCATCAATCCGAAGATTGGTTTGAACACCACAGTGCTTTACTAGGCACGGTCCTGTTTGGAGGTGGTATGCCGTTGCCTTCCTCCGACCTGACTTACCCAGGCAGTTATAGGGGGACCTACAGTTTAACGTGGGTTCCGAACCACGGTGCTAGTCGGTATATTTCACATGAGCATTACTGCCAGAGGGGAAAGAAGTGGAAAGTGACAGATAAAAATCCCAGAACCTGGCGCGGATCGAACCCGCGACCTTTGTATTTGTAGTCTGGCACTCTACCACTGCCCTGTATTGGGAGAGTACCGGCAACCGGGCGGGCGCCGCCACTGTAGGCCTCCCTCGCAATAGCAGCGCTATGGGCGCCGCTGTTAAACTAGCATTTGTGATGAAGAGAATCGGTCTGAACATCGACGTGGTATCACAATACGTTAAGTAAACCATGAACTAAAGTTTTTAATCGTTTCATTACATCTACAGCGAATATTAAGGAAGAAATTGGTAATCTGAGTTCAAGAGCTTTATTTTTGAGCAAACTAGTTGTAAAATTGTTTCGTGCTAAAATTTAAACCCTGTACCAAATGCACTGCTTTCGCAATAAGTGACGTTCCAGCTTTCAAATTAGCCAAGGACTGACGTTTTTATCTCTTAATATATTGGTTTTTATCAAAGTAGATGTAATTAATACATGTTGCTTTCCATTAATCTAGTGCCTAATGTTGATAGGTGTTGTGTGCTAACCTACATGTGATACTATCACATAACATTAACTGAGCTAACATTTTGGGAAGGTTTAAGTTTTCACACATTGTTATCGTACTGCAGGACACTTCAGTAAAATAAACTTTATCTTAAAATTCGAGTTTTGGAGATCTATTTAATGGGCGGTTTCATTTATCGGCCAAACTCGTAATATGCAGGCTAAGTACAAATACGAAATTCGTGAAATACGTCACATTATGTTAGATTTTCATGTATTTATATCTTTTAAAAATATCTTTTCTCTTACATATTAGTCCGTCCAACATTGCTCGCAACAAACTTGTATGAACAGATAAACCTAGAAATTTACTCGATATTTCAATACAAATTTACTTGCTTCGCAAAATTTTCCATTCTCGTATGGAAATGCATTGTTCTTCCAATGCGGTGTACCCACAATTCGCGTCTTTTCGCATCTCTTTCGCCCTGTGAATTGCGTAAAACTTGCTACCTCGGATTGTCTTAGTATAACAATTCACTGCCAACACTGCGGCATTTTTCACCATATAAAAATGGAATATGCTATGTTAAGCTCTTAATTTAATAAATACTGAGTCTACGCATTTCCGACACCTCTAAATGCTAAAATAACAGCTAGTTAAGTGAAATATGTCATTCTACATCTACATCTACATCTACATACATACTCCGCAATTCACCGTAAGGTGCGTGGCGGAGGGTACACTGTACCACTACTAGGCATTTTCTTTCCTATTCCACTCCCAACTGAACGAGGAAAAAAAGAATGCCTATATGCCTCCGTACGAGCCCTAATTTCTCTTATCTTGTCTCTGTGATCTTTACGCGAAATGTAAGTAGGCGGCAGCAAGATCGTACTACACTCAGCTTCAAATTCCGGCCCTCTAAATTTACTTAACAGAAATTCACGAAAAGAACGTCGTCTTTCTTCCAGCGATCCCCAATTGAGTTGCCGGAGCATTTCCGTGACACTCGCGCATTGGTCGAACCGACCGGTAACAAATCTAGCTGCTCGCCTCTGAACCGCCTCTATGTCTTCCTTCAAACCGATCTGCTGCGGGTCCCAAATACTTGAGCAATACTCAAGACGTGGTCGTACAAGCGTTTTATACGCGGTCTCCTTTACAGGTGAAGTACATCTTCCCAAAATTCTCCCAATAAACCGAAGTCGGCTGTCTGCCTTACTCACAACTGTCCTTACATGCTCGTTCCATTTCATATCGCTCTGCAATGTTACGCCTAGATATTTGAACGACGCGACAGCATCAGGAAGCTCACTACTAATGCTGTATTCGAACATTATAGGATTCTTTTTTCTACTCATGCGCATCACCTTACATTTTTCTACATTGAGAGCTAGCTGCCATTCTTCGCACCAACTAGAAATTTTGTCTAAGTCAACCTGTATGCTATTACAGTCAGTTACAGACGACACCCTCCCATACACCACAGCATCATCATTTACGCTGATGAACTGCTTAGGCCTAAAATGGCGGACGTGCCCCACCCGCGCTCAATTGACCAATAGCAGCCGGCGGTTGTCGGCAAGCCACACATAAAAGGTTGGCGCTACTCTCCCAATACAGGGCTCTACGTGGCAGCCGCGAGAGAGAAGGTGCCTGAGCTCACCAGCCAAGGCGTGTCCGCTGCAGCCGCGCTGCTTCACTGAGGTTCCCGCGCAACAGACGGCCTGAGTCACGGAAGCGGCGGCGGCTGGGACGAAACAACCGTCTCCTTCCATGTCAGTTGCGTCATCCGGCGTCGAATACATACGGTTCCGAGGTGTCCATCTTTCCCACTTCCTGAACAGGTTTCCTCTTGTCCATCATAGATGACGATGGCCCGACAGCCCCATTTTTTCATAAGTTTTAAATATCTCCAATACTCAGAACCATAACAGTCACACTGACATAGAAACTTACTCACACACACAAACAGAGCCGGCCGCAGTGGCCGAGGGGACTGAGGCGCTCCAGTTACGGTCTGCACGGCCACTACGGTCAGGGGTTCGAATCTCCACTCGGGCATGGATATTTGTGACGTCCTTAGTCTTAGCTAGTTCATAAGTAATTTGTAAGCTTAGGGACTGATGACCCCGTAGTTAAGTCCCATAAGTTCTACAAACATTTGAACAATTTGAACACACAAACAGAGGGTGAAGAGTGGAAGGAGAGAGTGGTACATACTTTGACGTAAATACGAGGGCTAATGATTCTCTCTCTCTCTACCTGTTTCTCTCTTTCACACACACTCTCTAGCTGTCTCTCTCTCTCTCTCTCTCTCTCTCTCTCTCACACACACACACTCTCTAGCTCCCTCTCTCTCTCACACACACTCAGTCTCTCTGTGCCTCTCTCTCTTTCTCTCTCTCTCCAATTTCTCCCCCCTCTGTCTCTCCCTACAGACACTAACTCCTCTTCTTGTGCCCTGCCCAGCACTATATTTCTAAAAGTTCAATACCTATGTTAATTCGTCGTTAAACTACTATTAAATTATTGACAAAATTTTGCACTGTTTCATCATGTTAATAAAAATAAAAATAAGAATTGTACTAATTTAAAACCATTGTACCACACATAATTAACATTAACGTATTAGAAATTATATAACTTAAGCTCATGACATATCCTCAATCAAATATGTAATTACCAAATAACGCAAGTGTCCACAAAAGGGTAATGTACCTATACAAAATCTTTGTGCATCATCTTTGGCAAAGATCTTTGCTTTGTTTAGATTTGTTCAAAAATGTTCAAATGTCTGTAAATCTATCGGACCAAACTGCGTGGTCATCAGTCCGGAGCCTACAAACTACTTAAACCTAGGTAAAATTTTCACGCATTATAAATGTTGGCAAACTGATAGTGTGCGAGTAATCTTATCAAACAAAAGTCCCGGGCAGTTTGTTGTTCATTCAGGTTGAAACATCTGCATCTACATAGATACTCTGCAAATCACATTTAAGTACCTGGCAGAGGGTTCATTAACCACTTTCATAACTTTTCTCTACCGTTTCATTCTCTAACAGCGCGGGAAGAAAGAACACCTAAATCGTTCCGTTTTCGATCTGATTTCTCTTATTTTATTGGGATGGTCATGTCTCCCTAAGTAGGTTGGTGCTAGCAAAATATTTTCACATTCAGAACTAAAAGTCGGTGACTGAAACTTCCTAAACAGATCACGCCGCAATGAATAATTTCTTTCTTTTAATGATTTCCACCCCAATTCGTGCAACATGTCCGTGACGCTTTCCCCCCATAACGTGATAAAACAAAACGAGCTGCCTTTCTCTGAACCTTCACAATACCTTCCGTCAGTCCCACCTGGTGAGGGTCCCACAATAGGCAACAGTACTCCAGGAGAGCACGCACAAGTGTGACATAGGCAGTCTCTTTGGTGGAGCTGGTGCATCTTCGAAGCGTTCTGCCAATGAAACGTAATCTTTGGTTCGCCTTCCCTACAATACTTTCTATATGTTCCCTCTAGTCTAAGCTGTTCGTAATTGTAACTCCTAGGTATTTAGTAGAATTTACGACCTTCAGGTTTGAATGATTTATCGCGTAATTGAAGTTCAGCGGATCTCTTTTAGTGGTCATGTGTATTACTTCACACTTTTCTTTATTTAGTGTCAATTGCTAATTTTCGCACCGTGTAGAAATTTCGTCTACATCGCTTTGCAGTTGCTTTTGATCCTCTGTTGACTTCACTAACCGATAAACGACAGCATCATCCGCGAACAACCTAAGGGAGCTATTCAGATTGTCTCCTAAATCGTTTATAAACACGAGGAAGAGTAAGGGACCTATAACGCCTCCCTGTGGAACGCCAGATATCACTTCTATTTTACTCGATGACTTACCGTCAATTTCAACGAACTGTGTTCTTTCTGGTAAGAAATCGTGAATCCAATCGCACAATTGGGGAGTTTCATGGCTCATAAATCAAAACGTCCGAAAATCACTCAGAAACAGAAAGCAAAAATTTCCAAAAATACGTCGAAACCTAACTTATACCAGGCTTACTACCAATGTCTTTACCCCTTCAGGCTTAACATGTACCGCAGTATCGAACATTGCATTCGAATTTCCAAATTAGATTTCGTCTTCTGCAAAATTAGTTGTGAGTAAACGCACGTGCTTAACAAAGCTCAACTCACAAAAATACTGGCGTGTACGCCAGACTGCTTCCCCCTCTCCTCTCCTCCGGCGTAAACACGACGGTGCTGCAACAGGTCGCGACGGATTAGCCGTGCGGTCTGGAGCGCCGTGTTGCGCTGCGCGCGGCTGTCGCCGTCCGTCGCCGGGGTTTCGAATCCCCCGTCGGGCATGGATGTTTGTGGATGTTTGAGTCGTCTTTAATATAAGCTAGTTCATAAGTAGTTTGTAAGTTTAGGGACTTATGACCCCACAGTTAAGCAGTTAAGTCCCTTAAGCTTTACAAACATTCGAACATTGTTTGCTACCACAGTGGCGGGGAAGGAATTACTCCTCCTCCCTCCTTCTTCAACAGGGACGGCCGGCAGGTAGTCGAGGCGCCATGCCACAGTTTCCGAAGCCGCTCCATCCGATGTTTGGTATCGAATGCCCTCTTGGGCATGAATGTTGAGTTTGTCCTAAAACTATATATGTAATAACAATAATAAAATAAAGAAGAAAAGGGGGCGGCAGATTTGCTGCCTTTCGGAAAGTGCCGCCCCGTGCGGCCTCACGTTTCGCACGTGCCTTGCACCGGCCCTGGGACAAACACACACACACCCATGCCCCAGGTAGGACTCGAACCTGCACGGCGAGCAACCGCGCGCTCCGCAGCGAGGTGCTTTAGACCGCTCGGCTACTCCACCACGGCGTTTATATTTGTATTGCGTGTGAAAACTGTATATCACAACATGTATAAAGTGTTTAGCAGTACAATGAATATGTGCATGCTATCAGTAATGCTGTGTAATACGTGTGAAGTTAATAGCAGCACAATTAATGTGTGCATGCTACAAATTGTGACATTGGATTTATGGATAACACAAAGTGTAAGTAGCAACATTTAGGCTAAGTCAATATTATTATGTCAGTTATGCTCGCCACATAGTTCACATTTAAAAAAAAAAAAATTATTTATTTATTTATTTTTGTAATTATAACAGATCGACAAATCCCACTACACACCATCTGTAATATATACAGCACAATAAACTTAGGATCGGTGCGGGCAGTGGCGGGTTGTACAAGCTTCCTAGGTTTTTATTTGCGGACGGAGAAGTTAGTACTGCTTCCTCCCACAAGTCCCCTAAAACCTCCACACCCTTGCGGATTCTGTTGCGTAGTAGTGTGCGTTTGTACCGCCCTACAGTACGCACGAGGTGCCGCAGTTGCTTTTCAAGACTTTATGGAAAGCATAGAGTTCTGACTAACCTGTTGTCTTCTATAGTTGTGTCCCCAGCGCAGAAGACAGCACACAGGTCGTTAGTTCTTCTGCAGCATACAAGTGAGGCTAAAATAAATTCTGTATGATGGAAGCATAATAAGCGACTCGCGAGATTTTTAATTGTCAGGCATGTCATTTATTAAATAAATAATAAAAAATGAGCAACTATTGTTAAAATGATACGGCCTATGCTGCCCATAGTTCATGTTGAGACCTCGACTGTTATCACATTTACGCAAATCTTTTCCGGCGCGTATAGTGGTCAGCTCGAGACTCAAACTGCGGCGCGTTGCGAGACTAGAGGGCACCTGACGCTCTATTTCGCGCCAAAACAGGGCCGTCGCGCGCCTTCTGCAAAATCGCTCTTCTCTTGTTACAATAAGAGAAGGCATCTTAAACTTTTTAAACTGTCAAAATCTAGCCTGTCCTTGAGAGATATTTATTACAAATTCTCAGCTCTGAATAATTAATATTTAGTATATAATAAACAAAAGTAATTTCAAAAGAAATCACGTGACGTGAAATGCAGCACCCAATGCGAGGAGAGCACCAGTAACATAGGCGGGCTTTCCCACGGGAACCAGCACCTACTGTGCCATATGCTACTGCTCCCCACCCCACATTTCAACATATGCTGCACTGCTGTCTTTCTTCCTCGTGTAAGACACGTACGATGTTAGCAAAGAAACGGCCAGCGCATTCAAATCAAAATTGATTACACAAAAAAGGTATAGAAACATCAACATTATAACCCTGCCTAAATTGAACTTGGGCAGCTATGAATTAACTAACTTTACAATATATGAAACTACATATAAATGCTGATATACACCCTAAATATCCTTCTGAAAATACACACACAAAATCTTAAAGTGGCAAATTACTTAACACATTCTATAAAAATGTACAGAAAATATACGATTGAACAATAGATACGTAACACTGTTACTTAGAATAATTCCAGGAAATACAGCAGGCATAAAGCCTCTCAATAGTTGTGATTTAAAATCGGCGCTTTGCCGTCCATGTTTACAAAATTTATTGGCACCTACCCATTTGAATATATGGCATTTAGACTTTCGGCTCATGGCCGCTTATAACCAACTAAATTCTCGGCACATTGCCGTCCATCAATACCACCACAACACATAGTACACTGCCTTACATAAAATTACTAACTTTCGGCGCATTGCCGTCCTTCAAAGCCACCACAACTTCGATTGTTGACTTAACGAACGAATGAAACTATTTTTTGGCACGAGGTTATTTATCTCTTATATCGGCACAATGCCGTCCACCAAGCCTCTCAACACTTCCTCTTTTTATTAATTGAATTGCCTACTCAATTTCGGCTTTGCAATTTTGACACACGCATTGAGTGCAAATTCAACACTAGGTACTCATGACTTTATACTTTTAATAACATGCTTCCTACTTTGCACTGCTGGCTTCACACGCTTGTACATACAAAGGATATACATAAAGTGATACATAAAATTTATGCATAAAATACATTTATAAAATCAAATCAATGCAGACATTTTGCATATTGAATTAAGAATATTACCCATATCGTTCAGTGTTTGGTAATTACCGATCAATTTTAAGTTGCTTTTTCATCTTTCTTCAGTTACCTATTCTGTCATACATTTAAATATCTTTCGTGACACACTTTGATACATTAAGTCATATATATCTGTTTCCTAATTGGGTCACTGATCCTGAAAATACTCTATGTTGTCAACAAGTGTTACCTCCATTCACATATTACAATTGGCAACACATGCAATGTCTAATATTTAATACCGTACTGTTGGCAAATAGATGCCACGTTTATATTCACTGTAATAGCCTACATATAGCATGTCATAATGCTTAATATTTAATGCAAAGTGCAGATCACAGAAATCAACAGAAACTATTTGCTGCATAAATGCAAAATATAATTCCGACTGACGGATGGTTGCTTTCATTGACAGCTGACGGTGAAATTCCATTATGTATGATATACCTATTTCATAGTATATGTTGTTTATCGCTCTGATTTGTTTTATGATTTCCTGAGGTTTATGTGGAGGCGAAACAGGTCAAAATATATAAATTAAACATATACTTACTCATTGACGTGTAGGACAAATGTATTCAAAAAATGGTGCCATTTCTGCTACTGTGTATTTCTAATTTAAAAAATGTAGAGTGAGGCACACACTGCGTCCCCTACCTATTTTTAATATTCCACAAATGACGACTTCACTGCCGCCTGAAACACCATATATAACATCATAATGAGTCGACTTCCAGGCCGGATCCACCAGTCACCTGTACTTGACCCCTTCTTATCACCTTACTTCATTCCTAATAACGAGCCTATTTCCAGGCCGAATTCATCAGTCACCTGTACTTGACCCTACTTACTACTTTAATACATTCTCAATAATGAGCCTATTTCGAGGCCGAATTTATCAGTCACCTGTACTTGACCCTTCTTACTACCTTCTCAATACTTGCTTAAAACTACACATAGCAGACTATACACCTCGTTTCTCATACCATTCATAATAAAACCATGTTTTACATTGCCTATGTCCAACAGTCATTTTCATTAAGTTCACTCACCTGTTGTTGCGCCGTCCTCTTCTCAGCATCATATATTATCTTATAATAATCAGAGTAAACAGTATTGGAATAAAATAAATTTAAAAAAAAATCCTTCAATAATGTAGTCAGCTGTTGTTTAGGTCCGAGAAAATCTGTGACTGCCACTTATCTTTATAAAGGTAACTCGTGCTATGCAGATGTTTACTGCTGAGTTACAATATTTACCATCCTCCATAATTGTTACATACTCACATTAAGCCAAATTCAGTACGTATTAAGTCTGTAAATCTCATATTCCTGTTTACTCATGTCAAATCCTGTTTTTATTTACTCGTCTAAATCAGTGTTTTCGTGCAATCTGGTATTTGGATAGAGAAGAAAGTAAAGGCGATAGAAAAGAGTTCAGACTGAATAGTAAGAGGAAGAACTAACAGCGTGAAAGGAAAGGAAGTAAACTGCTAGTTAACTAGGGTACCTGGTAGGCGTCAGTTACCTGGCAAAGCAAAGAGCGCTATTGCCCCCTGAGGTATGGATAGAGAAGAAAGTAAAGACGATAGAAAAGAGATCAGACTGAATAGTAAGAGGAAGAACTAACAGCATGAAAGGAAAGGAAATAAGCTGCTAGTTGACTAGGGTACCTGGTAGGCGTCAGTTACGTGGCAAAGCAAAGAGCGCTATTGCCCCCTGAGGTATTTGTACCTATTTTGTGTATGAAGGCAGATGTTGATATTTTCAGACCAAAAGGCAACACTCTGAACTGACAACACCTTCTTACATATGTAAAAGCAGTGTATTTGCAACAATGTTCCTTTACAAGGGTTTGCCAGAAGCTAGAAGTCAAGTCTGTGCTTGTTAATATCTTGACTCCATGAAACTTCTGAACAAGTTCCTCAATTATTTTGGGCCTGACTTTAAATTTGTACTTGTAGTCTTTCATGCGGGCTTCAGTGTGTATATTATTTTGTGTGCTTTCAGACCAATACTGCTTGAGAAATGCAGTGACAAATTCCTGATATGTTTTACAGATGTTTATAGCTCCTGTTCCCTACGAAATTGCACATTCAAACCTACACACAACGATTTTCATCTTTTGTTGTTCTGTCATGTTATAAGGAATAACACCATCGAACTTCCTGATGAAAGCAACAGGATGTACAGTACATGTCTTTGAAAAATTGTGAAATTTGTTTGAATAAGTATTATTTGCAACATCAACTGTGTTACTTATACCTTCCTTACAATCTTGTTCCACCCACGCTTCAAGTTTTCTCTCAAATTCATTTTTATTGGTGCTAATATTTTCCACTAAATTACATGAATCTGGCAGCTCATTCAGTTTCTGCTCGATCTCTGTTAATTTACTGTGAAGTGCATTTGCATTACTTGTACATGATGTGCTTACCTGTGACACTTTACTGTCAATTAATGCTACATTTCTGTTCATTTTTTCGATGTCTGATTGCTGTGACAGATATCCACCTTTACATTTTATACTAACGCTAGCCTGGTCCTTTCTCAAACACACTACATTATTTGTAACTGTATACAGTGTGTCACTATTAACCTGTAATGTTTCGTTAATTTTGCTTACTTCAGAGTCCACCCTGTGCACAACGTCATTTTTACAAATTTCCAAATCTAATTGTTTAAAACACTTTTCTGTTTTTTCTTTATTATTAATTACCCTGTTTTCTAAGCCCTGGAATTTATTATTTACACTAGCCATTGGTGTACGTATTTCCTCTATCACACGGTCTAATCTTTCAATGTTTTGGTCAAATTTTGCATTGATTTCGTTTGCCAACTTATTTATGCTCTGATTTTGTTTTTCTTTGTTTTGATCAAATTTTGCATTAATATCGTTTGCCAACTTATTTATGGTCTGATTTTGTTCTTCTTTGTTTTGATCAAATTTTGCATTAATATCGTTTGCCAACTTATTTATGCTCTGATTTTGTTCTTCTTTGTTTTGATCAAATTTTGCATTAATATCGTTTGCTCACTTATTCATGCTTTCATCTAACTTAGCAAGCATGTTATGATTTAATTTAGCTAACATATCGCTAAGTGTTGATATACTATTATTGTCAATACCAGTTTCCTTCTCTCCACTACTTTCTACTGGCAACGTATCAGCTGAAGCTGTGCTATGGCTTCTGTCACTTGATACCTACATCTGCTCCTCTGTTATGCAGGCGCCAGACACATTTTCTCTGACAGACTTAGGAGCGACAGATTGATAAACTTGTGTATCTCTCTGCACGTCACTTACTACATTTTCAACAGCACTTTGTTCTACATTATGTGTGCTATTGATCTGATTAACCTCCATATCCTGGATAATATTAGATTGCAATTCACTCATATTCGCTACAATATATGGACTGATGTTGTCACCCTGCATCTGAGGTTGTTGACCTGAATGATCATTACCTGTATTTTGAACACATTCTCCGTCCCTATTTCTGAGATAATACCTAGTCTTTCCCTCATTTTCCATTTCTAATATACTTTTTACGATAATTTATAGGAGTTGGCACTTACTCCCGTTTTTCCTCGCGTCGCGATGTGCAGTTGTTGTGACGTGAAGGCTGGTTGTTGTAGCTCCGTTAATAAATGGAGTCGTCGTCTGCCGCTGCTGGCGATGTTTACGGCTGTTCCTTTCAGGCGCCGCACCCCTCTTCTGTCTGCTATGGCGCTGAGCACGGCTGTTCCGTCGACGTGCCCGGTGAAGTGTTGTTATGCCGCCGTTCTGTAGCTCGTCGATTCTTGAAGTTACGTAATCCAATGGACCGCGAACTCAACACTTGCACTTGCTTCAATCGCGTACATCAACTGGCTAACGGTCACTTTATTTGTAAAATTCTTGATGTCTTAACAGTTCGCGAATCACTTCCACCGTTTATCGCCTCACTGTATCTGTCTATTTCGTCCCGAAATGTTATACCCCGCAAGGGATGCCATGTACAAGCTTCCTAGGGTTTCATTTGCGGACGGAGAAGTTAGTACTGCTTCCTCCCACAAGTCCCCTAAAACCTCCACATCCTTGCGGATGCTGTTGCGTAGCAGTGTGCGTTTGTACCGACCTACAGGACGCACAAGGTGCCGTAGTTGCTTTTCAAGACTTTATGGAAAGCATAGAGTTCTGACTAACCTGTTGTCTTCTATAGTTGTGTCCCCAGCGCAGAAGACAGCACACAGGTCGTTAGTTCTTCTGCAGCATACAAGTGAGGCTAAAATAAGTTCTGTATGATGGAAGCATAATAAGCGACTCGCGAGATTTTTAATTGTCAGGCATGTCATTTATTAAATAAATAATAAAAAATGAGCAACTATTGTTAAAATGATACGGCCTATGCTGCCCATAGTTCATGTTGAGACCTCGACCGTTATCACATTTACGCAAATCTTTTCTCATGATCGGCGCGGTCCGGCGCGTATAGTGGTCAGCTCGAGACTCAAACTGCGGCGCGTTGCGAGACTAGAGGGCACCTGACGCTCTATTTCGCGCCAAAACAGGGCCGTCGCGCGCCTTCTGCAAAATCGCTCTTCTCTTGTTACAATAAGAGAAGGCATCTTAAACTTTTTAAACTGTCAAAATCTAGCCTGTCCTTGAGAGATATTTATTACAAATTCTCAGCTCTGAATAATTAATATTTAGTATATAATAAACAAAAGTAATTTCAAAAGAAATCACGTGACGTGAAATGCAGCACCCAATGCGAGGAGAGCACCAGTAACATAGGCGGGCTTTCCCACGGGAACCAGCACCTACTGTGCCATATGCTACTGCTCCCCACCCCACATTTCAACATATGCTGCACTGCTGTCTTTCTTCCTCGTGTAAGACACGTACGATGTTAGCAAAGAAACGGCCAGCGCATTCAAATCAAAATTGATTACACAAAAAAGGTATAGAAACATCAACATTATAACCCTGCCTAAATTGAACTTGGGCAGCTATGAATTAACTAACTTTACAATATATGAAACTACATATAAATGCTGATATACACCCTAAATATCCTTCTGAAAATACACACACAAAATCTTAAAGTGGCAAATTACTTAACACATTCTATAAAAATGTACAGAAAATATACGATTGAACAATAGATACGTAACACTGTTACTTAGAATAATTCCAGGAAATACAGCAGGCATAAAGCCTCTCAATAGTTGTGATTTAAAATCGGCGCTTTGCCGTCCATGTTTACAAAATTTATTGGCACCTACCCATTTGAATATATGGCATTTAGACTTTCGGCTCATGGCCGCTTATAACCAACTAAATTCTCGGCACATTGCCGTCCATCAATACCACCACAACACATAGTACACTGCCTTACATAAAATTACTAACTTTCGGCGCATTGCCGTCCTTCAAAGCCACCACAACTTCGATTGTTGACTTAACGAACGAATGAAACTATTTTTTGGCACGAGGTTATTTATCTCTTATATCGGCACAATGCCGTCCACCAAGCCTCTCAACACTTCCTCTTTTTATTAATTGAATTGCCTACTCAATTTCGGCTTTGCAATTTTGACACACGCATTGAGTGCAAATTCAACACTAGGTACTCATGACTTTATACTTTTAATAACATGCTTCCTACTTTGCACTGCTGGCTTCACACGCTTGTACATACAAAGGATATACATAAAGTGATACATAAAATTTATGCATAAAATACATTTATAAAATCAAATCAATGCAGACATTTTGCATATTGAATTAAGAATATTACCCATATCGTTCAGTGTTTGGTAATTACCGATCAATTTTAAGTTGCTTTTTCATCTTTCTTCAGTTACCTATTCTGTCATACATTTAAATATCTTTCGTGACACACTTTGATACATTAAGTCATATATATCTGTTTCCTAATTGGGTCACTGATCCTGAAAATACTCTATGTTGTCAACAAGTGTTACCTCCATTCACATATTACAATTGGCAACACATGCAATGTCTAATATTTAATACCGTACTGTTGGCAAATAGATGCCACGTTTATATTCACTGTAATAGCCTACATATAGCATGTCATAATGCTTAATATTTAATGCAAAGTGCAGATCACAGAAATCAACAGAAACTATTTGCTGCATAAATGCAAAATATAATTCCGACTGACGGAGGGTTGCTTTCATTGACAGCTGACGGTGAAATTCCATTATGTATGATATACCTATTTCATAGTATATGTTGTTTATCGCTCTGATTTGTTTTATGATTTCCTGAGGTTTATGTGGAGGCGAAACAGGTCAAAATATATAATTTAAACATATACTTACTCATTGATGTGTATGTGTAAGAGCATAGGACAAATGTATTCAAAAAATGGTGCCATTTCTGCTACTGTGTATTTCTAATTTAAAAAATGTAGAGTGAGGCACACACTGCGTCCCCTACCTATTTTTAATATTCCACAAATGACGACTTCACTGCCGCCTGAAACACCATATATAACATCATAATGAGTCGACTTCCAGGCCGGATCCACCAGTCACCTGTACTTGACCCCTTCTTATCACCTTACTTCATTCCTAATAACGAGCCTATTTCCAGGCCGAATTCATCAGTCACCTGTACTTGACCCTACTTACTACTTTAATACATTCTCAATAATGAGCCTATTTCGAGGCCGAATTTATCAGTCACCTGTACTTGACCCTTCTTACTACCTTCTCAATACTTGCTTAAAACTACACATAGCAGACTATACACCTCGTTTCTCATACCATTCATAATAAAACCATGTTTTACATTGCCTATGTCCAACAGTCATTTTCATTAAGTTCACTCACCTGTTGTTGCGCCGTCCTCTTCTCAGCGTCATATATTATCTTATAATAATCAGAGTAAACAGTATTGGAATAAAATAAATTAAAAAAAAATCCTTCAATAATGTAGTCAGCTGTTGTTTAGGTCCGAGAAAATCTGTGACTGCCACTTATCTTTATAAAGGTAACTCGTGCTATGCAGATGTTTACTGCTGAGTTACAATATTTACCATCCTCCATAATTGTTACATACTCACATTAAGCCAAATTCAGTACGTATTAAGTCTGTAAATCTCATATTCCTGTTTACTCATGTCAAATCCTGTTTTTATTTACTCGTCTAAATCAGTGTTTTCGTGCAATCTGGTATTTGGATAGAGAAGAAAGTAAAGGCGATAGAAAAGAGTTCAGACTGAATAGTAAGAGGAAGAACTAACAGCGTGAAAGGAAAGGAAGTAAGCTGCTAGTTAACTAGGGTACCTGGTAGGCGTCAGTTACCTGGCAAAGCAAAGAGCGCTATTGCCCCCTGAGGTATGGATAGAGAAGAAAGTAAAGACGATAGAAAAGAGATCAGACTGAATAGTAAGAGGAAGAACTAACAGCATGAAAGGAAAGGAAATAAGCTGCTAGTTGACTAGGGTACCTGGTAGGCGTCAGTTACGTGGCAAAGCAAAGAGCGCTATTGCCCCCTGAGGTATTTGTACCTATTTTGTGTATGAAGGCAGATGTTGATATTTTCAGACCAAAAGGCAACACTCTGAACTGACAACACCTTCTTACATATGTAAAAGCAGTGTATTTGCAACAATGTTCCTTTACAAGGGTTTGCCAGAAGCTAGAAGTCAAGTCTGTGCTTGTTAATATCTTGACTCCATGAAACTTCTGAACAAGTTCCTCAATTATTTTGGGCCTGACTTTAAATTTGTACTTGTAGTCTTTCATGCGGGCTTCAGTGTGTATATTATTTTGTGTGCTTTCAGACCAATACTGCTTGAGAAATGCAGTGACAAATTCCTGATATGTTTTACAGATGTTTATAGCTCCTGTTCCCTACGAAATTGCACATTCAAACCTACACACAACGATTTTCATCTTTTGTTGTTCTGTCATGTTATAAGGAATAACACCATCGAACTTCCTGATGAAAGCAACAGGATGTACAGTACATGTCTTTGAAAAATTGTGAAATTTGTTTGAATAAGTATTATTTGCAACATCAACTGTGTTACTTATACCTTCCTTACAATCTTGTTCCACCCACGCTTCAAGTTTTCTCTCAAATTCATTTTTATTGGTGCTAATATTTTCCACTAAATTACATGAATCTGGCAGCTCATTCAGTTTCTGCTCGATCTCTGTTAATTTACTGTGAAGTGCATTTGCATTACTTGTACATGATGTGCTTACCTGTGACACTTTACTGTCAATTAATGCTACATTTCTGTTCATTTTTTCGATGTCTGATTGCTGTGACAGATATCCACCTTTACATTTTATACTAACGCTAGCCTGGTCCTTTCTCAAACACACTACATTATTTGTAACTGTATACAGTGTGTCACTATTAACCTGTAATGTTTCGTTAATTTTGCTTACTTCAGAGTCCACCCTGTGCACAACGTCATTTTTACAAATTTCCAAATCTAATTGTTTAAAACACTTTTCTGTTTTTTCTTTATTATTAATTACCCTGTTTTCTAAGCCCTGGAATTTATTATTTACACTAGCCATTGGTGTACGTATTTCCTCTATCACACGGTCTAATCTTTCAATGTTTTGGTCAAATTTTGCATTGATTTCGTTTGCCAACTTATTTATGCTCTGATTTTGTTTTTCTTTGTTTTGATCAAATTTTGCATTAATATCGTTTGCCAACTTATTTATGGTCTGATTTTGTTCTTCTTTGTTTTGATCAAATTTTGCATTAATATCGTTTGCCAACTTATTTATGCTCTGATTTTGTTCTTCTTTGTTTTGATCAAATTTTGCATTAATATCGTTTGCTCACTTATTCATGCTTTCATCTAACTTAGCAAGCATGTTATGATTTAATTTAGCTAACATATCGCTAAGTGTTGATATACTATTATTGTCAATACCAGTTTCCTTCTCTCCACTACTTTCTACTGGCAACGTATCAGCTGAAGCTGTGCTATGGCTTCTGTCACTTGATACCTACATCTGCTCCTCTGTTATGCAGGCGCCAGACACATTTTCTCTGACAGACTTAGGAGCGACAGATTGATAAACTTGTGTATCTCTCTGCACGTCACTTACAACATTTTCAACAGCACTTTGTTCTACATTATGTGTGCTATTGATCTGATTAACCTCCATATCCTGGATAATATTAGATTGCAATTCACTCATATTCGCTACAATATATGGACTGATGTTGTCACCCTGCATCTGAGGTTGTTGACCTGAATGATCATTACCTGTATTTTGAACACATTCTCCGTCCCTATTTCTGAGATAATACCTAGTCTTTCCCTCATTTTCCATTTCTAATATACTTTTTACGATAATTTATAGGAGTTGGCACTTACTCCCGTTTTTCCTCGCGTCGCGATGTGCAGTTGTTGTGACGTGAAGGCTGGTTGTTGTAGCTCCGTTAATAAATGGAGTCGTCGTCTGCCGCTGCTGGCGATGTTTACGGCTGTTCCTTTCAGGCGCCGCACCCCTCTTCTGTCTGCTATGGCGCTGAGCACGGCTGTTCCGTCGACGTGCCCGGTGAAGTGTTGTTATGCCGCCGTTCTGTAGCTCGTCGATTCTTGAAGTGACGTAATCCAATGGACCGCGAACTCAACACTTGCACTTGCTTCAATCGCGTACATCAACTGGCTAACGGTCACTTTATTTGTAAAATTCTTGATGTCTTAACAGTTCGCGAATCACTTCCACCGTTTATCGCCTCACTGTATCTGTCTATTTCGTCCCGAAATGTTATACCCCGCAAGGGATGCCATGTACAAGCTTCCTAGGGTTTCATTTGCGGACGGAGAAGTTAGTACTGCTTCCTCCCACAAGTCCCCTAAAACCTCCACATCCTTGCGGATGCTGTTGCGTAGCAGTGTGCGTTTGTACCGACCTACAGGACGCACGAGGTGCCGTAGTTGCTTTTCAAGACTTTATGGAAAGCATAGAGTTCTGACTAACCTGTTGTCTTCTATAGTTGTGTCCCCAGCGCAGAAGACAGCACACAGGTCGTTAGTTCTTCTGCAGCATACAAGTGAGGCTAAAATAAGTTCTGTATGATGGAAGCATAATAAGCGACTCGCGAGATTTTTAATTGTCAGGCATGTCATTTATTAAATAAATAATAAAAAATGAGCAACTATTGTTAAAATGATACGGCCTATGCTGCCCATAGTTCATGTTGAGACCTCGACCGTTATCACATTTACGCAAATCTTTTCTCATGATCGGCGCGGTCCGGCGCGTATAGTGGTCAGCTCGAGACTCAAACTGCGGCGCGTTGCGAGACTAGAGGGCACCTGACGCTCTATTTCGCGCCAAAACAGGGCCGTCGCGCGCCTTCTGCAAAATCGCTCTTCTCTTGTTACAATAAGAGAAGGCATCTTAAACTTTTTAAACTGTCAAAATCTAGCCTGTCCTTGAGAGATATTTATTACAAATTCTCAGCTCTGAATAATTAATATTTAGTATATAATAAACAAAAGTAATTTCAAAAGAAATCACGTGACGTGAAATGCAGCACCCAATGCGAGGAGAGCACCAGTAACATAGGTGGGCTTTCCCACGGGAACCAGCACCTACTGTGCCATATGCTACTGCTCCCCACCCCACATTTCAACATATGCTGCACTGCTGTCTTTCTTCCTCGTGTAAGACACGTACGATGTTAGCAAAGAAACGGCCAGCGCATTCAAATCAAAATTGATTACACAAAAAAGGTATAGAAACATCAACATTATAACCCTGCCTAAATTGAACTTGGGCAGCTATGAATTAACTAACTTTACAATATATGAAACTACATATAAATGCTGATATACACCCTAAATATCCTTCTGAAAATACACACACAAAATCTTAAAGTGGCAAATTACTTAACACATTCTATAAAAATGTACAGAAAATATACGATTGAACAATAGATACGTAACACTGTTACTTAGAATAATTCCAGGAAATACAGCAGGCATAAAGCCTCTCAATAGTTGTGATTTAAAATCGGCGCTTTGCCGTCCATGTTTACAAAATTTATTGGCACCTACCCATTTGAATATATGGCATTTAGACTTTCGGCTCATGGCCGCTTATAACCAACTAAATTCTCGGCACATTGCCGTCCATCAATACCACCACAACACATAGTACACTGCCTTACATAAAATTACTAACTTTCGGCGCATTGCCGTCCTTCAAAGCCACCACAACTTCGATTGTTGACTTAACGAACGAATGAAACTATTTTTTGGCACGAGGTTATTTATCTCTTATATCGGCACAATGCCGTCCACCAAGCCTCTCAACACTTCCTCTTTTTATTAATTGAATTGCCTACTCAATTTCGGCTTTGCAATTTTGACACACGCATTGAGTGCAAATTCAACACTAGGTACTCATGACTTTATACTTTTAATAACATGCTTCCTACTTTGCACTGCTGGCTTCACACGCTTGTACATACAAAGGATATACATAAAGTGATACATAAAATTTATGCATAAAATACATTTATAAAATCAAATCAATGCAGACATTTTGCATATTGAATTAAGAATATTACCCATATCGTTCAGTGTTTGGTAATTACCGATCAATTTTAAGTTGCTTTTTCATCTTTCTTCAGTTACCTATTCTGTCATACATTTAAATATCTTTCGTGACACACTTTGATACATTAAGTCATATATATCTGTTTCCTAATTGGGTCACTGATCCTGAAAATACTCTATGTTGTCAACAAGTGTTACCTCCATTCACATATTACAATTGGCAACACATGCAATGTCTAATATTTAATACCGTACTGTTGGCAAATAGATGCCACGTTTATATTCACTGTAATAGCCTACATATAGCATGTCATAATGCTTAATATTTAATGCAAAGTGCAGATCACAGAAATCAACAGAAACTATTTGCTGCATAAATGCAAAATATAATTCCGACTGACGGAGGGTTGCTTTCATTGACAGCTGACGGTGAAATTCCATTATGTATGATATACCTATTTCATAGTATATGTTGTTTATCGCTCTGATTTGTTTTATGATTTCCTGAGGTTTATGTGGAGGCGAAACAGGTCAAAATATATAATTTAAACATATACTTACTCATTGATGTGTATGTGTAAGAGCATAGGACAAATGTATTCAAAAAATGGTGCCATTTCTGCTACTGTGTATTTCTAATTTAAAAAATGTAGAGTGAGGCACACACTGCGTCCCCTACCTATTTTTAATATTCCACAAATGACGACTTCACTGCCGCCTGAAACACCATATATAACATCATAATGAGTCGACTTCCAGGCCGGATCCACCAGTCACCTGTACTTGACCCCTTCTTATCACCTTACTTCATTCCTAATAACGAGCCTATTTCCAGGCCGAATTCATCAGTCACCTGTACTTGACCCTACTTACTACTTTAATACATTCTCAATAATGAGCCTATTTCGAGGCCGAATTTATCAGTCACCTGTACTTGACCCTTCTTACTACCTTCTCAATACTTGCTTAACACTACACATAGCAGACTATACACCTCGTTTCTCATACCATTCATAATAAAACCATGTTTTACATTGCCTATGTCCAACAGTCATTTTCATTAAGTTCACTCACCTGTTGTTGCGCCGTCCTCTTCTCAGCGCCATATATTATCTTATAATAATCAGAGTAAACAGTATTGGAATAAAATAAATTAAAAAAAAATCCTTCAATAATGTAGTCAGCTGTTGTTTAGGTCCGAGAAAATCTGTGACTGCCACTTATCTTTATAAAGGTAACTCGTGCTATGCAGATGTTTACTGCTGAGTTACAATATTTACCATCCTCCATAATTGTTACATACTCACATTAAGCCAAATTCAGTACGTATTAAGTCTGTAAATCTCATATTCCTGTTTACTCATGTCAAATCCTGTTTTTATTTACTCGTCTAAATCAGTGTTTTCGTGCAATCTGGTATTTGGATAGAGAAGAAAGTAAAGGCGATAGAAAAGAGTTCAGACTGAATAGTAAGAGGAAGAACTAACAGCGTGAAAGGAAAGGAAGTAAGCTGCTAGTTAACTAGGGTACCTGGTAGGCGTCAGTTACCTGGCAAAGCAAAGAGCGCTATTGCCCCCTGAGGTATGGATAGAGAAGAAAGTAAAGACGATAGAAAAGAGATCAGACTGAATAGTAAGAGGAAGAACTAACAGCATGAAAGGAAAGGAAATAAGCTGCTAGTTGACTAGGGTACCTGGTAGGCGTCAGTTACGTGGCAAAGCAAAGAGCGCTATTGCCCCCTGAGGTATTTGTACCTATTTTGTGTATGAAGGCAGATGTTGATATTTTCAGACCAAAAGGCAACACTCTGAACTGACAACACCTTCTTACATATGTAAAAGCAGTGTATTTGCAACAATGTTCCTTTACAAGAAATCCGTTAAACTTTGTTTACAACATAAATCAATCAAATGTGAAGGCCGTAAACTCCACAAAATACCTAGGAATCACTATTATTTCAGACTTAAACTGGAAAGAACACGTAGATAATATCGTGGGAAAGGCGAACCAGAGACTGCGTTTTATTGGCAGAACCCTTAAAAGATGCAACAAAACTACTAAAGAAACTGCATACACTGCGCTTGTCCGTCCATTTTTGGAGTATTGCAGCCCAGTGTGGGGTCCTTATCAGGTGGGTTTGACGGAGGACATCGAAAGAGTCCAAAGAAGGGCAGCTCGTTTTGTATTGTCACGATACAGGGGAGACAGCGTTACGGAAATGATACAGGATCTGGGATGGGAATCATTAGAACAACGGCGCTTATCGCTGAGGCGTGGGTTACTTGCGAAACTCCAATCGCCAGCATTCTCCTCCGAATGCGAAAATATATTGTTGACTCCTACTTACATAGGTAGAAATGATCATCAGAATAAAATAAGAGAAATCAGAGCTCGAACAGAGAGATTCAGGTGTTCTTTCTTCCCGCGCGCTATTCGAGAATGGAATGGGAGATAAATAGTGTAATTGTGGTTCGATGAACCCTCTGCCAGGCACTTAAATGTGATTTGCAGAGTATCCCATGTAGATGTAGATGTAGATGAAGGGTTTGCCAGAAGCTAGAAGTCAAGTCTGTGCTTGTTAATATCTTGACTCCATGAAACTTCTGAACAAGTTCCTCAATTATTTTGGGCCTGACTTTAAATTTGTACTTGTAGTCTTTCATGCGGGCTTCAGTGTGTATACTATTTTGTGTGCTTTCAGACCAATACTGCTTGAGAAATGCAGTGACAAATTCCTGATATGTTTTACAGATGTTTATAGCTCCTGTTCCCTACGAAATTGCACATTCAAACCTACACACAACGATTTTCATCTTTTGTTGTTCTGTCATGTTATAAGGAATAACACCATCGAACTTCCTGATGAAAGCAACAGGATGTACAGTACATGTCTTTGAAAAATTGTGAAATTTGTTTGAATAAGTATTATTTGCAACATCAACTGTGTTACTTATACCTTCCTTACAATCTTGTTCCACCCACGCTTCAAGTTTTCTCTCAAATTCATTTTTATTGGTGCTAATATTTTCCACTAAATTACATGAATCTGGCAGCTCATTCAGTTTCTGCTCGATCTCTGTTAATTTACTGTGAAGTGCATTTGCATTACTTGTACATGATGTGCTTACCTGTGACACTTTACTGTCAATTAATGCTACATTTCTGTTCATTTTTTCGATGTCTGATTGCTGTGACAGATATCCACCTTTACATTTTATACTAACGCTAGCCTGGTCCTTTCTCAAACACACTACATTATTTGTAACTGTATACAGTGTGTCACTATTAACCTGTAATGTTTCGTTAATTTTGCTTACTTCAGAGTCCACCCTGTGCACAACGTCATTTTTACAAATTTCCAAATCTAATTGTTTAAAACACTTTTCTGTTTTTTCTTTATTATTAATTACCCTGTTTTCTAAGCCCTGGAATTTATTATTTACACTAGCCATTGGTGTACGTATTTCCTCTATCACACGGTCTAATCTTTCAATGTTTTGGTCAAATTTTGCATTGATTTCGTTTGCCAACTTATTTATGCTCTGATTTTGTTTTTCTTTGTTTTGATCAAATTTTGCATTAATATCGTTTGCCAACTTATTTATGGTCTGATTTTGTTCTTCTTTGTTTTGATCAAATTTTGCATTAATATCGTTTGCCAACTTATTTATGCTCTGATTTTGTTCTTCTTTGTTTTGATCAAATTTTGCATTAATATCGTTTGCTCACTTATTCATGCTTTCATCTAACTTAGCAAGCATGTTATGATTTAATTTAGCTAACATATCGCTAAGTGTTGATATACTATTATTGTCAATACCAGTTTCCTTCTCTCCACTACTTTCTACTGGCAACGTATCAGCTGAAGCTGTGCTATGGCTTCTGTCACTTGATACCTACATCTGCTCCTCTGTTATGCAGGCGCCAGACACATTTTCTCTGACAGACTTAGGAGCGACAGATTGATAAACTTGTGTATCTCTCTGCACGTCACTTACAACATTTTCAACAGCACTTTGTTCTACATTATGTGTGCTATTGATCTGATTAACCTCCATATCCTGGATAATATTAGATTGCAATTCACTCATATTCGCTACAATATATGGACTGATGTTGTCACCCTGCATCTGAGGTTGTTGACCTGAATGATCATTACCTGTATTTTGAACACATTCTCCGTCCCTATTTCTGAGATAATACCTAGTCTTTCCCTCATTTTCCATTTCTAATATACTTTTTACGATAATTTATAGGAGTTGGCACTTACTCCCGTTTTTCCTCGCGTCGCGATGTGCAGTTGTTGTGACGTGAAGGCTGGTTGTTGTAGCTCCGTTAATAAATGGAGTCGTCGTCTGCCGCTGCTGGCGATGTTTACGGCTGTTCCTTTCAGGCGCCGCACCCCTCTTCTGTCTGCTATGGCGCTGAGCACGGCTGTTCCGTCGACGTGCCCGGTGAAGTGTTGTTATGCCGCCGTTCTGTAGCTCGTCGATTCTTGAAGTTACGTAATCCAATGGACCGCGAACTCAACACTTGCACTTGCTTCAATCGCGTACATCAACTGGCTAACGGTCACTTTATTTGTAAAATTCTTGATGTCTTAACAGTTCGCGAATCACTTCCACCGTTTATCGCCTCACTGTATCTGTCTATTTCGTCCCGAAATGTTATACCCCGCAAGGGATGCCATGTACAAGCTTCCTAGGGTTTCATTTGCGGACGGAGAAGTTAGTACTGCTTCCTCCCACAAGTCCCCTAAAACCTCCACATCCTTGCGGATGCTGTTGCGTAGCAGTGTGCGTTTGTACCGACCTACAGGACGCACGAGGTGCCGTAGTTGCTTTTCAAGACTTTATGGAAAGCATAGAGTTCTGACTAACCTGTTGTCTTCTATAGTTGTGTCCCCAGCGCAGAAGACAGCACACAGGTCGTTAGTTCTTCTGCAGCATACAAGTGAGGCTAAAATAAGTTCTGTATGATGGAAGCATAATAAGCGACTCGCGAGATTTTTAATTGTCAGGCATGTCATTTATTAAATAAATAATAAAAAATGAGCAACTATTGTTAAAATGATACGGCCTATGCTGCCCATAGTTCATGTTGAGACCTCGACCGTTATCACATTTACGCAAATCTTTTCTCATGATCGGCGCGGTCCGGCGCGTATAGTGGTCAGCTCGAGACTCAAACTGCGGCGCGTTGCGAGACTAGAGGGCACCTGACGCTCTATTTCGCGCCAAAACAGGGCCGTCGCGCGCCTTCTGCAAAATCGCTCTTCTCTTGTTACAATAAGAGAAGGCATCTTAAACTTTTTAAACTGTCAAAATCTAGCCTGTCCTTGAGAGATATTTATTACAAATTCTCAGCTCTGAATAATTAATATTTAGTATATAATAAACAAAAGTAATTTCAAAAGAAATCACGTGACGTGAAATGCAGCACCCAATGCGAGGAGAGCACCAGTAACATAGGCGGGCTTTCCCACGGGAACCAGCACCTACTGTGCCATATGCTACTGCTCCCCACCCCACATTTCAACATATGCTGCACTGCTGTCTTTCTTCCTCGTGTAAGACACGTACGATGTTAGCAAAGAAACGGCCAGCGCATTCAAATCAAAATTGATTACACAAAAAAGGTATAGAAACATCAACATTATAACCCTGCCTAAATTGAACTTGGGCAGCTATGAATTAACTAACTTTACAATATATGAAACTACATATAAATGCTGATATACACCCTAAATATCCTTCTGAAAATACACACACAAAATCTTAAAGTGGCAAATTACTTAACACATTCTATAAAAATGTACAGAAAATATACGATTGAACAATAGATACGTAACACTGTTACTTAGAATAATTCCAGGAAATACAGCAGGCATAAAGCCTCTCAATAGTTGTGATTTAAAATCGGCGCTTTGCCGTCCATGTTTACAAAATTTATTGGCACCTACCCATTTGAATATATGGCATTTAGACTTTCGGCTCATGGCCGCTTATAACCAACTAAATTCTCGGCACATTGCCGTCCATCAATACCACCACAACACATAGTACACTGCCTTACATAAAATTACTAACTTTCGGCGCATTGCCGTCCTTCAAAGCCACCACAACTTCGATTGTTGACTTAACGAACGAATGAAACTATTTTTTGGCACGAGGTTATTTATCTCTTATATCGGCACAATGCCGTCCACCAAGCCTCTCAACACTTCCTCTTTTTATTAATTGAATTGCCTACTCAATTTCGGCTTTGCAATTTTGACACACGCATTGAGTGCAAATTCAACACTAGGTACTCATGACTTTATACTTTTAATAACATGCTTCCTACTTTGCACTGCTGGCTTCACACGCTTGTACATACAAAGGATATACATAAAGTGATACATAAAATTTATGCATAAAATACATTTATAAAATCAAATCAATGCAGACATTTTGCATATTGAATTAAGAATATTACCCATATCGTTCAGTGTTTGGTAATTACCGATCAATTTTAAGTTGCTTTTTCATCTTTCTTCAGTTACCTATTCTGTCATACATTTAAATATCTTTCGTGACACACTTTGATACATTAAGTCATATATATCTGTTTCCTAATTGGGTCACTGATCCTGAAAATACTCTATGTTGTCAACAAGTGTTACCTCCATTCACATATTACAATTGGCAACACATGCAATGTCTAATATTTAATACCGTACTGTTGGCAAATAGATGCCACGTTTATATTCACTGTAATAGCCTACATATAGCATGTCATAATGCTTAATATTTAATGCAAAGTGCAGATCACAGAAATCAACAGAAACTATTTGCTGCATAAATGCAAAATATAATTCCGACTGACGGAGGGTTGCTTTCATTGACAGCTGACGGTGAAATTCCATTATGTATGATATACCTATTTCATAGTATATGTTGTTTATCGCTCTGATTTGTTTTATGATTTCCTGAGGTTTATGTGGAGGCGAAACAGGTCAAAATATATAATTTAAACATATACTTACTCATTGATGTGTATGTGTAAGAGCATAGGACAAATGTATTCAAAAAATGGTGCCATTTCTGCTACTGTGTATTTCTAATTTAAAAAATGTAGAGTGAGGCACACACTGCGTCCCCTACCTATTTTTAATATTCCACAAATGACGACTTCACTGCCGCCTGAAACACCATATATAACATCATAATGAGTCGACTTCCAGGCCGGATCCACCAGTCACCTGTACTTGACCCCTTCTTATCACCTTACTTCATTCCTAATAACGAGCCTATTTCCAGGCCGAATTCATCAGTCACCTGTACTTGACCCTACTTACTACTTTAATACATTCTCAATAATGAGCCTATTTCGAGGCCGAATTTATCAGTCACCTGTACTTGACCCTTCTTACTACCTTCTCAATACTTGCTTAAAACTACACATAGCAGACTATACACCTCGTTTCTCATACCATTCATAATAAAACCATGTTTTACATTGCCTATGTCCAACAGTCATTTTCATTAAGTTCACTCACCTGTTGTTGCGCCGTCCTCTTCTCAGCGCCATATATTATCTTATAATAATCAGAGTAAACAGTATTGGAATAAAATAAATTAAAAAAAAATCCTTCAATAATGTAGTCAGCTGTTGTTTAGGTCCGAGAAAATCTGTGACTGCCACTTATCTTTATAAAGGTAACTCGTACTATGCAGATGTTTACTGCTGAGTTACAATATTTACCATCCTCCATAATTGTTACATACTCACATTAAGCCAAATTCAGTACGTATTAAGTCTGTAAATCTCATATTCCTGTTTACTCATGTCAAATCCTGTTTTTATTTACTCGTCTAAATCAGTGTTTTCGTGCAATCTGGTATTTGGATAGAGAAGAAAGTAAAGGCGATAGAAAAGAGTTCAGACTGAATAGTAAGAGGAAGAACTAACAGCGTGAAAGGAAAGGAAGTAAGCTGCTAGTTAACTAGGGTACCTGGTAGGCGTCAGTTACCTGGCAAAGCAAAGAGCGCTATTGCCCCCTGAGGTATGGATAGAGAAGAAAGTAAAGACGATAGAAAAGAGATCAGACTGAATAGTAAGAGGAAGAACTAACAGCATGAAAGGAAAGGAAATAAGCTGCTAGTTGACTAGGGTACCTGGTAGGCGTCAGTTACGTGGCAAAGCAAAGAGCGCTATTGCCCCCTGAGGTATTTGTACCTATTTTGTGTATGAAGGCAGATGTTGATATTTTCAGACCAAAAGGCAACACTCTGAACTGACAACACCTTCTTACATATGTAAAAGCAGTGTATTTGCAACAATGTTCCTTTACAAGGGTTTGCCAGAAGCTAGAAGTCAAGTCTGTGCTTGTTAATATCTTGACTCCATGAAACTTCTGAACAAGTTCCTCAATTATTTTGGGCCTGACTTTAAATTTGTACTTGTAGTCTTTCATGTGGGCTTCAGTGTGTATACTATTTTGTGTGCTTTCAGACCAATACTGCTTGAGAAATGCAGTGACAAATTCCTGATATGTTTTACAGATGTTTATAGCTCCTGTTCCCTACGAAATTGCACATTCAAACCTACACACAACGATTTTCATCTTTTGTTGTTCTGTCATGTTATAAGGAATAACACCATCGAACTTCCTGATGAAAGCAACAGGATGTACAGTACATGTCTTTGAAAAATTGTGAAATTTGTTTGAATAAGTATTATTATGGTCTGATTTTGTTCTTCTTTGTTTTGATCAAATTTTGCATTAATATCGTTTGCCAACTTATTTATGCTCTGATTTTGTTTTTCTTTGTTTTGATCAAATTTTGCATTAATATCGTTTGCTCACTTATTCATGCTTTCATCTAACTTAGCAAGCATGTTATGATTTAATTTAGCTAACATATCGCTAAGCGTTGATATACTATTATTGTCAATACCAGTTTCCTTCTCTCCACTACTTTCTACTGGCAACGTATCAGCTGAAGCTGTGCTATGGCTTCTGTCACTTGATACCTACATCTGCTCCTCTGTTATGCAGGCGCCAGACACATTTTCTCTGACAGACTTAGGAGCGACAGATTGATAAACTTGTGTATCTCTCTGCACGTCACTTACAACATTTTCAACAGCACTTTGTTCTACATTATGTGTGCTATTGATCTGATTAACCTCCATATCCTGGATAATATTAGATTGCAATTCACTCATATTCGCTACAATATATGGACTGATGTTGTCACCCTGCATCTGAGGTTGTTGACCTGAATGATCATTACCTGTATTTTGAACACATTCTCCGTCCCTATTTCTGAGATAATACCTAGTCTTTCCCTCATTTTCCATTTCTAATATACTTTTTACGATAATTTATAGGAGTTGGCACTTACTCCCGTTTTTCCTCGCGTCGCGATGTGCAGTTGTTGTGACGTGAAGGCTGGTTGTTGTAGCTCCGTTAATAAATGGAGTCGTCGTCTGCCGCTGCTGGCGATGTTTACGGCTGTTCCTTTCAGGCGCCGCACCCCTCTTCTGTCTGCTATGGCGCTGAGCACGGCTGTTCCGTCGACGTGCCCGGTGAAGTGTTGTTATGCCGCCGTTCTGTAGCTCGTCGATTCTTGAAGTTACGTAATCCAATGGACCGCGAACTCAACACTTGCACTTGCTTCAATCGCGTACATCAACTGGCTAACGGTCACTTTATTTGTAAAATTCTTGATGTCTTAACAGTTCGCGAATCACTTCCACCGTTTATCGCCTCACTGTATCTGTCTATTTCGTCCCGAAATGTTATACCCCGCAAGGGATGCCATGTACAAGCTTCCTAGGGTTTCATTTGCGGACGGAGAAGTTAGTACTGCTTCCTCCCACAAGTCCCCTAAAACCTCCACATCCTTGCGGATGCTGTTGCGTAGCAGTGTGCGTTTGTACCGACCTACAGGACGCACGAGGTGCCGTAGTTGCTTTTCAAGACTTTATGGAAAGCATAGAGTTCTGACTAACCTGTTGTCTTCTATAGTTGTGTCCCCAGCGCAGAAGACAGCACACAGGTCGTTAGTTCTTCTGCAGCATACAAGTGAGGCTAAAATAAGTTCTGTATGATGGAAGCATAATAAGCGACTCGCGAGATTTTTAATTGTCAGGCATGTCATTTATTAAATAAATAATAAAAAATGAGCAACTATTGTTAAAATGATACGGCCTATGCTGCCCATAGTTCATGTTGAGACCTCGACCGTTATCACATTTACGCAAATCTTTTCTCATGATCGGCGCGGTCCGGCGCGTATAGTGGTCAGCTCGAGACTCAAACTGCGGCGCGTTGCGAGACTAGAGGGCACCTGACGCTCTATTTCGCGCCAAAACAGGGCCGTCGCGCGCCTTCTGCAAAATCGCTCTTCTCTTGTTACAATAAGAGAAGGCATCTTAAACTTTTTAAACTGTCAAAATCTAGCCTGTCCTTGAGAGATATTTATTACAAATTCTCAGCTCTGAATAATTAATATTTAGTATATAATAAACAAAAGTAATTTCAAAAGAAATCACGTGACGTGAAATGCAGCACCCAATGCGAGGAGAGCACCAGTAACATAGGCGGGCTTTCCCACGGGAACCAGCACCTACTGTGCCATATGCTACTGCTCCCCACCCCACATTTCAACATATGCTGCACTGCTGTCTTTCTTCTTCGTGTAAGACACGTACGATGTTAGCAAAGAAACGGCCAGCGGCCAAAAATATGAAGTGGCCACAGGCAGGGCCGGCGCAAGGCACGTGCGAAACGTGCGGCCGCACGGGGCGGCACTTTTCGGCGGGCGGCAAATCTGCCGCCCCTCCCCTTTTTTTTCTGTAGTACAAACTCAACATTTATTCCCAAGAGGGGATTCGAAACCAAATCTCGGAGGGAGCGGCTTCGGGAACTGTGGCATGGCGTCTCGACTATATGCCGGCCGCTCCTGTTGAACAACGGGGGGGGGGGGGGGGGAGGAGGAGGAGGAGGAGGAGGAGGATTGATTTCTTCCTTGCAACTGTGGCAGCGCCGTCGTGTTTACGCCGGAAGGGAAGCAGTCTGGCGTGTGGTGTTGCGTACACGCCAGTATTCTTATGAGTGGAGCGCTGCCAGCGAGTTACGCGCCGTGGGTTTACTCTCAACTAATTTTGCAGGAGTCTAAATCTAATTTGGAAATTCGAATGCAATGTTCGATACTGCGGTTACATGTTACGCCTGAATCAATTTCGTTAAGCCCTTCAATGGCAGTTGAGTGTTTTATTTTTCCCGCGCTATGGAAAACAAAATTGTCTAACATTACTACAGTCAAACATGTTCAACACCTATGTATTCCGAATGGGTAAATACGCTGTGAGTAATTATAAGGGATAAAGACATTGATAATAAGCCTGGCATAAGTTGGTTTTCGACGTATTTTTGAAAATGTTTGCTATCCGTTTCTGCGTGATAGTCGGACGTTTTGGTTTTTGAGCCCTGAAACACCTGTCTCCGCCTGCATGAACACAAACTCTGACCAGCAGTTTTGTGTGACAATACTACTCACACACTATCACTTTGCCAACATTTATTTACTGTATAATGCGTGTGAAACCATGTTTCGTCCAAGTAAACTACTGGTCGCTTTGATTCTGATGAAAACCTTAGAAAATATGGTCTTTTAGCAACAATGCCTCCTCGTCCGAGCGAAACAAAACGTTAATTTTGACACCTTGTAAAACGAAAATCCATAGATAGAAAATTGCTTCTCAGGGTTTCCTTCCTAGCTTTAAAACTTATTTCTGTTTGACAAAGGTTGTGCAGTTTTCGCAAAGTTCGTATTTCTTTATATTGTTCGTAATGCTACAAAAATTACTGCCTGATAATACATTTATCCATATCATCGGTCACATACTTATTGTGAGCTTCTCGCTTCATCTTCTTGGGCGCTAGTTTAACCGTAGCCTCGCTGTACCTCGTCACGTGACCTAGTACCTGGCACCACTTCGCCTTTCCAGACGATAGGTATTGTTGCGTTCTCTACAACGAAAACTACAGAAATCGTTATGATAGTTGGCCGAGAGAGTCAAGATTGGTCAGAAGCAATTTCATTGCGTTTCACAAGAACAGAAGAATTGGTGCGTCCGAATTTCTTGCAACTTGGGATGTAATAGGTACGTGCTTTTCATATAACCTACAATTAGTATTGCGCATTCACGTTACTCATAAGTTAGAATTTTTATCCACCCGGAATGCAGAATAGGAAAATTTATTTTTCTTATGCTCTGTTACTTAAAAAATTGGCAACTCGGCAAATAAGCACGCGTCACCCCAATAGCTAGAATGAAAATAAAACGTAGATAAGTGACGTGATACGGCGATGACTAATTTGTTACCGCTTATTCCATAATCAGACACGACAGAACTGACACATGCGACAGATGGCGAGTGTCAGTTCTTTGAAATGAATAGCCGCAGTGCAGTGAGTTAATATATTACGACTAGCATCAGTACCCGTCGCTGCCCGAGTATGTATTTATTGCATTATTATGTTACTCCATCTCCTTATTCTTCCTCTCTCCATTGCCTTCCGTCCCACTCTTTAGGCGTTTCAACTGTTTTTATTTTCCATATCTTCATAGATTTCTGGCACAGAGTAGCTATTCTCAATGCGTTGAGCTATGTTTACATCTATACCGTCGTGCTGAACGTAACTGTCAACATGACGGTTTAGATGTAAGCACATGTTAAAAGCTTTGAAACCTATGTAGATTTGAAAAGTAAAAACAAAAATTGCGATTGATTGCTGACTTTTCCTGCAGATTTGTAGTCTGTTTAAATAAAATTTCACAAAAGTTTTGTAAAAAAAAAACCTGTGAGGGGGGGGGGCGGCAATTTAGCAGCTCGCACGGGGCGGCACTTGGGCTTGCGCCGGCCCTGGCCACAGGCCACACAGTTGGACCAAGACTGTTTTGGCTTCCCTGAGAAAATCAATCTGTAATATATATACCGTTCACCAGCTGATGATGATATGCTAGGCATATCGAAACCGGTAGTAGGAGAAACGTAATAAGAACATTTTGCATAAAAGGCGACTGGTTGCTGTCATTCAAGATACCTCAAATTATTTTACATTTGACAATCAGTCAACTCAAAAAATTGGTTTCCCCATGGGATCACTCATCAGTGGACTCGTAACAAATATATTCCCCAACCACATAGGAAAAGTAATATTTGAAACCGTAGTAAAAGAAAAACATTACACGATAATACACTGGTACAGCTACATAGATGACATC
This sequence comes from Locusta migratoria, assembly GCA_026315105.1. Classification (NCBI taxonomy): domain Eukaryota; kingdom Metazoa; phylum Arthropoda; class Insecta; order Orthoptera; family Acrididae; genus Locusta; species Locusta migratoria. Next base: position 397,876,282 of record CM048755.1, read on the forward strand.
CTATGTCTCCTAGACGAGACACCCAGCCGTATCCACGAACGCCAAAATGACATCAAATACTGTCCATCCAAATATAAAATTCACAATAGAAATAGAAAGTGATAGATTTCCTGGACCTCGCCATATGCAGGCACAACAATGAACATAAATTCTCCATATTCAGAAAGGTCACCACCACGAGTACAGCTCTTCATAAGAATTCGAACCATCTGACTGCACACACACTGGCCAGTTTCCAATAATAATAATAATTTAATAGTATCATATTTGCTTATAGTCATGATGTTTAAATTATGATACAATTTTTGGTTTTAACATGAGGTATAGTATCTTGTGACTCGAAGCTGTGATTTTCTTACAATCACTTAACAGTGTATTCATTTATCCAATGTTAATCTGCATATTAATCTGTCATTGCCGCTCGGAACGGCCGCTTGATCTAAGGTATCATGCCGGCCGCGGTGGCCGAGGTGACTGAGGCGCTCCAGTCACGGTCAGCACGGCCACTACGGTCGGGGGTTCGAATCCCCCCTCGGGCATGGATATTTGTGCCGTCCTAGTTCGTAAGTAGTTCATAAGTAGTTTGTAAGTTTAGGGACTGATGACCCCGTAGTTAAGTCCCATAAGCTTAACAAACATTTTTTTTAAGGTATCATGCTACGGACTGGACGGCCGTTCCTGCCAAAAGTTCGAGTCCTCCCTTGGGCATGAGTGTGTGTATTGTCCTTAGTGTAAGTATAAATAGTTTGTACGTCTCGGGACTGATGATCATATCTGTTTGGCTCAATATGTTTACAAACAACAATCTGTTCAAAAATGTTCAAATGTTTGTTAAGCTTATGGGACTTAACTACGGGGTCATCAGTCCCTAAACTTACAAACTACTTATGAACTACTTACGAACTAGGACGGCACAAATATCCATGCCCGAAGGGGGATTCGAACCCCCGACCGTAGTGGCAGTGCTGACCGTGACTGGAGCGCCTCAGTCACCTCGTCCACCGCGGCCGGCAACAATCTGTTCTTGGAGTTTATTTTCAAAGAAGAATGAACAGCGTTCAATATCTTTTAGAAACAAAATTGCATAGAGCAGTAAAAATACTAAACCGAGAGACATTTTAGGCAACAACTAAAAATGTTCAAATGTTTATAAATCTATCGGACTCAACTGTTAGGTCATTATTCCGTAACTTACAAACTACTTAGCCGCGGTGGAGTAGCCGAGCGGTCTAAAGCGTCTCGCTGAGGAGCGCGCGGTTGCTCGCCGTGGAGGTTCGAGTCCTCCCTGGGGCATGGGTGTGTGTGTTGTCCTTAGGTTAGTTTACCTAGGTTTAAGTAGTTTGTAAGCTACGGACTGATGACCACGCAGTTTGGTCCGATAGATTTATAGACATTTGAACATTTGAACAAACTACTTAAACTAAGGTAAACTAACCTGAGGACAACTCAAACACCCATGCCCGAGGAGGAACTCGAACCTTCGACGGCGAACGGCCGCGCGCACCGCAGCACGGCGCCCCAGTGCGCGCGGCTAATCCGCCACGGCAGGCAACAGCTCCCGCGGCATCACGTACGTGAAATAATAATAATAAACATGTATGAATAGTGTAATTTTTTATATTTTCCAAATGTTTCCTCGTTTAGGTGGAAATCATACATCGTACAAAAAACGTTGTCAGCAGTTGGCAGAGTTGAAGGGCATGAAAGGGATGCAGTGGTTGGGAAGGGAGTAAGACAGGGTTGTAGCCTGTCTCCAATGTTATTTAATTTGAACATTGAGCAAGCTCTAAGGAAAGCAAGGAGAAATTTGGAGAAGGAATTAAAGTTCAGGGTGAAGAATTAAAAACTTTGCGTTTTGCCGACGACATAGTAATTCTGTCAGAGTCAGCAAAGGACCTGGAAGAGCAGTTAAACGGAATGGGCAGTGTGCTGAAAGGTGCATATGAGATGAAGATTAACAAGAGCAAAACTAGGGTAATGGAGTGCAGTGTAAGAAAATCAGGTGATGCTGAAGGAATTAGATTGGGTAACGAAGCAATAAAGGAGGTAGATGAGTTTTGTTACTTGGGCAGTAAAATAACAAATGATGGTCGCAATACAGAGGATATAAAATGCAGAATGGCAATGGGTAGAAAAGCGTTCTTGAAAAAGAGAAATTTGTTAGCATCGAATATTGATTTAAGCCTAAGGAAGTCCTTTCTGAGGGCATTTGTATGGAGTGTTGCCTTGTAGGGGAGTGAGACATGGACGATAAACAGTGCGGACAGGAAGAGGATTGAGGCTTTTGAAATATGGTGCTACAGAAGAATGCTGAAGATTAGGTGGGTGGATCGTGTAACTAATGAGGAGGTTCTGAACAGAATTGGGGAGAAAAGAAATTTCTGGCATACCTTGACTAAAAGAAGGGATAGATTGGTAGGACACATTCTTAGACATCAAGGAATTGTGAATTTAGCGTTGGAGGGAAGTGTGGGGGGTAAAAACCGCAGAGGAAGACCAAGAGATGGATACAGTAAGCAGATTCAGACAGATGTAGGTTGCCGTTCTTATGTGGAGATGAAGAGGCTTGCTCAGGATAGGGTATTGTGGAGAGCTGCATCAAACCAGTCTTCGGACTGAAGACCACAACAACAACAACAACAACACCAAAAATGTGAGAGACATAAATTGTAGGCATTTTTCTCCTCTCTATTTCACTACTAGGCCATGTTTTTGCGTAAATAGCTTTCTTTGTGAGTTACAAGCTGAAAAACCACTAAAATACTATCTTAGTCGTTTTTATGATTTCGCATATTTGCATGGAAAGATTTTGCTGGACAACTTATGATTCGTGCTCACTGCTCAGCACCCCAAAAAACACAGAGTAAAACTGTGAGAACCAGCGGAAGTTTCCAGTGGGAGCCTTTGGTATGCAGCATCCGGCTGTGCTAGCGGCCACGTCTTGTGCGGCTGTTCCACAGCGCGGCTTATCCCTGCAGCCCCCCCGGCATCACGCTCCGGCGCTTTCGGTCGCGCAGCCCCACACGTCTTCCACGCAGGCGTTCTCAGAAGTACGGCACGATTGCCTCAGCAGTTTCCGGGCGCGTCTGTCCGTCTGCGCGCCGTCCTCACACCGCGCTGACGTAGCAGCTGCTGCACAGCTCACGCAGCTAAACTCGCACTACTCATCTAGCCATCACACACAGTATTTCTATCTCCGATGCGATTTAGCCTTTCGCGAATTCGAAATAATGGAAGAAGCTTATGAAGATGTCTTATTCCAGGGTTGCCAGATCTACTCGTGGGAAACACGGGACATCATTACTGCGATTGGGTGGGGGTACTGAATACCCCACAGCCTTGTGATTTTACGCGTTTCAAACCAATATGGCAACCTGAAATAAGTTATAAAGTTTACGAAATTTAAATTGATTTAATGATCAAGTCTCTATAAAGCTCTACAATGATAATTTAATAATAACATATTTGCTGATAGTCACGATGTTTAAATTGTGATGCAATGTTGGTTTTAACATTACATGTTAATTGTTGTATTTAACATCCTCTTAACAGATTCAACGCTTAGTTTACAATTTTTGATACTTATAGTATTGTTCAAAAACTCAGAGCAGCTCACGTCTAGCGAGTTTATGGACACCCTGCGCTCGGCCTGTATCAAATCTGGTGCATCTGTTCTTCATGTCTGCCACTTCGGGTTCATGTGAGAGAAATCTCGATCAACGAACGTCTTGTAGGAAGGAACACTCGAACGAAAAACTACAATTTGTAATAGAATGTCACGTTCAGCTCTCACTAAGAATAGTGTGTTGTTCACTAACTGGCTATCGACTTCACTGGATTATAATCAGTGCATTTACCACACAGTAACAATACATCCTATACACACGTAGCCGGCCGCGGTGGCCGAGGGGACTGAGGCGCTCCAGTCACGTTCTCCACGGCCACTACGGTCGGGGGTTCGAATCCCCCCTCGGGCATGGATATTTGTGCCGTCCTATTTCGTAAGTAGTTCATAAGTAATTTGTAAGTTTAGGGACTGGTGACCCCGTAGTTAAGTCCCATAAACTATACAAACATTTGAACATTTTTATACACACGCATCTAATGTTCAGTCATCCCGACAATTCTATTACTTTTAAGAAATCCTCTATAATTTATTATATATTATGCCTTACCAAATAAACTGCCCAAAAAAGAAAAAAAAAACTGTATTTTTCGTAATTTACATGCATATTTCCCAGTACATAGTGAAAATACGGGACAAATTGCTATTGACAAGACAGTGAACAATTTTTTAAGATACGGGACTGTGCCTTGAAATCCAGGACCCGCACAAGAAACAAAAACTTTATGTATTCGTGCAATAACAAGAGAAGTATTTTTACGTAATTTCGAGTAAAACACACAAAACTGTTCACACACATGTTAATCGGTTTTCTCCTTTCCCAGCCTTTATCAAGTCCAACAGCACATCATAACGGCTTATAATTAAACAAATATTTCGTCATTTTATCCATTTTCCGCCATTCGTTAGTAGCTGAGAGATTTCGTGACGCTGTATCCCGTCTTTGCTACTAATTATAAGGCGTTTCTTTATGCCATATGCCGTTCGTTGTTTTATTTGGAAGCAATATTAGTGGCCCGTAATAATAATTATATCATTGTTTTATTGTGTAAAATGTCTACATGTATAATAGTTAAAGTTTCCCTTACTTTCACCTTCTGTAGGCCTAATAGGTGAGAAACAACTTGTTTAATTTTCTTATCATTTCATGTTACTTACTATTTCCTGCGATTGTTATTCGATAAGCATCATTCTGAAGTTGTAACTGCACTCTCTACGCGGTGAAAGGGACACAATTACACAAACAAAGCACGGTCGATAGTTGGCACTCACACTTTCAAAATGTTCAAATGTTTGTAAATCTATCGGACCAAACTGCGTGGTCATCAGTCCGTAGCTAACAAACTACTTAAACTAAGGTAAACTAACCTAAGAACAAACACACACACACACACCCATTCCCTAGGGAGGACTCGAACCTCCGACGGCGAGCAACCGCGCGCTCCGCAGCGAGGCGCCTTAGACCGTTCGACTACTCCACCGCGGCACACTTTCAAAAAAGGATAAAGTACAGGTGAAGTGCATAACAAAAGTGGTCGTCAATAAACATCAAAAACCGACCATCTGGAGTCTTTACATTGAACTCCAGGACTACATAATAAAATCTTATGTAATATGAAATGATAAAAGAATTAACCTTGCCAGAACGTTTGCTACAAAATTTGTCTATCACCCAGTACGTCTAAACAAGAGAAAAGATTCGGCTGGAGATGGTGGTTGTGTGTTTGTAAAGTGTGTCTGTGTGAGTGATGTCTTTTCTGACGAAGGCTAATCATTGAAAACTTGATTTCTGTCTGTCTTTCTTAATTATTTGTACCTGTCGAATATTTGAGGTAAGTTGTAAACTATCGTCATTGTATTATTGAATTAATATTTGGACTTCCCATTGATAATAAAACAAGCGCAAACGCCTTTAATTTAGTTGCATAGGCAGAGAGCAGCAGGTTTATTATGATATTTCTTCAGTTCAAAAATTCCATGTGTGAGGCTGGCACACACGTCTTTATTACAAATTTATATTTCTAAGATTTAACTGGCACAAGGACCTCATAAAGATTCTTCTCATAGAAAGTTAACTAGTTCCTTTCCAAATGAGGAGATCATTATAGGCAAGAGGTGGTACAGCACTGAAATCACGCGTTGGCTATGGAAAATACTTCAGGGTCGCTGCCACTCAAAATTGATACTAAAGGCCACAAGACCTAACGTAAACGGCTTCAACGAAATCGCTTACTCACTTAGGACATTGATTCCAACACATTTCGTGGTTGAAAAGTACAGTTCGCAGTGCAGTGATCAATAGTACGACGATCTTTACAGCGATCGACAGTATTGTCACTTCCCAGAAATGTTCAAATGTATGTAAACCTAAAGCATCAAACTGCTAAGCCGCGGTGGAGTGGAGCAGCTCTCTAAAAATGTTCAAATGTTTGTAGAGCTTATGGGACTTAACTACGGGGTCATCAGTCCCTAAACTTACAAACTACTTATGAACTAGCTAATACTAAGGACGGCACAAATATCCATGCCCGAGGGGGGATTCGAACACCCGACCGTAGTGGCCGTGCAGACCGTGGCTGGAGCGCCTCAGTCCCCTCGGCCACCGCGGCCGGCATTTGTGTGGAGTGTTTCCTTGTACGAGAGTGGAACTTGGACGATAAATAGTTTATACAGGAACAGGTTTGAGGCTTTTGAAATGTGGAGCTACAGAAGAATACTGAATATTAGGTGAGTAGATTGAGTTACTAATGAAGAGGTACTGCACGAAATTGGGGAGAAAGGGAAGTTTTGGCATACCTTAACTATAATAAGGGATCGATTGGTAGGACATACTCTTTGCCATGAAGGAATAGTAAATTTAGCACTGGAGGGAAGTGTGTGGGGGAAAAAACGCAGAGGGATACCAAGAGGCGTATATAGTAAGCAGATTCAGATGGATGTGTTGTTTGTTTGTTTGGTACACAAATGTTTGTAAAGCTTATGGGACTTAACACAGGGTTATCAGTCGCTAAACTTACAAACTACTTAAGAAATAGCTAACACTAAGGACGGCACAAATATCCATGCCCGAGGGGGGGGATTCGAACCTCCGACCGTAGCGGCCGTGCAGACCGTGACTGGCGCGCCGCAGTCCTCTCTGCCACCGCGGCCGGCTCAGATGGATGTGAGATGCCGTTCATAAGAGGAGATGAAGAGGCTTTCTCAGGATAGAGTATGGTAGAGAGCTGCATCAAACTAGTCTCCGGAGTGAAGACCACAACAGCAACAACAAGATTCTTTCACCTCTGGAAATATTGCTTATGTGAAAACATCGAGTAGCAGCGTGGTTCGCAATCCACGTTAAACTGTAGGTCCCCCTATAACTGGCTGGGTAAGTCAGTTCGAAGGTCGGAGGAAGGCAACAGCATATCACCTCCAAATAGGACCATACGATACAACAGTGTGGTGTTCAAATCAATCTTCGGATTGTTCACTGCATTAGATATTTTTCTCGAAATGCCATTTCCCTTTTTCTAAAACCTTCATCAGTTATCGGGATACATTAGGAAAACCGTGAGATTTCCATATTTGCTGAAAGAGAGAAGACGTTCTGTTGGCTGTGCGATTAAGTACCACCTTCAAGATATCTATAGAGAGAACGTTGATTTCTGGACATCTTAATGTTTGATATCTTCGCTCTCTAAACGATTCATTTTATGTTCAAATCAAGCAAAGTATTGCAACATATTTTGAAAAGTTTGCGGAGCAAGGAACGCATTGCATGGACTTCGCGTATGGTTGATTTTGGCTTATACATAGCAACGAATAAAATTAAGTTGAGATATAAATATTTTATTTGAAATTGAGAGCACAACAATAACTCACTCCCTTCTCTAAGAAGTGAGATTAGGAATTAGTATCCCAGCCACAGTGTGGTCACTAGAGATGGAACTCGTGTCCGGATTGTGGCGGTAAGGGTTGTGAAGGAATTATCCCGAGATTTGTTTGGCGTGATTTAAAGAAATCACGAAATACCTAAATCTGGATGGCCGGAGGTGGATTTGAACAACCGTCCTCCCAAATGCGAGTCCAGTGTCCGCTCTGGAGATATTAGTCTCATAACCAGCGGACGGACATGCGTTTGTGCCCACTTGTGTCCAAGCGCACTTGGTAGCCGTTACGAAATAAGTATCATTCTATTACAAGAAACCAATTCTGTGTCGAAAAATTATTTTGGAGATCGCACAGTCTGATATGTTCTCTCGGTAAATAACTAAACATCCTTTATCTATTGGTTGCACTCTGCATAGAAATGTCTCCTCCTTTCAGTAAATCTGTTCTATCAACTGGACATCCTCCATCTCTTTCTGTCCTGGGCATCTTCCTTCACTTGCTTGTAACTTACTCCTTTCTTCACATCTGTTAGCATTCCAAACCTTCTTCCTCTCCCTCTATAGCCTTCTACTTTTCCCTTCATTGATCTCTGCATTAGACAGGCTTACAAACTACTCAAACTAACTTACAGCTACAAGTCGTTGTTCATATTGGACAGCAATGACTCTTATCGCCTGCGTTGACTGGCAATCGTCGGTTCTTTCAGGCGGCTGGCGAATTTGGTGAAGGAAGATAGCCTCGCTTGGGTGGTGGAAGCGGAGCTATCGATTTGCATAGTTATTCCCAGAACCGATCGCGGTAGTCTGGTTTTGAGACGAGTGGAAGGCTTCAGCAAGAGGCACAGACGACTGTGTGGCGACTCCACCGCTATCGGGTGGAGAAATGAAGCCTTCCTCTAAACAAGTTATGCGTGAACTACTCGCAGAAAGCAACTACTTTGGGTTGCGGAGTGCGTGTGAGCTTTCTTAGGATAGAGGAATCCCTCTGCAGGTCCGATAAGGCACATCCTGGTGCAAAACAGGATAGCGCTCAGCTCAACAGAACAGAGAAATAAAATTTAATATAGTAATAATAAAGTATGTGATTGTCTATTGAAAAATCCCTGAACTGTTCTTCACTTTTAATGGCCACAGTACTTCTAATAAACATACGCCTTTATTTTAACCAGACACCAATGAAAACAACTAGGAACGGGAAAGCGGCAGGTGACAGTATATTAAGATACTCTTACGTTATGGTTTGTTTAATTGTGTACGTTTGCTCACAAAAGATGTTTTCAGTTAACCTGTGGTGCGGTATTATTGATGACCAACTCATCGGTCCAGTTGTTTTACATAACCGTCTTCAAGGGAGACGGTATATTTATTTCTTCAAAATGTGTTACCAGAATACGTGGAAGATATTCGTTTGGCAACACGATGTCGTGAGTAATTTCAGCATGACGGAGATCCTACACATTCCGTACGTCCAGTGCCACAGTATTTGAACACAATGTATCCTGGTTGTTGGGTCGGTCGCTGTGGAGTTATTGCTTGGCTTCCGACGTCAGCCGATCTTATCCCATTGGATTATTGTTTTTAGGGGTGGCTGAAGAGCGAAGTGTACATACGCTGAGTGGACAAATGAGAGGAACTTCTCGCTCATATTTTGCATGTTCGTGTTCAAGTAAAGTAATGAAGAACTGAGCTCCGATCGGCGAAACAACACCTGTCTACAAGAGCAGTAAAATGCATTCAGGTTGGCGGTGGACTGTATGAACATCTATGAGAAAACTTACACAATGAAACAAACGAAAACATAACATAACAGTACCTTAATTTGCTGTCACCTACACTTTTACTGTTCTTAATCGTTTTCATTGGTTTATCCAGAAAGAGTTTAGAAAATGGCATACGTTTGTTATAAGTTTTTTGTTCAGAATGAGAAGTAACGTCACTCCTCAAAGCATGTACCTTTCCTCCTGACTCATATGTATAAACGTAGATAAGGTCTTTAAGACGAGCAAAAATTATACAAAGTCAAAATTAGCGTATTGGGGGGCATGCGAGGGAAGTTCAATGACTTTGAAAGTAATGCGTTATTTACCGACTTGGCAGAAAATTCAAAGAAATTTTAGCCTTTGTTAAATCGGTAAACGGATCGAAATAATACTCCCAAACACTCTGTGACCGCAATGGCGCTGAAACAGAAGATGACACATGAAAGGTCAAAATACTAAATGTCGTTTTTCAAAGCTGTTTCACAAAAGAAGATTTCAATATAGTTCCCCATACAAAACGTCGCACGATCGATAAAATGATAGATATGACAATAAATGACAGAAGGACAGAGGAGCTATTGCAATCGCTTAACAGAGGAAAGACCGCTGGACCTGAAGGGAAGCCAGTTGGATTTCTCACGGAGTATGCGAAGGAAGTTGCGCCTTCTAGCAGCAGTGTATCGACGAATCTGGAGAATCGAAGTCTTCTTAATGACAAGAAAAAAGTGCAGGTCGTTTCCGTTTTCAAGGTCTCCGAAACATGTTTGATGTTGGGGTATTATAACATTTCCGGAGATGGGAAAATCAACATGGGTCCCGAAAGCAGCGGTAGTGTAAAACGCAGATCGTGCTATTCATCCACGAGACTCAGAGGGCAGTAGATTTAAGTTCCCCGTATTACTTGACTTCTGCAAAGCGTTCTATATTGCCATGAGTTTTCCGACGGACAGCGTGGTACAGTGGTTAGCGTCGTAGATTTCTGCTGGCGGTCCCCGGTTCAAATCGCCACTGGCATTATTTACTATTTCTGTAATGTTCTGCGTGTTTCTTACGCTTGATGTACTTATAAGGTTTTTAAATGTTTTTAAATCTATCGGACCAAACTGCGCGGTCACCAGTCCGTAGCTTACAAACTACTTAAACCTAGGTAAACTAACCTAAGGACAAACACACACACCCATGCCCCAGGGAGGACACGAACCTCCACGGCGAGCAACCGCACGCTCCGCAGCGAGACGCTTTAGACCGCTCGGCTACTCCACCGCGGCGAAGAGTTTCTACCGGACAGAATGCAGCATGTCATCCTCAACAGAGAAGTCTTCGGACATGATTTCTGGCGTGCCACAGGGGAGTGTTATAGGACTGTCGCTTTTTACAATATATAGAAATGGCCCTGTAGATAACATTGGAAGTTCGATGAGAGTTTTTTGCGGATGATTCTAGTATATTCAAAAGTAGCAACACTGTAAAATTGGATCTTCTGCATATTGACGAATGGTGCATGGAATTAATTGACTTTCAAAATAAACAAATGTAAAGTGCTGCTAATACACAGAAAGCAAGATCCTTCGTTACACAAGTACGCAACAGCAGAACAAACACTAGAAGCAATTAGCTCCATAATATATCTGGTAGTAAGCATAAGCAGTGATTTGAAATTGAAGGACCCCATAAAATCACCTGCGCGTAAGCCAGATACCCGACGCATTCATCGGAGAATCCACAGGAAGTGTAGTCCTTCAACAAAGGAAGTATGTTACCAAACACTGCTTCAGCCGTTGCTGGAGTATTCCTTATTAATGTGTAGGTATGGTTGATAGACGAGATAGAGATGACCCATCGGATGGCAGCACGCTTCGTTATGAGTTTTTTTAGTAAGCGTGAAAGTATCACGGAGACGAACGGCAAAATCCAGAGACTGTCTAAAGAGACGTTCTGTATCTTAGTATGGCATACGTTTCCTGAAGAGTGAACTAATATATTTCTTCCTCCTTCGAATATCACGTGCAAACACTGCTAGAACAAATTTAGAGATATTTGGGTCTACTCGGAGGCAGACTGGTAATCGTATTCTCGGCTAACCATACTCGACGGATGTAGGAGGAGGAAATGATGGTACAGAAGGTACTCTCCGCCACAAACCGTGAGGTAGCTTTCGGAATATGGATGTAGATGTAGAATCAACTCCTATACTCATCTGAAAAACCGTACAACTCAACACATACAACTTGCCATATCAACAATACAACACAGAAAGACTACACAAAATCTAATAGAAACATTTTAGTCACTGTGGAATTTATATCTTCCTGTCTTAGCGTAAGCACTCGCAGATATTCAAATTTCGTGCATTCAATTGTTCATTGCTATAGTGTTTCATACACCGAAGGTAAAAAGTCATGAGGTACCTCCCAATACTGTGCTGAACCTCCTTTTGTCTAGTGACATGCAGAAACTTTAAACAGCATGGACTAAACAAGACGTTGGAATATTGAACCATTCTATCTCTATAGCCATCAAAAATTGCGAACGATTTCTAGTGAAAGATTTTCTGCACGAAATGCGCTCTTTATTATGCCATACAGATGTGTTATGAGTTTCATATCGGAACGTGTGAGAGACCAAATCCCTCACTGGAATAGTGTAGAATTTTCACATTTCGCCATTGATTTATATTAGTACGCTATAGCAGCCAGAGTGATTCCTCTCGTTAAATCTGCAATTGCATAGTGACTGCGGACAAGTTGTGATGTCTGTTCTGGTGTGTCTGAAAGAACAGACACCACACCGTATAAAATAGACGTTATGTCTTACAAAGACTAGAAACATCAGTTTCAGAGTTAGCAGAACGAAGAACCTTTAGGCTGCGTAGTTCAAAATTACACTGTAATTCCGAGTAACGCGTTCTTTGCGTCCTTTCAAAGCTGCTGAATAACGGAAAAGGGTCGCACCTGATAAGCGCGGAGCACGCGGTAGAATGATATCTGTGCGATAACCACACCTCGCTTCTCACTTCCGTAGCCGCAGTCAGCATCACAAAACGTGATATCTTTGTATCTCAAGCTTACCCTGGCTTGCATCGTCCATTTGCACGAACTTCATTTTTATAACCAGCAGAAAGTGTGTGTCTAAACTCAAATAATCTATCTAACGCCGTACTCTTACTCATCTAGCGGACATTACAATGACAAGTCAGATCGTTATACTGAATGTCACATTTTTCCAGAATAGTTCCGAGCTTCATCAATTTAGCTGCATATTTTCTTAAGATTCTTGATTGAAACTTTCACTCTGCAGCGTAGAGTGCGCTGATATGAAACTTCCTGAAAGATTAAAATTGTGTGACGGATCCGGGATTCGAACTTAGAACCTTTGCCTTTCGCCCGCATGTGCTCTACCGTCTGAGCTATCCCGGCACGCTTGTCGGTCCGTCGCCACAACTCTGCTTCTGCCAGTACCTCGCCTCCTACTATCCAAACTTACTGCGAACCTTGCAGAACTAGCACTCGTGGGAGAAAGGATATGGCGCAGACATGGTTCACCCACAGACTAAGGGATGTTTCCGTAATGAAACTTCCACTCTGTAGCGGAAGTTTGGAAAGTAGGAGGTGAGATACGGGCAGAAGTAGAGTTGTGAGGACGGACCGTGAAGTGTGCCAGGATAGCTCAGACGCTAGAGCGCTTGTCCTTGAAAGGCAAAGGTCCCAGGATAGAATCCCGGTTCCGGCACACAATTTTAATCTGCCAGGATATTTCAGGTCATTCTTGATTGCATATGACTTGCTCGTTTTGTCCTGAAGACTCACACGGAAATTCCGATTTTTCAATATGTTTGACAGCAGTTTCGTTAGCCTTAAGTAGACTGTACTTTTCTTTAGCTTTGCCATTAGGCCATCCATCCACAGTGTGTCGTAAGCAGCAGTTAGGTCTACAAATGCTACTGACATTTCAGCCCCTTCTGGAAATCAGCTTCTATATAGGAAGTGATCGCCCACACCTCCTCACAGAAATTTCGGTTTTGCCTAAAGCCTGCTGGTTGGAAGGCACTTTACTGTCAATTGTTCAATGAATCCTGTCATAGACGAGATGTTCCAGTAGTTTGTAGCACACACTGAGAAGATCAATTGGGCGATATCTCGAGGGATCGACTTTCGGATTCCTATGTTTGAGAATTGTGAATGTTTTTGCTGTCTTCCTCATGATTAGAATCTCCGTAGCCATTTTCTTCCATTTTTGTCATGGTGGATAATAAATTATGGGAATACTCCATCTTACCCTGCTGCTTTCCTCAGATTTCAGTAAAAGGAGAGCTGGAGAATTACCTTCCGTTTAGCGTACCATCTATGGTTGTCAACTCTTCTTCTATACTTTTTGTGTTGCTGCAGTCCAATAGCCCATTGTCTGCTCGTGACTTGATATGTTGTGCCGTCTGTAATGGGGTTATCTCTGGCTTCCAGCTGATGTTGCTGCTCCTCGTTGTATGAGTAGGGTCGAAGCTTTGAGACTTTAATGCGTGAAAACCAGTTCTTTGATAGTTGTTAGCCGTCTTTCATACCATTGACTGTTAAAAGACTGGAGTAACTTTTTACCTATATCTGGGTCACGGTGAGATTCGTATTTCTTCCGTAGGTCTTCCGTCTCCCGGATCCAAAAGGGTACATTTTCCTTCCTTTTGCTGCTCTTGTAATAACACCAAGAATACGCGAACAGTTTTCTAACGTCGCTGGGATCCAGTGGAGGTGTCTATCAACTGTCTTTCCATAAGCAGTCCACTTGGCTTTCTTGCAATTCCGCTTTCGTTTTTGTACAGATCTATTTAGCGGAATCTGAATTCCGATGGTTAGAAGCACTGGTCGGTTTTGGCTGTAAGGAAAACCTGATAATACCGTGTTGTTCATCTATTGTTAAACTGAAGAGAACTGAAACTTCCTAGCAGATTAAAATTGTGTGCCGGAACCGGGACTCGAACCTGGGACCTTTGCCTTTCGCGGGCAAGCGCACTACCGACTGTGCTATACCGACACGACTCATGATGCCGCCTCACAACTTTACTTCCGCCAGTACCTCGTCTCCTACATTCCGAACTTCACAGAAGCTCTCCTGCGAACCATGCAAGACTAGCTCTCCTGGAAGAAAGGATATGGTGGAGACATGGCTTAGCCATAGCCTAGGGGATGTTTCCAGAATGAAACTTTCACTCTGCAGCGGAGTGTGCGCTGATATGAAACTTCCTGGCAGATTAAAATTGTGTGCCGAAACCGGGACTCGAACCTGGGACCTTTGCCTTTCGGTAGTGCGCTTGCCCGCCAAAGGCAAAGGTCCCAGGTTCGAGTCCCGGTTCCGGCACACAATTTTATTCTGCCAGGAAGTTTCATATCAGCGCACACTCCGCTGCAGAGTGTAAGCTTCATTCTGGAGAGAACTGAGTTTGTATCTGTCTGCCATCGAGCAGAATGAAAGAATTTAAAGTCATTTGCGTCGTATGCTAGGTAATGATGGTGATATTCTTTGCAAGTTGTAAGAGTTCCTTTCAGATCATTTGTTCTGTATCCCCACATAGTATGGTGGCTGTTAAACTCGCCTATATAAATTCTAGCTGAGGAATGGGTATGTATACCGCTGTGAAAGTAGTTCCTGGCAGGTTGGTTATTATCATTTCAGTGTTTCCTTTCTGATTGTAGTGACTTTACATTGGTATTGTGTCGAACATACACGATTGATCGCTATATATTGGAGGGTATTACAGCTCCGGCGTTTTAGACAATTTCTTAACATACAAGAATATCAATGAGTGACGTTATATAGATAACGAGGTTTCAAAAATGTTTCAAATGTTTGTATAGCTTATGGGACTGAACTACCGCGTCATCAGTCTCTAAACTTACAGACTAGCTTATCCTAAGGACGGTCCAAATATCCATGCCCGAGGAGGGATTCGAACCCCCGACCGTAGTGGCCGTGCAGACCGTGACTGGAGCGCCTCAGTCCCCTCGGCCACCACGGCCGGCGATAAGGAGGTAAACAGAGCAAAGTGGGATAGATGGAGAAAGTGAGAACGAGGTCAGCTGCTAGCCTGTGTGCAGAGGTTGGTGAGCCTCCGCCAACTTTCGAGGCCATTTACATTCGAGAGGGCAGACTTTTGAGTTACTGCATGCGGAGACTGTTCACGTCCAAAGTCGGGGATGAACTAGCGGATCCCCCTGGCTACTAAATATGCAGAGGTGACTACTCGAACTGACTACTTACAGGACGAATTGTAATTAAGACTATTTGCTCAGAATAAAATTTACCGGGGTTGTGAACCAACACTCGGATTTTTTTACGGCTTATACAGTTGTGTCCAAGCAAGACGATTCTGTTGAAGCAGATGAGACGGAACTGTGGTAAGAAATTCCTAATCCATTCAGATTCTCAAAATTCCCACCTAGCACTTGATAAAATATACCCTGCAGATTGGATGGTGCCAGTAAAAGAAATAATTTTCTGCTGTGACATTTCAGACTTTCCCAGTGGATCTGTTGCAAATAGACTTGACGGGTTTGCCGCCGGTGGATATTGCGCATCTCCCACAATATTTCATCGAGACAACTGCTCGCCAAATTGTCTGCAATCAAAGCAAAACAGGAGAAACAAAAACATCTGATACACGAAGGAACGCAGATACCTAGTTCCAATTTCCACGACAGGAGCGCTGACAGCATAGTCATTGCGCACGCGCAGAAGACGCCTCCCTGGTTCCCAGCAGGGAGCACAGAAGGGCCGCTGCCGACCAGCTCTAAACGGCCTCCCGCGCATGCGCATTCTCTGCTCCCTGCTCCCGCCCTCATAAATATCGCCGCCGCCGCGCAATTACCATCAGTCGCGTCTTGCAGTACTGACACACCTCAAGGTTTCGAGTAGTTGTCTCGATGAAATATTGTGGGAGATGCACAATACCAGCCGAGCGGTCTAAGGCGCCTCGCTGCGGAGCGCGCGGTTGCTCGCCGTTGAGGTTCGAGTCCTCCCTGGGGCATGGATGTGTGTGTTTGTCCTTAGGTTAGTTTACCTAGGTTTAAGTAATTTGTAAGTTACGGACTGATGACCACGCAGTTTGGTCCGATAAATTTACAAACATTTGAACATTTGATGCACAATACCCTCCGGTGGCAAACTCGTGAAGTGTATTTTCAGTATCCTGCTGTGTTCCAGGACACATGAGGGATCAGGGGAAATGAACTTGCTGATACGGTTGCCAAGGAGGCTATCTCCTTTACATCACTTGCTCGCTGCTCTGTCCCTTACAGATTGTTACAACATTTGTGACGATGAAGACCATGTTTCTTGGAGGGCCATTGGCTGGAAGTAAGGAATAATAACCTACATTCAGTAAAACCTTCCGCCGACAGCGATCTGACGAATTAGCCCAATCACGTCTTACATTAGTGCATTACCCATTAATACATGCTTTTCTCTTATGTTGCGAAGAGTGAAAGTGTCTCACCGATGTGGAACACAGCTGTCGATTTTAGTTGAGTCTGTGTTATATTATGACCTGACGACAAATTTGAATCTCCCATAGGACCTACCGTCTACTTTAACTGAAAACGAGATATGCACCTTTTTGTGTGTTGCCATGACTTCTTCCCAAAATTTGAGTATGACACGTTAATGTGCTGCAAAGTGGATCAGGCACCCTTTATCCTATGTAGAATCACAACTAGAACCTAATTTCTCCGTTCAAAGTGTGTTCGTATTAAGATTTTGTTCTTGATTTTATCTGGTTCTTTTATCTACATCTACATCTACATCTACATCTACATAGATACTCTGCAAATCACATTTAAATGCCTGGCGGAGGGTTCATTAATCACTTTCATAACTTTTCTCTACCGTTCCATTCTCTAATAGCGCGCGGGAAGAAAGAACACCTAAATCGTTCCGTTTTCGATCTGATTTCTCTTATTTTATTGCGATGGTCATGTCTCCCTAAGTAGGTGGGTGCTAGCAAAATATTTTCACATTCATAAGTAAAAGTCGGTGATTGAAACTTCGCAAACAGATCACGCCGCAATGAATAACGTCTTTCTTTTAATGACCACCCCAATTCGTGCAACATTTCCGTGACGCTTCCCCCCCCCCCCCGTAACGTTATAAAACAAAACGAGCTGCCCTTCTCTGAACCTTCTCAATATCTTCCGTCAGTCCCACCTGGTGAGGGTCCCACAAGGGGTAACAGTACTCCAGGAGAGGACGCACTAGTGTGATGTAGGCAGTCTCTTTTGTGGAGCTGGTGCATCTTCGAAGCGTTCTGCCAATAAAACGTAACCTTTGATTCGCCTTCCCCACAATATTTTCTATGTGTTCTCTCCAGTCAAAGTTGTTCGTAATTGTAACTCCTAGGTATTTGGTAGAATTTACGACCTTAAGGTTTGACTGATTTATCGCGTAATTGAAGTTCAGTGGATTTCTTTTAGTGGTCATGTGTATTACTTCACACTTTTCTTTATTTAGTGTCAATTGCCAGTTTTCGCACCAAGTAGAAATTTTGTCTAAATCGCTCTTCAGCTTGTGTGTTGTCTAATTTTTATGGCTGGTCTTCAATAAATCTTACAACTTTAGGGAGTATTTTCAGCACTTGCGTGTAACTACTACTTGTATTAACGCAGGCCTCTCCAACTCAGGTGCTTCGTGAGCACCGGCTGGCGCCGGCGAAAGCACAGGTGCTCTGCTGCAGTGGCCGAGCGGTCTGCGGCGCGCCAGTCACAGTCTGCACGGCCGCTACGGTCGGGGGTCCGAATCCCCCCTCGGGCATGGATGTTTGTGTCGTATTTAGTATGAGGTAGTTGATAAGTAGTATGTAGGTTTAGGGACTGATGACCCCGCAGTTAAGTCCCTTAAGCTTAACAAACATTTCCATTCTGCTACCGCGCCGGTGGAGTGGCGCGTGTGAGCGAGGCGGACACAGCGCTGTTGCAGTGGCAGGAGGCAATCGTATAGTCGCAGCGCAGAGCGAGGCCACAGTCGTCTTGTTGTTAGTAAGTTATTAAAACCAATAATAATACTGTCCGTTTTTGTGTATAAACAGAAAAAAATAATTTTATTGCACTCCTTATCTTGCACTATTTTTCAACATTCTTTGTTCATCTTTCGCATCGCTTTGAAGCCACTAATTTTCTCATATTTGGCATAATCGTTTTGGAAGTTGCATTTCGTAGTACAGCTTACAACGGAGCATCAAAGTTGAACTTGTTTCTTTTGTTAATGTCCATACCTGAAAACGTTTACAGAACATTGCCACACATTGCTGGGCAAGGGCACGAATCCTTGAGAACTCTTGTTGATCATTTCATAAAATAAAATGAAGTCATCATTGTAATGGTGATAGCGGTCAGACAAAACTTAATCCCACCGTAGTTTTAACAGCTTAATCTGGAGACTTGATGAGGGCAACCTTTGAAGCACCGAAAAAGGAGTCATAAAAATTTTTGAGTCAAGTTTTAGTTATTTTTCTCTTATAACCTACCTTCGTTTAATCGCTGTTGTGGTCATAAGTACTTAAAATATTTTAGAGAGAGAAAGCACACTTAAAAAGCAAAAGCTGAACTTCGAAACTTTCTACACGTTCACACATAGTACCGATTAATTTATTTTTACCTTGCAACGTTTTATTTAAATCATGTAAATAATCACAATGTCTTTCATGAAAGCGAGGTCAGTGATCCGTTGCTCACCTTCCAAATCTGACTGTGAAGAACATTTAATATCAGTGAAAAGGGCTATTTATTGTCTCAGATCTGTAAATATTAAGAGTAATTTTTATGAAACTTAACCATCGTGTGGCACAATAAAAAGGTATATCTATGTGATCTGATCCAAGACTCAAGCCTTGTTATCCAAAAAATTCACAATTTTTATAATGTTATCCATGCTGGACATAAACTTGTGGAAAACGTTTAGCTGTTCTTCATGTAAATGCCAGTGTTTTGTCAAAATGGGGGAAGCGCAGCTTCGCGCTTATTTCCATATGCTGTACGAAGCCCATATCTTCCAACAACATAGCAGGGGGTGCATTAGTTGCAATCTCTTTCATGCGCTTGAGTAACAACTGTCTATCGTACGAAATCTCTTCTCTATCCATAGAAATATATTTTCGGCTTTTGTTACTTTTCAGAATCCTCGGTAACAGTGTAATTTTTTATTTATTTATTTTTTTTTTTTTAGGCCCCTTACGAAAATTGCAAGTTGAACAACGCTGCAAGTTTCATTGCTCCCATCGAGGGCAATAGAATACCCTAAGAAGTGACGACATTTAAGCGCAACTGCTCGTTTAATTCCATTCCACACCAATATCTTGCATTCGTCGAGACATTGTATGTTAATTTAAGCTTATCGCCCAAAATACAGCCACGACAGATGGGCATAGTACTTCCGAACTCTCTATAAAACAGTCTTTTACAAACTGGCTGTCAGTAAAAGGTCTTCCATGTTTTCCAATTTTCAGTGCAACAATATAGCCGGCTCGAACTTTGCTTACCGACATGCGATTTAGATGAGATACCTGCGGAACAGCAACAGCAATACTTAAGTTTAGAATCTTATTACACAAAACAGTCTCATAATTTAGTTTAACAAACGTATCTAGAGATAAATAGCGCGCCGCGTAACCTAGCGGTCTAAAGCGTCTCGCTGCGGAGCGCGCTGTTGCTCGCCGTGGAGGTTTGAGTCCTTCCTGTGGCATGGGTGTGTGTGTTTGTCCGTAGGTTAGTTTACCTAGGTTTAAGTAGTTTGTAAGCTACGGACTGATGACCACGTAGTTTGGTCCGATAGATTTACAAACATTTGAACATTTTAGATAAATAGCGGAAGCTGGTACAGTTATAAGTACAATTTAAGAGAGGTATATTCTTTTTCTTTTAGAATGAACAGTATAAACAAGACTTAACTCTTCAGATTGTGGCATTTCTGATTTTAATTTAGTAGCTAATTCAGTTGCGTCCGGTTCAAGAATCCCTCGTGTGCTACGGAATGTTTATTTTCGTAGTAATGGTGCTCTGTTGTTGTTTTGATATTTATGGTAGAGGGCATATTAAACATAGTGTTTTCCCATCAGGCATAAGGGGGAAAAATGAACTGTCCATTGAGCAATGAAAATGGCACACTTACATTACAACTTTTTCTGCCCATGCCGAACGTTCGCAAGATCGATTAACAGTGCCCCTTCTGATAAGATTGAGAATGGATATTTCAGCGGAACTGAGAAGAGGCAGAGCGAGCGCTGTCTGTGTCACAGACGTGCCGCTACGCTGTGAGGAAACAGTGTGGGGAGACAGCACCGCAGCGCGCAAGCACTGAGTGATCGGTGGAGTGGCCTGCATTAACGAGTCCCCGTTACCCTCTGGCTACAATAAGGACGGTGATGGCCTTGCAGTTTTATGCCATAAATAACTAATCATCATCGTGGAAAGGAGAACAGAATCATTTTGAAACTAAGTTTTTTTCGACCCATTTACAAAAATCCAGGATAGCCTAAGCTGGAGTGGCCGGACAGGGGATTTAAGTTGTGATAGTTTGAGAAGTAAATCCATTAAACAGCGTCGTCCAACTATTTCTGCTAAATACAACTGCCTTTTCAAAATTATTAGAGTAAAAAATCACTCACGTTTTCTTCCTTTCAGCCAACTGAAAATGGTGGAGATAGTCCACCTAGTTCACCGGACAGTCCAACGTCCGATGAAGAGCAGTTTCAAAGGGACTTGCAGACTGCTCTCCAGATAGAGGCTTGTGGTACCAGTAACCAGCCTGCCGCTTCCACTAGTGGGGTAAGTGACATCACAACTGCTGATCAAGCCTCGTTATTTTAAAAAATGATAAGCCGCGAACTTTGGTAGCATGTAGCTGATTTATACGCTCAACAGAGATGCTACCATCCATACCCTTGGAAGATAATACTCGCCGCTTTAGCCCTAATCTACCTTCCTTTCTTTGATCGCTTTATATATGTTTGTAAATCTATCGGACCAAACTGCATGGTCATCAGTCCGTGGCTTACAAACTACTTAAACTAAGGTAAACTAACCTAAGGACAACACACACACCCATGCCCCAGGGAGGACTGGAGCAACCGCGTGTTCTGCAGCGAGACGCTTTAGACCGCTCGGCTATTCCACCGCGGCGATCGCTTTATAGCGCCATAGTGTAGAAGGTGTCACAACGGGCGGAGATGGGATGCTGGGTGCACGTGCCTCCTGGCGCCAGTAAAATAGTGCTTTTAATTAATGCCTTTATTAATTTTCTCGATACAGCATTCCTCCGATGTATGTGGACAGTCTCGTGCCTATTATATGTAATTCAGCGAGTCGGGCGGCCCCTAATGAAGGCCTTGCTGCGGTGGCACTTCTGGGGACGCTGCCGCGGCTCGATAGTGCTGACGGAATCAGAACCTCCGGGTGGTCGTGGCCAGCTCCTTAACCTAACAATAGGCCTTGCTGTTGGGTGTTTGTGCAGTTTAAATCTTGACGATTGTTTCTGCATGCCCTCTCTTATTCTACTTAATCTACTTGACCTAGCTTAGTGATATGTCCTAATTGCTCAGGAGCATGAGCTTTGTGTACTGTAAGAACGAATTTGCTTTAGCAGTTTTGGTGTAAAAGCAGGTCAGGCCACCTTCTTGTAGCCCTTCTGTGAATCCTATTGCCTAAGTTAGCAATTAACCTATTTGCAGATCTGCGCGTCTTTTCGTAGAATTGACGCATAGTCGCCTTGAAACGGTTCTTTAGGAGTGGAACTCCTGTCACTTGATGCAATTCCATGCTCGAAAAATCTCGAGTGAGATGCATAGCCAGTCTTAAGGCCCTGTTTTGCAACCTCTGTAACCGTCTAATGTGACAGTCAGCTGCATTGCCCCACACTACAGCCGCGTATTCCAGCACTGGTCGGATCAACGCCAAATATACAGTGAGGCCTCGGCGTGGGGACAAGGTCGAGTTTGGATGGAGAATGGGGTAGAGCACCCTCATGCGACCGAGTGCTTTCCCCCTGACTTCGTTTACGTGGTGTTTCCACGTTAGGCGCATATCTAGCGTAACGCCTAAGTATTTGGCAGTGTTAGACCAGGGTATGGGGCCTCCCATGATCTGCAACTGACGCAAATCCCTCGGTACTCTTCTCCTCGTTATGAGGATTGCTTGACGATGGCGGCAAGTGCTGGGGTGTCCGTCATCACAGCACGGCGACATCACATAGTATAGCACAGAGCTGCCAATGACTAACCCCTCCCCCAAACTGCCACCAACCCCCCCCACCCTCCCCCGCCTCTCCCGGCACCCAAGATATTAGGTTCCGGATTCCTAGTTTATTACTTAATAAAAATGGTTTCGCCATTTAATATTACAATTAAATATCTTTTATTTCAAGTTTTGTAAACTGTTTAATAAAGTCCACCCCCCCCCCCCTGCGCCCAGGCTGGCCACATTCCCAGTGCATGTTTACCTCAAGCCCTGGCTTGTGTTCAGGCGTAGGGCAACTGACTTACGTGTTGTACAGTTGAGTAAGCTAATTCCATACCTGACAGGGACACACATTACCACCAACAACCGTCAAGTGGTGCTTAGACTCCGTCAGTTATCTATATGCCTATGATCTACTACATTACTCTCCTCTTAGACCCGGCCCCTCGAGTCATCCTTACGACCATCACAATCTCTGAATTTGAAATGTCTCTTCCCCTTGAGCTTAGTTTCGTTGTTTCGTGGTCCCTTGGTGAACATTACAATGTCCCCTCACTCCCCCTACAACTGGTACTTGTATTATATTCTCCCCAGTGCTATCTCGAGTACTTCGCCGTTTACCATCTACATCTTTAACTATGTAGATACTTCGAAAATCAAATTTAAGTGCCTGGCAGAGGGTTCATTAACCACTTTCATAACCTTTATCTACCGTTCCATTCTCTAATAGCGCGCGGGAAGAAAGAACACATAAATCGTTCCTTTTCCGATCTGATTTCTCTTATTTTATTGGGATGGTCACATCTCCCTATGTAGGTGGGTGCTAGCAAAATATTTTCACATTCAGAATTAAAAGTCGGTGATTGAAATTTCGCAAATAGATCTAGCCGCAACGAATAACGTCGTTCTTTTAATGATTTCCACCTCAAATCGTGCAACATTTCCGAGACGCTTTTCCCCCTGTGACGTGATGAATCAAAACGAGCTGCCCTTCTCTGAACCTTCTCAATGTCCTCCGTCAGTCCCACCTGGTGAGGGTCCCACACTGGGCAACAGTACTCTAGGAGAGGACGAACAAGTGTGATGGCAGTCTGTTTGTTGAAGCTGTTGCATCTTTGAAGCGTTCTGCCAATGAAACGTAACCTTTGGTTCGCCCTCCACACAATGTGTTCTCTCCAGTCTAAGTTGTTTGTAATTGTAACTCCTAGGTATTTTGTAGAACTTACGACCTTGACTGATTTATCGTGTAATTGAAGTTCAGCGTATTTCTTTTAGTGGTCATGTGTATTACTTCACACTTTTCATTATTTAGTGTTAATTGCCAATTTTCGGAATAAGAATAAAACCTATGTTAAACAGACAAAGAGTCACAATGGCACGTGGTACAGCAATAATGAAAGTTTTCGTCTGATACCATTCCTCTCGAAAATGCCCTACTTGCTGCATAAAAGTCTCAGTTGCAGTTTGCCCTTTTTGCTAACTAATTCACTTATCAATTGAATCCAACAGTGCAGGATGCGGGGTTTGATTTAACACCATCAGATCTGTAGTAACACTTCCATTGCTTTTTGTGGCCAGAACAAATGAGTGTGCAACGGGATTCAGACGGGTAATTTCCGAAATATTTGCTGGCAACCAAAAAGAAAGCCCTTCTATTTGACAAGCGTTTCATTCATTAGCAATCCCTTTTTTTTCTAGGTCAATTCTTTTTACTTCCGCCACTTTTGCATTCTTAAAACAAGTAACTACTACAACCATCGTGTCAACAGTAGAGTATATTCAGTGTGTCTCCAGTTTTTATTATTAAACGCACGCATTTCTTACCTCTGTCTCATCCCATCAGAAATGGCTCAGTGCAGGTGTTTTGACATTTCCTCAGAATTTTGTTCTGACATACCATGAATTTTCCTCTGTAACACCACCGAACTTCTGCTTCCTCCATTTCCGTATATTCTTCCCCGTCCTTCATGATTAGTAATATCTGAGATGCCACAATCCTCACAAACTTATTCAAGACTCCCCACTTCACTAGATATGAGTAAACTATGTAACACTGATATCTCTCACTCCAACCTAATATAGGAAAAGAGATTGACACGAACCCTATTGCGCCATTTTTTTACCCTTTCGGTAGCTAAATCAAAATACAATCGTAAAACATCGTGATTTGCTTCCACAATCATCCCTAACTTTGGTGGTAATTCCGTTTTCACTTTCCATAGCCCTTCCAAATATTCCTTCGGTGACTGGATTCACATCTGACTCCGTTTTCACTATCTGTAGCCTTTCCAAGTATTCCTTCAGTGACAGAAGATTCACATTTGATTTACCTCGCTGTTGTCATTACAAAGCTGCGCGTATTCAAAACACTTCTTTGCCAGCCACTGCAACCAGCGGATTCCTCTTCGTATAATATTTTCGCCTTAGTCTCTGTCCCACCCCCATGAACAAAAGACATTGCCGAGATGAGGTGGTTGCGTGCCTCAACGATGCAGATAGCCGTACCATAGGTGCAACCACAGCGGAGGGGTATCTGTGGAGAGGCCAGACAAACGTGTGGTTCCTGAAGAGGGGCAGCAGCCTTTTCAGTAGTTACAGGGGCAACAGTCTGGATGATTGACTGAGCTGGCCTTGTAACATCAGCTAATGTGGCTTTGCCATGCAGTTACTGCGAACGGCTTAAAGCAAGGAGAAACTACAGCCGTTACTTCTCCCGAGGACATGCAGCTCTAATGTATATGATGATGGCGTCTTCTTGGGTAAGATATTCCGGAGGTAAAATAGTCCCCCATTCGGATCTCCGACTTTTCAGGAGGATGTCGTCATCAAGAAAACCAAAACAGGAATTCTACGGATTGGAGCGTGGAATGTTCTAACCCTTACGCGCGTAGGTAAGTTAGAAAATTTGAAAAGAGAAATGGATAGGTTTAAGTTAGATATGGTAAGGATTAGCGAAGTTCGGTGGCAGAATGTACAGGATTTCTGGTCAGGTGAGTACAGGGTTATAAATACAAAATCAGTTGGTGGTAACGCAGGAGTAGTTTTGATAATGAATAAGAAAATAGGAATGCTGGCAAGTTACAATGAACAGCTCAGTGAACGTCATGGCCCCCACATTCGATTGCGGGCTCTGGCCCCAGAATCAGAGACGCCCCCCCCCGCCTGTTTTTAGTGTTGTGTGCAGTAGTTTGTAATTGCATGATTATATCTTAATCATGATCTTTTTATAATGTACTTTATCTTGGTGTAACAACGTATAAATGTGATACGGTAAGTTTCATTTATTAAATTATTTTACTTCAAATTGAGTCTTTACTTACAAAGAGCACAGCAAGCCCGTAGTCAGAATTTGGATCAGCCAATTATGATGTATATTCTAACTTGGGAAGCTTTACAAAATACGTTGAACTAAAGGCGCAGATGTACTTCAACAGAGACAATATTAAATTTTATTCAATACAAATCCGGAAGGAGCAATTTCAGCATACTTTTAACAGTAAGCCCTAGTTTAGCTTATCAGAACACTTGTTCATACTTATGGCAGACAATGCGCCAGGTAAGGAAGAATTGCTGTACACACACGAAAATATAATATTCGCAGGAAGTTGGGGAAAAGAAAAATAATTTGTTACTACATTACACCGAAAGCTGATCCATCAGTTCCTTTTCAAGCCGCGTCAGTAGTAACGTCAAACTACTGCGCCAACGACATGATTTGAGATCGAAACCCTGAGCGGTATGAAAAGCAGAGTAAAATGGGCAAAGGAACTAATTATAGCATATTGTATTGCTGCTATCTAGTCTACTTAGCATTTAATACTAAAATGATCGCATGCAAGCTACTACGTATAGAACTCTGGGCCAAATTGCCCCCATGGAGTTTTATGGCTTATATAGCCAGATTGTGAAAGATAATTCAGTGTAACCTTTATATGTACTTTCATTGATTTTTAACAACTGAAGATCCAGATTGGAAAGTCGATAATATGAGGATAGCTAGCATCTCACCATAAAGATGATTGCTGAACTGACAACAAACTCATATTCACATTCATAGAACTTGTAAATTATCGGCCACGATCTTTGTCAGTAAAGATCACACTCACTCACACAATCACTCAGTCATAACTCACCCATACATGACCGCCATCCCAGCTGCCCTAATGCATATTCAAACAACAAGGAGACAACAGTTTTATTTCATACACAGTATTACATTTAATGTGCCGAAAATATTTGCCACGGCGGATTAGCCGTGCGTACTGGGGCGCCGTGCTGCGGTGCGCACGGCCGTTCGCCGTCGACGGTTCGAGTACCATCTCGGGCATGTGTGTTTGTGTTGTCTTTAGTTTAGTTTACCTTTCTTTAAGTAGTCTGCAAGCTATGGACTAATAACCACGCAGTCGAGTCCGATAGATTTACAAAGATTTGGACGAAAATGCAGAGAAACGCTATGGGGGGCCAAATTGACCCTGCGGTCCTTCTAGGTAGTAATCTTAATATTTAGGAATCTATTTGAAGTAGATCACTCTAAAAGAGGAGGCACAATACTTTATATAAAAGATGAAAAATATCATAGAAATCAAAACACTTCATTTAATGGTTTGATAAGGACACATGGGAGAAATTGGTAAAGTATACATGATTTTTAAATGGCGTATAACGTGATAAGATGTACTTTTCAGAAAACCTGAGAGATTAATTTGGTATCACCTCCGTTTATCTTTCTTCTGCATTTAATCACGACAGTACTACCGCCCGGATAGTTCACCAATTGGCTTTGACAAGCGAAATGTTAAAATATGCACAAAATGCGGGATATTTAAGCTAAAACAAGGGAAATATTCAACAAAATACACCAATATGAGCTTAGAAACAACGAACGTGTACCTAAAACTAATACAAGATAAAACTGGAGAAATAGGAATTTAACAATGTTTTAGGTGTTTTTAATATTACAGTGACACTAAAATTATTCTATATTTATTTTATTTATGGCTTTATGGTAAATTGGTAAATATTTTTCCAAATTTTTAAGATAGGTCTTTCTAACATCTGGTATAGTATTTTTCGAGTATTTCTAGAGTCCCCTCTGGCTGACGAAATAGAAATTCATTGTTGCAATATCCGGTATCGTAATGTCTGATGTAGTGTTTCTATAAGATGATAATAACATCACGGCATATGTAGACTTTTTCATCTAATAACAAAAGTTTGCTTACAAATTATTAGTACAAACGGAGGGAACTGCAGAATAACGCAAATGTTGCACCGGCTGAGGGCAGCCTCTGCAGACACTGCCCACTGTTGCCGGCCTAAAGCGCTGCGTTGTACGCAAAAGGTGAACTGGGCTGTCGGCGACATCAAACATTTCCGGTGTTTCGACACAAATCGGCGGCCGACTGGGCAACAAATCGAAATGTGTAATTTCTCTGGTTCTCGTGAAGTAAGACTGCCGTGGTATTCAACACTACTGTCCCGTTCAGGGAAAGTAGAGACAACAATAAAGGTGCTCTCGACGTCGGGATTTGTGTGAATGCATCATGTTAATATTCTAAATTCGATGATTGTTTTTCCTTTTACCAGGAAACAAGACTTGGTTAAATAGTGACAAATTTCGAAGGCGGTCATGGCGGGGCGCCTCTAGTTCGGAGCCCCCGGCGGCCACGGTACTTGCGATTGCCTTGATCCGGTCCTGAATCGTACAAAAATGTGTAATTGTTCTACTCAGTACCAATAACATGCCTTGAAGCTTTACTCATAAACGTGCTGAGAACCTTCATTGGAGGAACATATATTGAGGAAATGGGCACACATTTGAACATCTCGTGTAAATCAACTTCCCACCGCCATAACATCCATCACCCACCGTACAGCCATGTATTATGTACAGCGTGTGGTATCTGCCCCTGAAACTTTGAAGGGTTGTATCTCCCAAACTAACAAGTTATAGGAATGTAGTTTAAATTGATTTGGACGCAGCTGGTTTCAACGAATCCAATGCACGATAGAAAAAACTATTGTTCCATTTAAAAAGTTATATATTTGTG
The DNA here is from genome assembly GCA_026315105.1 of Locusta migratoria. Classification (NCBI taxonomy): domain Eukaryota; kingdom Metazoa; phylum Arthropoda; class Insecta; order Orthoptera; family Acrididae; genus Locusta; species Locusta migratoria. The sequence continues at coordinate 397,904,794 of CM048755.1, forward strand.
CTGTAACTCTTTGGAAAATGATGCAATAAACTCTGTTCATAGCTCCGCAGAAAGTGTAACATTTCTTGTGTTGACCTATCGCATTAAAATTTCCCGTCACCTATTATTTTATAAGTTACAGAGGCAAACACACTTAGTGAAACACCCTGTATATGACTTACTAGATACCGTTTTAAGTTCCAGGCTGCTACTGAATAATGCTGCGGAATATGGAGAAGTCATAAAGCTGGAAAAAATGTAGCGAAATGCGAGAGGGTCTGCAGCATATCTAAGCTTGGTCCAGGGAGTGGCAGCTGTCTCTAAATGTAAGAAAATGTAATTTATTGCTATTACAGAAAAGAAAGAGCCTTCATTATTTGACTATGCAGTTGCAGAAAAATCGCTGCAAGAAATCCATAAAATATATGGGAGTTTGCAAACTGATTTTAGTAAGATCGACCATAGAAGTTAATCGTAAGGCAGCTTTCAAACTGCGATTCACTGCAAGAATACTCAGAAAGTGTATGCCAATCAACAAAGGAAAAACCTTGTAACTCACTGGTTCGACCAGTACATTAATATTGCTCCTTAGTATGGGACCTGTGCCAGGTGTGTATGATACAGAAGTTATTTAATATCCATAGAACATCACATTACGCTACAAGTTCATTTAACAAGCGTGAAAGCGTCACGAAAATGAATGACTAAGATCCGTGTCAGATGTTGCAAGAAAGGCGTTCTGCATCACGATATGGTCTTCTGTCAAATTTCCGATAACGAACGTTTCTAGAAAAATATTGCTTCCTTCTACATTCATATCACAAAGAGACGGTGAAGTTAACACTGGCGATAAAAGAAAAAAATAGTGTGTCATATGACAGTACATTTTTTTCTGAATCCACAGAATGCAGTGCTGCAGCGTTTTCCTTAAAAAAAATGCAGAAATAAAACTGCGATTCACTGTAAGTATACTTAGGAAGTGTATTTGAATGTACAAAAGAAGAACCTTACAAAACACTAGTTCGACTAATACTGCAATATTTCTCCTAAGTGCGGGAAACAAATTACTGCACGATAGTTCAATTTATCAATGTTCTGTGCTGTTCTATTTTGCGTCCCTTAGTGTTTCGCTGCGACAGAGTGGCGCTAGAAATTCAGTGCATACCAAGAGGAGTCACCAGGGCTGTTTGCGTTATCGCAGGCAGACCGCCATCAGGACGGAACACCTGAACGTAAAGAAGGGATAAATAGGGGAAGTCGGGTAGCCCCGGACGGCGGGTAACCGCGGACGTTTCGATTTCTAAGAAAGCAAGCACGTTGCGCTGCCAAGACTGCATTTGAAATGCGCGCCCTGTGCAGTAAAAACACATGCAAGTCAGTTGTGGCATAGGCACCGAGCGAGCTACTCGCAACGGTGAATTTTGTTCGCGCAAAAATTTTTCGTCGTTCCTGTTTAACTTCGTTGGCGGTTTTCACCCATAAGAATAGTTTTTGAAATTAGCATTTGATCTTACAGAAGCTCTGAAAATCCCTCATAGATTTAATAAAGAGAAGGGTCATCTCCATATAAAAAAAGTTTTAGAAGAGAGACAGAAAAGGAAATGCAATAAAAAGGACAAGCCGAAAAACAAAAATCGCAAATGCACTAAAGAAACGTTCATGGCAAAGACAAATATCCAGTCTCTCCGAAGAGGATCAAAGAAAAAGAGACAGAATGCATCACATGAGGAGAAATCTTCGAAGAAGACTGTATTCAGTGCTATAACTGCAAGGACTGGTAACATGAAAACTGATTTTATGTAGATACTTCACATATTTATTACAATTGTATGTTTTCAAGGCCAAGAAACAAGTGGAGTACCACTGAATGCTGTGTCCGGGGCTACCTCCAAATTTTTTAGTGCCAATAAACTGATTCAAAAGTGTATTTAAGATAGTTCATAAAAAATTATTATCTATGCTTAGTTCTAAGTGATATGACTAAAAAAGTTACTGGTGTCATTTTAAGATGAAAGTTAACACAGATAAATTGTTTATTGTTGTTTTATTAGCAATTCATTTTTGTGTCTGGGGCTACACGACCTTCCCCTATTACAGACATACGGTGTAGGATTTAATCGTGAGAGGTGTGTCATTTCCATTCCTTCTTTCCATAGATCCGCATGTGATCATATATGCACGCTTTGTCACAGTGTATTTTGTCCAAGTAGTATCAAGGGCTCATCAACTTGTCGCATATGTAGCTGACTTATGTTCATCAGTGGAACTCTTACCGCTTTTTCTCATCAGTAAGGAGGTACGACGCGAACTAGAGCCAGACATGATTGTATAAGAAGCGATAGACAGGCGTAATACTGCTTCCCACCCCGATAAATATTTCTGCTCCTACCCACTATGAGATGGTGTGGTATACTGTGTAAATGAAAAAAATTATAATACTCATTCTGAATTTCAGTAATGACATTATAGGAGTTGATCGTCATTGAGCATGTAGATAGCCATAGCCTGTTCATCTTAGCTAAACACTGTTGTAATAACACATTTGCTCTCTGCCATCGGTTAAAGCTACACTGCTGAGAAGGCTAGTATGGTGAGACGACCGAAAGTAGCAGATGGAAATGGAAATGAGCGTATGGCTTTCTTGGCCGGGAGATCGCTTGCGGGATTGTTCGGCCGCCTTAGTGTAAGTCTTTTTATTTGACGCTGCATGGGCGTCTTACGTGCCAATGATGATGAGATGATGATGATTAGGACAACACACAGCACCCAGTCCCCTGCCGGGAATCGAACCCGGGCTCCCTGCGTGGTAGTCAGCAACGCTACTGCTGAGCTACGGAAGCGGACAGTAGCAGATAGTTCGGCATTGGACAGGATTATCTGTTTTATGAGCGCCTGAAACTCTTTATCTCGGTTTCAAAATCGTGCGGCTGATTCTGGTGCAAAATAAAGCAAACATTATAATTACACAGTGGAGCTATTTAGCGAAGCAGCTGCTTTCAAGTTCTAGATGGGAAATTCGGTGAAAAGCATTAACTCGGGTCCCCAATCATACATTATATTAATACCAGCATTCAGTAGCTGACACAAACAATAATATGTATTTTTTTTAAATTACCATCATAATTTTAAAAACTGTTAAATCAGTGTAGAAAATCCTGGTGGAGGGCAGTCTTCCGCAAGGGAGAGGGCGATTTTGCACATCTTGTGGAAGGTGCAAATGAATTTTGGTACGATATATACTTAGATAACTTTGTGTTTTAGAGTAATAAATAATACTTAATGAGTAGTGGCGATGTTTTTTCGACCCGAATTTGCCCTTGCTGTATCAGGATAGCAGAACGCGAAAGGAGAGAGCGCACCGTGTCGCCGCCAGACCACGCCCTCGCCACGCCTTATTCATCTTCCCCCGCCTCACATATGTGACCACCCAATAAGACTGGCATATGCATTTCGGCCTGTAATAGCTCACAACAATGCAAACTAAATTTAAGTACCATTTATGAACTGAAATTGCTTCAAGATTACGGTGTAAAATTGTTTTCCACATAAATTATACAGATACTATGCCGTGTTCATACCTCTGCTGCCATCTTATAAAGGCGCTTTCACAGCCGACATCTCAATAAACATTTTATAGTATGTTGTAGTCAATCTTTGAGATTTCCAATGAACAATTACTTATTCTATAACACATTCAATTTTCACTCTCTTATTTCATGGTGGGCAGAATATGTTGTTCGTTAAACTATACGCTGCCAAATTAGAGTGATTAAACAACAGCGGTTCCCTTTCGGTCCAGTTCTAGCCATATGATAAAATTGTCTACGAAACGTTCTGAGAATGAGATTCAAGATCGCGAAATCTGTCTCGTGGGGACGTATGTCCCAGTAAAGATTGTGGGAAGTAATTCATTAACAGCCAGAAGTATTTCAGATGCGACCCCCACAGAGATCGTAATAGTGAACAGAACCTTGAAGTTGTGATTATTATTCTCGTCAAGCTGGATATTATAAAAGCAAAAAAAAAAAGTTCAACTGTTTGTATAGTCTATGGGACTTAACTATGGGGTCATCAGTCCCTAACCTTACAAATTACTTATGAACTGCCGGCCGCGGTGGCCGAGGGGACTAAGGCGCTCCAGTCACGGTCTGCACGGCCATAACGGTCGGGGGTTCGAATCCCCCCTCGGGCATGGATATTTGTGCCGTCCTAGTTCGTAAGTAGTTCATAAGTAGTTTGTAAGTTTAGGGACTGATGACCCCGTAGTTAAGTCCCATAGACTATACAAACATCTGAACATCTACTTATGAACTAGGACGGCACAAATATCCATGCCCGAGGGGGGATTCGAACCCCCGACCGTAACGGCCGCGCAGACCGTGACTGGAGCGCCTTAGTCCCCTCGGCCACTGCGGCCGGCATAAAAGTAAAATCTGACCGTAAGCACATTATCGTAATTCATGACCAAAACGAGAGATTGACTGTCCTTGAAGTTCTTTTCAAACTGACATTGTTCTATTTGGTGTTCCCTTCCGCAATCGATAAAAACGGCACTCTTTTTGGCTAAATTTCTTGTCTCTCTATGTGACTGTTTGGATCCATTTTTTACAGGCACGAGTACAAAACTTATACAGCATTCGTAATCTGTGGAAATTCCCAGAATCTGCAGTACGGATTTTAATCGATTTTAGTAAATGGTAGAGTGATTCACGAGGACGATTTGTGTATTTAATTTACAGATTTTGTGGTATTCGCCCGAGCAAAGTGAAGCCCTAGCGCCGTGGGAAAAAAACCTCTTGCCATCAATGGTGACAGGCGTCGGGAAGTATCTTTCTTCATATTCTAAATATTTTCATATCGTGTAATGCAAATGTTTGTGAATCTAAGGGACTTAACTAAGTTCGTCAACAGTCCCTAAGCTTACAAACTACTTAAACCAGCTTAAAGTAAATTATGCTAAGGACAACACAAACACTCATGCCCAAGCAGGACTCGAACCTCCGACGGAGAGCAACAGCGCGCTTCGCAGCAAGGCGCTTTAGAACGCCCGGCCACTCCACTGCGGCATCGAGTAACTTAAGCCGGAATTGGGTGCCAGCGTCAGCCCTGTAGTATACGCCTATTCGCTATGAGGAGCGATGTTCTCTAGTGTCTTTTGTGGTACCTATGGTGTTATCGTGTGTCGTCAATGACTGTACTGCGGATGGTTGCCGTGACATGCAACACAGTTATGAAATGTTAGTTGCATACTCTCAGGTGCAGTCAACACATTGGAATTCAGGGATGACAATTTTTTTTTTCATCTACATCTACATACCTACACCTACATAGATACGCTGCAAATCATATTAAAGAACCTGGCAGACGGCTCATTAGCCACTTTCACAACCTTTCTCTGCCGTTCCATTCTCTAATAGCGCGCGGGAAGAAAGAACACCGACATAAGAGGAAAAGGAGCTGCAGAATTTCCATCAACACCTCAATCAACAGCACAACATGATCCAGTTCACCATGGAGATTGAGAAGAATGCGGTGCTCCCTTTCCTCGATGTAGGGGTTTATCGCAAGCCAGAGGGCAAACTGGGCCATCGGGTATATAGAAAAGCTACCAGCACAGGCAGGTACCTTCACGCAACTTCCCACCATCATCCTACGCAAAAGAAGTCCGTGCTCCACACTCTAACTAAGAGGGCCCATCGGATTAGCGATGAACAACACCTGAAAGCAGAATTAAAAAATATCAGGTCCACCTTCGAAGCAAACGGTTATGGGAAGAGGATGATTGAGCAAACTATGACATATAATGATAGAAACAAAAGGGAAGAGCCAAAGGAAGGACAAACCATCGCCCTATTGCCATATGTAAAAGGAGTCACCGAACGAGTAGGCAAAATTCTTCGTCGAGAGGGCATCAAACCTATATTTCGCAGCAACAATAAGATAAGAGATGTCCTAGGCTCAAAGAAGGACAAAACTGATAAGTTGCACACAGCTGGAGTCTACGAAATCGGCTGTGAGTGGGGACAGGTGTACATTGGAGAAACTGGGCAGCCGATTAAAACAAGGATAGCCGAGCACGAGAGGTACATTCGGCTGGGACAGCATACAAAGTCGGCAGTAACTGAACACCAAGAAGAGTGCGGCAAACATATAGATTTTCAGAAAGTCACTGTACTGGCAAAACAACCCTATACTTTGAAGAGGAAAATCAGGAAAGTAATAGAAATAGCTAAACGACCCGGAAATGTGAACAGAGAAGACGGGTAGAGACTTCCCGCGTCTTGGTTGCCAGCAGTAGCAGCGCTTCGCGACGACACCGCGCGCAGTGCAGTCCATAGGGGCCCACATAGCCCGGAGACAACAGCGGCCGCGCGTACACAGAGCAAACAGCACGCTCTAGCCGGCGCTAGGCATCACTGCTACGTCACTGCTAACATCGCTCCTCATTCGCCAGGTTCAACCAATGGCAAACATTAATATAAACACCAATCCTGGACTTCCTTTCCATCAATAGGAAGAAATAAAGTAAACACCAATGAAAGAGAGCTGAAACCACCAATAACGACTAGCAACATTTAGTATTTAAGACACCAGCTTTCCGTCACCCAGCAGTAAACGTAACACCCAGAAGATGGCCACTTGCAATAGTGGCCGAAACGTCGGTGAAGTATTTGATATATTGACGATGCGGTCCAACACCCAGAAGAGTTTTATAAACAATGACAACGGCCGCGGAAGCCTTCGTTTACATACAACACCGACATAGTTCCTTTTTCGATCTGCTCTCTGTTATTTTATTGGGATGGTCAGGTCTCCATATGTAGGTGGGTGCTAGTAAAATATTTTCACATTCATAAGTGAAAGTCGGTGATTGAAATTTCGCAAATAGACTTCGCCGCAGCGAATAATGTCGTTCTTTTAATGATTTCCACCTCAAATCGTGCAACATTCCCGTGACGCTTTCTCCCCTGTAACGTGATAAAACAAAACGAGCTGCCCTTCTCTGAATCTTTTGAATGTCTTCCGTCAGTACGACCTGGTGAGGGTCCCACACTGGGCAACAGTACTCCAGAAGAGAACACACAATTGTGATGCAGGCAGTCTCTTTGGTGGAGCTGGTGCATCTTCGAAGCGTTCTGCCAATGAAACGTAACCTTTGGTTCGCCTCCCCAAAATAATTTCTGTGTTCTCTGCAGTCAAAGTTGTTCGTAATTGTAACTCCTAGGTATTTGGTAAATTTACGACCTTAAGGTTTGACTGATTTATCGTGTAATTGAATTCCAGCGGATTTCTTATAGTGGTCATGCGTATTACTTCACACTTTTCATTATTTAGTGTTAGTTGCCAATTTTCGCATCGTGTAGAAATTTTGTCTAAACCGCTTTGCAGTTGTTTTTGATCCTCTGTTGACGTCACTAACCGATAAACGACAGTGTCATCCGCGAACAGTCTAAGAGAGCTATTCAGATTGTCTCCTAAATCGTTTATAAACACAAGGAAGTGTAGAGGACCTATAACGCTTCCCTGGGGAACGCCAGATCTCAGTTCAGTTTTACTCGATAACTTACCGTCAGTTACTACGAACTGTGTCCTCTTTGATATGAAATCGTGAATCCAATCGCACAATTGGGGCCAAATTCCATAAGCATGCAATTTCTTTAGAAGCCTCTTGTGAAGTACAGTGTCAAAAGCCTTCCGGAAATCCAGAAATATGGAATCGATTTGAGAGCCCTTATCGATGGCACTTATCACTTCATGTGAATAAAGGGCAAGCTGTATTTCGCAAGAGCGATACTTTCTGAATTCGTGTTGACTGTTGGTTAATAGGTCGTTCTCTTCGAGGTAGTTCATAATGTTCGAACAAAGTATATGGTCCAAGATCCTACTGCAAACCGACGTTAATGAGATGGGCCTGTAATTTTGGGGATCACTCCTACTACCTTTCATGAATATTGGAGTGACCTGCGAAACTTTCCAGTCTTTGGGTACACATCTTTCTCTGAGTGATCGGTTGTATATCATAGCTATGTACGGAGCTATTGCATCAGCATACTCTGAGAGGAATCTAGTTGGTATACAATCTGGCCCGGAAGATTTGTTTTTGTCTGGTGACTTAAGTTGTTTTACTACTCCAGGAACATCTATTTCTAAATTTCGCATGCTGGCAGCTGTTCTGGGTTAGAATTCTGGAGTGTTCACTTCGTCTTCTTTGGTGAAAGAATTTCGGAAATCTGTGCTTAGCAATTCTGCTTTAGCAGTACTGTCATCGGTAGTATTACCATTGCTAAAGCGTAGTGGAGGTATTGTTTGTGTTTTGCCGCTAGTGTACTGTACATACGACCAGAATTTCTTTGGATATTCTGCCAGATTACGAGACAGGAAGTCCGCGCTAGATTGCGAGTTTCTGTGAAAGATTGCCAGTCTTGCTGATTCTGTGTCTGTTTAAATTTTGCATGCGTTTTTCTTTGCTTCTGCAAAAGTGATCTGATTTATTTTGTGTACCACGGGAGGTCAGACCCCTCTTTTATTAATTTATTTGGTATAAATCTCTCGATTGCTACTGATATTATGTCTTTGAAAGTAAGCCACAACTGATCTACGCTACTATTTTTAGTTTTGAAAGACTGGAGACTATCACTCAGGAAAGCGTGAAGCGAATTTTTTCTGCTCTGTTGAATAGATATGTTTTTCGTTCATTTTTGGTGCATTTGGGAATTTCGATATTCAGTCTCGCTACTACAACTCTATGTTCGCAAATCTCTGTATCTGGTTTGATGCTCTTTACTAGCTCAGGATTATTTGTTGCCAGGAGATCAAGGATATTCTCGCAACAATTTACTATTCTAGTGGGTTCAAACCGTTCAAATGTTTCTAAAGCTTAAGGGACTTAACTACGGGGTCATCAGTCCCTAAACTTACCAACTACTTATGAACTAACTTATACTAAAAACGACACTAACATCCATGCCCGAGGGGGGGATTCGAACCTCCGATGGCGGACGGCCGCACGCACCGCAACACTTAGTGCACTTCTCGGGTCGGTTAAGGATGATCTGAGATTAAGGAATGCCGGAATTTACAGAATACCTTTCCAGTGTGGAAAAGCTTACGTTGGCCAGACGACACGCACTGTGCAGGAAAGGTGCGTTGGAATCAAATGTTCAAATCAAATGTTTGTTAAGCTTATGGGACTTAACTACGGGGTCATCAGTCCCTAAACTTACAAACTACTTATGAACTACTTACAAACTAGGACGGCACAAATATCCATGCCCGAGGGGGGATTCGAACCCCCGACCGTAGTGGCCGTGCAGACCGTGACTGAAGCGCCTCAGACTCCTTTTTTTTTTTTTTTTTTTTTTTTTTTCCTATTGGTAGTTCTCTTCGGTGCGGACGCTGATCGTTTCTGTTCGTTCTTGTTCGGTGTGTTGTTGGCTCAGCTTTTTTATTACAGAGGGCATTGAGCCCTCTGACCGGGCGCGCTGAGCCACGGCGCCCGGCTACTCCTCGGCCACCGCGGCCGGCGGTGCGTTGGACATGAACGCCACACTCGTCTGTTGCAGCCCAGTAAGTCGGCCGTAGCCGAGCATTGTATTACCACAGGACATTGTATGGATTACTCCGCCACTGAAATCTTGGCCATGACGATATCCTTCTGGGATTCATTAATCAAAGAAACTGTGGAAATACGTTTAGCCCGAGATCTTATTAATCGTGACGGCGGCTTTCATCTGGACAAGGCATGGGACCCGGTGATTTCTTTTAATATCATCTGAGAGGAAACATTTTATCCAGGACGACGTTTCTAGCGATAATTAAAATTTTATTCTTGTGGCAAGCAATTTACTGAGTGCGCATTCAAACAGAGTGCGGACACGTACCGTTTTTCCACCTCATGCAGTACTGACGCGTTCCGATAGATGGCGGACATGCAGTTTCAACTTGGCGCAGACACCCGCGCGCCGCTTGTCAACTGTTTTTTACAGAGGGCGGTAAATTCGAAAGAGGGTGCGCTTTGGCGGCCACTGATGCGCATGCGCCTACGCGCCAATTTTTGCCATAGAGGCGTCGTTGGGAACTAACAATCTCCAGTGGAATGCACTCACCTGCAAAAGGCTGAACGGTTGTCAGCCGAAATATCGTGGCAAGAAGTCGACGGAATCCGGCTGCAATCCCGAAACTTTATGGAACATTCCGTACGCCGGGAAAACTTCAAGAATCACATCAGATAACACATAATTTGAAACAATTCCTTAATTTTTAATTTACTCATTTTATATAGGTACGACGAGTGAAAGACGATACGCGCGTAGATATAGATGGAGGAGAAGATTGAAGATGGATAGAACCAAAGGGAGTGATGAACAGAGGCCGGGGATTAGATAGAGGCAGGTTGAAGAGATAGATGGTGGGGAAGCAGGAGATAATCGGTGCGGATGGGAAATAGATGGAAAGAATGTACAAAACAATAGCTTTTTACTAAGGGGAATTATACGTCACATAGTCCAGTGTCGCTAAATTGATCTGTGTATTTAAGGAGAAAACGAACGACAAAAAATGTAATCTGTCTTATGGGTATAAAGTAATGAGTATCTGTGAAACTATAATTTTATAACTTTCGTTTCACATCGCCACAGTAGCCTATCAAACGATATTGATATGACTGAAGCGTTCTCTCGGTGATTCTATGTTCACATGAATTACAGTATTTCCTTTTCTCTTCATTTCATATGAGAGTGAGCCACAGCGAAGCGTGGCCGGGTTTAGCTAGTTTAAAATAAGTTACTAATATCTAACTGGTTGATTTTCAGTAGCTTCGACCATGGAAGGATTAAATGCACAGAGGGAGGGAAGAGGAAGAGGAGGAGGAGAGGTCAGACAGGGCAGCTTCCTGTAACTCCACAGTTCTGCCGGCGTGAAAAACAACTTCACTCGCAAAGCAGGCATTATTCGTGCGATGAAACACCATTCTCCGATGCATAGTAACAGACACAACAATATTCGCGCGTTCGTACATTTAATCGCTCATTGTTCTTTATTTACAGAAGTATCTTGGCATAATGTGTGAAAAATTCCTGAACACGTCATGCATAGTTATTTATACGTCGAGACAAAATCACATAAGTGTTACTCGGAAACTATTGCAATTTAACAAGTCAAAACTTCAGTCGTTTCACTTTTACCTTAGCGTTCCAGAAAAATATAATCAAACTTTCAGCTTAGTTAATATTCGCATAATGCTATGAAATGTAGTCTATTTTTTATCATGGCTATGAAGCACCTCCCAGACCCTTCGAGCTCTGCCTTACAGGATAATGCCTTCTTCGCAAGCACTGTAAATACATCGCGAATGGTTAGTGACATGAGCAACAGATCAGGAATGTTCGTACTCTGTAACATCCGCGAGCATCCCAACTTCGGCAATAAAATCTATATATATGATATGGAATTTAAGAAAGAATCAAAGTCCGAAACAACGCAAAACTAAAATCATAATTAATTTTGCGCCTAATAATACACCCCTGGCCATTAAAATTGCTACACCACGAAGATGACGTGCTACAGATGCGAAATTTAGCCGACAGGAAGAAGATGCTGCGATATGCAAATGATAAGCTTTTCAGAGCATTCACACAAAGTTGGCGCCGGTGGCGACACCTACAAATTGCTGACATGAGGAAAGTTTCCAACCGATTTCTCATAGAAAAAGAGCAGTTGACCGACGTTGCCTGGTGAAACGTTGCTGTGATGCCTCGTGTAAGGAGGAGAAATACGTACCATCACGTTTCCGACTTTGATAAAGCTCGGATTGTAGCCTATCGCGATGGTGGTTTATCGTATCGCCGCATCGCTGATCGCGTTGGTCGCGATCCAATGACTGTTAGCAGAATATAGAATCGGTGGGTTCAGGAGGGCAATACGAAACGCCGTGCTGGACCCCAACGGCCTCGTATCACTAGCAGTCGAGATGACAGGCCGACCAGTCCGTATCATGACGCCTTAGAACACGCGGCCATTCCGCGTGGCGACACTTATCTCACCCGCCTATCTACGAAGCCACCATCTAACCAACACACTGGAAGGGAAGAGAAACAGTAGATGTACAAAGAGAGGAGTGGATGGAGGGAGGAGGAGTGGTAGAAAGAGGGAAGAGAGAGGTGGAAGAGGAGAGGAGATGGACAGATAGGGGGAAGTAGATAGACACAATGTAGAAAAAATACTTTGTGGAGGGCAGTTATAAGTCTCCGGCTCGAGAATCTGCAAACTATCTGACTGATATGTTTACCCAGAAAAAGGACAAACAAAACAATAATTTAGCTTAGTTTAAAGTAATTGGTAATTGATTTTTTTTAGGAAACACTCTTTTTTTATCTTTCAGATCCTTACAGATAGTCTCAGAAACTCAAAGCAGGGCACTGATTTGATTGACGTTTTTTCTTAGTGCGTCTATGCAAGAATTCATTAATTTACTTTTTCGTTAATTTTATATGAGACTTAACCTACAGTGACAGGGTTTAACTAGTATGCTGTTTTTAGTTTCTAGCAACAAGTTCCAAACCTATTACCAAAATAAAAGCAAAATTCGATCATTAAAATATATTGTAGTGCTTTATTGTTTGGCAGCAACCAAGAGGTAAAAATAAATATAATATCTATTCGTCGTTAAGAGAGTTTATCGACGTCTAGCAAACCTTAAGTGAAGAATTATTTTACACATCTAGCTGATTTAAACACCGTCTGGTGACTTGAAATTTTATGCAGCGGCAACACTGATGCTACCCACCAGTACACGGGAGTTCGCATACCAACTTGTAAATTACATATAACATTGTTCGATAGAAAGACATTAATATGAAAAATGATAGACGGAGAAAAACTAAATTTTGCAAGGAATATGACGTCTACTAACTTATACAATTTGATATTAAATTATGTTCTGTGACATTCTAAACACACGTGGTTGACTTTTACATATCCACACTATAAAGAAACTACAAAGCTTTTACGTAGGTAAAATCAGCTGCATAAAACGATGTGATGCTCATGGTTTTTATTAAAGGTACCTATCTAATCTACTCATAGGTAAAAATCAACATTTTTTTCCTTTAACAAATTTCTAATTTTGTTGACAAACATACCCACAAAAATTTTAGAATGTTCATTGTTATTCAACGTGACACTCTTGATTGCCATTCAGCAGAATGCACTATCACAGCACAGTACCAACAAAGTTTTTAAGTGCGTCGTCGTTGGCGTGGTGGCAGTTGGCGAGCGAGACACTTACTTGAAGTGGATGTGAAAACAGGGCTGCTGTCTATGACAGCATGAGCGCGCGGGTCTAACTGACAAGGGAACTCCACGAACCCGAGGCGGCAAAACTTTTTGAAAAGTTGGGTTTAGGAAGTCCTTACCATGATAAAATTTATGGCGCATTGAAAATCTGCGGAATTTTATTTTAACCCTGCGGAATTAAGCGTTAAAAAACTATCAAAAACTATCAAAGATAAAAATTTCAAACCACTTTTTTCCTATGGAACCGGTAAAAGTAGAGCCTTTGGCGAAAATTTCGAGCATTTTGCGATATCTCCTGCCGTTTGTGAAAAAACTTGAAATTTGTACATTTTTGAACCTCTTTTTGCTTGTAAAAATTATAATTATGCAGTAATAAGCAGTGAAACGCATAACGACGTCTGAAGTGATCATTTTAAATATATAGCTTCCGGTTGGTATGGTAACTGCACCGATTGAAACCAGAATTTACACTTAGAAACAACTTGCGCTTGGCCCCCCGGAGTAGGCAAAAGGCGATGCGATGCGATGCGATGTTAGGGAAGGGGAGAGGAGGGGAATGGAGTCGAGCCTCGCTCGTAGTCGCACTCTACTCTGTGAGCCAGCTTGAGCACACGTGCACTGTTCCGCGTTTCCCGGACCCCTCTAATATGCAATTCTTACAGCTCATTTGGAGCGACATTTAAAAAGATTATCTCGGAAATGTGATAGCCATATCTTATCATAGTAGCGTAACACCTAGCTACATCTCAATTATACACGTTGCATACCATATACAGGATATACAACATTGAAGGATTATTTTAACGTGAATTGGGCCAATTAAAAGGATAAATTCAGTTTAAAAAAAAAATGAATATGGTACTTACAACTATACCTGTCCAAAAAATCATGCAGTCATTTTGTTGTCACTTTTTAGTTAATAACTGTTTTAAACAGAATAATATACTGATTATAAAACAGTAAACAGCTCAAAAGTGCCAATAAATGACTTTGACTTGTGTTTGAACGGCCACTGAAAAGTAACCTGGGTTTTATCGGCACGTATAGAAAATTTTATTTAAAAACGTGAATAAAATTATTAATGTTTATAGCGCTGTATTTGTAGCATAAAGTGACTTATAAAAATAACATTTTATATCATTTGCATTAATTTGAGATAAATTTTTAACAAAAATACGGTTTCTGCAACTTCCATGGAAGGTTAGTTTCGCTTCACGTAGTATCACCAATACTCAACCCGAGTCTCTGAAACAAACTGTACTAGATTTTAAACAATGTGTATGCATTTCATGTAGACTGCGTTTTACTTTGGAGGCAGAAGCGACAAGATACTTACAATCACAAAGGCAGAATGACAGGCAATATCAACCCTACTCATTAAAGTTGTTGTACAGGTGGTATTGCTTCACGAAGTGCTCAAAGCCCAGCAGTTGGGTACACCAACTGCATCGAATGAAGCTTCTTTCTTGGCAGTCTTCATTTTCACAGGGGCCCATATTCGTTTTGAAGCAGTACTCTACCGAAGTAACGAAAGGTGCAGGGTACATCAGGATGTATCCAGCCTCGTACCAGCCGTCGTAAACATTTCTTTGAACCTTGGAGAACATAAAAGGTTAAAAACTAGCGATTGCAGTTTTATAACATTATTTCGCACTCCGAGTTCAAAGTCATGTTTAAGTGGGGGGGGGGGGGGGATGGAAAGTAGAGCGGGGCGGGTTCGAACCACGCATCAACTCGACACGCTGGTCCCAAAGGCGGAGTGATGAAGCGTCGGCCACAGGGGACCATTGTGCTGCGTGTCTCTCACAGTCCGGACAGATTATGACCGCGGACGTGCATCGCCTGTTGCCTACTCCGGGAGGCCAAGCGCATATTGTTTCAAAGCGTAAATTCTGGTTTCAATCGGTGCAGTTACCATACCAACCGGAAGCTATATATTTAAAATGATCACTTCAGACGTCGTTATGCGTTTCACTGCTTATTACTGCATAATTATAATTTTTACAAGCAAAAAGAGGTTCAAAAATGTACAAATTTCAAGTTTTTCACAAACGGCTGGAGATATCGCAAAATGCTCGAAATTTTCGCCAAAGGCTCTACTTTTACCGGTTCCATAGGAAAAAAAGTGGTTTGAAATTTTTATCTTAGATAGTTTTTGAGATAGTCCGATTTTGTTCAATTTTAAACCCTTAATTCCGCAGGGTTAAAATAAAATTTCGCAGATTTTCAATGCGCCATAAATTTTATCATGGTAAGGACTTACTAAACCCAACTTTTCAAAAATTTTTGCCGCCTCGGGTTCGTGGAGTTCCCTTGTGAGTGGAATACTGTTTTTACCGGTCGTTTTCGCCAATATTTGTGAAGAGACAGTATTTGCTAATGTGTTTTCTCTTTAACATAACTCATTAACTTGTAATACAGTTCTACGTCTTGCTTTCGACGAGCACGATTTTCACAAGTCTTTATTCTCTGTCACTACGCAGAAAAATTTGGAATTTCATAAAATAAGTCCTAACGTGATTCTTATTGAGAATGGCATATATGTAGGCGTAGAAACTCCAGGGGGGGGGGGGCAGTTTAATTTATTTCCGTCCTGGGCAACTTAATTTTTGTTATTGTGAACAACAATGTGTCGTGCACTGCAAAAGAACAGAAATGTGAAGTGTAATTGATCAAGAACGTATCAAAAGAGATTAAGTCTTTAGATGCTTACGAAGGAGTTCACGTAATGATGACACTCAAGAATGTTAATGCAAAGAATCTTGCCTTTTTTAAAATTTAAGTGAAAAGGAATGTGCTCTGTATGACACAGAGACAAGAAAGCCTGTCAGCGTAAACATATATATTACCTCTACGTCTTGGAGACACTGCAGCGTATGCAAAAGTAACATTATCAAACACTAATTGTCCTGTCTAGGCCTTTCGTGGTGTTAATTCACGATTATGAGAGAGGAACTTATTAAACAAACAGAATTTTCTTAAAATGACATCAAAGTGTACTTAGTCTCTTGGGAGATTGCGATTAAAAACATGCATTTGTATCAAGGGACAATAGCATACATTCAGTGACGAAATAGAGCATTGGTATTTATGTTAAGAGAATATTCTAAAGCCTTGTCGGAGCGGCCGAGCCGGGCGCGGTGGCCGAGGTGACTGAGGCGCTTCAGTCACGGTCAGCACGGCCACTACGGTTGGGGGTTCGAATCCCCCCTCGGGCATGGATATTTGTGCCGTCTTTAGTCTCAGCTAGTTCATAAGTAGTTTGTAAGCTTAGGGACTGATGACCCCGTAGTTAAGTCCTATAAATTGTACAAACATTTGAACATTTGGAGCGGCCGAGCGCATTGAGGCGCTATGCTAAGATGCGCGAGGCCGTTCCCCGTATCCCCACTCGGACATGGATGTCTGTACCGTCTTCAGTATAAGCTAGTTCATAAGTAGTTTGTAAGTTTAGGGACTGATGACCCCGCAATTAAATCCCATAAGCTACACAAACATTTGAATATTCTAAAGTAGTGATAAAATAATTGTGTATTTCTCTACAAGATTCTTTTCAATAGTTCTCTAGAAAAATGAAAGATGTTGCAGACGACCTCATGTTTTCAATCTCACGTAGAAGGATTCTCTGCTCCTAAAATCCACATATACCATTCATTTAAATCTGAGATCGCATAAAGTTTGTTAAACGACTGTAATTCAATGCGGGGTAAAATATTGTATAGATATGGACAGTCTACTCACGTCCATTTAGTTGTATTACATTCGTTACATTACTACACTGAAGAAAAATGAGATTATGGTTTCTACTGATAGAGTATAACCGATACTTGCCTCCTATACTCACTGTTAAGCTTTGGAAAAATGCATCATCTCATAAAGTGCATTATTTATTATTCTTAATAATTTATTACCATTGATATTGTTCCTAGGGCATAAAATAATTAAGAAATTCATTAGCCAGGTAATTTTCATTTTGTAAGACGAGGTTGAACAGTGTAGTATACCATAACAAGCTTTCACGTACACTGAGTTCCAACGATGTCAAACAAATAACATGAACTTCAATCAATTGATAATGAAATATTTTGGCTATGTAATACATTAATACTCGAATTCTTTTCACAATTCAAATTTTTGTCATTTTTATACAATCTGGGGTACAACGTAACTTTGGCTTAAATCGGAAGATATTACGCCATTCGTAAGTAGAGGGGCTGTCGCGTGATTCAGCGGAATGTCACGTCCGCCGACGCTGCGTTTCTGGAGCAGCGGTGATTCACAGCTGAGCTGCTGGGCAGCGGCGTGCTTGGGCAGCGGTAGCCTGCGCTGATAAGGCGGAAGGCCTCCACACTCCCTACGTCGCGTCTGCTGGTCCGCTCTCTGCTTCGTCATTTCCGCTATTTGCCTGTCTTAAACCAACCTACCACTGTCACAGTGTCGGACACAATGAAGCTAACTTTGATAACACATAAGAAAAAGCACTTCGTAATTATTCGAATTTGACGTTAGAAAACTATGAAGTTTTCCTAAGAACAATGAAAGACACAAGTGGCTCCCTCTCTGGTCAATGAAAATTTTTAAACAGTGTTAAAGTCATTTTTTTGTATTATATTTACCGTTTATTGAAGTAGTCATTGATAGGTTACGAAAACTATTAATCCACTTTCAGCATGAAATCGAGCTGTGATTCTACATCTCTGGTGTTAATTTGCCTTGTCTTGTAACCCAGAGAGCTTATAAAGATAGTTGACTTTACTGTTACCACATTGGTTATACTTAGCTAACACGATTCGCTATATTTTACCGTTACTTTTAAATTCAGTACCAGCTCAGTTTTACCATTTATAAACATTTTTTCGTATTTACACTGATCAGGCAGAACATTATGACCACTTACCTGTTATCGATATAAACCCGTACAGGCGACTGCACTGTCACCTGACGTGAAGTGATGCCAGTCAGACACTCGCAAGATGTAGGCAAAATCAGTGAGAGAGCTATTCGTGCGTAGAATGGAAAAAAAAAACGCGTTGTCTATCTCAGTTTGATCAAGGGCATGGTGGGAACCCGGAGGCTCGGCATCTACATCTACATCTATAAAAATACTCAAGTCACATTGATGTGCATGGCAGAGGGTTCATCGAATCGCTTTTATGAATGTTTCTCTACAGTTCCATTCTCTAATAGCTCGAGGGAATAAGGAACACCTAAATCTTCCGTTTTCGATCTGATTTCTCTTATTCTGTTTTGATGATCATGTCTTCCTATGTAGGTGGGTGCTAACAAAATATGATCGCTTTTGGAAGAGAAAGTTCTCGAAAGAAATTTCGCAAATAGATCCCGTGGCAAAGAGTACCGCCTTTGTTTTAATGATTTACATCCCAACTCGTGCATCATTTCCGTGAACCTCTTCCCATATATCGCAATAATAAAAAACGAGCTGCTCTTCTCTGAACTTCCTCTAAATCGGCTGTCAGTCCCAGTTCCTGGGGATCCCATAATACGCAACAATATTCCAAAATAGGACAGACGAGTGTGGCGCGGGTAGTTTCGTCTCAGTGTTCTGCCAACGAAGCGTAGTCTTTGGTTCGCTTTCCCTACAATATTTTCTATGTGTTATTTCCAATTTAAGTTGTTTGTAATTGTCACTCCTAGGTATTTAGTTGAATTGACGCCATGTAGGTTTGTGTGATTTATTGTGTAACTGAAATTTTATCCCGCTTGTTGCAGGAGAGCTGGAAAGATTCCATCGGAACCAGGTGACTTGAACGGCTGAAATCTTCCCACCGCCCATCGTACCTTACTGAAATCGACACACTCCTTGGCCAAATCCCAGTCCTCTTTGCGAATACCCGAGAACCGTTGTCTCTCAGGAATCGCTTACTGGTCTGAGTTATCCACCAGAGTATTTTGAGGAATGTGAGTCTTGAGGAGCAGTTCCAGCGTTTCGTGTGCTGTCTTTGTATACTCCCCATCCTCCTTCCTCAATGTTCCTCCTGGATTAGTTGGTACCCTAGTGAGGATTTTATGAAGTCTCGCTCGAGCAGTCGTGCTCTCCACTTCCTCACAGAATACCTTCCAGGATGCCTCCTTTGCCCGTCTGATGGCAAGGTTGTAATTGACAAGGGCCTCACGATACTTTGTCCATTGTCCTTTTAGTGGTCATATGAATGATCTCACACTTCTCATTATTAAGTGTCAATTGCCATTTTTTGTACCATGCAGATATCTTATCTAAATCATTTTGCAGTTGCTGTTGATCTTCTGTTGACTTTACTAACCGATAAGTGACAACATCATCCGCGAACAGTCTACAGCCGTCGTCACACGGGACGTGTTGTGCCAACGTGGCGCAGGCCGGACGTGCTCTCTACCTAGCTACAGCACGCTACATCCCACAGAACGTGCTGCTCATCGTGATTTGTGATACTCTTCCAGAATGTTTTTTCAAGAAGCACAAAGACTGTACAATTATCTGAAAGCGGTTGAGAATAATAATGAAATGTACGACAAAATCACTTTTGGCAAAATTCTTTAAAAAATTGTCAACGGTGAAACACATAATCTGCACCTGCTCCAATTGTCTTGCTCTTATATTTCCATTTTATACATTGTACATATCCTGCATATTCGGAGATAATAGGTTCTGCCGGCCGCGGTGGCCGAGGTGACTAAGGAGCTCCAGTCACGGTCAGCACGGCCACTACGGTCGGGGGTTCGGGGTTCGAGTCCCCCCTCGGGCATGGATATTTGTGCCGTCCTAGTTCGTAAGTAGTTGATAAGTAGTTCGTAAGTTTAGGGCCTGGTGACCCCGTAGTTAAGTCCCATAAGCTTAACAAACATTTGAATATTTTTAATAGGTTCTGACCAATACATTTTACTTGTTCATACACTCGGGACAATGCCTCAGCTCGATCGTTTTGATAATATTTGCTGTCAGTATTGTATGTAAACACAGTTCCTCCTTCACTGCATCTGCTTCCGTAACCACACGCTAGACACGTTCTCTTTCCTCTGTGAAACTGAGCTATTCCAACACTGTACTGAACTGCAACATAATTCAAACACCATTGGGAAACCCGACTGACGTAGGGTACTGTCTTGAATTTTATTTGTTCCTGTGCCGTATCACGAAAAACTCAACAAATTCTCTCGTGGACAAAGTTCGTTCTTGTTTCTAATAAATAACGTCGAATATCGGGTATTATAATTGTATTAAATTAATAAATAAGTTACATAAACCGAAATTATACCAAACCGTTAAAATAACTGGGAGACTGTAGAAGCAAGCCTGTTATTTACATCTCTTTTCCTCCACAAGGAATATCGAATATTATAATTAAATTAGCAAGAAAGAACCAGAAACTTTAAGGAAATCAAGAAGGAAATAATAAAAGTTATTCGAAAGTACGCAGACGCGTAGCTGGTTCGCCTGCAATCCCTACGCAACAGCCTGCGACGCTACCAACTACGCTACTTCTTCACTCTTGTAGAGGATTCTCTCTTTAGGTATACTACACATCTAAAATATGTTGTAATATAATACTTATGTATGACAAAGCATCACAAAGACGCATGTTTGTTACAATGGCATTATAACGTAGCAAAGGAACGATATTCTTTCACATTATACAAATTATTACACTGAGAGACGTTAAATACGAGAACCTTTAAAGCTATGAAAAGGTTGTTTTCGGTAATTTATTGTAACAAATCTTATCGACTTTGACTACTTCAACTCGATGAAATTCCGTCAATTACAACGTACTGTGTCGTTTTTGACAGGAAATCATGAATCCCATCGCACAGTTGTGGCGATATTCCGTAACCTCAGAGTTTGATTAGAAGACGCTTGTGAGGTACAGTGTCGATAGCGTTCCAGAAATCTAGAAATACGATATATATTTGACATCCCTTGTCTACAGCACTCATCTCATCATGTGAGTAAAGAGTAGCTGTGTTTCACATGAATGATACTTTCTGAATCTGTATTGACTATGGGTCAATAAGTAGTTCATAATATTTGAGGAAAGTATATGTTTTAAAATCCTGCTGCAAACCGACGTCAATGATATCAGCCTGTAATTTAGCGGATAACTTCTATTGCCTTTCTTGAATATTGGCGTAACCTGTGTAACTTTCAAGTCTTTGGGTACGGAACGTTAAGTGAGCGAGTGGTTGTATATGATAACTAGGTATGGGGCAAGTGCATCGGCATACCCTGAAAGGAAATTAATTGGTATACAATCGGGATTGGGAGACGTACTTTTGGTAAGTGATTTAAGTTGCTTTAATACACCAGAGATATCAACTTCTAAATTATGCACGCTGGCATCTGTTCGTGATACGAATTCGTAAGAATTTGCTTCGTCTTCTTTCGTGTTGGCATTTAGGAAGGATGAGTTAAGCTGTTCTCCTTTAACAAACTGTCATCAATAGCATCACCGTTAATATCGCGTACTGAGGGTATTGATTGTGTTTTACCGCTAGTATACTTTACATACGAACAGAATTTCTTAGGATTCTCTACCAAATTACACGACAGGGTTTAGTTGTGGAACTTATTATAAGCTTCTCGCATTGAGACAGCCAGCCTTGAGAACTTTGTGTCCGTTCAAATTTGGCATGTTTTATGCTTGTTTTTGCAAGAGCGTCCTAACCTGTTTTGTGTACCACGGTGGGTCACCCTTCTTTCGTTAATTTGTTTCGTATAAATCTGTCAATAGTTGTCGATATTATTTCTTTGAACGTAAGCCACATCTGATCAACACTAACATTCTTAGTTTCGAAAGACTGCGGATTCACACTCAACTAAGCGTTACTCGATTTTTCATCTGCTTTTTTGAATGGCTGTTTTATTCGTTTTGTGTAATTTATAATAAGCTTGTACTGAAGTTCGAGTTAAATTGCGACTTTCTGTAAAAGTTTTGAGGATTTTGTGTCATTTTAAATTCGGCATGCTCTTTTCTTTGCTTACCGCGGTGGATAAGACCCCTCTTTTGTTAATTTGTTTGGTATAAATTTGTAAATAGTTGTCGATATTATTTTTTTTAACGTAAGCCATATATGATCTGCACTAACATTGTTAGATTATAAAGACTGGAGATTCACTCAGGAAAGCGTTAATCGAATTTTTATCTGCTTTTTTGAATACATATATTTTTCGTGTATTTTTGGCAGATTTGGAGAATCCGATATTCATTTTCGCTACAACAACTCTGTGTCCACTAATTACTGTGACTGTTTTGATACTCATTATTAGCACCGGATTATTTGTTGCTAAGAGGTCAAGAATATTTTCACAACCATTTACTATTCTAGTGGGTTCATGAAGTAATTGTTCGCGATAGTATTCTGTGAATGCGTTCTGTATGATTTCGGACTATGTTGTATGCTTGCCTCCGGTATTTTTGTCAACATGTCGAGGGTAAGTTAAGGTCGCCACCAATTAAAATTGTATATTTGGGGAACGTTTTTCAAATTTGGTCCAAGCTTTATTTCAACATTTCTGGAATCGAATCATCTGAGTCAGGCTAAAAAGAGCCAATTATTAATGTATTCTTGTTGTCTTCAGTTACACTACCACTTGTGACAGCAATAAATTCAATCCATCCTTTCTGAACACCATTTGCCCCTTAGTGAAAAATTTCAGCTGTACTTATCGCCGGCTTTAGTGTGCTTTCGGTACCTATAATGATATGACATTCAGTAGTTTCTATTAGCTCTTGGAGCTCTGGTATTTTCTCAACACAGCTACGACAATTTTCAACTATTAGACGAATGGTTTTTATATCTGTGTTCTTCCTATCTTTGACCTGTATCCTTTGAGATTTCTGTGTGATCCCTAGGCCCTCTAACAAATAAAAAAAGTAAATAATAAATAAATAATAAAAAACGGCCTGTCCACCCCACGCAGCCCCCGATACCCGTGTAGCCGTTTCCTGGGTGTAGTCGACTCCTGAGCTATTCTGCGGAACCCGGAACCTCACCACCCGATGGCGCAAGTCGAGGGATCTGCAGCCCACACGGCCGCAGAAGCGTCTGAGCCTGTGATTCAGACCCTCCACTCGGCCCTGTACCAGAGGTCCGCGGTCGGTCCTGTCAACTATGCTGCAGATTTCGAGCTTTGCTTTCATCTTGTAAGCAGGAGAGGCAGTCTTTACTACTTCAGATAGCTTCATATACTTGTTTGAAACAAATTAAAGACATCGAGAAACAAATAGAAAGATGTACAGTATACATTATTATCTATGCCACAGCTTGTGATACCTAAATCTGCGGTGCAATCACATGCTGGAATATCAGCATGCTTCATGTTAAAACGTACAGAATGCGTAAGTTTTCAAATGTTCAAATGTTTGTTAAGCTTATGGGACTTAACTACGGGGTCATCAGTCCCTAAACTTACAAACTACTTATGAACTACTTACGAACTAGGACGCCACAAATATCCATGCCCGAGGGGGGATTCGAACCCCCGACCGTAGTGGCCGTGCTGACCTTGACTGGAGCGCCTCAGTCACCTCGGCCACCGCGGCCGGCGCGTAAGTTTTAGTATGAATTGAAATTCTTTCAAACAATACCTTGTTCATCCTTCTATGAATAGTTTTGCTAAGTTAAAGGATTGTTGATTTGAAGAATATTATGAACGAATATTTTTTCTGTGAATTTTAATGGATATTCTGCTATTTGGTGCAGAGAAGAATCTAACAAATCTGAGATCATTAAAATCGGTACAGCTAGTCCTGAGTTGTAACAGGTGTAACCACTGGACTTACGGGACTGATAACCTCGCCGTTAGCACCCTCCTCTTTTTAATCTATTGCTGCATCTCACCCTCCCCCCATCTCACCCTCTCCGCCACCACCCCTATCAGTCTATCTACGTATACTCTGATCAGCGAGAACATGATGACCACCGAACCAATAGCCGGAATGTACACCTTTGGAATGAACATCAGCGGTGAGGCGTGTTGGCAGGAAGAAATAGGGCGTTAGTATTCTGGAGATAGTTGGCCCCTCGTCTGGACACGCTAATTACCTAATACCAGCAAATCCCAGGCACCAACACCACCAGGCCAGTATCCCCATCCCCCGCCCCCCTCGTTCTAAATTATCACATCATCATCCACTTGAGACACTAAAACTATTATTGCATCAACAAACTTCATTACACTGCCCCCAATTTCTTATGTGTTCAAATAAAACTTATTATCCTCATCTGATGCAAACGATGTTGTGTCCTCATCACCACTATTGGTCGCCGTCTTGGGAATCTGAAAATTAAAATCCAACCTGGAAAGTGGCTTCACACGTTTTAATTTTATTGCACAATTATAATGTATACCGTCAGCAGATAAGCACCAAGCTAAACATAATATACTCTAAATATATTAAAAGATAGATAAAGAAAATTCAAAAGAGCTATCTCCTACCTTGCTCTCAGTACGAAAGAAAGTTGGACGACTAAATTGAAAATGAGCCTCTTCACGTTATCGCTATGGCTACTGTGATGCTTTACCATGATCGACCTTGCAGTTAATCATTCTGTCAGTGGTCGGCAGACTTCTCCAGTGTTTCGAGAGCGATGGAAGCGTTCGGATTTCACTAAACGCTACTGTGAGAGTCTTCAAAACCAATTTGGACCATAGTTGTGCTTAAGGACTATAGGTATGGGAATTTACGGTGTGTGCTTTCAACTCTTGCAAATGCATCCACTTAGAACGTTTTATTTTCAATCTTGCTGTATGGAGAGGCGGAAATTCTGGAATCACTTGGATAATTTTTGGTCGTCTTGATAATGGCAAATACTCGTCGTCGAAATTCAATAATCCCATTAGGACTGTGTTTGTGGTCTCTAAGATAATGAACTATACTATCATTACAGTTTCTGATGGTCTAGTAGAATCGTATGCTTATGTTTCTTTCAGACCGTAATTTCATAAAAGGTATAGTTCAGAAACCTGCTCTGTAGGGGAATGGATCTTTGGCTTCATTTGTCCACTGAGCATATTGACGCTGGAGGAATATTTCTCTTAATGTGTTCTTGTTTTTGTTCATTTTTGGTTCAGAATTGTGTCCATTGTGAATGAACACTATCGCACTCTGTGTGCGTGTACCCCTTGACAAGAAATATTTGTTGTATTTCTAAGCTTTTTTCCATTCATGAATATAGAAGAATATTACACAATACGTGGTTTCTATTTTGGTAGCCAAATCCATCTGGCAGTGGAATTAGTGGCATCAATTAATCAATTAATCTCGAGAGTTTTTCGTAAGTGCTTAATAGCGTATGATGCAAATGGTGAAAAATTTAGGTCTCTCTGTGTTTCATGCCACCATTAGTTGACGGCATCGTGACTTGCATGTCTGTACATAGTGATGTTACGTACATTCACCTTCGTCTTGTAGTACATTGCTCGTGCATTAACATAAGGAGCAAGTTTCTCTGTTATGTGTCTCGTGAAAAAACATAAACATCTGCCTTATTTTTTATGAGCTCGTTGTATAAATCTTCAGACACTTTTCTTCCATTACCTACTTCAAACTTGTGATATATGTCACAGTGATCTTTTAGTGGTTGAAATACTGCTAATATCTCTTCACTGAATAAATAAATCGAATGTGTGCCTGCCTACGGGCTTCTTATCTTCTTCTTTACATTCATCTTTATAACATTCGTAAAGTTCAGTCAGTGAACGGAATGTAGGCACCAAGTACAGCTTAGATGATAAAGCCCTAATGTGTGAGAAGTTTTCGAACTTTCCTCAAAACCTTGTCAAGAAAATCAAATTCACCTTTTTTCTTACTTTGGCCCGTTTTAGATGGTCGAATGGCTGATGCTGAGGGTCTCATAGTCTTCGTTTAGCTGGAATGATTGGCTGAAGCTCTACCTTCCCTATTCAACCAATATCGAATTTATCAACACTACAGTTTGCATTTAACGAAATTAAACATAAAACATACTACAATTACAGTAATATATAGGTAAATACAGTATACATCACACGAAAAACACCGAAAAAAGTGATGTAAACAGAGGAGTAGACTACATGCTTTTATGTCTATGAAGGCATGGGTGGAGATAGGCGATGTGTCGTGCTGTCTGAGTTTGGCAGTGTTTTCAAATGGCCCTACCATTGCCATCTGTTGGATCTGACATGAACTACGTCGTCAGTGCATGCCGAAAGCCAAGGATTTTGCGGTTGTCACAATAATTCAGTTTCGCAAAAAATGTCACATAGGCATGGCCCCAACAAGGGTGTGCCTGGGTGGACCCGTGGGTCTAAGGCCCGGTGTTGAATGAGGTTACTGAAATGAAATACAAACTATATAAAACAAGTTGAATATTTTTCATCCAACGAAATTTTAGAAGATTCTACAGGCAATTGCAGTAGATATTTATGATAAACCTTTTATCTTAAACGATTACTTCGATTGATGTTCTTAGTTATTGCCATTGGTTGCTACTGTATGTGTGTATTGAGTGCGGTGACCAACCGTAGATTTTTCCGGGACAGTCACGATTTCTGTGTGTCTGTCCAGAATTCGGTACATCTATTTGTCCCGGATTTAACAATTATGTTCCGATTTAGAAATTTATCTCACTTGTATCGGTCTGTTTTATTAATAGTTTTAATTATGATGGTAAACTGTTTGATAAAAGATTCCTTAGACTTAAGGTACTTATACTGCCGAAACCGTTTCAAATTGTTTCCACTGAGGATACGCGTACAAACTATACCAGTGAGAAAATCAGTGAATGGACTGCTAACACCACTTTTCCAGGTCAAAAATGGATTGATATTATGTCTCATTTCAGACAGAATCATGTGCCTTTCTCAAATGTGCTTTAGCTAGTGCAGTTTCTCTTCTGCCTTTCCGGAAATAATGCTGTTACAGAAGGGGTATTTTCCTCACGTGGATAATATATGGACAAGTGACAAAAAACCGCTTGCCGTAGAAACTGAAATCAATTTTAGTAACTAGAGTAAATTTTTATGAAACTTGTGTAGAATTTTTTCGCACGTTGTTGAAAAATATAGACTTGCTGAGGAAAATTCAGTGCACTGTTAAATACAGTTGTTCTGATCGAAGTCCTTCATCATATAAAGTACTAATAAAGTGTAAATTAATGTACTTTTTGTAACACTGAAACTGATATTTTGTAATCATTACTTTCACTAAAATCTTCTTCTAATATACTGAAATATATATACAAATTATAAAATTTGTAATGTGTCCCGAATCTGGATCTAGTAAAGTGGTTAAGGCCCGAATTTGAATCTAGAAAATGTGGTCACCTTAGTATTAACAGAGTAGGCAATATTTTTTACTGGCGGAGTACACTCACTGAACAGAGACGACGCTTATGCTGCTGAACTGTATTATGATGTGATTCTTTTATAGAATTGTTAAGAGTTTTTATTCTTTCTTCTCTATTATGGTTGGTCATTGGGATTGTTGAAACAACTTGTCCCTTTGTCTAAGTCTTCTTGCAATCAAAGGCTACAAATACTCCGCCAAACTTTGAAGCAACATCCTTCGATCTTCAAAGTTTTAGACGTGTTCCTGCTGTATTAACTCCATCAGCAAAATATATTGATTTGGATCTCAAGAAGTACTTGACAGCTTTCAGAGGCCTCTAGTTATCATTTTGGCACAATAACTTTACCGCTATTGATCACAAAAATTTTGTTATACAAAGGAATTTCCCTTAATGTAACGATGCCATTAATTAACCACATAATGTCCGAATAATTTTCTACTGCAAGAAAAATAAAAAAATCATATATTGTGCACAATATTGGGGTCGTAGACCATTTATAATATCAAATATAAGAAATGTTATATATAGCTGGTATAATTAGGTATGTGTCAAATTTGCGACAACAGGCATTTGAGAAATAAAACGCTTACAGCTCTTCATTGAGGGAAGTTTTTTTATTTTTCTCATAAGATTTAATGAAAAAACGAACATGCGTTTGAATTACAATTGTGGTTACTTATAAATCTAATGCAGAGGATCAACATTTATTTACTCATGAAATTGCCTAAAACAATTGGAATATTTGTTTAGGCAAAGGTGAAGTTTGCATTTCGCACACATAATGACTGTCTGCCCTTTACAGCTGTGTCTTTTGCATCTTTGCCTTCCTGTTACACAAGGCCATTGATCTACTCCATCGGTAAGGGTAGATTTATCAGGGACTGGTTTAGTTGGGCCCCGACGCTTCTTACGTTGAATTTCCGTTTCCATACTTAGTGAGGAGTCAAAAAAAGCTGCGAAAATAATCTATGGGAGCTTTTACACCATCTGCTTCTGGCAAGGAATTATTCTAAATAGGTGTAACTCTTTCGCTACAAGTAGCTGGTATTGTCTTCCATAGCAGACGTCTCTTTGCAGTACTGTTGGCACTTTCAGTTCTGGTACCAACTCTCGGATCTTTAAAAATGTTACCAGTCACATTATCAGCATCTGAAACAACAAAAAAGTAAGAAATATAGGGGATACTT
Source organism: Locusta migratoria (assembly GCA_026315105.1). Classification (NCBI taxonomy): domain Eukaryota; kingdom Metazoa; phylum Arthropoda; class Insecta; order Orthoptera; family Acrididae; genus Locusta; species Locusta migratoria. The sequence goes on from CM048755.1 coordinate 397,933,581, forward strand.
ACGTCAAAAGCAGTTCAAGGTTTACAGCTTTACAATTTACCAGAAACATCTGAATTGTCATTTGTGGATGACGTATCTTCTATGCAGGTTGGATTATATTCATCGGCACTTTCTTCAGAGTCACTTAGGCAACTATCACCACTTTCGGCTGCAGGTGGCACACGTGTTTTCAAACGTGTGTTTACTTTCTTTGTGGCATAAAAGGACTTCGGATCCTTTGTTAAAAAAAGTTGTAGAGCGATAATAATTCATTAGAACTTCCTCAGCACGCCAGTAGTGAAGTGTAAACAAAGTAAATTGAATTGAAAGATTTCTTTTGCCTCATAAATCCATTGATAGTTGTTATAAATAAAGGTGTAAAAACGCAAAAAAATCTGCCAGTGAAGGAAGTTAGCGCTAAAGACGAATGGAAATTATCGTCCTTTCTTCGTTTTATTTTATCGCTTGCATGTGCCCATAGAGGTGCCCAGGTGCCTGATGATGCATATTTTACACAAACCGTGTTTACGTGTTCACTGAAAGTTTTATCTGCTTTATCACATCTAAATATGATATAAAATACTTAAAAGATATTAGAAAAACAAAATTTATTTTTCAAAATGAAACTGACATCTGTATTTAGCTGTATTTCATGGAACAATGAACACAAACTCAGGTCTTGGTTAGCAACACGCACACAATACACAAATATTGTCATAGAAAGACAATCAATGCTCGGTAGATGGTAGAACATGTCACACGCACTGCGCCGGTCCCTGTAGAATCTGATACAACCGGCGTTGGGCTCTGAAAACTCTTATTCTTCCATATATATGGGTCACAACGGTATGAGGCGAATTTGCGACAACCGGCATTAAGTTGTTAACTTATTATGACATCACTTTCAATGAAGAAAAAGTAGTTGCTGAGGCAGTTGGAATTTCATCGGAGAATATCAATAGCAAACCTGATGCAAATGAAAGGACAGCTGAATAACTTCAACTGTAAGCATCAAATTAAGCCAGATCCTTTTTTGTCTTTCCTATTTTTAATTTTGTAATGCAAGATTTGACAACAATATATGCGAGATATGAACAATTTTTACATCTATTTTCACCAGTTTTTGTCTTTCGTGGAACTAGAAAGTAATGAACTGAAAGTTAAAATCGCCAATACCATATGAAAGTATCCTTCAGATTTAGCAGATAATGACAGCTTCTTTGAAATTCTACCCATGTAGACCGTCTTCAGTAGGCCTGTAGTCTGTCAACCATAACAGGATCCAATGAAGGTTCTCAGCACGTTTATGAGAAAAGCTTCAACCATTTTTTTTTTTTTTTTTTTTGTACTGACTAGAACAATCAGACATTTCTGTACGATTGAGGGCCGAATTAAGGCAATCTTAAGTACCATGGCCACCGGGGGCCCCGAACGAAAGAGGCCCACGCCATTATCGCCTTTAAAATTTGTTACTATTTAACGAAGAATTTTGTTTCCTAGTAAAAGGAAAAAAAAAAAACAAAAAAAAAAAAACATCGAGTTAGAACATTAACATGATGCGTTCACACTAATCCAGCCATCGAGAGCACCTTTATTGTTGCCTCTACTTTTTATTTAACGGGACAGTAGTGTTGAATAGCACGACAGTCTTACTTCGCATGAACCAGTGACAATACATATTTCGATTTGTCGCCCAGTCGGCCACCGATTTATATAGAAATAACGGAAATGTGTGATGTCGCCGACATGCGGAGTAGGCTCTTTTATGTACAACGCGGCGCTTTAGCCCCACAACAGTGGGCAGTGTCTGCAGAAGCTGCCCTCAACCGGTGCCACATCTGCAGTTCCCTCCGTTTCTACGAATAATTTGTAATTAAACTTTTGTTATTAGATGAAAAAGCCTGCATATTCGTATTTGGCGTGAAATTATCAACTTATAAAACACTACACCAGACATTACGATACCGGATATTTCAACAATGAATTTCTCTTTCGTCAGCCAGAGGGGACTCCAGAAATATGCGAAAAATGTTATACCAGATGTTCGGAAGGCCTTTCTTAAAGCCGGCCGCGGTGGCCGAGGTGACTGAGGTGCTCCAGTCACGGTCAGCACGGCCACTACGGTCGGGGGTTCGAATCCCCCCTCGGGCATGGATATTTGTGCCGTCCTAGTTAGTAAGTAGTTCATAAGTAGTTTGTAAGTTTAGGGACTGATGACCCCGTAGTTAAGTCCCATAAGCTTAACAAACATTTCATTTTCCTTTCTTAAAAATTTGGAAAAATATTTACCAGTTTACCATAAAGCCATAAATATGGAATAGTTTTAGTGTCACTGTAATATTAAAAACACTTAAAACATTGTTGCATTCCTATTTCTCCAGTTTTATGTTGTGTTAGTTTTAGGTACAAGTTCGTTGTTTTTAACCTCATATTGATATATTTTTCTCGCATTTTGTGCGTATTTGAACACGAACATTTCACTTGGTAAAACCAATTGGTGAACTATCCGGGCGATAGTACTGTCGTGATTAAAATAGAAGAAAGATAAACGGAGGTGATACGAAATTAATCTACCATGTATTCTGAAAAGGATAGCTTAACACGTTATACGCCATTTAAAAATCATTTTATACCGAAAGGATCGAGAGGCCGAATTGGCCCTTTTACCAATTTTTCCCGTGTGTCCTGATTAAACCGTTAAATGAAATGAGTTGACTGCTGTGATGTTTTCATCTTTTATATAAAGTATTGTGCTTCCTCTTTTACAGTGTTCTTCAAATAGATTCCTAAAATTAAGATTACTATCCGGATGGACCGCAGGCCAATTTTGCCCCACATAGCGTTTCTCTGTGGTTTCGGTATGTTTCCTTGTAATACTGTGTATGAAATAAAACCAACTGTTGTCTCCTTGTTGTTTCAATATGCGACAAGAATGCCATTCATTGCAGCACTGATTGCGGTAGGGCAGTTGGGAATGGCGGTCATGTATGTATGAGATATGTCTGAGTGACTGCGTGAGTGAGTGTGATCTTTTCTGACGAAGGTCATGGCCAAAAATTTACAAGTTGTATGAAATTGAATATGAGTTTGTTGGCAGCTCAGCGATCATCTTTATGGTGAGTTGCTAGCTATCGTCATATTATCAACATTGCAATCTGGACCTTCCCTTGTCAAAATTCAATAAAAGTACATATGATGGTTACACTGAATTATCTTTCATAATGTGGCCGTATAAGCAATAAAACTGCATGGGGCCAATTTGGCCACGGAGGTTCTTACACGTAGTAGCTCGCATGCGATCGTTCAAGTATTAAATGCCAAGTAAACTAGACAGCAGCTGTAAAACATGATATTATATGATAGGGTAAGGTGGTACAATTTCGATCATTTCGGGCAAATGTTATTGTAACTGCAAATATATTGAGAAAAGAAATAATTTTAACTATGGCACTTGTTCTTGAATGTTTAATGAATATGTAACATAAATGTTAGACAATTACAAATGTTGGTAGGACCACAAAAAAAGGTTACAGAGTTGAGAAAAATCGATCGAAAATGTACCACACTAGGTACAATTATGATCACTTCCTCGTACAATTATGATCACTGACTTTTTACACATGAAAATCACTTTTTCCTTCGGGCACCAACGCATACTTCGTGGTACCAAACGTTGCACAATAATGAATTTACAAGAGCGCGGAAACTAGATAGAGCGCGTTCGACGAAGTAGCTCCACGTACATCTTAACAGGAAAAAATTTATATCTCCGTAGCACAAAGTGGTGTATTCTTGAAAAAGTCGGAGAAGCTGTACAAAACCTGCTACACTACAACGCCACACAAAGGCAAGTGCTACCAACACTAAGAGACTGAAAACTTATGTTGATCGGAATTGTACCTATATCGAATTTGTACCACCTTACCCTATATAATATTGTATGATATATTATTACTTCCTCTGCCTATTTTACTCTGGTTGTCATAGCGCTTAGGGATTCGTTCTCAAGTTACGCCGTTGTAGGGACTATTGACGCCACAGATAAGCTTAACAAACATTTGAACACATCATGCCGCTAGCGAAGCAGTCTGACGTTACTTCTGGCGAGGCTTGAAAAGGAATTGATGGATCAACTTTCTGTGTAATGTAGTGATAGATTTATTTTCTTTTCGCCAACTTTCTGCGAAGATGAGATTGTCATGTCTGTACATCAATTCCGCCTTACCTGGTGCAGCGTCTGCCAGAAGTACGAACAAGTGATCTGTAAAGCTAAAGTACGGCTTACTCTGGACCAGGCCCGTAGCGGGGGGGGGGGGGGGGGTAAGGGGATCAATCCCCCGTCCCTACCTAATTCATGACAAAGTAATTCAAAAAATTAAAAAGTATGCTGAAGTTGCTACTTCGAGATTTGTATTGAATAAAATTTAATATTGTCTCTATTGAAATACATCTGCGCCTTTAGTTCAACTTATTTTGTAAAGCTTCATAACTGGCTTACCCCCACACCTTCCCTGAAAACAAATTCTGACTACGGGCCATTGAAAGTAAATCTCAATTTTAAGTAAGATAATTTTATAAATGAAGCTAACCGTATCAAATTTATACCTTGTTATACCGAGTTAGCGCGCCTCGTTAAACAGTGGTAGAGTGCCAGACTACAGATCCAAAGGTCGCGGGTTCGATCCCCGCCAGGTCCTGCGATTTTTATCTGTCACTTTCCACTTCTTTTACCTCTGCCAGTACTGCTCATGTGAAAAATACCGAGTAGCACCGTGGTTCGGAACCCACGTTAAAATGTAGGTCCCCCTATAACTGGCTGGGTAAGTCAGTTCGAAGGTCGGAGGAAGGCAACGGCATACCACCTCCAAACAGGACTATGCCTAGTAAAACACTGTCGTGTTCAAACCAATCTACGGATTGTTTACTTTTTTTTATACCGAGTTAAATTACATTCTAAAAAGAGCATGATTAAGATATAAACTTGCAATTACAAACTACTGCACACAACTGTAAACAAAAGACAGGGGGGGACGTCTATGATTCCGGGTCCAGGCCTGTAATCGAACGCGGGAGCCATGCACATTGGCAGAGTTGAATCTTAACTGACGATGTAAAAAAACAGTTGTTACGTAACTTTCTTTTTTGTCGAGGTTATAATTGAAATTTTGAGAGTATTGCGAGTGATTCCGACCCGAATTCGCCCTTGCTGTACCGGGAAAGCAGAATGCGATAGGAGAGAGAGCACTGTGGCGCCCCCCAGGCCACGCCCTCGCTGCGCTTTATTGATCTCTCCCCGCCCACGACGTGTGACCACCCAATCATATGCGGAGACGCATTCGGACAGAAACAGCTCGCAACTGTGCAAACTGAAGTTAATTACTGTCAACGAAGTGGACGTACGTCAAAATAATTACCCAAAATTTTGTTAAGAAATCTTAAACAGACTGGATTCAGTGAGAAACACACAAAATTTAGTAAAAACCATTTGACCGATGTTACGATTGTTACAAAAACGGTTTCGATTCATACAAAAACATCTTTTTGAAGGATGCAATTCAGTAAGTGACAAATGTATATGTGGCCACATGTTTATTTTGCTTGTCCTATACCATGCAACGGGTTCAAATGTTCAAATGTTTGTAGAGCTTATGGGACTTAACTACGGGGTTATCAGTTCCTAAACTTACAAACTACTTATGAACTAGCTACTACTAAGGACGGCACAAATATCCATACCCGAGGGGGCAATCGAATCCCCGACCGTAGTGGCCGTGCAGACTGTGACTGACGCGCCGCATTACGCTTGGCCACCGCGACCGGCATGCAACGGGTAACTGTCCTTCTGAATACGATGTGGTTATAATGCATCGAAAACCAGGTCAAAAAGTTTTAATAAAAGTTATTACGCAAATTGCTTGATGTGTTTCACTTTCTTTACGAAAGAATAGTGCTTGTATTGGTTTCATGAGGATGTTAATGAACAAAATCTGAAATTTGGACACACAATTCTAATGATCTGAACCATATGGAACACATCTGTGACGGTATCTGGCGCTAGCTCCGAGAACACAAATTTACGGTAAATGCGTTATCCGTGCGTAAATATACCATACAAACCTTTTGAAGGATTATCTAATCCCTGTCAATGAGATTGACTACTTTTTGTGTTGTGTTTCCAAACAATACCAATACTCTGTTAATCCGGTAGAGCCGGCCGCGGTGACCGAGGGGACTGAGGCGCTCCAGTCACGGTCTGCACGGCCACTACGGTCGGGGGTTCGAATCCCCCCTCGGGCATGGATATTTGTGCCGTCCTAGTTCGTAAGTAGTTGATAAGTAGTTTGTAAGTTTATGGACTGATGACCCCGTAGTTAAGTCCCATAAGCTTAACAAACATTTGAATTTAATCAGGTAGTCACAATAATTTGGTTAATCTGTGTGTGCCCCATTCTCCTGCTTTTTCTCAGACGACGGCTGATCCTAGCACGTCACGACTAGCAGGCCAAAAATCCAAGGTTTTCACATTGTGGATTGTTAACTAAGGTACACTGATCGGTCAGATAATTATGACACCTCCTTAATACCGGTTATTTGCAACTTTGTCACAAGAAGAGCGGCGACGCGTCTTGACACGGAATCAATGAGACATTCATAGGTCGTTGAAGGGAATTGGAACGACATATGCACACACAACACACCTAATATTCGCTGCTCGGGAATGGGAGTGCGGTTCTAGGCGGCATTTCAGAGACTGCGTGGCCGCTCCCGCCAGCGTTTCGAATGCTCTCTCACGTTAAAAGTCGACCACTGTACGAAACAAGAGCTTTGTTTTATCACTGAAATTAGCAAATGAGGTCCGTGTGAACTAATGGCTACTCTCTGCAACAAAGCCTTGTTTCCTGACCCAAAATGAGAACTGACTCGTTTCAAATTACTTCAATAACAGGAAGTTAATACTACAGTGGTCAATATACATAGCAGCTCACACGTTATTACACACAGACATTAATAAGAAAGCCACCACAATTAAAGTTATCTTAGAAAGGTAGCTAAGAAAACATTTATGGCACAACGGAATTTAGACATAAGAAAAATTGTATCTGAGATTGTTCTCAGCACTTGTGAAGAACAGTATTAAATAAAACTACAATTTATAGGCAACTTACGGATTATGCTGAACTTAGACTTTTATTCAGATAGAAAACAAGCAAAATGAGGAACCAATTTTGTCAATACAATTAAAATGCATCTCTTACTTGGATTAATGCGGCCGGTGCCCAGCCTAAATTATACATGATTTAACGCTACTGGGGTAAGGATTCACAAACAACACTCATTCGCTCATACAAACGCAATGCCACAGCGAAACTCACCAAAATCAGCGTGCTGAGACGAGGCGGAAGAAGACGCCGCTATCGTAGGCGAAATTCAGCAAGTCGGAGTTAGCACAAAACACAATATACAAAAACACTTTGAAACTGGCTCTGGTCTGTCGTGCCTGTTTTGAGATGGTGCGTGTGTATAGCCAAATTACATTACATCTGAATTGGACCGCGAGCAAACACGCTAACGGCGACACACGGCTACGTTACATGAACGCACTCCACTGAAGGTGAAGTGGTTGAAAATCGGTTTCATTATACAAAATCACGGTGGATTCTTAAGTTGCAATCTGTTAGAAATCGACCTAGGTACTGGTTTTATATGAGAGTTGGCGTGAATTCAGGCGACTAACTGCAAATCCCGGAAGTCTGAACTCGGACCCACGTGGTTCCGAAAACCGATAAAATTGAAAAATTCAGTTTCCGAAAACTAAAGAAACTTAACTACTGCATGTAACCCATAGAAATGCTTAGAATTATATAAGGAAGCGAATGAAATACATCTACACGCGATAAGGGGCGATTACAGAGACGGAAGAGGTCCTGTCTCAGAAAAACCACAAAAATGAAATAATTACAAAGTCGGAAAAATAAGAATAAGAACTACGGCATGCAACGCATAGAAATGCTTAGAATTACATAAGGGAGCTATTGAAGGAGGTTGTACAAGGCTCAGAGAGAATTACTGAGAAAGACACAGTGCGTACTACATGTCGGAGAAGAAACAGCAAAATTAAAATAGGCGGGGAGAGAAGATCGCGAAATATTAGTGGAAATCAGAAGGATATCCGCATAGTTACTTGTCTGATGGGCATGGGAGAAACAAGAGTGGAAGCTGAAGGATTTGTTCTTTGAACAAACCACGTGGAACACACATCACTCACGGAAGGAAACGATGAGAACATTTTTACATGCACTGTACAAAAATGAACATACCACCTATTAGAAATCGGGCCCCACAAAGCTAGAAAGTATTTACGCAGAGTTCATACACCGCCACATGATCACAAATGTTTTAACATACCAGGCCGTTATGAAACTGCAACTAGAATCGCACACACCTCGCGTATCTATTGGAAATCACTGAATTGAAAAACGAGAACACATTTCCACACACGATCGGAGAAAATATTCCAAAAAATGATTCCAAGTTCACGAGTCTAAATTAAACGTGCTAGACAATGAAACGCTACCATCTCGTGGACACGAAAAGGAGAACCAACCTTACCTCAGCGAAAGACCAGCACAGAATGGCCAGACCGAGCGGCCACGAGACGCGGGAAGCCACCGGAAGCCAGAAAATCCTACATACAGCGGTGGTGGGAACGGAGAGCTTCGCCCTAGAGTAGGCTCGACGACTGGACTGTAACCGAAGGGTGTAGAAACCTCTTTGGTAGCCTCAGCAGCTATAGACTCTAAGCCAGAGAGAACGATGCAAAGCGAACTATAACCCCCCACATTCAGACAGCCATAGATTCTCACACATCCACTTAAAAGTAAGACAAGTACACATTCTCACAGGAACAGTGGCGTAGCGTAGAAGTCACATTAATTAATATAATAATAAATTATTAACATAACAAAATAGGGAAAAACTAGCAATATTAACTAATATTTTAACACATTAAATAAAAATGCTATTCCTCAAGCCTTGAAATGAGTGGGGTTCAAGTTTTAACAAAATGATAATCTAGCGACATTAAATAAATCATAACTTTACAGAAATATACAAAAAATATATGGAAGACGACAGACAGTCGTCTTTCAACGTATGGATGTGTTCAAATGTTTCTAATCTAACAGCTGCGGTTATCAGTCCCTAGTCTTACAAACTACCTAAACTAACGTAACTAACTTATTCTAAGGACAACAGACACATCCATACCCAAGGGAGAACTCTGACGGTGAGCACGACGCCCTCCATAGCAAAGTGTCGCAGAGCGTTCGGTCACTCTACCGCGGCTAAGGGTGTGTGTGTTGTTCTTACGATAGGTTTAACTTAGTGTAAGTAGTTTCTCAGTCTAGGGACCTGTGACTAAAGATGTTTGTTCCCATAAGTTAAGGTCCCCCACTGTGTTCCAAGAACCAATCCATTACACTTCTGGCCTTCTGCCGTGGCGTATTATCGTTATGAAAAATGCAACTGATGTTAGGAAATAATGTCGTCCAGGTGCCTTGCACGAGCGTTACTGGACCATGGACTAAAGATGTTTGTTCCCATAAGTTAAGGTCCCCCACTGTGTTCCAAGAACCAATCCATTACACTTCTGGCCTTCTGCCGTGGCGTATTATCGTTATGAAAAATGCAACTGATGTTAGGAAATAATGTCGTCCAGGTGCCTTGCACGAGCGTTACTGGACCATGGATTATTGTTCCAAAGCAAAGAGTGTCACAGGGTGACTGTACTACAATAAAAATTACTTGCCTTTGAATCGGGGCTAGCTCTTTGCCGGAAATGTCGACCTTTATCACCAGAAGTTCAATCACAAAGTAATTTTCGTTGGCCTATGAGATTGTTTTCACCAAACGTGAACGAGAGTTGTAGTTTATTGTACCCTAGACCATTAGGCCTGGGGTGGGGCCAGTGTGCTTTGGACGAATGCACTGTACAAGATAGCGCTCACCATGTCTGTGTCTTACTTGCAAACAACCATCACTTACGTGCACGTAGAATCTACTTTCGAAGCTGAATACCACGGCCAGCCGTATCATCTTCCTACCTATCCTCTGTCGAGACTTGTTGAGCCGTATGGATTGATGCTGTGATGTGACTGGAAGACGGGTTAGAGTTGTGCCTACCCCATTGTCCAGCTGCTAGTAACCGGTTTGCAACAGTCCGTTTTGCTATTTTTCGGCTCGCAAACTCTCTTGTGTGTGCTTCGCTAGTCCTACGATCTGCCACTGTTCTCCCTATAATACGATGATATTCGTGGATGACTATGGTACGTGGACGTCCAGAACCTCATACGCATGTGAGAATGTTCACATGACCATTGAGAACATCATCATTGCACAATTGACGCAACGCGTCTCCGGAAGGTTCACCCCGTATCTGAATATAATACAATGTGTTCTCCTTTCAATGTCACTGAGTGGGCTGTAGGAAGCATAACTGAGACTCCGTGGTATGCCACTTGATGCCTCACACGTTGGTATCATACTGAGTCTTTTGACTGCTTTTCACTGTAAACAATCCCTACCAATGGCTGTGGCAGCAGTGTCACGGCGTGATCTATTGGCGGATGATGCTGAAACCATTATCATTACTTCTATTATCCTCCAGGTGGTATCTGCCGTCATCAGATCAAAATCGATGTCGTCTTTCCAGGTAAACAATTTTTTCCATCACCGTACTCTGTTCGACAAAGTAAGGTAAGTACCCAGAAGGGATAGGGGTAGCTTAGTGAAATATCAACTGTTGAGTGCGAAGCTTACATTATTTCCGCTATCACACTATTGAATCCAATTTATAAATAATTTATCAGTATAATTTCACTCATCAGAACGATATTTCTATATTTCTCCTTCGTTATCTTCATTACAACTTATTCGCTTGGAAAGGGTGTCATAAAGCCGCTTTGTTGTAACCTGAGTGAACCTTATACACAGTAATGATGTAAATGTTTTTGACATCCAAATACATGGACAGATATGTCGACCTGTTGTTCCCATATGTGTGCTGTCAGAATCTGATCAGGGGATTGAGTTGGCCATGGGATTAACGTAAAATCACAGAGACACTTGCCGTGTGTGCCAAATCCTTTTCTATTGAAAAATGCCACATCATTCATGCCCCATCAGAGGTAACACACAAGGACCCAGAATGTCACTTAATGTACTGATTGCAGTTAGAGTTCCCTCAGTCACTATGAAAGGCGTCGAGAACTGTCCGCCGATCTTATTTTCATATTTACGAGTTAATATTTCTTATTATTTGAATTTCATGGGGAGACCAAGACAGCAAGTTCCACTGGTTGTTAAAGCGAGGCGCTGTGGGTTGAGAGATAGAGCGAGAGCGCCCGATCCGTATGAGACAGAGAGTATGCCTTTGTAGAAGGCGTCCATTCACTACAAAGGCCAAGGCCGCTGGCTGGCGGCGCAGAGTAACATATACAGAGGAGAAGCCCCCCCTAAACCACTGTCCTACGCTGCCCTCGTAGTTCTATAAGATCCTAGCAGGTGTCAGGCGGTTCCCCGGCATAGTACCAGTAGACGACACTAGAGCCGCTTCTGAGGGTAGCGTGGAGGGGAGGCTGAGGGGAGAGCTCGTGCAGCCTGCCACGAAGCCACGGCTGTATCCAGTGTGCCGGCGTTTGAGGGGGGCAGCCACTACCTGCCACCTGCACTGGCCAGTTTAAAGGGCTGCTTCTGACCGCAGCGCCATCATGGAACCTTCTCTCCCCGCACCCCTGAGCGTGTGACCGGGCCCTTACGGAGGTTTCCCGTCTTTATATATTTGTGCTGGCGGCTATGTTACTCTGTGCTGGCGGTCCCGCTCCCCGTGGTGTCAGGTCCTGCAGAGGGCCGCCCCAGGTAAAGGCGACGCCGCTCAAAACCCTCCCGTTTGACAGGAATTAGTGATCAGCGCGGGGGAATACATACTGACAAGGGGAACACCAAGTATGGACCAACGGAATTTGATGGGTCGTAGGTATGTTGTGGGGCAATTCCTCCAGACCATCAAGCTAAAAAGATTTGTTCCAATGGGCCTTGATTTCTAAGAAAATTGATATCAAATTCACAGCAAATTACCACGTGTAACATGTCTACTTATACATGGCGGTTACCGCTTAGAGAGACAGCGGAGAGTAAACGGCAAGATGCGAGGCTGCCATGCAGGCGACCTGACCTGGGTTCAAGTCTGACATGGGTCAATTACTTTTCACACCTGTCCCATGATTGTGCATAATTGTGTATTTTTATAACCATTCTTATGTAAACGTTTGCAGTAAATGGTCAGGATAAAAACATGTAACATTCGCTCAGTATGTTATGTATTGCGCGACGATTATTTTATTCATTTTGTTTTTTCGAAGCACGCTTTTAAGACGATTGAAGCATATTTCGAAATCAGTAAACAGTGTTTTGTTAATACCTATAATATTTGGGTAACATTTAATACCTATGTTTACAGTTCCTGACCGTGCTGTTTTTATCTCCTATGACGTGTGTACCCACGTGACGCGTCCCAGTGGACAATTATGCTACGGCCAGTCGGTTAGTCATTCGTAGCGTGTCGTTCATGCGTGCGGCAAGTAGTGCAACGTGGAGAGCAAATGCGCTCTGATAGAAGCAGGCCTATCACACGAGACCTCTTCGGAAATGGATGTGTGTGATGAGTAGTCAAAGGTGAACTCACTAACGCCTTAAAATACGCCGAATGTTTGCTTCGCAATTGGAATCTGCTCAAAAGAGTACGCCACAATGGACGATCCAAACGCGACTCATCATCCCTAATTTCGACCCTGATTATGTTATAAATACAGAACAAACTGGATGCCAGTATCAATTCACGTTACGCGGTGGAGTAGTCGAGCGGTCTAAAGCGTCTCGCTGCGGAGCGAGCGGTTGCTCGCCGTGGAGGTTCGAGTCCTCCCTGGGGCATGGGTGTGTGTGTGTGTTGTCCTTAGGGTAGTTTACCTAGGTTTAAGTAGTTTGTAAGCTACGGACTGATGGCCACGCAGTTTGGTCCGATAAATTTACAAACATTTGATTTGATTCAATTCACGTACAATAGAACGCTTACAGAGAAACGGGTTAAATCTGTTCTTGTCAAAAAACGAGATTTAAACAAAATTAGCCACTCATACTCGGCGCAGTATGCTTTAACTATATCGGGAAAAATCGTGCCATACGTGTTTTTATGTATGCATGAAGTAACAGGTAAATTTGGTCCGATTGTTAAAACAAGCGTTGACGCGTTGAGTAAAGATTCAAAAACGTGATTGTGACCTGCACAAAATCTGGAAAGTTTACGAAGCAACTCTACGAAACGTTCTTGAAAGGTGTTATTTCGCCGTACGTGGGTCAGAAGACATTTCTTTTAATTATCGGTTGATGGAGTGGGTAAACTGACCAGACACTGTACGATAGTATCTTCGTTGACGAAACAAAAGCGTGTACTTGCACTATTAAAGTTATTCCACCCAATGTGTACCCCGCTGTGCCAACCATGCGATGTGTATTTTTACCGTCAGGTAAAACTTTTCATTAAAAGACTACAACATGCTCCTGAATTATTAACGGTTAATCGCGAAATCGCTTCATGAAAAGACTCAATTCGAATACATTCATTACTGTTGCATCAGTTCAGCGCACCAGTCTTCGTTCCCGTGATTAAATATGCCTGGTTTGCGTCGCAATTAATTGAAGCCCGAACTTTGTTTTTGAATGTGAACGACCTGTGTTTTCCAGTATCGCTGATGAAAACAACTTGCACTTGTAAAGAGGTAGCATTTATTAGATGTGCGTGGTGCAACATTGTTCTGTGTTTTGGGTGCTTCTATGACAATTATCACTCAGAATTTTGTACAGGTGTTAAAGATAGTGAGCCGGCCGCGGTGGCCGAGGGGACTGAGGCGCTTCAGTCACGGTCTGCACGGCCACTACGGTCGGGGGTTCGAATCTCCCCTCGGGCATGGATATTTGTGCCGTCCTAGTTCGTAAGTAGTTCATAAGTAGTTTGTAAGTTTAGGGACTGATGACCCCGTAGTTAAGTCCCATAAGCTTTACAAACATTTAAAACCTTTAAGAAGATAGTGACTATGGCGACAGTGAGTAAATAACACTGCGCAATAAGTAAACTAATCAGTTGCTACTGTGTTATTTGCTATTATCCTGACTTTTTACTCATGCTGTAACATAGGGGTGGGTATAAAGGCATTTAATTATGCACAATAAAAGAAGAGAAATGAAGAAAAGTGAAAAATAAATGACTCGAAGGTGAAGATTTTTTATTCATTTTCTTGGTTATTTTTTAATCGTTTAACATTTCATTATTTTTGTTTTTGTTTCTTTATACCTTCTTCTTTGCTTAATTATTTTTTAATTTTTTTTAAATATAAAAAGTAGCAATTACAATTTTTAAAAATTGTTCTGCCGCTAGATATCGAACCCGGGCCTCCTGGATGGGAGCCTAACACCTTGCCGATTACACCACGCTGCCTCGCTGACCGTTTACTGCCATGTATAAGTAGAGACGTTACGCGTGTTAATTTGCTGCGAATTTGATCTCAATTTTTTTAGAAATTGAAATGTTCAAATGTTTGTTACACTTATGGGACGTAACTACGGGGTCATCAGTCCCTAAACTTACCAACTACTTATGAACTACTTACGAACTAGGACGGCACAAATATCCATGCCCGAGGGGGGATTCGAACCCCCGACCGTAGTGGCCGTGCAGACCGTGACTGAAGCGCCTCAGTCCCCTCGGCCACCGCAGCCGGCGATTTTCTTAGAAATCAAGGCCCATTGGAATAAATCCTTTTAGCTTGATGGTCTGGAGGAATTTCCTCACAACATACCTGCGACCCATCAAAATCCGTTGGTACCATACTTGGTGTTCCCCTTGTGAGTGGAGCCGTTTAGGCTTGCGCGGAAATACTCCTCATTGGGCGGTGTCGAGCGGCAGCACGGTTTTTCAAAAGCTGACTTGGCGCCCCGTCCGAGCATTGGAGGAGGATTGGTGCCTAAAGTGCGATTGGCTCGTGTTCTTTGGTGAGCGCAGAGTACGTGGAGCAGCACTCCAGACGGAACTTCTTGTTGGGAAGCCAACTAGGGTGGTCGACTTAACTCATGTGTTCTAGTGTGTCTTAACACATTTTTCAGACATTGTCTGAAACTTGTGTTCGTCGACCTAGGCGCTATAGACGTGAATAGGCTCAGCCAATTTAAATCAGCTGCACCGACGCGCTGATAACGTAATCAAGAACTCTGGTGTCAATTGCGCACTCGACAAACGTGTGTCTAGCACACATGGTCTGAGTTGGCGAGACATAGCCGAGCCTGTGATTTCGTTGGACACTGTGTGCAGACCGTGAACACAGAGGCTGAGAACAGGGCACACGCTTCTACCTTAAGAAGTGTGTTTCTTTCGATCGCGCCGCGTTTTTAAAGCACTGTAACGCCTCCATCGTTGCCGTTCCAGCTCCAGCAACGCCGGCGATAGCAGCATCTTGTTGAGTATCACTTGCAAATACTTATCTGGGCGAGGGTTAGAATTCTTCCTTTTTAATGGTTTTCTTGAATATCAGTTTAGGTGGAAAGCGCTCGTAATTATAGCACGCTCCGTTGGTCTCCTTCTTGCCGTGAGTGATTTGTTACTGTCAGAAGTTACTGTTATGGTAGGAACTGGCAGGTCATTTATTAGTGTAATTTTTGTATTGATTCCTGTCCTTTAATTTGATATGGTTGAAATTTTGTAATCTTTTTTTTTTTTTTTTTTTTTTTTTTTTTTTTTTTTTTTTTTTTTATGGGACTTAACTACATGGTCATCACTCCCTAAACTTACAAACTACTTACAAACTAGCTAACACTAAGGACGGCACAAATATCCATGCCCGAGGGGGGATTCGAACCCCCGACCGCAGTGGCCGTGCAGAACGTGACTGGTGCGCCTCAGTCCCCTCGACCACCGCGGCCGGCCATTTTTTAATTCATAAGTATAGTGTTCATCTTTTTTTATGTAAATTAATGGATCTCCTCCTATCCCTTGTTCTTGGTGAAATAAATTCGGTGCATTTTTAATTCAACCCTGCATCTGATTTGTAGTTGCATTCCCCTATAGGCCTATAGAATTTTGGTGGGTGTTTATAAGAAATGAGGCCAGAATCACTTAGTGCCCATTTTAGCGTAG
Organism: Locusta migratoria; assembly: GCA_026315105.1. Taxonomy (NCBI): domain Eukaryota; kingdom Metazoa; phylum Arthropoda; class Insecta; order Orthoptera; family Acrididae; genus Locusta; species Locusta migratoria. Next base: position 397,949,800 of record CM048755.1, read on the forward strand.
TTGAGAAGGGTTGTGCCAATCCATCGTCGTCCTTGTGTTTCCCATCTCCCACACATCTGTACCTCTCAGAGCACCCAACCTGCCCCCCTGTAGTTTTACAACTACCAGTCACAACGCATGGTTCCCCACACTATGAAGCCTGGAGTAACAAAGCTGTGTCTCTCAATCACATTGAAAAACTGGTACTTATCCTCACATCACTTCCTTAGTTGTTAACGTTGGATTTCAGGCTATACAAAACTACAATTACTTCAATTACCAAGCTGTGATGTCATTCATCAGTACGCACAGCCTTCCTATTACGGTACCATTCTACTCAGCTATCTGTGTTGTTGTGTTAACGGGAGCCGTGGTATTGGACCCGAAATTCCATGTCCGATAGGATGACAAGGTATGTTGTAGGTAGTCCGTTAGTAAAAGTTGCCAAGGATTACAATGACATTTGTACACGATACCATTATAGTCCATGATGGTGGTCAGGTATGATCTATCGGAAACTTGACAACGAGTATTCCTGCTTTCCTGTTCCCATTCTGCCAACTTCTTATCGACATCCTAGTTGTTTGGAAATTTTAGCATTCAACTAGGTGACCAAATGTTTATCAGCTATTAGGAAACTTTAAAAATCTGTCATATTCGAATAACGCTGTCTCAGATGAGTTTATAGGAATAGAGGTGATTTAGTGTACAGAAGTAGCCACTATGTTTGATATTTGTGATTATTCTGGTGGACCGACACGAAGTTCACAGTTCCAAATGTTGAAAGTTCAAATGTTTGTTAAGCTTATGGGACTTAATTGGGGGGTCATCAGTCCCTACTTACAAACTACTTATGCACTAAATTATACTAAAGACAACACAAACATCCATGCCTGAGGGAGCATTCAAACATCCGACGCGGGAGGCTGCGCGTTTCGTAACGTGGCGCTTCAGACTGCTCGGCTACTCCCACGCGGCCTTACAGATCCACCGGACAGGTTTTTGCGATGTAAAAAAAAATGTTCAAATGTTTATAAATCTGTCGAGCTCAGCTGCGTGGTCATTAGTCCGTAGCTTACAAACTACTTACACTAAGGTAAACTAACCTAAGGACAACACATACACCCATGCCCAAAGGGGGACTCGAATCCCCGACGGCGAACGGCCGCCGGCCGCGGTGGCCGAGGGGACTGAGGCGCTTCAGTCAAGGTCTGCACGGCCACTACGGTCGGGGGTTCGAATCCCCCCTCGGGCATGGATATTTGTGCCGTCCTTAGTTGTAGGTAGTTCATAAGTAGTTTGTAAGTTTAGGGACTGATGACCCCGTAGTTAAGTCCCTTAAGCTTAACAAACATTTGAACATTTGAACATTTTTTGGCGAACGGCCATGCGCACCGCAGCACGGCGCTCCAGTACGCACGGCTAATCCGGCTAATTGCGGTTTAGATAAAGTAATCGCATTCGGTCGTGAGTTTACGAAATATGCAACTGTTTGTATATCGGACGATAGGCGTCATGGACACTAAAATGATCTCGCTTTAATGTTAGCGCCGCCCCTATTTTAGGCTCAGTATATTTTACTCATGACGATATTTTCAGGAAACACTTTCAATATGCACTCCTTTATTAAAGGCTGGTCGAATTATTTAAATGATCGTTCTTTCTTATGTTTTCTCTCTTGTTTGTCTTGCACTGCAACAAGAATTAGTAACTGTTTTCTTTGATGTAACAGGCTACCTCGTTATTCTGTGTGATACTTGCAGCATATATTTATTATTTCCTTGAACTGTCAAACTTCTGATCTCTAGCAGTTGCTATCACTTTTATTCACTTATTAAATACCAGAAACCCGTGCTGGAAGAGAGGAGGTCCGATGCTGGCAACGTTACAGCAACATACTGACAAGTAATTCACCTGTTAATTGGAAAGAGGCTGTCATGCAGGTTAATTAATCTCACAGTCACGTTTCATTTGTTTTTTCTATCAGCCAACCATTAGAAGAGTAGGCCGTACAAGTCAAACGGATTCCCAGACCATTAGACGACATACGTATACTTTTCTTGGTTGGTATCAGAATCTGGGCCATCATTTGTCAAGCCCCTCTGGCAAGCACAAGTTCATTTCTGTGAAATAAATATGTTTAGAATGATGCCATAGCATGGTGCAGTGCATCATGTATGCTAACTTAAAGCACAAGTAAAGAATAATATATTTATATAATAAAGAATACCAAGTGAATATAAACTAAATATATGCGGTTCCTGGCCGACGGAGGTTCGAGTCCTCCCTGGGGCATGGATGTGTGTGTTCTTCTTAGGTTAGTTGAAGTTAGTTTAAGTAGTTTGTAAGTCTAGGGACTAACTACCATAGCAGTTTGGTCCAATAGGTTTACAAACATTTGAACTATTCTCAGTATTATTATTATTATTATTATTATTGCGTCTCCTGCACTGTGGCCACAGTATTTCAATGTAACAGCAGACCACCCACAAACAGATGTTTCTTCCTGCCAAAGTTTTTTGTAGGGTGGGAGGAGGAAGAGTTGTATGTGAGCAAAAAATTGAATATCTCAACAACAGTTTGGTGAGGAATGGGCCTGGAATCGGGAGATCTATGATTCAAATCTTGAGATAATGGCGAATGATGAAAAAGTATATAATATCGGTTTCGCCCACCAGGCAAAAATGTGTCCCTGTAAACAGTCAGAATGTGAAATGTGATCGATTGGCAGGACACATTCATAGACAGCGAGGAATCGTAAATTTAGTATTGGAGGTAAGTGTGTGGAGAAAAAATCGCAAAGGCAGACCAAGAGACGCATATAGTAAGCAGATTTAAATGGATGTAAGTTGCCGTTTTCATGAGGAAATGAAGAGACTTGGTCTCGATAGAGTAGGGTGGAGAGCTGCATCAAACCAGTCTCCGGACTAAACACCACAATAACAAAAGTGATGTATACTACTTAAATACATATGCCACATTGGAGATGTTCTTACAGAGTTCTATCGGGTGTAGACAAAATTTTCACGGCATTTGTTAGGGTGTGATCCATTCTGAGATGGCTGGAATGTATGGTATCTTCCCTCCAAATGGGATTATATTTCGCTGTCAATCACCCTGTTTACATATAGAGAAATGACTAATTCCTTCTCAGAGTTTCTATGGAGATGTGTTGATGACTGTACTGCTGAGTTACAACAAGAGAAGGATTGAAACTCGGAAGAAGAAGTGATGAAGGAAAACAATAGGGGAGGAAAAGGCTTGGCTTGAATTCGTCATTGGATATGAGGAAAAGAGTTGCTTATGTTGACTGAGTGCTATACCGATGTTATTAACCAATTGCAAAAGAATGGAAATATCGATTTACATACACGACGATCCCGTTTACGCGTTAACTACAATCCCTTTTTAAATTCTTTCTATCGACAATTTCATCCTATGCCTATACTTTTCGTGACTGTATAAATTAATAAAATAATCTATATGATATTGCGGTTAATTGTGTACGTATTGCTTAGCAGCAAAAAAAAAAAAAAAAAAAAAAAAAAAAAAAAAAAAAAAAAAAAAAAAAAAATTGCGGAGTCGAGCTGCGACCCTTCCAAAACGATTTCGATTCCTTACCACTAGGCCGAACACTGCTTCCTAAACACACTTTCACAGGGACAACAGATAAGGTGCATATGGTGACAGATCCGTATCAAAATTTCCTTTATTTCCTAAACGCTTGACAATCTGGAGTCCCCACTTGTGACACTTTCATGACTCACCACGTCCTACATGTACTATACGTTTGGACGAATTCGGCAATGACAAGTACGTGTTCTTTTCTTGTAATTGTGATTACATTTGCGTTTCAAATAAGAAGCATCACCAGCAAAATCATAACTTTATTAAGGCTTTATTATGGCTTTAACAATTCCATTAGCTTTTCTGTAGTCATTATAGAAGATCGTCCAACCCACCGCCCTACATCATTTTCGTGACTATTACCTCCATCTTCCAGATCGGCTGTAGTTTGGATGCCCGAGATTCAGGTATTACTTCGTTAGTAATATTAGCGAAATTTTCGTGTTTCGACTCCGCTCCTTCTGGTGGGTTCCACAAGTTTTTACTATTATCGTCTCTCGGATGATCAGAATGAGATTGTTTAACTGGCGTTGGATCCACGTCACTAGTTTTACTGCTATTTGAATCATCCTCTTCATTCCTTATTTTCTGCTTTTATGGTTATGTGACTGCTAAAATAAAGAAACAAACTCTAAAACTCATGTTTTATAGCCTGACCAGCGGAAGCTGGCTAAATTAATTTGTTTTTATTGTACTCACTGATTACTATTTTTAACTGTCTTCAAAAGGGGAAATTCTATTTATTCGCCGCGGTGGAGTAGCCGAGCGGTCTAAAGCGTCTCGCTGCGGAGCGCGCGGTTGCTCGCCGTGGAGGTTCCAGTCCTCCCTGGGGCATGGGTGTGTGTGTTTGTCCTTAGGTTAGTTTACCTAGGTTTAAGTAGTTTGTAAGCTACGGACTGATGACCACGCAGTTTGTCCGATAGATTTACAAACAAACAATCTATTTATTCGTTAGTGGGCATAATGCAATAAGTGTGCACGATTTTTATTTTTTAAGAAAGGAACTAAATTATTATATTTATGCAAATTTTTAAATGTTCAAATGTTTGTAAAGCAATGCGTATAAACTGCTGTGGACATCAGTCCCTAGCCTTACAAACTAACTTAAGGAAGAAACACACACACACCCACACACACACGCACACGCACAGGCGCGAGCGCGCACACACACACACACAAACACACACACACACACACACACACACACACACACACACACACACCACATACACCCACATACACCCACGGCCGAGGGAGGCCTCGAACCTCTGGCGGGAGAAGCCTCATAGTGAAAGCTGTCATCAAGGCTAAGGGTGTGCAAACACCATATTGAATTCCAGCGCCTCGAACTTGTAAGTCATTTTCATCCACGTGTCGGGATACTTCTGATCATACAGGGCGTTACAAAAAGGTACGGCCAAACTTTCAGGAAACATTCCTCACACACAAAGAAAGAAAATATGTTATGTGGACATGTGTCCGGAAACGCTTAATTTCCATGTTAGAGCTCATTTTAGTATTTCTCTTTAAATGTAAATATAAATAATTCGTGCAGACAATTGTCAAAATACCCAATTGCTTCGTTAGTATGTACTGTACTTCCTCGATTCACCGCCAGTTGGCCCAATTGAAGGAAGGTAATGTTGACATCAGTGCTTGTGTTGACATGCGACTCATTGCTCTACAGTACTAGCATCAAGCACATCAGTACGTAGCATCAACTGGTTAGTGTTCATCACTAACGTGGTTTTGCAGTCAGTGCAATGTTTAGAAATGCGGAGTTGGCAGATGCCCATTTGATGTATGGATTGCTTCGAACGTCTTCCTTGTCTCGATACAAATGTACCGCGCCACGGCTATTGCTCCGTGCTCGGGTACTAAAGTGATGTCACTAGTTGCTGAAATAAAAAACTGATTGTAAGTTTTATGATCATTAAATGTAATACTTTTCAATAAGATTAAAGTTGATAAAAACAAATGGAATTTATATTTCCAGGTTCCATATAGATCTGCTGGATAGATCTTATACTGAGGAAATGTAGAAGCAATTTCAAAAGAAATAAAAGTCAGTGGAATGGCTGAAGAACTGCGCTTACTTGACTTGAAAAATAATGCAATTTCTTCAGTTCACAATCGAGGCTGTCACGATGTCTGAAATGTTACGTAATGTTAATAAATGTATCAGTAATTATTGCTTGGGGATGGTGGAGTTCGTCTAAAGCCTTCACACACAATACCGTTAACTACGTCAACGGTTGCTAGCTGCATCTCTGCTGAAATCAAACAAAGTTTTTCTGCCTTGATCGACTGATCGCACTTTTGCTGCATCGTGACGAAGTCGAGAATGGCCTGTCAACCCTAGTCTTGCTCAAACTAACCAACCACGTTGCCACTCAAAAACGCGCTTGCAAGCGTTATCTAATTCACTCTGTCCATGTTCACACCAGCTGTTAGGCATCTCGGTGAACACTATGAACAGTGTTTAACCCTTAGTATACTCCACTGGAGATTTACTAAGATCTGCTCCATGAGAGAGGTGCTCCTTACGGTACAATACTGTACAGGAGTCTTTATCGCCTCCACGCATGAAATCGCTGCTAGAGGGTCGCACCACAAGCCTACGTGGCAAGTGCCATACAGCTGGCACGAGTCAGTGCCTTAATTTCGCTCGTTCTTCTGTGTATATCAGGCGATGCCACTAGCGTTTCGACGTCAGTGGCTCGCCTACAAATCAGATGGTGCGTCTAAAAACGCTGTATGGTTTACTGGTCAATAGTGAGTCGGCTAAGGTCTCATTTAGGCACCTCTTTTCTGTCTTGCTGGCACCAACTTGGAATTGCGTCAGTATTCCGTCTGGCTTTCTGCCTGCGGCTAAAAGTTACGAGTAAACATCGTTTGTTCCGAATAGTAGTGTGTTTCGGTTTTAAAAGGATTTAAAGGTTCAGTATTTCCCTGAGTGGTCAAGGGATTTTTAAATGTGTTTCGACCCAAAGATCGCCCGGGGCAACAGAGTGGAATGGGAAATACATTTTCCCTGGCCACCTGCCTTATCTCGCCGCACGCCTCTTAGGCGCCGAGCCCCGCTTCAGAAATACAAGAGCCGCTCGGGTGTGTGTTTAGGGGGAAAGCTCCAGTCTCGATTTAATCTTGTTGCACTTACGACATGACCTCGTAATTTGCATATTAAACTATAATTATTATCCTTAAAATGCTCATACCCCACCGAGTTTATATACAAACGTTTTGTCTTGATGAGTAGAATGTGATTCTAAGGTCGGAATACGCAGGAAATGAAAGTGAGGAGAATGTGTCCTTTTACTTTACCTTTTCACTATTACATCAGAAACATCGGGTCTAGGGATTTTTAGGTCTGTGGAAATCTCGTGTACTGACTTCTGACACTAGTGACACCCTATCACCTAACCACATTAAAAGTCCATATCTTCTGAAAAACACTCGAATCTCCTCTCTCACAATGTCTAATGACTACAGAGATCGAATGATAAAAAGTTCATATGTTTTTAAAACTATTCAAATCACATGTTTGCAAATCTATGGGACTTAACTTACTTGGTCATCAGTCCCTAGGCTTACAAAGGACTGAAAGTAACTTACGCTAATGAAAACACACACCCATGTGCGAGCAAGGACTCGAAACTCTGACGGCGAGGAACTGCGCGCTCCGCAGCAAAGCGCCTTAGAACGCTCGGCCACACCACCTCTGCTACTGAGATTGCTGATAGTGAGTACCTACTGGTAGGTGGCAGCACAGTGCACCTAATGTGAAAAAAATATGTTTTGGGTGGTGTCTGTATACTTTTGCTCATATAGTTGTATCCACACCTAGTCAATTTCACAACATGAGAGATGTAATTTGTGGAACTTTCTACTTGGAACGCACTATGAGTGCATCGTTTGGACTATTAATATCAACGTGTTTAAAATGTCACTATATATATAATTCAGGTTTGTGGTTGATTCCGCCTTATGCAAGACACTTTTTGTTTTGTTTAAATACCCGAACTAGTTTCAGCACTTATTGTATCATCTTCCGTGGGTTTCTGTTGCTTATTTTCTATAATAATATGTTACATATTTTGGTTACACAATCTTTTGCACAAGTTGTTTGGTTTGACGATTTTGTTTTAGGCCTAATTTAATCAAGGTACTTGCATTGTGTCATTCGCAGGATTTTCATGTGCATTAATTGTGGAATGACGACTTTTGACAACCTGTCATCTGCAACAACAAGACGTTTTTGTTTACGAAAACTGACTGATTTATTGTAGGCCTACATTAGCCTGGAAGTAATATTGAAATTATTTCTATGTGGCTGTTTTGGCTTACGTACATTTGAGCTGTGGTGTTGCTGCTTGTTTGTTTGTGGCGTGTTATTATGTTTTATGGTCTTCAGTGCGATTTTTGCTATGAAACAGCACTGTCTACATCGCCATTTTTCTTGTTGTGGTGGCTGTATGGCGTTGCATTTGTTTATGTGGCGTGTGTGTGATGTAGAGCGCGATTTTTGAATAGTTTAGTTACTGACATTGTTTTGTGGGTGTATATTTGTGCATGTTTTTCTTGTGTGTGTGTGTGTGTGTGTGTGTGTGTGTGTGTGTGTGTGTGTGTGTTAAACAGAGAAAAAGAGAGAGAGAGAGAGAGAGAGATAGAGAAGCGAAAATAGCGTATGTCTGTGTGTGTGTGTGGGGGGGGGGGGGGGAAGGGTAAAGCTGTGATGTGGTGGTGGGATTTATTTGTAAACTTCTTTTATGGTCTCAAAGAGTGTTTTGTTGCATAGTGACGTGTATTCATTTAGTACTTTCTTACCTTGGACTATTGCTTTTTGGATATGATAATTTTCTTCTATTGTTAGTTTTTGGAATAAACTGTTGCTGGTTTTGAGGATTTGTAGGCCTGTTTCTATGTTTGTTGGGGTGTGATTCTGTTTTATTGAATGTTCGACGAATGTTGAGTGACAGCTGCTACTTTTTAGTGCTCTGAGGTGTTCAGTGTATCTCGTTTTGAAATTTCTGCATGTCTGACACACATACACAGATTGACAGTTATTGCAAGTAAGCTGACAGATTCCTGTTTGGCTGTACTTGTCAGTATGGTTGGAAAGTTTCCATAGTATTCTGTATTGTGTTGTTGGTTTTGTATCCTATGTTCAGCCCTTGTTTCTTGAGTATGTTGCCGGCCGCGGTGGCCGAGGAGACTGAGGCGCTTCAGTCACGGTGTGCACGGCCACTACGGTCGGGGGTTCGATTCCCCCCTCGGGCATGGATATTTGTGCCGTCCTAGTTCGTAAGTAGTTCATAAGTATTTTGTAAGTTTAGGGACTGATGACCCCGTAGTTCAGTCCCATAAGCTTCACAAACATTTGAATTTTTTTTCTTGAGTATGTTACTCACTCTGTGTGTGATTTTGTTGTTGCAAGTCATGATGTGCCATTTGTTGCTTACTGTGTGTTGGTATGTTGTGTGCAGTGTTTCATCTCTAGGTGAGGGATTTTCTTGTCTGTGTGTTACCTGTTTTTGTAATTTTCTGTGTATTCTGTCCACTGTTTTAGTGTCATACCCATTTCCTTATGCAATTTGTTAAATTGTATCCAGTTTTTCTGTGTAGTCTTGTTTGCTCATTGGTGTTCTGACTTATGTAAGTAAACCAAAACGGCCACATAGAAATAATTTCAATATTACTTCCAGGCTAATGTAGGCCTACAATAAATTAGTCAGTTTTCGTAAACAAAAACGTCTTGTTGTTGCAGATGACAGATTGTCAAAATTCGTCATTCCACAATTAATGCACATGCAAATCCTGGGAATGACACAATGTAAGTACCTTGAATAAATAAGGTCTAAAACATCTAACAAAATCGTCGAACCAAACAACTTGTGCAAAAGATTGTATAACCAAAATATGTAACATATTATTATAGAAAATAAGCAACACAAACCCACGGAAGATGGTACAATAACTGCTATAACTAGTTTGAGTGTTTAAACAAAACAAAAAGTGTCTTGCATTAGGCGGAATCAACCACAAATCTAATACTGCAAGCACGGAAGACACAAGAGCTACACCATCACAAGATAATAATTTTGCCGCGAGAGACCACGGACACCAACTGCCGGCGTGGCGCAGGGGATAGCGTCACGGACTGCGGAGCAGAAAGTCGTCGGTTCAATCCCGCCCACTGGCAAAAATTTATTTCTTTGTAATTGACAATTCCAGAAGGTTCTACATCTTTCTTACGTTCACTTGTAAATTCTACTTGTTTCTTATGTTAACTGTTCTTCTAATTTCTGGTAAATTCTGTCTCTGTATAAATAGCAGAGCACTATGCCTGAGAGGCAGTCAGTGCTGCGTGTATGTTGAGTTCGCAATAAACGTGGTTTGAGTATAAGTGCTGTGTTCAGTTGCCTTCGAAGTCAAGCCTGCTTCCATTGCAACGCGACAATATATATAATTCATTTCATCAATAATGTCATGTACATACAGTAACTACAACTAGTGAATGTTAATACCCTAAACTACACTTTTGTTTTGTCCTTTCAACTGGAAAGCCTGAGATGTGAGTGAATTATAATTTCTGTTGTGTGGGACGTGTAAGGCCAACATTCATGAATTTATTTTGTTTCAGATCTTTGTAAATGTGCATATGTTACAACTAATTTTATTTTAAAAATAACACAAACTTTCAGTACCATATCATTACATTAATACATGTACACTAAAAGTGAAGTATGGATATGTACTATTAATTATACAAGGGGGCCAATTAAGTACATATAGTTCTAAAGGTAATTAGTCATAGATGCTCACAAAATAGAAATATTATCCAATGTGGCATTTACAAGAGTGGCTGCTTTCTCCAATAATTTGCGACGAGATCTATTTGCGAGATGTCTTTCACCAACTTTCTCTTTCGAATGCGAACATATTTTGTTAGCACCCACCTACATAGTAAGACAGGATCATCAAAATAAAATTTATTTATTAATGCATTTATTTTACCTGGCAAGATTAGGGCCTTCAGGCCCTCTCTTATACCTACCAGGCTTACCGAACGTGTACAATAAGAGAAATAAGAGAAATCAGATTGAAAACGGAAAGATGTAGGTGTTCCTTTTTCCCCCTCGATTTTAGCAAATGTTCAAATGTTTGTGTAGCTTTTGGGCCTTAACTACGGAGTCGTCAGTCCCTAAACTTACATACTACTTATGAGCTAGCTAATACTAAAGACGACACAAATATCCATGCCCGATGGGGGACTCGAATCCCCGACCGTAGTGGCCGTGCAGAACGTGACTGGAGCGCCACAGACCGCTCGGCTGCTGTGGCCGGCTCGCTATTAGCGAATGGGACTGTAGAGAAACATCATAAAAGCGGTTCGATGAACCCTCTGCCATGCAATTCATTGTGACTTGCATAGTATTTATGTAGATGTATCAAAAATGATTATATCTACAGATTCTTACAAAGGAACTTATGCAATGATTAAACTCAAGAATGTAAATGCAAAAACATCATGTTTTTCTCTTAAATTTTTCTGTTGATGGCACAGATGGCAAGAAAGCTAATATAATGAAAGAATGTTACTGGCGAAGCATTCGCACTCAATATTTATGATAACATTATTTATATTTGAGACATCGAGGCATAAACTCAAGGAACATTATCAAACAAAATTTTGTCCTATCCTAGGCTTACGTGTTGTTAATTCACTATTATTAAAGAAACAGTAGTTTCTTATACTGACATCAAAACATGTCTAGTCCCTTGTGAAATTCGTGGTTAAAAACATGAATTTCTTTCAAGGGACAGTTGCATACACTCAGAAAGGAGATAAGGCAAAGATCTTTAAGTTGCGAGAATATTCTAAACTAGTGATAAAAAATTTGCGCATTTCTCTGTACCATTCATTTTCAATAGCTCTAACAAAATGTTCAAATGTTTGTATAGCTTATGGGACTTAACTACGGGGTCATCAGTCCCTAAACTTACAAACCACTTATGAACTAGCTAATCCTAAGGACGGCACAAATATCCATGCCCGAGGGGGGATTCGAGCCCCCGACCGTAGTGGCCGTGGAGACCGTGACTGAAGCGCCTCAGCCCCCTCGGCCACCGCGGCCGGCTCTATAAAAATAAATGGTTTTACAGACTACCTCCTGATTTCAATCTCACGTTGAATGATTATTTGATTATAAAACCCTTCTATACCTTTCAGTTAACACTGAGGTCCTATAAAGTTTGTTATGAGACTGTAATTTATTAAGAAGTAAAAAAAAATTGTATCGATACAAATAATCTACTGATGTCCGTTTAGTTGTATTAAACTAGTTACATTTCATTACACGGAATAAAAATGTAAAATATTTGTTCATATAAATTGAACAGATATGAGTATTTTGATTAGCTCATACTAATTAGGAATTTTGTCTAGTTTTTCAAAATCATTTACAGAAAAATCAGATTCTAGTTCGTACTGATAGACCATAACCGATACTTCCCTAACTCTTTACTCACTGTTAAGCTTTGGAAAAAGGCATAATCTCATAATATGCATAATTTAACATTCTTACTAAGTTAGTACCATTGGTATTGTTACAAGGGCATAAAATAATTTAGAATTTGAGTAGCCTGGTATTTTTCTTTTTATAAGATGAAGATAAACAGTGCAGTGTACTAGGACGATCTTCTATGGCCACTGAGCTTGAACGAAGTCAGACAAATAACATGGACTTCAATTACTTATCAAATGCAACATTTGGCTATGTAATAATCAAGGTCCGGATTTTAATTACCTAAAAAACAGTGAAATATGCAAGCATTTATGACCTAAAACTTATATAAATATGACCTTAAAAAAGTATAATATGACTTAATAGAAGTTTATTTCAAGATTCTTGTTTCTTTATTTTTTTTTATTTACCATAAAATAATACAAAATTCCCTTCTCAAAATATTGTAAGTATAGTTCTTTCTTTATGTAGGGTCTGAGGCTAATTAGCACCTACTTTTTAAACGTCTGAATCTTTTATTTTCTAAACACAAAGTACAGTGAACAGATCATCTATCGAAACAGTAAAACAATTTTTTTTATTTTTGCACACAAATTATTTAAAGCACTTTACATTATTTAATAGCGTTTGTTAATCTTCATTATCTGCAAAGTTGCACTGGATCACAAGGTGCATTTTCAGGTTTTCCATTGACAAATGATCTGCGGTTGTCGCTGAGGATAGTATTGTACCTGGAAAAGCTCCTCTCCACTTCACAAGACGTCACTGGAGCGTATTTGAAGGCAACCAGGTCACTACAGGTCAGCTTTGCTTCACTATCTTCAAATGTTCCGGCATTCCCAGAAAGAATGTCACTAATTTTACACATTGTAGAATATCCAGGATTTCGTTGTAGAACACTTCGCAGTTTGTTTTTCACTTTGTCAGCCACATGACCACGGGCTCGATCCAACTCACTCTGCACATGTTGCACAATACTCATGGCTTCACATAGCTGAGTGCCAACAGCTTCCAGTCGTTTGATAACTTTAGATATCACTGAAAAATTGGCGTTGATGTATGCCAAGTTTCCAGACAATGTATCTGTAAATACGTCTTTCACAGTTCTGATAGCACTTGATTCATCACTATCAAGCTCACAGAAGATTGTCTTTATTTGGGTGTAGTTGGTGCAGTAATACTCAGCAGCATTAAGCCAAGAACCTCATCGTGTAAGAACAGGTTTAGGTGGGAGGGGTATTGAAGGTGCCTGTTCCTTGAATTTCTGCACCCGTAGCGGAGCACTGATATAGATTTTCTTGCCACAGAAAATTAATTTGTCTATGTCAGGGTAATTTGATCGTACCTCGTCAGCAAATCTGTGCAACGCATGTGCAAGGCAAGTGACATACACCATACTGGGGTATGAAGCGGCATCTGTTACAAGCAGCAGAACATTGTCTCTTTTCACACCACCCGGCCACAGTAGCTTCAGAGAGTTGTCAAACAAAATACTACTCGTCGAATTGTTTACTCTATCGAGAGCTTCACACGTTAGTAGGAAAATATCTCCAGGCCCATCAGCTTTTAGAACATCAATAACAACATTTGCAATATACAGCCCGCTAACATCCGTAGTTTCATCTGTCGACAGCCAGATCTTTTGCTCAGCAACAGTAATTCGTATTTTGTTGAGCACATCATTGTAGCATACCGATAAATAGTTCTTTCTCAGTGTAGATTCATCTGGAACTGGATGTGTTGTGTACTTCTCCAAGAACCGTCTGAAGCATAGATTCTTTAGCTTTTCCAATGGGATGTTACAGGACACCATTATCTCACACAGATCCTTGCACAATGATTGCACGGTTGAAGATTGACCTGTCTGTTCAAATAACAACATTTGTCTGCTGTTATTTTCATCACTTCGTTTCACACAGTTGCTGTGTTTGGCGGTATTACAGTGTTATTGCACATTAAAGCGGTTTTCTGCACTAACTTTAACTTCACACAGTTTACAAAATAGCATTTTCCCATCAGTACTTAAGAACGTCTCTCCAAATTCTCGAAGAAATCCTCGCAACTTCACGCTGTCTGAGCACTTTGCTTTAGGTATGATTAATAAGGCACTGGCTGTATTCAAACTGGTTATTGTGAACACCTGCGCGACTGCGATTATTATTACGACAGAAACCGCTCTGAGAGCGTATTGTCGACTCTGCACAACAGTGTTTTATGTTCGTGAAACGACTGTTGTGCTACACTGCTTTTCTGCTACAGTCCTGAGAACTAAAGCTCTGTACCTAATTTGTCTGTTTATGTTTCATAATATCACGTTAAATATTGTCTCATGGGCAAGATATTCATTTTCTTATTCATGTATCCCGAAAGATACAAGAGAAACAGAATATGCATATTGGCACAATTTGGCCGAAATATAACCTGTTATAATAAATAATTACTAAACTATTTTGAAATATGACTTTATATGCACAATTAAAATACATTTTTTCTACACTAAAATGCCTAGATTTGTGTATAAATTGTTCTAAAATTCACCCTGAAGTTCAGAAAATTACTTGTCATTAAAATCCGGGCCCTAGTAATAATATAAGACTCGAATTCACTTCATAATTTAGATTTTGTCATTTCTTTCCATCTGGGGTACAACGCATTCATTGGCTTAAATCATGAGATAGTAGGTAGTTCGTAAGTAGAAGGGGTGTCGTCTGATTCATTGGAATGCCGCGTCCGGTGATGGCTACGTTTCTAGAGCAGCGATGATTAACAGCTGAGCTGCGTGCTTGGGCAGGGGAGCTGCTATGATAAAGCGGAACGACTTCTACTCGACCTACGTTCCCTCAGCTGATCCGCTCTCTGCTTTGTCATTTCCGTTATTTGCCTGTCGTAAGACAGCCTACCAGTTTCTCATTATCCGAGACAAAGAACATAATTTCGAAGACCAATAGGAAAACTCACTTCGTAATTATTCTGATATGTCGTTAAAAACCCACGAATTTTTTCTAAGAGCAATAAAAGATACAACTTGCTCCATCTCTGGATTCTAGTTCGTACTGATAGGCCATAGCCTATACTTCCCTACCTCTTTACTTCTTCATCAAGCCGATGGGAGGATGCGAATCTGTCGTCTTTCAGGGGAACAGCTCCTTTACACGTGCACTGCGGGACCGAGACTAGCTGGCGGAGGCGCAGTTGTGTTCAGAGGAACAGTCACATGGACGTCTATGGGGCTTGTTGATCTCATTGAAGGCTTTTGAAGAGCAATTGGTATATTAAACTGCTTGCAGACCACGATAATGTAGACCATGACGATCATGTTTCCCAACGACAGTGGCATTTTTTATGTAGATCATGCGCTGTGACACAAGGCAATCAATGTGATGGAATGGTTTTAGGAACACAGTGACGAGTTCTAGTGGATTTGCTAGCCCTCCAACTCGCCAAATCGGAATGCGATCGAATACATCTAGGACGTGGCTAAACTTCAACTTGACGTCAGTGCTCAAAATTTCGTGGGTACACGACCAACATATGGTTTTCGGCGCTGATCAGTTTCCAGCTACTCCAAGACACAAATCTAGGAAAAGTTTCCTCAGAACAACAGAGGTTCTTAACAGGACACCTCAGCTATCCCGAATCGTAAGCTACACTCGCTCCGGATGGAGTACTTGGAAATCACTGAACAGATTACGGGCAGGTGTGACAAGATGTAAAAGCAACCTACAGACGTGGGGTTTCAAAACCGAGCCCCCATTGTGCGAGTGTGGTGCAATCCAGACGACATCTCATTTGTTGTAGTGTAGTTGTTGCCTTAAAACATGCACAGTACAAGATCTGCTTCAGGCTACAGTAGATGCAGTGGATTGCACCAACTTCTGGCCAAAAGTAGTACAGACAATTATTTAAAGTGTGACTTTATAAATGTTCAAATGTTTGTTAAGCTTAAGGGACTTAAATGCGGGGTCATCGGTCCCTAAACTTACAAACTACTTATGAACTACCTTATACTAAAGACGACACAAACATCCATGCCCGAGGGGGGGATTCGAATTCCCAACGGGGAGCGGCCTAGCGCACCGCAGTATAGCGCGTCAATGCGCTTGGTCACGGCACTTTCAAAGTGCCGAAAAATAAAATCATAGTATTTAAAGAAATAAACATTTTTGTTGTTCCTAACGTAAAAACCCTGTGAATTAATTTAACACCCTTTAACGAATTGGAGCCAACTTTCTCCAAACAATATGCACACAAAAGGAATACAAGGAATCACGCCATGTCAGCGTCTAGCCGGCCCGAAGTAGGACACCCGCCTCCGAAACGGGCTTCCAAATGTTGCTTAAAACCCGCTAGCGGGCGTTATGACGTCACCGGCTCGGGCCGTTGCGCTCGTGGGCTTGATGACGCGGCTCGCCGATTTCGCCGGGCCTGGTGGTACTCGCAGCAGACTCACGAGCCGCGCTGTCGGTTACACGGAGCCCGCAGAGGCCGGCGAATCGGGTCGGCGGGCGCAACGGGTACAGTGGTCCGAGCCGGCGAGGCTAAGTGTACAACGGGTCAAGCCGGCGGGTGCAACGGGTACAGCAGGGCAAGCCGGCGAGCGCAACGGGTACAACGGGGCAAGCCGGCGAGCTTACGGGTACAACGGGGCAAGCCGGCAAGCTTACGGGTACAACGGGGCAAGCCGGCAAGCTTATGGGTACAATGGGGCAAGCCAGCGAGCTTACGGGTACAACGGGGCAAGCCGGCAAGCTTACGGGTACAACGGGGCAAGCCGGCAAGCTTACGGGTACAATGGGGCAAGCCGGCAAGCTTACGGGTACAATGGGGCAAGCCAGCGAGCTTACGGGTACAATGGGGCAAGCCGGCAAGCTTACGGGTACAATGGGGCAAGCCAGCGAGCTTACGGGTACAACGGGGCAAGCCGGCAAGCTTACGGGTACAACGGGGCAAGCCGGCAAGCTTACGGGTACAATGGGGCAAGCCGGCGAGCTTACGAGTACAACGGGGCAAGCCGGCAAGCTTACGGGTACAACGGGGCAAGCCGGCAAGCTTACGGGTACAATGGGGCAAGCCGGCAAGCTTACGGGTACAATGGGGCAAGCCAGCGAGCTTACGGGTACAACGGGGCAAGCCGGCAAGCTTACGGGTACAACGGGGCAAGCCAGCAAGCTTACGGGTACAATGGGGCAAGCCGGCGAGCTTACGGGTACAACGGGGCAAGCCGGCAAGCTTACGGGTACAACGGGGCAAGCCGGCAAGCTTACGGGTACAACGGGGCAAGCCGGCAAGCTTACGGGTACAATGGGGCATGCCAGCGAGCGCAACGGGTACAACGGGGCAAGCCGGCAAGCTTACGGATACAACGGGGCAAGCCGGCAAGCTTACGAGTACAACGGGGCAAGCCGGCAAGCTTACGGATACAACGGGGCAAGCCGGCGAGCGCAACGGGTACAACGGGGCAAGCCGGCAAGCTTACGGGTACAACGGGGCAAGCCGGCAAGCTTACAGGTACAACGGGGCTAGCCGGCAAGCTTACGGGTACAATGGGGCAATCCGGCGAGTGCAACGGGTACAACGGGGCAAGCCAGCAAGCGCAACGGGTACAACAGGGCAAGCCGGCAAGCTTACCGGTACAACGAGGCAAGCCGGCAAGCTTACGGGTACAACGGGGCAAGCCGGCAAGCTTACGGATACAATGGGGCAAGCCGGCAAGCTTACGGGTACAACGGTGCAAGCCGGCGAGCTTACGGGTACAACGGGGCAAGCCGGCAAGCTTACGGGTACAAAGGGGCAAGCCGGCGAGCGCAACGGGTACAACGGGGCAAGCCGGCAAGCTTACGGGTACAACGGGGCAAGCCGGCGAGCGCAACGGGTACAACGGGGCAAGCCGGCAAGCTTACGGGTACAACGGGTCAAGCCGGCAAGATTACGGGTACAACGGGGCAAGCCGGCGAGCGCAACGGGTACAACGGGGGAAGCCGGCAAGCTTACGGGTAGAATGGGGCAAGCCGGCGGGCGCAACGGGTACAACGAGCCTGGCGAAATGAGCCGAGACGAGCCTGGAGAGCCACACCTAGCCTGTGACTCTCAAGAGAAGACGCGCAGAGTTTTCGCGACAGATATAACTTACACGTGATAATTACCTGTGATTTTGATTTACTTACGCCTGCTTTATTCCAAACTTGATGAAATGATCACTCGCCACTTTTAAAACTAGAGAAAGGTCGGTCACTCTTGCAGGGGTTCTTGTAGTGCATGGCAAAGGGTGATTCAGTTACAGAATTTCTTAACAATCTACGTTTTTATTATGATCTTGATAAAATTTGAACACTTGACATTCAAAATAAAGGTCAAGGCCTACATAAGATTTACGTGGTGGATGGCGGAGGATACTACACGTATATAGTTTACAAAATTTATAGTATTATTTCTAACTTGGAGAAATTTCACACACTTGACAGTCAAAACTAGCGGAAGGTCACTGGCTACGTAATATTCGTGGGTTACATGGCGGAGGGTACTTCAGTTAAGAATTCTATAAAACCTAATTTATTTTTACGATCTTGATGTAATTTCACACACTTGACATTCAAAACTAGAGGAAGGTCACTACGTAAGTTACGTGTGGTAAATGGCAGAGGGTGCCTCATTTAAGAATCCAAATGTTCAAATGTTTGTAAAGCTTATGGGACTTAACTACGGGGTCATCAGTCCCTAAACTTACAAACTACTTATGAACTACTTACGAACTATGACGGCACAAATATCCATGCCCGAGGGGTATTCGAACCCCCGACCGTAGTGGCCATGCAGACCGTGACTGAAGCGCCTCAGTCTCCTCGGCCACCGCCGCCGGCTTTAAGAATTCTCTAAAATCTAAAGTTTTATTACGATCTTGATGAAATTTTACACTCTTGACATTCAAAACTAGCGGACGGACACTGTCTACGTAAGATTCGTGTTGTACATGGCGGAGGGTACTTCACTTAAGAATTCTAGTGGAATTCTGTCTACATAAGATGCGTCCGGTATATGGCGGAGGGCTTCACTTACGAATTCTACTAAATCATAACAGGGGTACCATCATGTATAAGATTTTGTTTCGTTAGGGGGGGATAGCTTTCACCACACTTAGTTCCGTTTCCTGTGTTTTTTGTTCGACAGAGCATCTATGTCTTGTCCTGGAAGAGGTAGAATAGACAAGAATACAACCGTTTTCTCTGAACTGTACAAACTTCGTGTATTTGCCATCTGCAGCGTTCACTGCAGCGTCAAACGTTTCCCAGGTACGGCATATTTGCAAGTACGTATACTCCATCATTTAATTTACTTTTCGCATCCTCTACAGTCTCACAACTAACAGATTCATTAGAGGCTACGTCATCACTAGAGTCGGTCATTTTCGCTCTGCCAGTGATATGCAACAAAGCGAGATCGGGCACTCAACTGCCGTGTTACGTCGCGACTAGTACTTCCTGTTCACTTTACAATTGCCAACGGAAGCACGCTGAACCAAACTTTGTTTCCGGCCAGAGAGGTCTGAAGGCGTCCTACAACACTCGACAGTACACGATCGACGCACGTGGCTCCGCATTCTACAAAAATGTTCAAATGTTTGTAGAGCTTACAGGATTAACTACGGGGTCATCAGTCCTTAAACTTACAAAGAACTTATGAACTAGCTTATACTAAAGACGGCACAAACATCCATGGCCGAGGGGGGATTCGAACCCCCGACAGCAGCGGCCGTGCAGACCGTGACTGGCACGCCGCAGACCGCTCGGCGACTGCAGCCGGCCGCATTGTACACTCACGCTGTTGTCACAGTGCGGCTACGTAATCTGAGGGTTTGCTGAAATGGATAGGTATCGCGCAAATATGCATCGTCACAAAGTACTTTTATAAGGAAAACGTAAATAATTTTCAGTTTTCATCGACTACTCAAAATAAGGCTCAGCAGGGTGAAGGACAAATCTACACCAGCGTCCATCCTGCCAGCGAGGACATCTTCCTTCTAGTTATTAGCCTGTACCTCAATATTTTAATGTCCTTTGAATTTCTTAGATCTTAGTATTAACAAGAAATGTATTTTTATCAGCTACCCGCAAAACCATATCATTACATTGCAAAATAATTTTATTTTAATTCCGTACAACTTTCTGTAGAAAAATATATTAATAGAAAATGTATTATGCATTCTCTCCAGTTATTCCATAGTAACATAACAGGTTTTTTTTCAGTTCACATATTTTTCCTTCAGAAGAATTTATTAAAAACGACTGTAATGTTTTTTTTTTTTTTGTTTTTTTTTTTTTGCAAACATGCTGCAGCATTGTTTTATCGCAAAACAATACATTTATATTCTTAATATTCATTTCGATTGCTTTTCTGTTCATGAATGAGTTAACAGAATATACAGTTCTATTATCTGTTGCATATGTACCAATGAGCGTAATTATAACGCCCGTACGCCATACGAAATAAATGATAGAACAAGTCAACAGTTCGCTGCGCCTTCAGCTGAAATGACCATTATAAGTTGAACGGGTAATGCTGTGACAGTACACGCTTTAGTATCCGTCGCTAAGGAGTGTGATGGAAATGTTTCATTGTGCGTCCCACGTGCACAACCAAGCAGCACAGTGGCTGACTCCGAGGCAAATTGAGACGGGCGGCACAGCGCAGTCTAATGGGGCCGCGCAGACTGGCAGTAGAGGGGGCGCGACGCTGATGCGACCTGCACCTGAACAGCGCTGGGCTGCGTGTCGCTGCAGCCGAGGCACAGAGAGGGGAGGCGGGGAGCGGGCGAGCACTCTGGCGTAAGCTCTGTATCGAAAGTGGCACTATTGTTGGTTCTCCAAAATGTTACAATGTATGTAAAACTATTGAACCATACTGCTATAGTAATCAGTTCATAGACTTACAAACTACTTAAACCAGCTTACACTAAGGATAACACACACACACACACACACACACACACACACAAACACACACACACACATGCCTGCAGGAGGACTCGAACCCTCGGCGGGAGTGACCGCCCAGTCCATAGGTTATTGGCTGTCCGAACAATATTGCCTTACGAATGAAACTGTTTGTCATAGACTAGTGATTCGTTTTTCAACATTTAAGCTCTCGTTCTCTTTTCAATTGTGTATTATACTTTTCAGTTACTGCGTACTTATATCTGTACAGTTTTATTTAGTGAAATATTGTAACATCATATGATCAACAACCAACGCAGAAAATTTTAATTTCGTAGTAGGACATCGTCGACAGTGTAGTAGATAAATGGATGCAACACTTTATGGCTTCTTAAATAAATAGATAATAGATAATCTAGATAATTTTGTCAGAATTGTGATAGTTACTGCAATTAATGCTAAATAATTTTTGAATCCATACGTAATTTGGTTAGAATCTGAAAAATAAATTTTAAAGCTCAAGTCAACATTCCATATGTTCGGGAGTTCGTACGTTTATCTTTTCTTGTTTGTCATTTTTTTGTATCAGTTATTTACTGCAAGATGAGCTTATGATTCGAAAACTAGGTAATTCTTTATTAATAAATGAAATAAGGCTTTCGTTTGGTTAAAACACAATTGTGAGATTTCAACGTCTACCGTACGTCAAAGATACCGCCAATGCCGGTTCATTTGCAATAGTCCCTTGCAAATTACATTCATGTAAGTCAATAGCGTCCTATATAATTCCATATTATACTTCTGAAAAGTGCGCCACGGTTGCATAGTGGTAGAGTGCCAGCCTACAAATCCAAAGGTCGCGGGTTCAATCCCCGCAGGTCCTGGGATTTTTATCTGTCACTTTCCACTTCTTTTACCTCTGGCAGTATTGCTCATGTGAAAAAAACCGAGTAGCACCGTGGTTCGGAGCCCACGTTAAACTGTAGGTCCCCCTATAACTGGCTGGGTAAGTCAGTTCGAAGGTCGGAGGAAGGCAACGGCATACCATCTCCAAACAGGACCATGCCTAGTATAGCACTGTGGTGTTCAAACCAATCTTCGGATTGATGACTGCTTTACCTTTTTTTTACTTCTGAAAACTGCCTGTTAGTCAGTCCGATGTAAAATCAGCATCGCTTGTCTTCGTTGTAGTTTGACATCTTCCAGATTTTCCATTCACTCTAATACATTTATTTGGTGATATTTTTAATGCAGTAATGAATAAAGCAAAACTTCGTCAATAAATGAGTATGAAATTTGACGATTGATATGACCACATGATTCCCGATGCGCAGGGATGGAAATGGGAGCGCCAATGCCTCGAAAACGAATTAACATTAATCGTTCTGCTCGGTTTCAAATAAAAAGTCAGAATATTGAATACATTTCAAACACAGCAACTTTTGATCAAAAATCGACTGTACCAAAAACTCTATGCAATGTGTTTTTACCAAAGCACATTCTTAGTTTTCGTGTAATACTTCACTTAATTCGATGCTAAACAGTAATGAAAATAAATTTAGGCCTTTATTACATCAATCTATATATGTAAAATCTTCTGCGAATTGTTTTCTTAATATGGAGTGACAAATGTTTCACTTGATCTCCATTGTAGTGAGCTGAAAGAATTATTCAATTTATTGAATGAGTTGAGAGTGTAGTACGAATGTGTGGAAATGATTTTCAGTACAATGGTATGAAGTTGTCTCGACACATTGCAGAAAGAAACTGATGAATACTTGATCTGAAGACCAAGTGTGCAAAATTTCAACATAATCGCAAGAAAATTGTTGATTTTGTCGAATTCTGTGAGTAAAATAGCCTTCGCCATCCACCACATAGAATATTGTGTAGGGAGTGATATTCCTCTTATTTTGAAGATCAAGTATGCAACATTTCATCAAGATCGGAATAAAACTGTATTTGTATGAATTACAAACGCGTGGTCGCCGAGCTCACGGAGACAGCGAGTATGGATATGGCGTCAGAGTACCCGCGGAGCTCATGTTTGGCGCCTACGAGCCCGCGAGTACGATGGGGCTCGCTGTACTCGCGCAATTACAGCGGGGTTGAAGGGAGGCGTTTGTAGTGTATGCAACCCGCAAGACCGGGCTCATACTCTGCCCGTTTCTGAAAAAATGTTCAAATGTTTGTATAGTCTATGGGACGTAACTACGGGGTCATCAGTCCCTAAACTTACAAACTACTTATGAACTAACTAATACTAAGGACGGCACAAATATCCATGCCCGAGGGGGGATTCGAACCCCCGACCGTAGTGGCCGTGCAGACCGTGACTGGAGCACCTCAGTCCCCTCGGCCACCGCGGCCGGCGCCCGTTCCTGACCTCACTGGACACGGAGCCAGCAGGAGGAACCCCCACCTTCACGACCGGCCGCGTCGCCACATTCTCCCGCTCCAGGGGGCAGTGTGGAGAATTGCCGTGGCTTCCTCATAAGAATGTACACGGCGAAAATGACTAACGTATCTTTGTGCAAAATGTGGATGCTGATCCTGGCTCCACGTGGCAAAGGCATGAAGTTCGTTACGATCAATACTGAGCCTGCTTAACGTCATTAGTTAAGGCTAGTCTACACGACGACACTAGGTTGCGACACTCGTTTCGTGAAATGAATTGCACGCAACTGGTTTCGTGTGTGTCTGTAGACACAGCGCCAATACTATACATTTCAGTTTCGTTGTTTTGTGTGTCGTAGTCGCCGTAGAATGAAAGTTTTGGTAGCTGTAAGAGTTGTGGCGGAGCTATTGCTTCTCTGTCTGAAGTCACTGCTTAAGAATAAACATAAAAAGAATAAGAAACGTGTTTGGGTTTGTGACTAGATTAAAAAAAAAGACGTCATCTCGGTTGCTCAGCGACCTTGCTGAAAGAAATTGTAATTGAAGACACTAGAAGCTATTTTAATCAACTTAGAATGTCACCAGAGCAGTTCACGTTCCTTTTAAACAGAGTCAGTAATAATAACGAAACAAGATACTTTTATGCGTCAAGCATCGTTACCAGAACTGAAATTACAAATTGCATTACGTTTCTTATCAAGTAGATATTCGTCTCTACAGTACCTGTACCGTCTTCCCAAATACATTATTGCCATAGTTAGTTTGTATAGGTATTTTGAATTGAATTTATTTTAGTCTGCAATTCACTAATCGTCAACCCATCAATATTTAATTCACGAGTAATTGCTTGAAGAGCACAAACACGCCGCTGCTTATTCATGAAATTGTCATCGTTAAACTCCCACAAACACCTATGCATCGCATTTATGTTCAAAAACCGAATTATATCTTCCTTTAGCCCCTTTATATTGTGTTTTGTTCTGTATTGGTTATAACCTAACCTAAAAACACGCGCAATCAGTTTCGCCCAAGTTGGAAGGTGCTGAAACTGTTTAGTTTCGCCAATGAGTTGCGCGAACGCCTGCCGCGCATGCGCACTGGCCAGTAGCGCAGTTTCATGAAACCTAGTGTCGTCGTGTAAACTAGCCTTTATGATCAGAGTCCGACTGAAACATAATTTGTGGCGGAAACCGAGACCATAACCGAATATTCGGCTTCTCTTCTACTTTCGGCCGAAACCGAAACTGAATCAAGTGACAATTTCGGTAAATTCACTATATACCGCAAATCACTACTTTCCCGCATTTTGCAAGATCCTCTCCTCGTACTAAATCTTCTTGAGTGTCTGTAAGCCTAGCCACGAGTCCGTAGAAGATGACATACGAGGCGTAAAGATTTACTGACCTAAACTTTCCACCCGGCATTTCTGAATACTAAGTCACCGCTCCATAAGCTGGACTTGTGAGCCAGTGCATACGAGAACCTCGTACCTTTTATCACTGTAGCTATGTCGTTTTCCCCTCACAGTTCTCGTAGCGCTTTGCATAAAAAATCAATGCAAAATAGCTGAAAATTACTAAGTTGTCGCAAGTTGGCATTCTCCTCAGAATAAGTCCGGTATCCCAATTACGATACGTTTGTTGCTGATGACGCTGTAATACAGAAATAACATTTATACTGTAAGGTGTGGTGGTGAAAAAATGAAATGGATTGGAATGATTCCGGCTGGGAAAGGTTAATGTGGGTTAATACAATAGGAAGATAGGAGCGGCTGACCCTGAATTAATTAGTGATATTTAATATCATATGAAATAATTTGAATGATAAAATATTCCCCTGTTTCAGTCCTAATTGTAATGAAGCTCTTCCGTTCCTGCAAGTGGCATAAAATATAATTAATAATTTGTCCCCACCAAAAATCTAACAAACTAACTGGGATCTGACTACTAATAATGTTGAAAAAAAAATCTTTCAAATTCAACAATATTTATTGCACCTTTTTAAGCAGGATAAAACACACAATGATTACTCCAATACTAAAATAAAAAACAACAATAATACATTTATAACCAAATAAGAAAGAATAATCTAATGCATATGAAGTTACTCAAATTGTTACGAAACTAGAAATTAGTAACGACTGGCAAGTCAGAAACCCCTATCATGAAATAATATAATGTTCATAGTGGGATAATCGAGTCAGAATACCAGTGCAGGGTTGACTTTACTAACTACACAATCCCCACTATAAGGCAGAACCTGATGTATGGACTATGTGTTGCTGGCGAGCGCTTTGCCATACATTACCAAACTGACGACTTGCGTGTGAAGGTGCTGCGCTGCAGTGGCTTGGGTGCAGGGCGACTCTGAGCTAAAAATTTGCGCGACCACGAAATAAAACACTCGCCCCGTCGCTCGGAATCTGTACTCCCTGCTATCAGCCTCTGTGTGCTCGGCAGTATACAGTGCCTACGATCTCAAAAAATTCTGCCAAGTCAGGACCACTTCACTGAGCGTAGAGAAGTACACACGAGTACTGAAGGTCTAAATGACTCCACAAGTTGAGTATATCGCAACTAGTGCTTCGGTGCACTAGTTTTGGCTGGCTGACCTTATTCAAACCGAAAACAAGAACAATCACCTCAAGTATAAATTTCAGAGTGTACCCTGAAACTTATGCAAGTTGACTCGTCTAAGTATCGGCTCAATAAGCAAAATCTCCAAGTCCGCACACTGGGAGGACAGGGCGCTACCAGACGCGTCCGTACTACAGCGCTACGAAACTCGAAGTTTATTTCTATCACCTCGTCTCCGCGCAAGACCCCCCGAGAAACGCCGTTTTTACGTAAAGCCAATCAGCATCGAGTTCTCAAACTCCAGCCAGTAAAATCTCACAAGACAACCGCTGATTTCGAAAAGCTGGCGCTTTGAACATCAGCCAATCCCTTCCACACACACTTTTGGCGCGATTCTCACTAAACGGCTCTAACCGTCGCCCGTGGGAGCGGCTGCCTAGCCTCCAGCAAACATTCCGTTGCTTTCCCTTTCGGACCCTCGGCCACAGCCGTGGACCCTGCTATCTTCTTCTAAAAAGCGCAGACGATGCCTCTCCTTCACAGTTTGGGACACAAGGCTACATTTTTACGACCTACTGCCCTGCCAGTGTGCCACCAAAGAGTAACATATACAGAGAAGCAGCCCCCTCTAAACCACTGTCTTACGCTCCCCTCGTAGTTCCGTAAGATGCTAGCAGGTGTCACGCGGTTCCCTGGCTTAGTACCGGTTGACGACACTAGAGGCGCTTCTGAGGGTAGCGTGGAGGGGAGGCTGAGGGGAGAGCTGGTGCCGCCTGCCACGAGGCTACGGCTGTGTCCGGCGTTCCGGCGTTTGAGGGGAGGTGGTGGTGGGGGCAGCCGCTACCTGCCGCCTGCTCTGGCCAGTTTAAAGGGCTGTTTCTGACCGCAGCGCCATCATGGGACATCTTACGGAACTGCTGGTAACCCTCCCGCCCCGCACCCCTGAGCGTAGGACCGGGCCCTTACGGATTTTTTTTTTTTTTTTTTTTTTTTTTTTTTTTTTTTTTTAACAAAGTAGATGAAGTCCCATCGCCAACTGGCGACTTACACTTCCTGGGATTACTGAGGTATGTGGGTGAGTAAACTTTGGGGGTAGGCTTCTAAGGGCCAGTATGTCGGTCCGTAAGGTACCCCACTTGATTTTAGTACGTAGTTCCACTGTCGAGTAATTCACATGAAGGTTACAATGTAAATTACGTTACCACATCTTCTTACTAACACGTTTTATTCAGGTAACTAACGATCGTGGCACCTTGTACCTATGCCACGGGCGTGGAGCTGTCATTCCTAAGGTTTGGATGTTATGTACTGTTGCCCTAAGTTGATCTATTTTCTTGTGTATCTTTGTCGTTCTCTTCTTAATTGCCTCCATGAGAGTGTCCATATGGAGTTCCTGGTGGATGTCCACGTTTCTCGTGTAATGGCCAGCCCTGAGGATCCATTGTAACGTCTTATTTTGGATAACTTGCAGTCTTGAGATTTGGGTCGCACTAGCTAGGCCCCAGACTGAGCTGCCATATAACATTTTGGATAGCACTGTTGCTTTGTATAGTCGCAGTTTGGTACTGGTATTCAACTCTGCGCTGAGAAAGAACGGCATTAAGTTTTTGGCCATTGCATAGACCTTAGGTCGCAAGTTATCAATATGTTTGTGGAGAAAAAAGTGCTTATCGAGGGTAACTCCCAGGTAAGTGACCTCCCGCTCCCCATGGGATGACCTGTCCATGAAGTCGTAAGTTAGTTGACAACTGTGGTCGTTTCCTGGAGAAATAGATCGCCGTGGTTTTTGCTGCATTGAGTTGTACTTTATTCAGCCTACACCATTCAGCAGTTCTGTCTAGTTGTCGTTGGAGCCGTGTTATGTTAGCTTGAACATGCCTTCCGCTGGTTATAAAAGCCGTGTCTTCGGCGAATTGTGCAATTTGCACTCCTTCCACCGTTGGAATGTCGTTAGCGTATATATTAAACAGGACCGGCGATAACACCGAACCTTGCGGTAGCCCAGCTGCTGCGGGTCTGGTTGATGATGTCTTCCCCTCCACCGTCACCATCATAGTCCTGTCTCGAAGATAACTCGCGATAAGCTTGATGTAACAATCCTGTATGGGCGTTTGCTCGTGTAATTTCCGAAGGAGGAGTTCCCTCCACACCTTGTCGTAAGCTTTCTCTATATCCAAAAATACGGCGGCCATTGCTTTGGTTACGTTCATGTTCCTGGTGATGTGCTCTGCCAAACGTAGTAATTGGAGTTCCGCCGACAGTTTTCTCTGGAAACCGTATTGTTCCACTCTTATAGTTCCGTCCTCTACTAGTGGTTCCAGTATCCGCTTTTGTATTACCCTCTCAAAGGTCTTCCCCATACCACTGAGAAGGCTGATGGGGCGATGGTTGGCTGGTTGCGTCGTGTCTTTCCTCGGTTTGGGTATTGGCACTACCTTAGCTAGCTTCCATGCCACAGGAAAATATCTTGTCAGCATGCAACCGTTGAACATTCTAGTCAACAATACCAGTGGCTTCCTCGGAAGGTTTTTGAGGCGTTGGTTGCTGATTTTGTCCGCTCCTAGTGTCTTATTGGGATGTAATTTGCTGATGATACTCCGCACTTCGCTAGGTGTTGCCAGTCTTGGAAGTGATTGATCTTCTGACGTGATGAACTGATTGACTATCTGCACTGTAGTGGCCTCATGCTCCCGTTGGGCAGGGTTTAGTTGTTCTTGTAGCAGGGTTGTTTGTTGTTCGTAGGTGGTGACGAATGTTTCAGCTTTGGTTAATGGGTCTTCCGTTAACCCCTGTGGAGTTTGCAACGGTCTTTTTGGCGTGGGCTCTTCCCTGATGTTCTTCACCAGTCGCCACTCATCTTTCGTCTGGAGCAGGAAGTTTGACATTTTATCCTCCTACCTCTCTATTTTCCATTCCTGTAGTCGTCTACGTAGTTGTCGCTGAAGTCGGTGGGATTGTCTGCGGTACATTGGATTTCTTGTGTGTTGCCAGAGTTTCCTGTACCTGTTCTTCTGATGCCGAAGTTCTTCAAGCAGCGTTGGTAAAGTTTCCATGCAGTGCGCCTCTTCCGAAATCGTAAGTAGAGACAAGTTATGGGCTTTGCGGACCTTCTTCGTTAAGACGTCTACGGCAGAGTCTATCTGCTGTGGTGTTTGTATTGCCATAGTTGGGTCTATGTTGTTATTTAAGTATCTTTTAAATTGTGTCCAGTTATTCTCCTGATATGTCCTGCGCCGGCGTATGGTACCCGTCCGTGGCAGTACTGCAAGGACCGGGTCGTGGTTTGACGACAAGTCGTTGACCGTAATCAGCCGGGGGTCGATCCCGAGTCCTTGAGTGATAGCGATGTCTAATACGTCCGGCCGTTGGTTCGGTAGATTTGGTGTGTGTGTGGGTTCGGTTGGTCCCCACACTTAAAGCTCCAGTTCTTGTTCCAGCTGATGGAGTTGGGTGCCTCTTGGATTTGTTATTCGGGAATTCCAAGTGGGATGTTTTGCATTCCAATCTCCTGCGATAAATGTCTTCCCATGAGGCGCAAGGATGTTTTCCAGGTCTTGTGGAACCAGCCGCGCTCGAGGACGAAGATACGTAGCTACTAGAGTGATTTCTCCAAGTTCTGTCCGGATTGAGACTGCCGTTGCTTCTAGTTCTTGAAGTTGGGGTAGATCGATAGGTCTGTGGGTGATCGATCGACGGAGGAAAATTGCAGTTCCGCCACCTCTAGCTGGTCTGTCCGTGCGGTATCCCACCATATTTATTAATTTGAAGGTTTGGTGCGGTCGTAAGTGGGTTTCAGATAACATCACAATGTCAATCTTGTGCCTCTAGATGAAATCCTGTAATTCGTTTTTCTTGTTCCGAACCCCAGTGGCGTTCCAGATACATAGTCTCAGATCTGTCGTATTGACCTCCATGGTGTTTCTCGGCTGCTTCCAGTAATGCTAACGTTTCAACCAGTGTCATAATTTTTGATAGTTTGTCCTTAGCTGCCAGCATTCTCCTGCCAGCTGTGATAAGCTTAGTAAGAAAATTCTGGCTACTGAGGAACTTCAAGACCGTGGTGACTTCTGTAAGCGCCGCATCTGCGTCTCTGTCCCTTGGCGCCCTGGTTCGGCTGGTGTCTCTTCTGCGTCCTTGTAGTGCAGATGCGTAAGTCTGCTCTTCGTGCAGTCGGTGTATTGTGTCCTGTTCCCGTTGAATCGTCTGAGTTGGTGAAGCTGTTCCTGCAGTGTCTGCCACAACCATCTTGACGGTTGTGTCGTTCTTCGGTGTTTCCTTTCGTTGTTTGCCAGGTGTCGTAATTGGAGCGCGGAACCTCTTCAAAGTCTTTTGATATTCTGGGCACCCTTTCCATGAAGCTGCATGTTGTCCGTTGCAATTTGCACACTTAGGGTCCGAGGTCTGTGTAAGCGTGCACTCCTTTCTGGGGTGCATATCTGCACATTTAACACAACGAGCCGGCAACCAGCAATAGTTGGTGGTATGCGTCCATATCTGGCATTTTTTTACATTGTGTTGGCTCGTTCCGCGAGCGATAATCCTCGACTCGCACCTTTGTCGATAGTACGTACTTCAATCCATATATTTCGTCCGTCTTGTCATTCTGCGGTAGAGTAACTGCATATACAGGTAGTGGGTACAACTTCCCTTGCTTCTTCCTTTTGTATTGATGTACCTGTCTAATAGTGAAACCTTGATCTTCTAAGTCAAGCTTGACCTCTTCCTCAGTGACCGTAGGTGGTAGGTCTTTTACTACCACTTTTAAATCTCTGGTGCTGCTGTCCTGGTATGTATGAAATGGTATTTCTCTATTTTTACAATAGGCCAAAAGTTTGTTGTAGTCATGCATGGTGTCTACGAAAAACTTGACGCCATCTCCCGTATACGCTGCCCTGAGCCCGCCAGCAATCTGGTCCTTTAGTTCTCGGCACAGTTTAACGTGGTTCGTGCTGTCGTAGATGACTATTGGCGGTATCTTAGGTGGTCTCTGTTGTGGTGTCGTTGACGGTATGTCAGCTGCCGGTGGCGTGTCCTGATTGGATGGTCCTGCTAAAACGTCGAACTTGTTTGACGTTTGCAGGGGTTGTGGCGCTGTTGTTGTAACCTTCTTCGTTGTCCGGCGCCGTGACGACTTCTTACTTTTGACTTGTCGGAACCCTTCCTCGTCTCTTACGCCATCAGCTGTTTGGCACTCCATGGTGTCTTCTCCCGTA
The DNA here is from genome assembly GCA_026315105.1 of Locusta migratoria. Taxonomy (NCBI): domain Eukaryota; kingdom Metazoa; phylum Arthropoda; class Insecta; order Orthoptera; family Acrididae; genus Locusta; species Locusta migratoria. The sequence continues at coordinate 397,981,047 of CM048755.1, forward strand.
TTGTTGAAGGTGTCTTCGTTGAAATCTGATGTTAGTGTGTCGTCGTACTCATCGTCGGAGTCGTGCAAATATTTCTGTTTAATTCTTCTATTTCCGTCTAGTGCTTGTTTCCGACGTCTGCTACGTTCGGCCAGTTTTTCTTCCCGATGTTTAAGTTTCATGTCTGGTAGCGTCAAGGCTTTAACGCCTTGTTTGTTGGTGTCACCTTGTTGTTGTTGCTGTTGATGTAGGTCCTTTGTAGTGCTGTCCATGCCGAAGTCCGTGACGTGAGCCATGTCGTCATCCGTAGCAGTCCAGTGGCTGGTAGTGGTGCCTACTCGCGGTACTATTCCAGAGTACCTCGCCTAATAAGCGCCCTATACCACCGCGAAGCGCTAAACAAAACAAAGTTGGCGTATACTGCAGACACAACTGTAATAAATAACACGTGCACACACGTCGCTGTTCAGCAGAACTATGATGCCCTTACGGAGGTTTCCCGTCTGTATATATTTGTCTGTGGTGCCACCCAAGGCTAGTGCGCCCGGCCTCCTATGGCGCCGCAGGGCGCAGGTAGGAAGGAATTTCACTCGCCCCTCAGGGCCAAGTCAGCTCTGCATCTCACCTTAGCAAAAATCTTCCCTGCATCGTATTCCCGACAGCAATAGAAAATTGTATGTACAGGAGTCATTACGACAATACGTCAACAATAAACATCGATAATAAAGATGAGAAATGGGCTGCCATCTCTCAATACTATACCCTAACATCGATGTGTAAGCGAAGTTGTGGAGCACGTCACTGCACAACAGACTCACATTAGCTCCTGTCGCCGACAGATTTCAATGGTGTGCAGCCAAGGCCTCGTATATAGGTTTAAAATTTCGTTCTGTGTTCGTATCTCTTGGTTAACATTATTTTTTTCATTTGTTTGTTATAGAAATTAGATTTAAGCGAAGTAAGTTCCGACTAGCCGGACGCGGTGGCCGAGGGGACTGAGGCGCTTCAGTCACGGTCTGCACGGCCACTACGGTCGGGGGTTCGAATCCCCCCTCGGGCATGGATATTTGTGCCGTCCTAGTTCGTAAGTAGTTCATAAGTAGTTTGTAAGTTTAGGGACTGATGACCCCGTAGTTAAGTCCCATAAGATTTACAAAAATTTGGACATTTGAGTTCCGACTAACAGTATGATTGTTGTCAGTGTAACTTTTCGCAAACTCAGTAGGAAAAGCTGTGTAGCATATGATCAATGTTTCCTAAACGGATATTGGTTATTCAAAAAGGAAACACAGTAATAAAACTTTTCAGCATAATAATACGAAAACCTGTTCCATTAAGTACAATACTGAATAAGTTAGAGTATTACAAACACAATGTAAGAATATCACAATAAGATACGATACTTGTTTAACAACGAAATACAAATATTACGAGTCCCAAAAGCAACGCGACTTCATCCATACGTTCACAAAAGCTAGTTCCGGCCAAGCCTAAGATCAGGCTGATTTCTAGCCGAAACCGAAACTCGTCCGAAACCAATATTTTGGCCAAAACTGGCCGCAACCGAAAGGGAATATTCGGCCGGTCCTGAGTGATGATTATCGTGTGATCAGAGCTGAGTGTGTTCACTGTCTGGATGTACTTTTTGGGGGTTTGTAGCTTCAGCGAAATATTTTTGTTCGTTTATACTTGGTTAAGGATGGTTGTTCAGAGTTTTCATCTGATTGCTTGTTTAAGTAATATAGTGAATTTTTACTGAGTTTACGCGCATTCTTATGTTACTCCTCTCTGTCGATTCTCGTAACACCTCCTAATTTATGTGCATGGGGAAGTAAACGCACCGTGCTAACCAACATGAAACAGGATGTGTGTGTGTACGGTCAGTGTTCCTTTTGCCCCCTGCCTATATTCATTCTACCCAATGCGTAAGAGTGGAGAAATTAAGGGAAAAATTTATGAGACGAGATAGGATTAGAAGTAATCCAAGAATGTTGTCAGTTTGTGTTGTTTATGACATGCTAAACCAATCTACTAGTAAAAATAAATGTTCGAATATGTTCTAAAAGCACTCTCCTTTTCTTAATTGAAGAACCCCATTATCCCCTCCATATCATGTGCAACTAATGGTGAAATTAAGAATAATTACCCAAGAAACTGAGGTTGAGATAGGAATTTTATAATTTAATTTCCATTACCATTAAAGTAGCAGTAAATAAAATATCTCACAGACAAACGGGTTTCTTGTTCGAAGTCATTATCTGTTCCTCAGATCAAAATCTGTCATGTTGGTGTGGAGGTTGATGTGTAAACCCTATAATAAACTTTGGGTCATTTATTAATACTTTAGATGCGCAAATACCCAACAGATTCCAAACCTAGGCGACTGATAAATACATCAAATATTTCTTATCCAGTTCACTCATTATTGACAAAAAGCAGAAAGAAAAACAAAGAGCGGAAGTAGTAGTAGGAAAAAAAAAAAAAAAAAAAAACCACACACACACAGGTGACCGCTCAATAGTATTTCACAATAATGTCGACTGGTGAGTGTACAAGTCCAAAGATTTGCAGGGAAATATACTCATCAAAAATCATTTCTATCACACCATAACACCTGCACAATGTTCTGATAATGTTCTTGGGTCTATTACGTGGCGAGGTGTCAGAGCAGCCGTGTTCATTTCTTAAGTACTATTTTTGTGCAACATTTGGTGGCAAGGTAAGTATTTGTTGTTAGATTCTACCAGTCTGTTTCAGTGTTTAATAATCTGTAACGATTTATGTAAACAGTGTAGAGAAATGTTAAGAAAAAAGGGAAATATAACAACAACAAAAAATGCTATAGCCGGCCGCGGTGGCCGAGGAGACTGAGGCGCTCCAGTCACGGTCTGCACGGCCACTACGGTCGGGGGTTCGAATCCCCCCTCGGGCATGGATATTTGTGCCGTCCTAGTTCGTAAGTAGTTCATAAGTAGTTTGTAAGTTTAGGGACTGATGATCCCATAGTTAAGTCCCATAAGCTGTACAAACATTTGAACATTTTTTTTGAAAATGTTATAAGCGAATAACATGTCAACAGCATTGGTATAGATGTTCGTGTTAAACATGTTTGGGATTGTAGATATGGTGGAGCAAAACATCTTTCGTAAATACCTTAGGGTGGAAAATAGTGGGTCCTCACATTTTGCTGTCTTCTACAGAAAAGAGCTTAAAGACACTCGCCCTATCAGGGTCAATTTAGCTGTTCTAGTACTCATCTAAACTCTGACTTTATTACTATTGTACCCTTCATTAAGACTGGGGATGAGACTTACCATCTGTTCCTAAATTTTATGCAGTAGGTCATCCAGTGGGTTCTGTGTGGAGTTTACTTGTCTCCCTTGCCCTTTGCAACCCATTTTCATGTGTACTCTGTAGGCATCCTTTGGGTGAATCAAAGGGCTTAGTCACAGTTTCGCTACTTTGCAGAAGCTGGATATATTTCAGAAGATAATGAGCCACTGTTTTCAGTATGACATCCATATTCCCTACAATCCACCATTTTCATTGAACACACATAATTTTCTGTATGTTGGTGCAGTATATTTCCCATGAATTCTCTCCAAACCAACACGAGAAACACATTCACTATTGCACCTTATTGCTTTGGAACTCGTACAACTCCGAGGGAAAGATCCGACAACTCTTTTATATTGTGTTTCGGTAGAATAACTAGCTGTGTACCCCCAGTAATCCCACATATTAAAAGTGGAGGTCCCATACAATGACATAATGAACGCTATAATGAGTCCCAATCTGTAGCACGGACTTAATATGTTTCTTGCTAATTACGCCTCCAGTACTGTGTCTAAAGTACTTTCCTTAGCGCAATGTGAGACTGGAAGTACTGCCTTATAGCTTTCCATAAGAGTTTTGTTTTGGCGTATGGCGCTGATTTGTCACTAGCTAGTACCTGTCGATACATTACAAATTTCATGGTTTCCCCTAACTTCCATTGAACTGGTACAGGCCGCACTGACCGAGTGGTCTGCGGCGCGCCAGTCACAGTCTGCACGGCCGCTACGGTCGGGTGTTCGAATCCCCTCTCGAGCATGGATGTTTGTGTCGTCTTTAGTATAAGGGGGTTCATAAGTAGTTCGTAAGTTTAGGGACTGATGAGCCCGCAGTTAAGTCCCTTAAGCTTAACAAATATTTGAACATTTTTGAACTGGTACAGACCATTTAGGGTCTTCAAAGTCGAGCATCGTCGACTGCTAGAAAGACAGCAAATGAAGACGCATTAAGATACACTATCATCCTCGACCTGGGTTTAATGACAACATACCATATTGGTGGTGCTGTACCAACATTGGAGACTTCTCCAGTCTGTCTCCTGAAATAAAATGTGTATACTGCTAATATAGCATCAATTTTCAGTTAGCAGTATATGCGTTTATTCGTTTAAAAAAAAATTCCATTGAAAACGTCATTTTCCTTTCCAAAAACCATTAATTCGACGCACGCTGTGGAAAATGGTCACAAAAACTTTTTAAAATGTTCGTTTATATTGGTTGATAGTGCAGTTTAATTTTATTTTGGAGTAGTCATGTACGTGCAATCACTTTCAACTAAATTAAAGTGATTTTCATCTTGTTCAATGTTAAAATTTTCTATTCAGGTCTCAACTAAAATTTTGAAATTTGTAGCTAATTTTTTGTGATACCACTGCAAAATATTCATTTACCTCATGGAACAAATTTTAAATCAGTACACTATTTTAGAAGTGACTATTGACACTCCATTCTCATAGTAGACACTGGTATCGGCAGTGGGAGTGTTGCCTCCAGCACTGTGTGTGCCACTCCGAGAGGAGGCAGCCCTCGTGTCATTAGGAGTAGCCCACAGGCCACGCGTTGGCTATCACTGCAATAACACCTTTTCCGTGGTCGCTGCTCTTACAGCCCCCTGTAATGTCACTTCCGTTTCGAGCAGTGTAAACGAAGCCAGGTGGTATACTCCCCAAACCATCCAATGATATGTATTTTGTCGCCCTGGGGATACCTCAGTTATTATCAATGTCGTGTACCACTCTAGAGAGTGCATCTTTACTCCAGATATCTCTCATTTCTTACTGCAGACGAAGATTTTTATTAAGGTCTTACATAATGCTTGATGAAGCAAATTAAGCACCTGTTACCAGATATATCAGATTTTATGTGCGCACGACCTGTTTCTGGACGACATTATGCCGTTATCATGTTCTGAAAACAAGGAAACTTTAAAATGGGGCCCTGGATTTCGTTGACTCAACTACTAAATGTGCAAATCATAAAAATAAAGTACTAATATACCTATAGAATTCATCTGCCGTTAGGCAACGTGATTAACAAATTACTTGAAGCATATGTGCGTAGTGAAAATGAAGCCGTCGATCGTAAAACATGCTGCTGTGATGAAGCACAGCTGTAACATATCAAAGATTGTCCATGTACTTCAGAACTGTCAAGCCAACGGCCGTGTCGCAATGGGTACGCCGGTTCCCGTTAGACCATCGGGGTTAATCAATATCGGGCTTGGCTAGCAAAATTCAAATGTTGGTATAGTCTATGGGACTTAACTACGGGGTCATCAGTCCCTAAACTCTAAACTTACAAACTACTTATGAACTACTTACGAACTAGGACGGCACAAATATCCTTGCCCGTGGGGGGATTCGAACCCCCGACCGTAGTGGCCGTGAAGACCATGACTGGAGCGCCTTAGTCCCCTTTTTTTTTTTTTTTTTTTTTTTGCTCTGTGGTTAGTTCTATTCGTTGCGGACGCTGATCGTGTATGTTCGTTCTTGTTCGATGTGTTCTTGGCTCAGCTTTTTTGTTACAGAGGGCATTGAGCCCTCTGACCGGACGCGCTGAGCCACGGCGCCCGGCATCCCCTCGGCCACCGCGGCCGGCGCTTGGCTAGCACATCGATGGATCGCCGCCTCGGTCTCCCTAGCGCTGTTGGCATGCGGGGTTTAACATTCATCCCTTGTGAGACGAACTGAGGAGCTACTTGTTTGATAAGTAGCGGCTTCGCCCATGAAAACCGACACATGGACCGGCAATGGGGGCCGGTATCCTCTTCCCCGTCCATACCGTATCCGTTGACGCCTTCGGCCGGAGGATGAGACAACAGCCGGTCCCTTCACCCTTGCGCCTTTCGAGGCCTGTGTCGGCTAGAGTTTAGTTTAGTATTTAGAAACTGTCAAAGATGACGTAAAGGTAATGTTGCCCTGAGTTCTTACAAATTATGCGACTAGTCATCCACTAAAACTGAAGATACTATACATGCAAGTATAGTTTCTCGTTATTAGCAAAACCAAATGTCAATATTTAAAACAGGGAAAAATGTCATTGCTTCTGAATGAGGAGATTGCTAAAATGCGTCCAGTATTGGCCTTTAGACAGTTCGGTCTTCTCAATGAGTACGTTGTAGGAATCTTCCTGAAGTCACAAAATATCTCAATTTCCTCCAAATTGGACAACAACCATCCTTTGTTATCAAAGGAAATGATCTTCAAACTATAATTCATGTTACCCAACGAATGTCGTGCAATCTGACGTACTTCACTATTGCTGACGAGGATTCTAATTAATATTGTGCTCTTTAAATCGCATTTAAAATATCTTCCCGTTTGCCCTACATACTTCATATTACATATTCCCGCTTTACCCATCTTGTTACCAGCTTCGTCCATCGTATCTCTCAGCCTGTGCTCTAATTTATTGTCGGTTCTAAACGCAATTTTAACGTCTTTCCTGTTATATCATCTCGCCAATTTGTGCGAGATGGTAGGGCAAACGGGAAGAAATTTTAAAGTGCGATTTAAAGAGCATAACAATAGAGAGAATGGCTCATCAGCAGTAGCAAAGCATCCAAAGATGGAACAGCATTCGTTGAGTAACATAAATGATAATTTGAAGGTCATTTACTTTGAAGACAGAGGATGGTTGATACCAATTTGGTGGAAAATGAGTTATTTTGTGCTGTAAGAGAGGATTTCAACAACATACTCAATGAGAAGACCTAACTGTCTGAAGGCCATTACAGGGCCCGTTTTAGCAATCTCCTTCTTGAGAAGCAGTGACATTTTCTCTAGTTTTAAATATTGCCGTTTGGTTTCAGTAATATTGAGTAACTTTGCGATGTATTGTATTTATAGTAGCTTCAGTTTTAGAGGATGCAATGTAACATAATTTATAAGATAGCAAGACAATGTTATTTAAGGTCACCTTTGACAGTTTCGATGAACGTGGGTGATCTTTGATATGTGTGACTTGCTGTCCGTTAGTTCACAACTGTGCATCATCACAGCAGCGTATTCTTCCAGTCGACAAAGGTACTTTGACAATGCATAGGTATATGCAGCAAGTTTCTTTATTAATGACATTCCCTAGCGGCAGATGAATTTTATAGGCATGTTAGTAATTCAGTTTTGTGATTTAGATTGGACCAATGTTACTGTTTCCTTGTTTTTATAACTTGTTAATTGGATAATGTCATCCCGAAACATGTCGTGTTGAAATAAAATTTTATATATCTGGCAACTGGTACGTCATTTGCTCAGTAATTACAAAAAATATTGTACGATTGCGCCCAAACAGATTATCCCTAATACCGTGATATAGCCGGATTGTGAACATCACCTCTGATATCTAATACAGCGCGAACTGATCAGCGAAGTTCCATGTGAGGTGGGGAAATCCACGGTCTCATTCCCAACCTTTTCCTGTCTCTGTGGTCACAGTAAGAAGATAAAAGTTGTAAATCGCCACTGAAGGTACAGTAATTATTAAAAAGGGTCCCGTAATGGTCGTGACAGAGGATGCGGCACTTACGTCAGAGCCAATACTTCAAGCAGATGACGTAGTATGTGGATATGGAACCATTTGACACAATATTTCTTACAAACACAATTTGACTGCTCGGTTTGAACAATGTTTAATCTAAGCTTTTCACACAGGTGGGCTACAAAAATAACATTCATAGCAAGAGAACGAACACAAGATTGAGTTTTTAAATGAGATATCTTCTTCTTGTGTTTCCTGTCCGTTCCGGATGTTGGCAATTATCTTGGTTGTGCTGCTCCTGCCTTTCGCAGCGAGGAGTGACTCAGTAGATGTTTCGGAGGCCCAGGCTCTGACATTATTTAACCGGGATATTCTCCTTCGACCAACACTTCTCTTTCCAGGTACCATTCCTTGACGTATTGACTGGTGAAGTTGGTATCTACTTTCATTCCTCATGATATGTCCCAGGTACTGGATCATCCTTATTTCCACAGCAGTCAGCACTTCTTTTTCTTTCTCTGTTCTCCGCAGAATTTCAACGTTTGTGACAGGATCTCTCCACGGGACTCTCAGAATTCTTCTGTACAGCTACATTTTGAAGGTTTCCAATCGTTTACATAATGATTGCCTCAGAGTCCTTGTTTCAACGCCGGAGAAGAGGGTCGAGAACACACAGGAGCGCTGAAGTCTTATCGTCGTGTTCATTGATAACTCGTGACTTTTGAACAGATTATGTGTTCCACATTAAAAAAAAATATAAAACGAATTATAAACACTTCAATTGGATTGGAAGAATACATTTGTAATGAATACCATATTTCACATGTTATGAAGAAGCAATTAAAAATAACAGTTAACAAATGATATCAGGAATGACGAGGAATGAAGAGAACCCCTATAGCGTAATGGCGTGTTGCCTAGCCTGTGGGTCATACCATCTTACTGTGTAATGCAGACGTCAGTTGGCAACAGTAGTCCTAACGCGTGACTCACTTATATCTCCGATGTCTCACAAACTTTAAATTATATATTTTTGTCTTCAGAATTACTTACCATTCCTCGTAACTTTGTTTTGCCCTAGTGCGCCCAACAAGAGTTCCGATGTGATGGCCACACTGCTAACAGACACCATCTAAAGACAGTCTGACTAGCCCTTCTGGGTCCAATTTAATCTTTAAAACGTAACATGTCATTTGAAGCTATAAATAGTACTGTGACTATTTAAGAACTTGTCCCATCAAAAATTGCTCACTATCAACGTAGACACTATTTCAGATTGCAATTCTGAACATCAATTACTACGAAATCTACGTATGTCCTACTAACTGATACTAATACTCCAGGAGCTATCGGGTTACCATTGGCAGGCTGCTTATATTTACCAGCTACACCACAGTAGGTCATCCCTATTCACCCAGTGAACTTCGCCAAACGAACAAGCCTATTTTAATAGTCACTGGTACCTTAATGACCACAAGTAAATATAGTTTTATAGTCTCGCATTGTAATTAACTCAGTCCAAAGTTACTCCTGTGTAACTCTCATGTCACAAACACTTAAAAAATCTGGAGGTAATTTTTTTAAATATAAAATTATATATACAGTGGACCGCTGTGGAAGTCACTGTAATCGGGCCTTCCATACAGTGAACTGTTGTAAAAGTCAGCTGGAAAAAACACGTTCCCTCCGGTGGACTGCTCTAGCTGTCGAATCTATTCTGTTCTTTACTCTTTTGCTAACTTCGTGTATTACTGAAAGAACATTCGTGATATTTGCAAATTATTGATAAAGGAGGGGAAGGAAAAAGGATTAGAAAAAAAAGGAAAGACGATGGCTGCATTAGGGCATTGAAATGAAGCAATGACGACAAATGATAACGTGGGCCGGGCCGGGAATCGAACCCGAGTCTTCCGCTTGGGGCCAGCGATCGTCTTAACCACTTGGACATAGTCAACTTCTAAAAGGAGCATTGGATGGCTCGGTATGAATTTTTTAGTTTGTGTGGCTGTTTTCAGTTTACACCACAGAAACATTGTTTTCATTCTCTTCATTTTGCATAGTGAATATCATCATAAAACACGTAACATTCAAATTGAATATGCACTTTCAACTCTTGAAAATGCATCCACTTAGAACATTTTATTTCCAATCTTGCTGTATGGAGAGGTAGAAATTGTGGAAACGCTTGAATAATTTTTGCTCGTCTTGATAATGACGAACACTCGTCGTCGTCTAAATTGGTGTTGAATTCAGTAATCCCATTTGGATTGTGGTTCAGGTCTCTGAGATCATGAATCACACTGTCATTAGAGGAATAATAATAACAGTAATATGGTTTTCTATTCCATAGGAACTAGTTGGGGACTAAGACTCCATGGTCATTGAACAAGTCGATACATGAAGCTTAACACAAGAAGGTAATAGCAAAACATTAAGTAGTCCTATGCACATGACAATCTTAAGCCTAAGAGAAACGAATAACGGAAAAAAAGGAATTAGCTTAATTGTTTCACTTTTCCAGGAGTTCCTCGACAGGATAAAAGCTAGATCAATGAGGTAACTCTTCAATTTAGATTTCAAAGCTCATGGGTTAGTACTAACAGTCTTGAGTTCTCGTGCCAGATGTTTGAAAATGGATACTGCAGAATTCTGTACACCTTTTTGCATAAGTGTCAAGGTGGTGTGATTCAAATGTAGATTAGACTTCTGTATAGTATTCACCGACAGAAAGCTGCTAACTCGTGGTAATAAGCTGATATTATTAACAACAAACGACATTCAAGAAAATACGTATTGTGACGCCCGTGTCAGAATTTCAGGCTACTGAAAACGGGTCGACACGACGTTCGTGAACTTAAACCACATATGGCTCGAACCGTCAGTCAATGAGCCAAAAATATCCTTGTTGTATCAGTCGAGTAACCCCAAAAAATATTGTACGTCATAGCCATTTTCAACACTGCGGAGAATTACATTCTGCTTCTCTTATTAAAGAAAGAGGTGGACTAGTTGTGAGCTACTCATCGTATTCCATAATGTTCCAACTTCTACAACAACATTTTGTAATCAACACAATGAAACGCCTTTTTTTTAATCAAAGACGATGCATTATGTCCATAGCCTTTTATGTAACCCATCACGTGCCTCACAGAGCAACTAAAATACAGCATTTTCAGTCGTTAAACTACTTCTAAAACCAAGCTGTACGTTTCAAAACAAATTACGTGAACTGAAATGATAAATTGATCTTGGAATCCGTTAAACTTTGTTTACAAGATAATTCAATCAAATGTAAACTCCATTAAATACCTAGGAATTACTATTCAAATGTTCAAATGTTTGTAGAGCTTATGGGACTTAACTACGGGGTCATCAGTCCCTAAACTTACAAACTCCTTATCAACTAGCTAATACTAAGTACGGCACAAATATCCATGTCCGAGGGGGATTCGAACCTCCGACCGTAGTGGCCGTGCAGACCGTGACTGGCGCGCCGCAGACCGCTTGGCCACCTCGGCCGGCTAGGAATTACTATTACTTCAGACATAAACTGGAAAAAACGAGTAGATAATGTCGTGGGAAAGGCGAACCAAAGACTGCGTTTTCTTGGCGGAACCCTTAAAAGATGCAACAGAAGTACTAAAGAAACAGCATACACTACCCTTGTCCGTCATTTTTGGAGTGCTGCTGGACATTGTTGGATCATCATCAGGTGGGTTTGCCGGAAGACATAGAAAGTCTCCAAAGAAGGGCAGCTCGTTTTGTATTGTCACGATACAAGGGAGACAGCTTCATGGAAATGATACAGGACCTTGGATGGGAATCATTACAACGGCGGTTATCGCTGCGGCGTTGGCTACTTACGAAACTACAAACGCCAACATTCTCCTACGAATGCGAAGATGTATTGTTGACTTCCACTTACATAGGTAGAAATGATCACCAGAATAAAATACGAGAAATCAGAGCCTGAACGGAGAGATTCAGATGTTCTTTCTTCCCACGCGTTATTCGAAAATGGAATGGGAGGTAAATAGTATAAAGGTGGTTCAATGAACTCTCTGCCAGGCAGTTAAATGTGATTTGTAGACTATCCCATGTAGCTGTAGATGTAGAAACTCCAGCCTTTTCAACAACTTTAGAAAAAAATCGATGGCATAGAAATAGGTCTGTAGTTGTTTACATTATCCCTTTCTTCTTTTTTACAAAGTGGTTTCACTACTGAGTACTATAATCTGTCAGGAAACTGACCATTATTAAAGTGAAAATTACAAATATGGCTTAGTACTATGCTAAAATTTGGAGAACAGTGCTTTAGAATTCTGCTAGATACCCTTTCATTTCCACAAGACTCCTTAGTCTTTAGCGATTAAATTATTGACTCAATCTCCCCTTTGGAAGTATCATGGAGGACAATTTCAGGTAACAGCCTCAGAAAGCTATTTTGTAACAATGTTATACAATTAACAATAGAAACTATGGTTCTATTTAGTTCACCTGTTATATTCATAAAGTGATTATTGAATATTGCACATATATCTAACTTAACAGTAACATAAACATTTCTACTACGCACTGACATTATATCCTCTACCTGCTACTGATGACCATACACTTCCTTCACGATTGACCAGATAGTTTTAATTTTATCCTGAGAGTTTGCTATGATTTTTGCATATCAAATACTTTTTGCCTTCTTGATGACATTTTTAAGAACCTTACAGTACTGTTTGTAATAAGATACTGCATCTTCATTGTGAGTGCTTCAAACATTTTGATAGAATTCCCGCTTTGTTCTACACGATACTCTTATCCCCTTTGTTAGTGGAAGTAACGTACTTTGAGCGTTCTAGCGGAAAGCAACTTTCAAACAGAGTAAGAAACGTGTTCAGGAAAGTCTTATATTTATCATGTCTTATCAAGCACTATAAACATCCTACCAGTCCGGCCGCGGTGGCCGAGGAGACTGAGGCGCTCCAGTCGCGGTCTGCACGGCCACTACGGTCGGGGGTTCGAATCCCCCCTCGGGCATGGATATTTGTGCTGTTCTAGTTCGTAAGTAGTTCATAAGTAGTTTGAAAGTTTAGGGACTGATGACCTCGTAGTTAAGTCCCATAGACTATACAATCATTTGAACATTTGAACATCCTGCCAGCCTTGTTCCTTAATTAGGCTTTAAAAGGTCTCAACTGCAGCTGGGTTAACCTGTCTAAGTAGTTTATAATTATATTTAACATTTCTTTGGGAACAAATACCTTTTAGAATTAAAATTTGTGCGTCATGGTCTGATTGGCCATTTACTAATCTGCTAACAGAATGCCCCTCTAATAATAAAGAATGAACAAAAATATTGACAATGGTAGAACTGCTACTGCCTTGCAATCTCGCTGGAAAGAATACTGTTTGCATCAGACTATAGGAATTAAGTAGATCTACAGCTGACTTTTTCTTGAGCTACCACTTACACAATTAATTTTGAAATCTCAACATAACTAAATTTTTATACTTTCTGTAAAGTGAACTCAAAACCAATTCTAGGTTTTGCAGAAACATTTTAAAATCTGCGTCAGAGGACCTATAAATAACAACAATTACTAGTTCAATTCCATTAAGTCCTTCACAACATGTAAATATATTTTCTGTGTAGTGTTTAGGAAAATCGGTTGACTCCGATGAAAAATCGTTTTTAAGATACATGGCCATTCCCGCACACTGCAAGGAACTCCCAGAGAAGAAGGCAGCTAACCTGTATCCTGGCAAAGCAAATCTCTGAATGGTCACAACACTTAAAAAGTGCTCTGAAATACCAATAATGTCAGAGTCAACATCAACAAGCAGTTCATTAACCATATCTCTGATACCTTGTATATTGTGATGAAATATAGTAATTTTCTTATTACTTAGATTCTTAAACTATGTCGAAAGTGGTTCCTTTGTTAGAGGGACTTCTTTTAAGCAGGAATACCTATCAGCTGTCTTCAGTCTAAAAACGGTGCAGCCATAACATCAGCACTACAGTAATTTTTCCATGAGTGACACCCCCACCCCTTACTACAGTGTCATCTATTATCTTTGCCAACTTCTCCTTCCCATACCTATTGAGGTGCAGAACATAACTAGTGAAATCCGAACTTTGGATAGTCTCACCCGGCACCACTGCAATGTGATCCATACCCTTCGTCATCAGAGCCTCCTCAATACTCGTGTTAGTACGCCTGACAGCTGTATTAAGACGAGGCATATCATTACGCTCAAACAGATGCACTAAATGCACATTTGTGCCACCAGTATGAGTTGCTATCCTTTCCAGATCATCACCTATATCATACTCGCCGTCCCTATCAAGACTATTCCCGTCCCCACCCACTATCACTACCTGATCCTCTTTTGAGAAATTCATACGTAAGTCCCCTATATTACAAGTAGCCTTGAGCTAAGCCTGCATTGGGCTTCAGTATACTGGTGACCTGTTTCTCAGTCCCAAGTACTTCCTGCAACTGTTGGCCAACACCTCTGCCGTGAGAACTGCCTAACGGCAGAACCTTCTTCTTCCTAATAGGCTTTTCTACAGATTTCGCCTTCCTTACAGCTAAGGTCTGCTGCATACTTCCTACACCTACAGCTACAGGAGGTTCATCTCCACTCAACTCTGACAGTTGGGTCAAATCTGTTTATAACTTGCAACGGAAGCTGTCTGAATACCTCCTCCTAGCTACCTTCTTGCCAACTGTTAGTTCCCATTCCCCAGCTCCCCTTCCCCTCCTGAGCCTACCTAGTTCCTCTTCAGCATTTTCATCTGCACCTGAAGGGCGCAGATCAAACGCTCCTGCTCCTCTATCATCTTATTCCTGCTGCGTATCCTGCAATTCCAGGAGAGAACGGCACCACAATAACCACCGTCTTTCCCACTGCATTCTCCCCAATGAAAATACTTTGTAAAAATCCCACTCTGCACCACACTACTCACCAATCTATCACAAAACCCACACTTTTCACTCACGGTAAAATTTTACAGTTACTTGTTAAGAAAAAATATATAGCCGTCTATGTTCTGTAAGTTACATTTCTACAAAAGAATAGGGAAGTACCTGAACTACAGCAATAAACAAATCTATCTCTACAAATCAAGTAACAACAACACCAACTAATACTACTACTACTACAAAAACTTTACACTGTTGTTTATATAAACGAGAACAAATTCAAACGTCACTAATGAACTAACTAAACACAGTGAGAGCGCAAGAGTTTTTGCCTGGTCTAGTAGAATCGTGTGCTGCAGTAATTTCTGAAAAAGATAAACTTCAGAAACCTGCTTTGTGGGGGAATGGATTTTTTCTGGCTTATTTAATCACTGAGCATTCTGACCTGGCAGGAGATTTCTCTGAATGTCTTGTTCTCTTTTGGTCATTTTGGGTTCAGCATTGTGTCCATTGTTCAATGTACACTATAGCACTCTCTCTGTGTGTGCTCCTTGACTAGAAACTTTTGTTCTATTGTTTCGCTTTTTTCCATTAATAAATATACAAGAGTATTAAACAATACATAGTTTCTATTTTGGTAGCCCTAAACAATTGGCAATGGAATAACGTGCCTCAATTAATCTCTGAGAGCTTTTCTTAGGTTGTCAATAACAGATGATGCAAAAGATGAAGAACTTAGGCCACCCTGTGTTTCATCCCACCATTACTTCATGGCATCGTGACTTGCATGGCTGTACATAGTGAAATTATGTACAGTCAACTTTGTCTTGTAGTTCACTGCTCAAGCATTCACTTAAGGAGAAGTTTCACTGCTTACGTGTCTTGAGAGAAAAAAAAAGAAAAAAAAAAACATAAATATCGTTACCATTTGTTTTATGAATGTTCAAGTTTTCTCTTTCCTAACTCTGCATCATTTCTTGTGTGCTCCTTGTATAACTCTTCAGACACTTTTCCAATACCCACCTCAAAGCTGTGATATGTGTCACACTGGTCTTTTAGTGGTTGAAATACGGCCAACTTCTCTTAAATCGAATGTGTGCCTGCTTAAGTGCTCTTTCCCTTCTTTTTGGCATTCTTCTTTATAAAAATCATAAAGTTCGGTCAATGAATGGAATGTAGGCTTCAGGTACAGTTTTGATGATAAAGCCCTACAGTACTGTGAGGGAAGTTTTTGTACTTTCCTCAAAACGTTTTAAAGGATATAAACATTTTTTTTCCTACCGTGGCCGTTTTTAGACGGTCGAGTGGCTCAGGGTATCGTAATATTAGTTTAGTTGGAACGATTGGCGGACGTTTTACCTTATGCTTCCAACCAATATCGAATTTATCACATTACAGTTTGCATTTAGCCAAATTAATCATAAAACATACAATAATTATAGTAATATGTAGGTAAATACAGTATACTTCTCACACAAAATACGTAAAATACCGAAATAAAGTGATGCAAACAAAGAAGTACATTACATGCTATTAAGGCTATGGTGGCCCGAAAGGGCAGTTTAGGGGCATGGGGGACACAGGGGCACAGGGGCACGTGCTCCCTCCCCAGACAGTCTGACAAAAAGAAAGAGAGAGAGAGAGAAGGGGGGAGAGAGGGATAGAGAGAGAGAGAGAGAGAGAGTGGTTGGGAGGGAGGGAGGAGGGAGAAATCTCAGCATAAGAATAATTAACTTTTACTTACAGACAGCATGTAACTGTGGGTTTAAAAATGCAAAATCCCTGTAATTAACATAACGTAAATTGACTTTTTGTGTTATGCTTCCTTTTAATTGCTTCTTGTTTCTTTTTTGTCAGTAATTTACGATAAAAATAAATAAAGGCGTTTATTGCTTTGTCATTGCTTGGGATTTTCATGCTATTAGAAAATCTTCTAGAAACACAATGAAGTGTAATTTTGTTAATCGGGAAAGCTTTCTTGAAAACTCATCATGTTTTGCGTAGTAACTTTACAAAGCACGAAGAAAAAATTTATTTCGTACAACTCGACACAGGAAATCTGATTTTTGAGGGAATTTCAAACTTAGCGCGACATATTTACTGGCTGTTTGACTGTTGTTGGGTGCATTGTTTGATAAAGACACAGCTCCGCAGGTGACTGTACTGTTTGTGAGTGAGGATTGGTGCGCTGGCTGTTGGCAGCGGCAGGGGGCGAGTACCAGGGCTGCCGGCAGGCGAGGAGCAGGGAGCGGAGCCAGCGGCGCAGTGCTCAAAACGTTGCCCGTAACATGTATGCGCTACTATTTCGTGTCTAGGGGCAGCGTAACGTTGACAGCGCTCCAAAGTAAATGAATGTTCTGCAACTGGCGCAGATGTTTTCTGCTCCTGCCATCACCAGGTAAAATCGTCTTCACATGTCGAGTTAATATACTTTCGTATAACTACAAAAGCACTACTAGTTTCGGCGCACTATGGCGTCATTCTCAAAAGCCTATGAAAAAAAAATATTACAATGATTCAACCACATTAAACAGTGAAAAGTTTAAAAATTTACCACAAAGCAAAAAAAGAGTATCGGTAGTATTGAACTTTACATTTATCAAAATGACAATCAAACCATGTGCGCCGCGCGGGAACGCCGTGTGATCTGGGGCGCAACGTCGAGGAGTACGCTGCCGCTCATGTCAGGGGTTCAAGTCCTCTCTCGGGAATGGGTGTGCGTGTTTCCGTTAGAATGAGTTACTTTAAGTAGTTTGTAAGACTAGGCACCGAGACCTTAGCAGTTTCTTTCCATACGATTAGTAACATTTGAACATTTTTCCAAATTTGTGAAACATTTGACCTAGGGTTTTGTAGAGTCACCATTAATTCATTTGGCACATTTAATATAATAATCCTGTGAGCATCATTGAACATAACCTATTCTTACACCTTTTTATGCAACTGTTTGAATTTTCGAGTGGTTAGTCTTATTCAGTCTTACAGTCCAGTTATTCGATAGTTATAAATATGTGGAGCAACCACTGCCAATTTCCAATGGCTTCCTCTGTATAGGGATTCGCATATATCCATCTGGCCAAGCTGAGAAACAGTTACAAATCAAACAGCTTTCAATCTGCCAGGAAGTTTCATATCAGCGCACACTCCGCTGCAGAGTGAAACTTTCATTCTAGTTACAAATCAAATTAAATTCAGAGCCTGAATGCCCTGTGTTTTCTCCTGTGGGCAAAAGGATGAAACAAATGTGCCCACAGCTGAAGACAGGGAATTCAGACGCTAATTTCTCTGTTCTTTATTTTGTAGTACATTTTGAAACTTTGCATTATTTAATGTAGTTTAATCATTGCTTTGGAGCATATTTTGGGTATTTCCTATATCAGTTATATGTGATAATGACTGTAATAAGACGATATGTGTGTGTGTGTGTGTGTGTGTGTGTGAATTTTAAAATTAGTTTCACAGCGCCTTTAAGGACGTATTCACGTTCCTAAAGCTTGTGCCCCCCCCCCCCCCCCCCCAGCCCTCAGGAAAAAAAAGTTCTGTATCCTCCTCTGCCGCCTCTGGTGGCAGGGATGTAGACAGGCGGTATTTCGTATGGTCGGAGTCAGGCAATGTTTTACAAATGGCCGCACCATTGCTATCTGTTGGATTTAATGTGAACTACGTCTTCGGTGCATCTCGACCGCTAAGTATTTTGCAATAGTGACAAAAACTCAGTTTCGCAAAAAATGTTACATATGCGGTGTTGTTTCTTAAGCGACGATATAAAACATTTGTTACGTAACTTTCTTTTTTGTCGACGTTGTAATTGAAACTTTAAGACTAGAGGCGACATGTTTACGACCCGACTTCGCCCTTGCTGCAGCAGGAGAGCAGAATGTGGAAGGAGGGGGCGACTGTGGCGCCACCAGGCCACGCCCTCGCTGCGCTTTATTCATCTCTCCCCGCCCACCGTGTGTGAACACCCAATCACAATCGGAGGTACATTTGCACAGCAACAACTCGCAACTGTGCAAACTGAAGTTAATTACCATTCACAAAGTGGACGTACGTCAAAATAATTACGCTAAATTCTGATCAAAACGTTAGACAAGAAGGTCCCGTGTTTCTATTCGTACTAAGATCTTATATTTGTGAAGAAAGTGAAATACAAAAAATCGCTTGCATAATAGGGTTTAGTAAAACCTCTTGACCAAGGATTAGATTATTACAAAAACGGTTTCCTTTCATAAAAAAAGTTCAAATGTTTGTTAAGCTTAAGGGACTTAACTGCGGGGTCATCAGTCCCTAAACTGACAAACTACTTATGAACTACCTTATACCAAAGACGACACAAACATCCATGCCCGAGGGGTGATTCGAACTCCCGACCGTAGCGGCAGCGCAGACTGTGACTGGCGCGCCGCATACCGCTCGGCCACTGCGGTTGGCTTACGATTCATACAAAACATCTTCTTGAAAGATGCAGTTCAGTAAGTAACAAATGTCTTTATGGCCACATGCTTATTTTTCTTGTCCTACATCATGTAACGAGTATTTATCCTTTTGAATACGATGTCGCCATAAAACATCAAAACTAGGTCAAGAAGTTCTAATAGAACATATTACCCAATTTGTTCGATGTGTTTAACTTTCTTTACGAAAGAATAGAGCTTGAATTGGTTTCAGGAGGATGTTAATGAACTAAATTTGATGTTTGGTCTACCAGTCCTAATAATCTGAAATAGATGGAACACATCTGTGACGCTATGTGGCACTAGCTCCGTGTACACAAAACATCGGCCTCTAATTTTCGGTAAATGCGTTACTGGTACGTAAATACAAAACTGATGACGGATTCTCGAATACCTGTCAAGGAGATAGACTCTTTATTGTATTGTGCACCCAAAGAGGACCAACACTGTTAATCAGGTGGTCACAATGATTTAGTTTATAAGTGAATGGCGCTATGCTCCGATGCGCGAGGCCGTTCCCCGTCGGGGGTTCGAATCCCCCCCCCCCTTGGGCATGGATGATTGCGTCGTCTTTAGTATAAGGTACTTCATAAGTAGTTCGTACGTTTAGGGACTGATGACCCCGCAGTTAAGTCCATTAAGCTTAACAAACATTTGAACGTAAGTGAATGCCCCACTCTCCTGCTTTTTCTCAGACGACTGCTGATCGTAGCATATCACGATTAGCAGGCCAGAAATGAAAGGACGTTTTCACATTACAGCTAGTTAACTAAGGTACACTGATAAGTCAGCTAATTATTATCATACCTCCTTAATTACCCGGTATTTGCAACTTTGGCACAGATGATCGACGATGCGTCTTGACACGGAAGCAAAGAGAACTTGGTAGGTCGCTGGAGGGAGTCGGCACGACATACGCACACACGGCTCGCCTAATACTCGCCGCTCGGGAATGGTCGCGGGGTTCTAGGCGCCATCTCAAGGAATGCGCGGCCGCCCTCGCCGGCGTTTCGAGTGCTACTCGCGTAGGGATGTGTTCAAATTCTTCTAAATCTAAGGCACTTAACAGCTGCGGTTATCAGTCCCTAGGCTTACAAACTACCTAAACTAACTTATGCTAATGACGAAATACACTCAGCTACGTCCAAGGGAGGACAGCGAGGAACCACGCTCTCCATAGCAAAGCGCCTTAGAGCGCTCGGTCACTCAAGTGCTGCTACGGGTGTGTGTATTGTCTCTAGTATAGGTTTAAGTTTGTGTAAGTAGTTCCCAAGTATATGGAATGATGACCAGTTGTTTGGTCTCTTCATTTACAGTTCACGGCTGTGTTCCTCGAAACAATCCATCACACTTCTGGCCTTGTGCCGTGGCATATTATCGTTACGAAAAATGAAATGACGTTAAGAAATATTGTCGTCATGGTGCCTTGCACGGGTTCCACTGCGCACATCGATTATTGCTCTAAAACAAAGAATGTCACAGAGTGACTATAGTAGACTCAAAAATACTTGTCGTGTGAATCATGGCTAGCTGTTCGCCGGAAGTTTTAACGTTTACCACCGGAAACTCAGTCAGAAAGTAATTTTCGTCGGCCTGTCAGATTGTTGACAACAAAGCTGAAGGAGAACTGTAGCGTATAACACCCCAGACCGTAAGACTTGGGTGCGGCCAGTGTGTTTTGGACGAATGCACTCTTCAAGATCGCGCTCGACAGGTCTGTGTCGTAGGTGCAAACAACCACCACATATAATCTACTTTCGTACTTTCGTAGCTGAATTCCACGGCCAGCCGTATAATCTTCCTAGTGATCCTCTGACGCGAACTGCTGAGCCTTACGGGTTGATGCTATGGTGTGACTGTAAGACGCGATAGAGGTGTGCCTACCCATTATCCAGCTGCTAGTAACCAGTTTGCAACATTTCGTTTTGCTATTTTTGGGCTCACAAATCCTCTTTTGTGTGGTTTGGTAACTCTATGATATGTGACTGTACTCCCTACAACACAACGGTCTTGGTGGACGCCTATAGTGTGTGGACGTCCAGTAAGGTTGTGAGAATGATTGTGATATTACAGATACAGGGGAAGCTGATTGTTTCCATGTGAAAAGCGGGTTTTTCCAGGCTGCTGGGTTCCCCAGACGGCCGGCTAACAGTTTGGACCTAGGTAGTCAGGGTTTCCCTAATGTGCTCGGAAATCGGAAACGCTCTTGGCTGAGCGACGGTGGCTAACCCAGATTGCAACTGAAATACAATATAGCCACACACATTATTCTAAAAATCCATATAAAATCAGGGAATGATCATACGGCAAATATTATTATTAGAATGGATTCAGGAGACTTCGGAGAATCAAACCCCCTAATTACAATTTCAATATCCCTTAGAGATAAAATGCTGAACAATTTCAGTACTATAATAATAATAATAATAGTATAAGACGTATATTTACAATTTTTGATACGTAGTGTTTATCAGTAACAGAGTAAGAAGCAAATGGGCAGCATTGCACCAAGCTACCTATCTTAAAAGACGTACCACGTTATTTCTGTTTGTTGTTATGGTCTTCAGTCCGGAGACTGGTTTGATGCAGCTCTCCACCCTACTCTATCCTGAGCAAGTCTTTTCATCTCCTCATAAGAACGGCAACCCACATCCATTTGAATCTGCTTACAATACGCGTCTCTTGCTCTCCCTCTGCGATTTTTACCCCACACACTTCCCTCCAATGCTAAATTTATGATTCCCCTATGTCTAAGAATGTGTCCTACCAAGCGATCCCTTCTTTTAGTCAGGGTATGCCAAAAATTCCTTTTCTCACCAATTCTGTCCAGTACCTCTTCATTAGTTATGTGATCTATCCACCTAATCTTCAGCATTCTTCTGTAGCACCACATTTCAAAAGCCTCTATTCTCTTCCTGTCCGCACTGCCTACCGTCCATGTTTCACTCCCGTACAAGGCAACACTCCACACAAATGCCTTCAGAAAAGACTTCCTTATACTTAAATTAATATTCGATGTTAGCAAATTTCTCTTTTTCAAAAATGCTTTTCTTCCCATTGCCATTCTGCATTTTATATCATCTGTACTGCGACCATCGCATGTTATTTTACTACCCAAGTAACAAAACTCGTCTACCACCTTCATTGTTTCGTTACCTAATCTAATTCCTTCAGCATCGCCTGATTTTCTAAGACCGCATTCCATTATTTTTGTTTTGCTCTTGTTAATGTTCATTTTATACGCTCTCTTCTACACACTGTCCATTCCATTCAACTGCTCTTCCAGGTCCTTTGCTGTCTCTGATAGAATTACAATGTCATCAGCAAAACGGAATGTTTTTATTTCTTCCCCCTGAACTTTAATCCCTATTCCAAAATTTTCCTTGCTTTCCTTCACCGCTTGCTCGATGTACAAATTGAATAACATCGGAGAAAGGCTACAACCCTGTCTTACTCCATTCCCAACTGATGCTTCCCTTTCATGCCCTTCGAGTCTAATAACTGCAGTCTGGCTCTTGTACAAGTTGTAAATAACTCTCATTTCCCTATATTTTACCCCTGCTGACTTCAGAATTTGAAAGAGTGTATTCCAGTCAACATTGTCAAATGCTTTCTCCAAATCTACAAAAGCTAAAAATGTAGGTTTGCCTTTCCTTAATCTATCTTCTAAGATAAGACGTAAAGTGAGTATTGCCTCCCGGGTTCCTACGTTCCTCCTGAATCCAAACTGATCTTCCCCGAGGTCAGTTTCTACCAACTTTTCCATTCTCCTGTAGATAATTCGTTTTAAAATTTTGCAACCATGGCTTATCAAACTAATGGTTCTGTAATTTTCACACCTGTCTGCACCTGATTTCTTTGGAATGGGGATTATTACATTTTTCTTAAAGTCTGAGGGCATTTCGCCTGTCTCATACATCCTACACACCAGTTCAAAAATTCTTGTCATGGCTGGCTCTCCCAGAGACTTTAGTAGCTCTGAGGGTATGTCATCTACTCCTGGGGCCTTGTTCCGACCTAGGTCTTTCAGGGCTCTGTCAAATTCATCTCTCAGTATAGTATCTCCTATTTCATCTTGATCTACTTCCTCTTCCCTTCCCACAACATCGTCTCTAAGTTCATTTCCTTTGTAGAGCTGCTCTATGTACTCTTTCCACCTTTCAGCTTTCCCTTCTTTGCTGAGAACTGGTTTCCCATCTGAGTTCTTGATATTCATAGAGTTGCTTTTCTTGTCCCCAAATGTCTCTTTTATTTTCCTGTAGGCGGTATCTACTTTTCCCCTTGCTATACATTCTTCTACAGATTTGCATTTGGCTTCTAGCCACTCCTGCTTAGCCATTTTGCACTTCCTGTCAATCTCATTTTTTAGTCGTCTGTACTCCATTTTGCCTGTTTCATTTACTGCATTTTTATATTTTCTCCTTTCATCAATTAAATTCAGTATTTCCTGTGATATCCAAGGATTTTTTGTAGGTCTTGCCTTTCTACCTATTTTGTCCTCTGCTGTCATCACTATTTCATCTCTCAATGCTACCCATTCCTCTTCTACTGTTTTATTTCCCCCTGTTTCTGTCAATTGTTGCCTAAAGCTCCCTCTGAAATTCTCCAGAACTTCACTTTCCTTCAATTTATGTAAGTCCCATCTCCTTATTTTCCTACCTTTCTGCAGTTTTTTCAGTTTCAACCTACAGTTTATGACTAACAAGTTATGGTCAGAGTCTATATCTGCCCCTGGGTACGTCTTGCAGTTTATAACCTGGTTCCGGAATCTATGTCTTACCATTATAAAATCTATCTGATACCTTCCGGTGTCTCCTCGTCTCTTCAACGTATACAACCTTCTTTTGTGATTCTTAAACCACGTGTTTGTTACGATTAAATCATGTTCCGTGCAAAATTCTACCAGGCGACTTCCTCTTTCATTCCTCCTGCCCAGTCCATATTCACCTACTATTTCCCTTCTCTTCCTTTTCCTACTACTGAATTCCAGTCTCCCATCACAATTAAGTTTTCCTCTCCCTTAACTGTCTGAATAATTTCCTTTAGCTCCTCATATATTTCTTCGATCTCTTCATCATCGGCAGAGCTAGTTGGCATATAAACCTGTACTACTGTTGTCGGTGTTGGCTTCGTATCTATCTTGACAATGATAATGCGATCACTGTGCTGCTCATAGTAGTTTACCCGCATTCCTATTTTCTTATTCATTATCAGTCCTACTCCTGTGATACCCCCAACTGATTTTGTATTTATAATCCTGTACTCGCCTGACCAGAAATCCTGTTCCTCTCTCCACCGAACTTCACTAATCCCTACTATATCTAACTTCAACCTATCTGTGGTGTCGCACAAGTACAAAGTGCGCGCCACCTGCTTTCGCCGCGCGCCGCCATGCACACACGGCGCGGCGTTCTTACGACGACAGCCACGAGCGCCCTCTGCTGCAACCCCGCTCGTGGCCACCACTGAACGAGATCGGCCACTTCGGACGGAGATAGCAACCAGTTAGGACCCTCGTTATCAGATAGGCACCATTGAAGACTTTGCTATTGTACAGGCACTAGGCAGGCCTCTAACAACTATGTATCAACATTCTGCAGTACTCTGTAAAAGTTAAGTATTGTTACATTCTGTGCAATATATATCTCTTTCTAATTTACTCGAGTGTTTATAGTTTCTGGCTGCTCCCCTCCGTACCTGCACCAGCGTGTCGGTCTCATTCCACTCGGCCACCGACACCTACGACGAGGCTGGGACACAAAAGCGGCGACGAAGTCGGGACGCAAAAGTGGCGACGAGGAGTGATAGACGAACCTTGGACCAGCAGCCAGACAGCAGCAGTCGGAGCACGCAAAAAATTGCTCCCGCCCACCCACCCTTATTATAAGAATTTTGGGGGAGCGTTTTCAGTTACGTGTTTTGTGGACTTTTTTGTTGCAGAGCGAGCCCTCCTTTCATATTGCATTTGTGTTTTGTTATAAGTTACTTGTATACGCGGCGCCTAATCGGTCAGCATGGCCACTACCCCGAACCCAAACTTAATGGTAATTATTGAGTTACAGACGGCGCAAATAACACAACTTCTCCAGGCTGTGGCCCAGCTCACAGCGCAGGCAGCTAACCAACAACAACAGCCGCCGCTTCAGCAGCCCACACCAGCCGCCGTACCGCTCCCTACGTTCCGCCAGTACAACGAACGTGAGGAAGAATGGAGCGACTACTTCGCACAGTTTCAAGAACTCGTCGCGGCTCATCAAATTACAGGTCAGAGAGTGAAGAACCTTTTCTTAGCGATTGTGGGCCCCCAGACTTTCGTACTATTGCAAAAACTTTTCCCTCTCGCATCTCCTCGTGATGTAGACTTTGAACAAATTGTAGATGCACTGAATGCTCATTATGAGAGAAAAGTTCTTGTAGCCGCTGCACGGTACTGATTTTTCAGACTAAAAAAATTACCGGAACAGTCACACCAAGAGTGGATTACGGAATTGAAGGGCTTAACCCGCAAATGTAAATTTACTTGCTCTTGTGGACTTTCGTATAGTGACGTGATGTTGAGGGATGCGATTACGCAGAACATTCAGGACCCCAGAATTAGGGCAGCAATTCTAAAACAGTCAGACCCTTCATTAGACAGTGTACTGCAGCTTATAGATGCGCATGATACTTTTGACTTAGCAGATGTAGAAATGCAAAGCCACAGTGTTAATTCAGTGCGCCGCAACGGTCGCTTTCCTAGCCGTAGTTCTCAGTGTAGCACTAGTGATTCTTACAATAGTACAGGCCGTGCTGAACAGACAGTGAACAGTAGCCAGTGTAAAAGTGCGACACAAAGGTCGCCCCGTCGTGTTAGAAACAGTGATTTGAATAACGGGCGCCAACGCTCATTTCAGAAAAATGTACGTAAATCTTGCCCCCAGTGTGTGTCTCGCCACAGGCGTGCTCATTTCCCTAGTCGTAACGCAAGCTGTTATCAATGTGGCACATCGGGACATGTACAGTCTGTGTGTATGCAAATTAAAAACTCAAAGAACGGTACCGTTAGAAACAGTGCTTCGCAGAGTGCGAGAACAGTTCATTCTGTAAATGTTATACGGGCTGTGGAATTGAACAGTGCTTTCCTTGGATCTCAATTTCAAGAAAGTAGTTCTGCGCCTATGGCAAAACTATATAGTGCGCCACGTAGCAAGCGCCAACGAGCGCGTAAAACAGTGCAACGGAAAAGGGTTCGGGACAAGCAAAATGACTATGAACAGTGCATTCCTGTAGTGAAAATAGTGCCTTCTGCAACTGCTCCTTGTAATAGTGCCCAGTACTGTGTAGCTAGTGACAGTAGACTTGTTGTAGATACTGAAAGTAATTTTAGTGCAGTAGTTAATAAATCTGGAGTAGCTTCGCAGGCTTGCGCGGACGCCGATCCGGCGGTAGTGTCATCTAGTGACAGTGTTGTTAATCCGCTGCGTGCCGAGTCTGCGCCGCTTCCTTCACTACGCGGCCCGCGCAAGCGCAGTAAACAAACCGTAGCAGACGTTGCCCACATTCGCGCACCTGTCGAGCGCCGAAAGCAAAAACTTTTTGTGAATCTTTCCATTGACAATAAGACTGTGCAATTTCAGCTCGACACTGGTTCCGCTGTTACCTTAATTAATAAAGATACTTATGAACTTCTGGGTTCTCCAAAATTATCGCTGTGTCAACAAGTGTTAACAGCTTATACAGGTGAAAATATTCCCGTGCTAGGAACGTGTAGCCTGCCTGCCTCTTTCCAAGGTATAACAAAAACAGTTGCTTTTGTAGTTCTTCAGGCCAAATCGACACAGAACATTTTTGGACTAGATGCATTTGATTTGTTTGGCTTATCAATTCAAAGAGATGTGCTTCAAATTTCGTCAATAGTGCCTCAGGATAAAATCAATGCATTGTGTGACAAATATAGTGACTTGTTTTCGCCGGAACTAGGTTGTGCAAAAGACTTCGTGGCACATGTAACTTTAAAAGAATCTGCAGTTCCAAAATTTCGTAAAGCTAGACCAGTGCCTATCGCCTTGCGTGATACAGTTGCCGAAGAACTTAAACGTTGGCAAGATAGTGGGGTGATTTCTCCTGTTTCTGCGAGTCAGTGGGCCTCGCCTATAGTAATTATACCCAAGCCGTCAGGAAAACTTCGTCTCTGTGCGGACTTCAAATCAACAGTGAACAGTCAAACAATTGTAGACACTTACCCTCTGCCCAGACCTGAGGAACTGATGGACAAATTAGGACAGTCTCGTTTCTTTTCTAAGATTGATTTAGCAGAGGCATACTTACAGATTCCACTTGATGACGAGTCAAAAAAGTTTTTCGTCATTAATACTCACATGGGCCTTTTTCAATTTCAACGCCTACCCTTTGGCAGTTCTTCCGCTCCCGCTATTTTTCAGCGTTTTTTGGAACAGCTGACAGTTTCTGTACCGTGTTGCTCGAACTATTTAGATGACATTGTGGTATCCGGACGTACAGTTGAAGAACATTTAGCAAACCTGGAGTGCCTTTTCAAAGTGTTGACTGCAGCAGGTCTACGTTGTAATAAAGCAAAGTGTTCGTTTTTTCAAACTGAAATAGAGTACCTAGGCCATGTGATTAATGCCCAAGGAATTCATCCCTTACAGTCACATCTTAGAGCAATCAAAGACTTGCCTCCTCCTAAGAATGTGCACGAATTGCAAGCAGTAATGGGAAAGCTTAACTATTATTTCAGATTTATTCCCAATGCCTCTCAGATTGCAGCTCCACTGCATCACTTACGTAGGAAGAATGTTCCTTTTGTATGGTCTAAAGATTGCCAAGTTGCCTTTGACAAATTAAAGACTGCACTAATCAGTGATGCATGTTTGATTCCCTTTGAACTCTCGTCGGGTTGCACAGGAAACAGCTGCGGATGCAGACCTAAATGTGGTAGCAAGTTTTGTTCGCTTTGGTTGGCCTGCCAGAGCCAAAGACATTGAGCGGCCTCTGGTTCGACGTTATTTTGCACGACGTCATGCATTATCTTTAAGTCAGGGTGTTCTGTTGTTGCATACCGACAACGACCAAGCAAGAGTGATTGTTCCTCGTTCCCTGCAACGAGAAGTGTTACGCCTCCTGCATCAAGGACATTGGGGTATTGTTGGGACAAAGCAATTGGCCAGACCTCATTGTACCTGGGTTGGTATGGACGCTCCGATAGAGGACATGACGTCACAGTGTACTGTTTGTGCGGAGCATCAGGCGGCTCCTCCGCAACGTTTCTCAGACTGGCCACGCCCCAAGGGACCATGGCAACGTTTACAAATTGACTTTGCCGGACCTTTCTGGAATACGCGCTGGTTAATTGTTGTAGACGCTTTCAGCAAGTTTCCTTTTGTGATTGCCATGAACTCAACGACAGCTTCTAGTACAATCAGTGCCTTAACATCAGTGTTTTGCATCGAAGGTTTGCCTGACACCATCGTCAGTGACAATGGACCTCAGTTTGTTAGTGCGGAATTTCAACAGTTTTGTCGTGTGAATGGCATTCAGCATATTACCACTGCACCTTTTCACCCTCAGTCCAATGGTGAAGCAGAACGTTTCGTTCGAACATTCAAGTCACACATGGAAAAGATGAAAGGTCAGCACTCCAGGCAGCAAGCTCTTCAAATTTTCCTGTCTACGTATCGGTGCATGCCACGTGACGGCCCGTCTCCTGCCGAGCTGCTACACGGCCGCCGTCACCGCACTCTCCTTCACCTGCTGCAGCCTCCCACGCGCCGAGTCGGTTCGTATGGCGCTACGCGTTTTCAGGTTTCTACGCCGGTGCTGTACAGGGTGTTTGCTGGAAACAAGAAGACATGATTGCCGGGCACCATTCAGCGCGTGCTCGGTAGCAATATGTATGTTGTACGTTCTTCCACAGGGTCGGAGCTGCGGCGCCACGCAAACCAATTGCGCCTGCATAGTCCGCGCGATCCTGTCTCCGGTTTCTTGATTCCAGACCCAGTTCACCGCCAGGGAGCACAACCACATCGTTCGTCCCCGGACTACGAGATCGTCCCGATGGAGATCGACGCGACGCCGCCGCTGTCGCCGCCGCAGATAACAGCGTCACCGAGAGGGACTCCGGGACCGTGCGTGCCGCCGCCGCCTGGGCCACGCACCTCAGAAGAAGATGACCTGCTCCCTCTGGGCGGGGGGGTGCGCCCTTCCCCAGGTTTCGGTGGGTTCCCTGGAGGATCGCAAGGCGGATGCCGGGGCGCGGACGGCGTCTCGATCCCGGCCTCAGCTACGACGCCCGTCCCACCAGTAACGCCCCCGCCCAGGCCCTCCTCCCAGTGCCGTCGCCGTGGCCCTCAGCCCTACGCCACGACGGCGCGGCGGTTTGGGGGGGAGGGGTGTGGTGTCGCACAAGTACAAAGTGCGCGCCACCTACTTTCGCCGCGCGCCGCCATGCACACACGGCGCGGCGTTCTTACGACGACAGCCACGAGCGCCCTCTGCTGCAACCCCGCTCGTGGCCACCACTGAACGAGATCGGCCACTTCGGACGGAGATAGCAACCAGTTAGGACCCTCGTTATCAGATAGGCACCATTGAAGACTTTGCTATTGTACAGGCACTAGGCAGGCCTCTAACAACTATGTATCAACATTCTGCAGTACTCTGTAAAAGTTAAGTATTGTTACATTCTGTGCAATATATATCTCTTTCTAATTTACTCGAGTGTTTATAGTTTCTGGCTGCTCCCCTCCGTACCTGCACCAGCGTGTCGGTCTCATTCCACTCGGCCACCGACACCTACGACGAGGCTGGGACACAAAAGCGGCGACGAAGTCGGGACACAAAACTATCCATTTCCCTTTTTAAATTTTCTAGCTTCCCTACCCGATTAAGGGATCTAACATTCCACACTCCGATCCGTAGAATGCCAGTGTTGTCTTTCCTGATGACAACATCCTCCTGAGTAGTCCCCGCCCGGAGATCCGAATGGGGGACTATTTTACCTCCGGAATATTTTACCCGAGAGGATGCCATCATCATATTTCCATACAGTAGAGCTGCATGTCCTCGGGAAAAGTAACGGCTGTAGTTTCCCCTTGCTTTCAGCCGTTCGCAGTAGCTGTGTGGCAAAGCCACATTAGCTGATGTTACAAGGCCAGCTCAGTCAATCATCCAGACTGTTGCCCCTGTAACTACTGAAAAGGCTGCTGCCCCTCTTCAGGAACCACACGTTTGTCTGGCCTCTCCACAGATACCCCTCCGCTGTGGTTGCACCTACGGTACGGCTATCTGCATCGTTGAGACACGCAAGCCACCCCACCTCGGCAATGTCTGTGGTTCATAGGGGTGGGTTATTTCTGTATTCTTTCAATAAACTTCGTTTTACTCTATTGTATTGCTTTTCGTTGAGGTGATAATATTCTTGTGTCTGAACATACATTCCACCACAGAAACACAAAACATGAACCCAGCAAACCAGATTACATTTATATGTGTATTTTATTATATTTAATATTATTCTTAGTAACGTTCATATTATGTACTAGGCTGCCACTTAAATATTTCATGGCAGACAAAAATAGTTAATATGGAGCAGATAATTGATATATAAACGATTATAAGCATTTGTGGACAAGAAATGAATATATTTGTATAAAAAGCCATGATAAATTAAGTATTAATTGTGTAATTATATTTCGACGGCGGCAATATATTTGAACAGTGAGACGCCACGCTTAATGGCTATCTGAGCAAAGAACTTCAGCCTCAACCGTTTTTTAGTATTGTTAAATATATATTTGTTTGTTAAATGTAAACAACATTTCTAGGGAGGTGGTCAAAGTATTTCATTCTGTGATATTCAAATGTATAAAATTTTGGAAGGGAAATTGTATTTTAAAGATGAGGCATTTGGATGCGCAGAAGGCTTCAATTTTGGGAGCAGGGACAGCACGCTTTTCGAACGCTTGCGAAGGGACTCGTATCTTCGACGCGGTGGTGAAAGGTTGTGACGCTGGGCGGCCAAGTTACGAACTTGTGATTTGAAGAGTTAGGCACGTGTGGACTTAGAAAATTTGCGGGACTGTGACTGCAGAACATTGTCTCTGGTGAAAAGTGGTAAACTACGGTCGGTAGTATGGCTGTGGAACTGTGATAATTCAGCAATCGTGTACTCGTGTGATGACAAACTGTGTTTTATAACAAATACTTTAATCTCGGATTAATTTAGAACTGCAATGTTTGATGGACTTCACTAATTTCCGGGTGATAATTTGGAACTTATACTCTCGAGTGCTTGTGATACTTATTGTGCCTCTCATGAACAATAGTAGAAGAAATATTCAGTTATTTACCGATGTATAAAGTAGGGCCACCTCCGCATTTCATCTCCAATAAGAGTAATAAACTCTATTTATAAATAATTACTTCGTGAGTGAGCCACTTAGAATCCATTTTGTTGCTTATTCAGAAGTTTCATTTATGTTTGTTTAGATATATTTTCACGTCTTCATATGCAGAGTAATAGACTGGCCAAACTACAGATTAATTATTGATCTTGTTTAAACAGATTGGGTAGATGTTTCGGGCATAGAAGCTGACATACATAACTCACCCCTATGAACAGAGACAATAAGCCATAAACTTTTACTACCCGAGTTATGTATCGCCTAATTGTTATTGGTGAATACCGATAGGAGGGTCGCATGTTCACGTGACCAATGCAAACTGCAATGTTACACAACTGACGCATTATGTGTAAGGAAGGATGCTTCCGTCTCTCGAAATACCACAATGTGAGCCCTTTGAATGTCGCGGAGTCGGCTGTAGAAGCATAAGTGAGTCTCTGTGGAATGCCTTCTGTCTGCCTCACACGTTGGTATCACACTGAGCCTTTTGGCTGTAAACCGTCCCTATTAATGACTTTGTCAGCAGCGTCACGACGTGATTAATTGGTGTAAGACGTTGAAACGAGTATCAGTACTTCTATTATCCCACAGGTGGCTTTTGCCGACATCGGAACAAATTCGATGTCGTCTTTCAAGGTGTATTAATTTTTTTTTCCGGCACCGTACTGTGCTCGACAAATAATTTGTAGTACTCAGAAGAGGTAGAAGAAACTAAATGAAATATCAGCTATCAATTCCAATATATAAATTACTTATCAATATTATCTCACTTATCAGAACGATATTTATCCTTCGGTAGCCTCATTACAACTCTTGGAAAGGATGTCATGAAGCCTTTGTGTCGTAACCTCCAACTTTATACACAACTGTTGTTATTGGTTTTTGACATCTGGCGCATGGACTGAGCTGTCGACCTGTTCTTCCCACATGTGTGATGTCAGAAACTGATCAGAGGATTAAGTTGGCCATATAATTACCTCAACATCACAGAGACAGCTAACAGGGACTCTGTTGAATTAATACCACATTGGTAATGCCCCATCAGAGGTAAGACATGAGGATGCAGAATTTCACTTAACGTTCGAATTGCAGTCAGAGTTCCTCATTCACTACCAGTCATATCGCATGGTTCTCCACACCATGAAAATAATGAAAAAATGGCTCCTATATTCAGATCACTTCCATAGTCGTTAATGTTGGTCATCTGGCGTATTAAGAAAAAAAACACGATTTCCTCAGTTACCAAACTGTGACGTCATTCATCAGTAGGCACTGTTACGTTACCACTGAACCACTCTAGACAGCTGTTTGCAGCCGTGGGATTGGACCGTAAATCCCTTGACTGCCAGGATGACACAGGTCTAAAAGAAGTAAAGTTAATAGTTGGGTGTTTTTACCGGCCCTCCAGTGCTGCTGTGGCAGTTTTAGAATCATTCAAAGAAAGTCTACACCAGGTTGTGCATAGGTATGCGGACCATGTAATATTAGTCGGAGGAGACTTCAACCTTAAGAGTATAGACTGGGACTTCGCTAGTTACATTTCAGGCGGTACAGACAAGCAGTCTTGAGAGCTACTTTTGGACACATTCTCCGAAAACTGTCTTGAGCAGTTAACCCGGCAACCCACGCGCAATGGAAATATTCTAGACCTTATAGCCGCAAACAGGCCTGACCTTATTAACGATGTCTGTGTAGAGACAGGAATTAGTGATCATGATATCGTCATAGCGTCGATGGTGACCAAAGTTCATAAACCAATCAAGAAGGTTAGGCGCGTGTTTTTGTTGGGAAGAGCCGATAAACAAATGTTACGATCGCACTTAGAAAATGAATGGGAATCGTTTAATTGCGGGACTATGGATGTAGTGGACTAAATTTAAGTGCATTGTTAATAACGGGTTAGAGAAATATGTGCCAGTAAAGACGATTAAGGATGGAAAAGATCCACCGTGGTATAATAATAATGTTAGAAAGCTGCTGAGAAAGCAAAGGCTGTTGCACTCTCGATTCAAGAAAGAACACGCAAATGATGACAGGCAAAAGTTAGCAGAGATTCGTGCGTCTATAAAAAGATCGATGCGCGAAGCATACAATAATTATCACAGCCATACCTTAGCAAAAGATCTTTCAGAGAACCCGAAAAAATTCTGGTCTATGTAAAATCGATAAGCGGGTCAAAGCCAACTGTCCAGTCATTCGTTGATCATTCCGGGGCAGTAATAGAAGAAAGCAAACGGAAAGCTGAAGTTCTAAATTTAACCTTTAAGAAATCTTTCACGCAGGAGGACCGCACAAATGTACCATCATTTGATCAACGTACTAATTCCGAAATGGGGGACATAGCAATAGGTATTTCCGGTGTAGAGAAGCAGTTGAGAGAGCTAAATACGAAAAAGTTTGCTGATCCGAATGGAATACCAGTTCGGTTTTACAAAGACTATTCTGCGACGTTGGCCCCCTACTTAGCTTGCATTTATCGCGAATCTTTAATTCAGTGCAAAGTCCCTAGTGATTGGAAAAAAGCGCAGGTGACTTCCGTTTATAAGAAAGGAAAGAGAACTGACCCACACAATTACAGGCCAATGTCGTTGACATCAGTTTCATGTAGAATTTTGGAGCATATTCTCAGTTCGAATATAGTAAATTTCCTTGAAACGGAAAAGCTTCTATCCATGAATCAGCACGGGTTTAGGAAACATCGTTCATGTGAAACTCAGCTTGCCCTTTTCTCACATGACATCTTGCGAGCCATGGATGAAGGGCAACAGGTGGATTGTGTTTTTCTCGACTTCAAAATGGCGTACGACGCGGTGTCACACTGCAGACTGCTAACTAAGATACGAGCTTATGGAATAGGTTCACAGATTTGTGACTGGCTGGAAGACTTCCTAAGTAATAGAACGCAGTACGTTGTTCTCGACGGCGAGTTTTCTTCAGAGACGAGTGTATCGTCAGGCGTGCCCCAGGGAAGTGTGATAGGACCGCTATTATTTTCCATCTATATAAAAGATCTGATGGACAGAGTAAGTTGTAATTTGCGGCTGTTTGCTGATGATGCTGTGGTGTATGGGAGGGTGTCGTCTGTAACTGACTGTAATAGCATACAGGATGACTTAGAGAAAATTTCTAGTTGGTGCGAAGAATGGCAGCTAGCTCTCAATGTAGAAAAATGTAAGGCGATGCGCATGAGTAGAAAAAACAATCCCATAATGTTCGAATACAGCATTAGTAGTGAGCTTCTTGATCCTGTCGCGTCGTTCAAATATCTAGGCGTAACATTGCAGAGCGATATGAAATGGAACGAGCATGTAAGGACAGTTGTGAATAAGGCGGACAGCCGACTTCGGTTTATTGGGAGAATTTTGGGAAGATGTACTTCACCTGTAAAGGAGATCGCGTATAAAACGCTTGTACGACCACGTCTTGAGTATTGCTCAAGTGTTTGGGACCCGCAGCAGATCAGTTTAAAGGAAGACAAATAGGCGGTTCAGAGGCGAGCAGCTAGATTTGTTGCCGGTAGGTTCGACCAATGCGCGAGTGTCACGGAAATGCTCCGGCAACTCAATTGGGGATCGCTGGAAGACTGACGACGTTCTTTTCGTCAAATTCTGTTGCGGAAATATTAGAGGGCCGGAATTTGAAGCTGAGTGTAGTACGATCTTGCTGCCGCCTACTTACATTTCGCGTAAAGATCACAAAGACAAGATAAGAGAAATTAGGGCTCGTAGGGAGGCATATAGGCATTCTTTTTTTCCTCGTTCAATTTGTGAGTGGAATAGGAAAGGAAATGCCTTGTAGTGGTACAGTGTACCCTCCGCCTCGCACCTTACGGTGAAATGCGGAGTATGTATGTAGATGTAGATGTAGAATGTTACAGGGAGTCCATAATTAATGGTTGCAGGGATTATAATGAGCTTGGTGCAGGATACCATTATAGCCC
Source organism: Locusta migratoria (assembly GCA_026315105.1). Lineage (NCBI taxonomy): Eukaryota > Metazoa > Arthropoda > Insecta > Orthoptera > Acrididae > Locusta > Locusta migratoria. The sequence continues at coordinate 398,016,552 of CM048755.1, forward strand.
ATTATGGTATCGTTGACCGGAAACATGACATACATTATCCCTGCCTTCATGTTCTCATACTGTCGAAGAGACATACCGACAGTCCGGAAATTGTACGATTGAACAAGCCGACCAAAATTTCGATCAAATATTGGGAAACGTAAAAGATCTGTCAGATTAGGATATTGCTGTCTGAGATGAGTACGGAGCATCTCCGTTTTCTGTTCAGTTATCTTCTGAATCAGACATCGTTCACGAGCATTATATAACGTACTGTTCCTGGTAATAACACTAAACATGAACAAAACTAAACATGAATTAGTCCAAACATGAACACTACTGATGTACTCAACTTTCAGTTTTACCTGTCTTAGTGAATAGAAAATCAATCATTTACATGCACGCTATTTGTGTGTAAAGGTACGAAGTTACAATGAAAGAGACTGTTTGTTGTAAGCGCTTTTCTTTCTTGGGCAAGTAGCGTATGTGACAGCTTCTAAGACTGAGTAATAGAACCTAGCAATGTGTCAAGTGTGGTGACACATTACTTGAGACAATGGACTCGTATTTGAGATAACAAGAACTGAAACTCTGTTTAGGAACAAAGGTAAAGCCAAGGGTGCGCCGAGAATGTAATGTAGGACCATTAATGCTTCTCTTTAACCCCATATGCCCGATAAATCTGTTACTAACTTCAAGTCCTTGGGCCAGCTGGTCAGTCACAGATTGTGACACACATTTGTCCGTCACAGCTTTACCTTAACGTTGCTATAGACAGACATGTTCCTATCAGACCAATTCCCTTACAGCTGCGTCGCTGACATCATCCATAAAAGCTGACACATCTTAGATCTGTTTTTCTTTATGGTCCTTTTTTTCAGAAAATGTCTGTATGCGACTAGCTGACGCAAGATGAAGGGATGAGGCAGCTACGTTAACTAATCTGCTGGTATCCCCTCCTGCGGATTGCGTCAGACTAGTTGTCCCACAAAACGCTTCTAGCTCCCTTTGCATCCATTCGCTAACGTATAATCGTCCTGATTTATCCCGGAATTGTATGGTAAACTATCTCTTTAAACGTTCAGTAACTCCAAGTAAAATTGCTTCACGTTTTCTGTTTTATTTTTTTAATTTTTTTACCTCAATACCTCAATTTCGAATTAAATTACAGAACAACTAGAGAACAAATATTCCGACACAATATCAGTAAAGACAAATAATTATATTAATCATTACTACGTATTTGGGCCTACAATATTTATCATAACGAAACTCTTTCTCGAAATTTGACTGAAAACCCAAAGAGATTTTGGCTATATGTTAAATATACTCGGGGCAAATCACAAACAATACCTTCACTACGTGATAGTAATGGCGATCCTGCCGATGAAAGCGCTACTAAAGCAGAGTTACTAAACATAGGTTTTAGAAACTCATTCACCAAAGAAGACGAAACCAATATTCCAGATTTTGAATTACGAACAGAAGCCGTAATGAGTAACGTAGAAGTAGATATCATCGGAGTAGTGCAGCAACTAAAATCACTTAACAAGAACAAGTCTTCTGGTCTGGATTGTATACCTATTAGATTTCTATCGGATTATGCTGAAGCGATAGCTCCTTACTTAACAGTCATATACAACCGCTCTCTCATAGAAGGATCTGTACCAAAAGATTGGAAAGTTGCCCAGGTCACACCTATATTCAAGAAAGGCAGTAGGAGTAACCCACTAAACTACAGGCCTATTTCATTGACGTCAATTTGCAGCAGGGTTTTGGAACATATCCTGTATTCAAATATTATGAATTATCTCGAACAGAACGATCTATTGACCCAAGGTCAACACGAATTTAGAAAATATCGTTCTTGCGAAACACAACTAGCTCTTTATTCACACGAAGTGATGGGTGGTATCGACAAAGGTTCGCAAATCGATTCCGTATTTCTTGATTTCCAGAAAGCTTTTGACACCGTACCTCACAAACGGCTTTTAATCAAATTGCGTGGTTATGGTATATCGCCCCAAATTTGCGATTGGATAGGGGATTTCTTCTCAGAGAGGACACAGTTCATAGTAATCGATGGTAAGGCATCGACTAAAACAGAGGTGATATTGGCGTTCCACAGGGTGGTGTTATTGGTCCTCTGCTGTTCCTTATTTACATAAACAATTTAAGGGAAAATCTATGTAGCTGTCTTAGGTTGTTTGCAGATGACACCATCATTTACCGTCTAGTAAAATCATCTGAAAATCAAAGCCAACTCCAGAACGATCTGAATAAGATATCAATATGGTGTAAAAATTGGCAATTGGCTCTAAATAATGAGAAGTGTGAAGTCGTCCACATGAGTACGAAAAGAAATCCGTTAAACTTTATTTACAAGATAAAGAAGGCAAAAGTGAAGGCCGTAAACTCCACAAAATACCTAGGAATTACTATTACTTCAGACTTAAATTGGAAAGAACACGTAGATAATATCGTGGGAAAGGCGAACCAGAGACTGCGTTTCATTGGCAGAACCGTTAAAACATGCAACAGAACTACAATAGAAACTGCATACACTACGCTTGTCCGTCCATTTTTGGAGTATTGCAGCCCAGTGTGGAATCCTTATCAGGTGGGTTTGACGGAGGACATCGAAAGAGTCCAAAGAAGGGCAGCTCGTTTCGTATTGTCACGATACAGGGGAGACAGCGTTACGGAAATGATACAGGATCTGGGATGGGAATCATTACAACAACGGCGCTTATCGCTGCGGCGTGGGCTACTTACTAAACTCCAATCGCCAACGTTCTCCTCCGAATGCAAAAATATATTGTTGACTCCCACTTACATAGGTAGAAATGATCATCAGAATAAAATACGAGAAATCAGAGCTCGAACAGAGAGATTCAGGTGTTCTTTCTTGCCGCGCGCTATTCGAGAATGGGAGATAAATAGTATAATTGTGGTTCTATGAACCCTCTGCCAGGCACTTAAATGTGATTTGCAGAGTATCCCGTGTAGATGTAGATGTAGAGTAATATGTCGTCCTTTGTAGCTAAAGGTCATAGAAGAGTCGCTGTTACTGGCACTGCCTTAGTAAACCGTGATTCACATTTTGATAAATCACAATTCAGCACGTAGTCCGCAGGGGTACTTATCCCTACAGACAGCCTCGAACTTTGATAATTCTGCTGGTTTAAGCAAATTCTTGTTTATTTGCAGAACTCTTCAGACTCAGAATGGCCTCATAATAAAGATAGAAGGAAAAAGGTAAACGGTAATTAATTACTCACCACTTGGCAAAATGACAGATGAAGATAGTATAATGTAAGCCAACGGTCATGGCCACTCCAATGTCACTGGTATCATATTACACCTGACGTAATGCTGAGTCATCAAACGGGAGGGAAGGGAAGGGTCCCCACTTGTGTGTATCTAGTACCGTACGTCCAATCAGAGCAAACCGGTCTCCACGTGTCCAGGTGAGGGGAGAAGGATATCATATTTCACAAGTACTCTACGTCCAAACAGAGCACTCTGACAAGGTCACTGGTATCCATATGTCAAGGAGAGGCAATTCCAAGAAATCTATCTCCACCGCAATCAAACCAGTTATTTGCGCAATATTGCAAATATTAACAAATATCAAGTATCATATATAATTGTGTAAATCAAAAACATGATATGCAACACAATTGTTCTTACGTATAAAAGATCACGATCTGTGTTAAATACTGTAATAACAGTGATATTTATTCAATAAGAATGTTAATACATAATTATAAATACTATATTTACAAAATCAAACAATGTAATCAGTTCTTCTCTATGCACGAGTGCACCAAAGTCAAAGAATCAGCCCCATCGCTGAGGATGTAACGCTTGTCACCATTTGGAAACAAAGCCAGTTTCTGGTGTCTAATAGTGAAAACAACATTAAACTTGGAAGTAATTACGTACTAATAAGTTGTTTTTACCTCTGAATCCAAGATGAACTGTCTATAGTGATCAATAGTTGACGTCGTTAAAATAGAATGTTTTGTTCCTTTCGCCAAACGCATAATGCTCTCAGTGTCTGTCTCTAGACCATACATCTATGCTCGCAAACCAATAAATTAAGTATCACAATCCCCATTCACTTAATCTTTCATATTATGTCCAACCAGTTTGTTGGTCACAATGTTAAATTAGGCTATACGTGTCTGTGTAGCACAGTTTTACATGAGTAGGTGAAAATTTCTTTAAAATATACCCAAAGCGGATGTCGTAAAGAAGCGTCATGGAATTACCTAAAATAGTCATGTCGACTTCAACTGGTTTATCAAAGACTGCATTAACCTAAGGCAGATCAATGGATAATAGATTCTCCTTAAAAATAGCACTCACTTGAAAATACGGTTTCGCAGCTAATGTACCTGCCCTGTCATGATGTTACCAGTTTAATGTCTAGCATCTTTTGCACATTATGTATGGTCTTCCTGAAAAAGACATTGTTCATAAGTTTGAAGAAGTTCTTCTAAAACTCATTGCGTGCATTCATCTGTTTTTGTGGGTTGATGTCAATATCTGGCATTATCCTAGGAGCTCACTTAAACGATAAGCTTCGATGAATATTTCCAAAACCGGGCTATGTTCCAAACATTGTTTTATGTTTCTATAATGAACGACATAGTTATTTTGTGGAAAAGTGTTGTAAATGAATTTTTCGATTGTTTACTTTCTGATGGTGGAGACATTTTCTCTGGACAAAAGGGGAAATCTAAATGTAAATCATGACTAGTTTCAGGGTAATCAAAATCTGCTTCTAATATGTACCCTGTGTCCGAATCATCCAGAATGTTTGTAACATTAAACATTTGACACTCTCTGGAGAAAGCCATTCACAATTAGACACAGAAAGATGTTGCAGTATTACCCAGCAATATAATCTGCACACATCGAGATATATGACGTACAATTCATCGATTGTTTCATCATAATTGGTCATGAATCTGTTGTTGGCAACTGTATTTCTACCTTAAGAAAGAACGATCCCACTTCTGAAACCTCGTCAACAAACTGCAGTTGATCGTATTCAGTTATCAGTTGCGTCTCTGCGTTACTCATTTTCAGCAGAGCATCCCACGTTAAGGTGGGTTAGGTCTACATCTACAAACACACTCAGCAATCAACCCAAAGGGTGTGTGGCGGATGGTACTCAATACCAGTTACTTAATTTCTTGTTTCACTCGTATACAGAAGAGGGAAAAATGAAAGCTTGTAAGCATCCGTATGGGCCGTAAACTCTCTGATCTTATCTTTGTAGTATTTATGCGAAATTTAGGTTTGCGGCTGTAGAATCGTTCTGCAGTCGGCCTCAAATTCCTGTCTGTAAATTCCTTCAATACTGTTTCTCGAAAAGAACGTCACCTTCCCTCCAGTGACTCCAATTTGAGTTCCCGAAGCATTTCAGTAAAACTCGCGCAGTGATCGAATCTACTATCTAAATACCTAGTCGCCCGCCTCTGAACTTCCTGTTTAAACCGATCTGGTGGGGACCCCATGCACTTGATCAATACTCAAGACGGGGTCGTACAAGCGTTTTATATGCGATATTCTTTACAGATAAATCAGACAGTGCCAAAATTTTTCCAATATACCGAAACTGAACTTCTCTTAATAGTGCAGCTATGCTTGCTTCTAATTTCCGCTCCACTTCTTGAGGAAGTAAAAAAGTAAAGTGTTTTAAATAAAACATGAGAACAAGGAGTATGAGTGCAACTCACATATTCGATCATCAAGAGCTCTGGCTGGGAAACGGATACATTCCACCGGTGGGTTCAGGCTGGGAGGTTGAAACAATATTTTTTTTCCTTTATTGTATTTCCACGCCAGCTGTTACACCAGTAGGCTAGCAGCAGCTCCAGAGGCTGCTCTTCAGCCGACAGAATAAAATACATTGATAAGATGAAAAGTAAAATATAAGACAGGCGAAAAAACAACAGAGGAACAATGGCATCGACATGGTGACAATTCTAAGTACAAACAGTTGACAGTTAAAAATGAGGAGCCACGGTGACCTACAAAGCACATGTAGGACGACAATAACACAGGACGACGAGTACACGGAGACACTAATTAAAATACATGGTGCGACACTTGTCTCGTTGCGGTGGACGCAATTAAAAAACACACACTACACTGGAGCACAGCACACAACACTTGACATAGCACTGTTAAAACTGTCGGTCCAGGACCCCGAGAAGGGGGGGAGGGAAGCGTGGGGGAGAGGAAAAACGGCGGGGAAAGGGGGGTGGCAGGGAGGAGCCGTAGGGACTCCAGGGCAGGGAGGGGGAGGGGGGAGAGGGGGCACTTTATCTATGGGTGGGGGATGAGAGCTAGTAGGACGGGTATATGTCGGAACGGAGGACGTCATCAGGGAGGGGGAGGCGGCGGAAATTACCCTGGGAGAGGACATGGAGGGTGTGGAGATGAAGGGAAGGGGGGATAACGCGGTAGAGGCGTGGCAGAGGCCCAGGGTTGGTAAGGATGGGGTGGACCAGGGGGTTGCGGGAGACTATTTTACGGGTGGTATAGAGGATACGGAAATGCTGGAGATATTCAAGGAGGTGGGGAAACGGGATCAGGTCATACAGGATCCGCGTGGGGGAAGGGAGCCGGATGCAGTAGGCGAGGCCGAGGGCGTGGCGCTCGAGGACTTGGGGGGTTTTATAGCAGGATGTGGGAGCGGAGATCCAGGCGGGATGGAAGCTGCAAAGGACAGGATGCATGAGGGACCGGTAGGTGTAGAGGATGGTGGAGGGGCTGAGACCCACGTCAGGCCAGTGAGGAGTTTGAGGAGGTTAAGGCGGGAGAGGGCTTTCTGTCAGACAGTGCGGAGGTGGGGGGGTCCAGGAAAGGTTACGGTCGAGGGTTAGGCCGAGGTACTTCAGGGTGGGGGTGTGGCGGATAGGGCGGTTGTGAAGGGTAAGGTAGAAATCGTGGAGACGGAAGGTGGGGGTGGTACGACCTATGATAATTGCCTGGGATTTGTCAGGATTGACAGAGAGGAGCCACCGGTTACACCATGAGGCGAACTCAGTGAGGTGGGACTGGAGCAAAAACTGGGAGCGGGCAAGGGAGGGGGAAAGGGCTAGGAAGGTGGTGTCGTCAGCATATTGTAGGAGATAGACAGGAGGCTCAGGCTGGGGCATGTCGGCGGAGTAGATGAGATAAAGGAGAGGAGAGAGGACGGAGCCTTGGGGCACCCCAGCAGAGGGGTAGAACAAACGGGAGTCGGAGTTGCAGACAGTGACATAGGAGGGGCGGTGGGAGAGAAAGGAAGCAATGAGGCGGACGTAATTAATAGCAAAAGGGCATAGAACTGGAGCTTGAAGAGGAGACCCGGAATGCCATACACGGTCGTAGGCTTTTTGGATATCAAGGGAGACAAAAATTGCGGAGTGAAGGGAGTTGAGTTGGACAGATAGGAGATGAGTTAGGAAAAGGAGCTGGTCATCAGCAGAGAAGGAGGGTCGGAAGTCACATTGGGAAAGGGGGAGGAACTGGTGGCGTCAGAGGTGCTGGTGGATACGACAGGAGAGGATGGTTTCCAGGACCTTGCTGAACACAGAGGTAAGACTGATGGGACGGTAGAATGAGGTCTGGGATGGGGGCTTATCAGGTTTTCGGAACATGAGAATACGGGAGGTCTTCCACAGTTCGGGGTAAAAGCCAGTGAAAAGGATGACATTATATAAGGTGGCAAGAGCTTCGTGGAAGGAGGGGGGGCAGGCTCGGAGGTGGCGGTAGGTCAGCCGGTCTCGACCGGGGGCGGTGTTGCGTTTAGTCCAAAGAGTGTCGATTATGTCACGGGCAGTAATGGGTGTGTTCAGTTCTGAGGGGGTGATGTGGTCCAAGTTCTGGAAGCCAGGGGGAGCGGAGGAGTGGAGGTATCGGTTCACTCATGGACGTCTGGGAAGAGAGAATAGTCAAACAGAGGATCACCAGGAATGGAGAAGACTTCAGAGAGGTAGGAGGCAAAGTGTTCTGCCTTACTGGCGTTGTCAGAAAAAGGACGGTCATCATGGAGAAGCGGGTAATGGGGGGAGGAGTGACTGCCAGTAAGGCGGCGGAAGGCATGCCAGTACTTGGAGGAGTTGACAGGGAGCGTGGAATTGAGGCGGGTGCATGTCTGGCGCCAGTCCCGGCGTTTTTTCTCGGACAAGAGGTTTCGGATGTGGCGTTGGATTTGCCGGTGGCGTTGGAGTGTGTCCCGGTCACGGGTCCGGAGGAAGGAGCGGTACAGACGACGGGATTCGCGAAGGAGAAGGACGGCCTGTGGAGGAAGGGTAGGACAGTGAGGATAAATCGCCCGGGTGGGGATATGGGCACAGACCGCGTCAGCAATGCTCTGCTGGAGGAAGGAGGCGGCATGATCAATATCGTCGGGAGTGCGGAGGGGAAGTGGGTTGCTTGCGACTGAGGTGTCAATGGAGCGACGGTAGGCATCCCCGTCGGCACGGGAATAATCATGAACGAGTTTGGGAGGGGGCATAGGATGGGGTGCACGGGCAGAGCGGGGGCGGTTGTCAAGGGTAAGTAGGACAGGGGCGTGGCCACTACCTACAAGGTCGAGGACATCTGCCGTGATGCGCCCAAGGAGGTTGGGAGACGCCAGGACGACGGCAGGCGTGGTGTTGCTTTCGGGGCGGTCTGGGCGGGGAAGAGGAAGGACGTCGCCCCGGAGCGAGGTGGAGACGAACTGGCGCCACCCCCGGAGTTCAGCGGGCGGACGGGAAGAAAGGTTAAGGTCGGCGGCAATCACATAGGTCGTGACGGAGCGGTCTATGTGGGAGAGGAAGGCATAGGGGAGGGGAGCAGTGCTGCGGATATAGATGGTAGCGAGGGTGACAGTAAGGGATGGGAGGAAGAGGCTGAGGATCAGGTGTTCGGTGGGGTCATTAAAAAGAGGTTGGAGCCGGACGGGGTGGTGGCGGAGGTGGCCGATCGCCACTCCGCCTCGGGCGAGGCGTGGGGGGCCATCGGTACGGTGGAGGACGTGTTATGACGTTGTTATGAGGTCGAGGAATATTCGCAGAATTAATGAAATGGAATCTGTAGCAATTTGGTATAAAGGATTTGGTTGTTGTTCTAGCATAAAAATTATTGGTGATGTAACACACTATTACAGCAACTAAATAAATGTATGTGAAGATTAATATGTGTTAATTATTTGTGACCCCCCCTTTCATCAGATCACGCAGAGTGAACTGTAGCGTCAGCCTAGAATCGCTGTCCCGTACATCTGTGACCATGGGCTCAAGGATGCAACAATTTGATTTTATTAACTTATGTGTGTGGGGGGTTGTAAAGGGGGGGTATATGTGTGAGGTATTGATGTAAGTAATTTAACGTGTAGTACGCCTATTGATTATGCTGCCCGCATAGGCAACATACGCTGAGGTGCAGGCCTTGAAGTACCAGTTGAAAACAAGTTACGCAACCGCTTATCGCTCAGCGGCCGCTATATAAGCGGACGCTTTAGAGCGCGCACCTAGAATTGCTAGTGCGCGCGTCCGGGATAACAGCTCTTGTCGGACTTAGTCTCTGCGCCACTGATAGGACGGCGGGGTTGGAGGAAGGTCTCGTTCAGGAGGAAGGCGTCCATGCGGTGGTGGGAAAGGGTGTGCATAAGGAGGTGTTTATTGGCAGGAAGAGAGCAGACATTATGATAGAGGAAGGTATAGGTAGGGCTTGCCATAAGGGTCGAAAGGGAAGGGCGAGAGGAGGGAGAGGGGGCGACGGGAAAAGAGGGTATGGTGTGTCTAGACTAGGGTAACGTGCCGGGAGAAGGTGAAGTGGGAATGTGCACGGGAGAGGGTGGCGAAGGTTTTGAGGTGAAAGACGGAACGGGCGGCAAGGGCGATCTGCTGGGTATGGGGATGCTGGAAGGGATGGATGTTCTGGAGGACGTCGTGACAAATCGGATGACGTCCTCTACGGTTGGAGGGGGGCAGAGGGAGTTGTTGGGATGGAGAGAGGGATCGACAGGACGAACAGGGACGGTAAGATCGGGAGTGGTGAGGGCAGGGACGGATTTGCATTTATAGCAATAGGTGGGATGGGGGCCACCACAGGTGTTGCAGACAGGGTGGGAACGTGAGGTTGGGACAGTGTTTGTGGAGGTGATTGGACATGCAGTGGGGACAAGTGGGTGGGTTGCAGCAGTGCTGTGTCAGGTGATCGTTGTAAATGAGACACCTGGCACAACGGTAGGATTGGGGTGGAGAGCGGGAGGTTTCTACCTTGTGGCGGCGATCATAGATGAGGGCCCCCTCCAGGAGGAGACGATCGATGGAGGATGCGGATTCAGTGAAAATCCGCATCAGGTAGGTGGGTCCGGTGGCATTATGGATTCGCTTGGCAGAGCGAACGGAAATGTCTGGGTGGGCCTGCAGGGAGGGAGAGGTTAATGGAGGGAGGAGGAGGTATAGTACGGGGTGAGGGTTGCACAGGAGCTGACGTGGATGGTAGGGAGGCGCTGAAGCATGTCGGTATGGAAAGTAGGGCTGGGAGATTTGATAAGGACAGAGTCCCTACAGGGGATGAGTTGGGCGAAAGGGGCGACAGGGAAGTACTTCCGGAGTTCCAGGGAGAGTGTACGATTGTCGAGGAAGCGGGGATCGGGACGGGAGATGAGGTAGGTGTACAGATCCGGTTGGGGGGGATGGGTGCAGTGTTCATGATGTCGGCAGGCTGTGGAGGTGGAGGAGGAGGGGGAGGAGGGGGAGGAGGAGCCTTCTTGGAGGCGGAAGGGACGGGGTCCGCGCTTCCACGTTTAGTGGTCTTTTTACGGGCGCCAGTGGAGGAGGAGAAAGACGGGACAGGGTCGATGGGGATGTGGCGGGGGGCGGGGCCCCGTTGCGGTGCGGCGGTAAAAGGCGGCGACTGCGGGGTGTCGGCCACCTTTGCCCGGCGATGGGTGATCCGTGCTGGCGAGATGGGGGGAAGTCTGCAGGGGAGGTGAGGGGGAGATACACGGTAGCTGGGGGATGAGCGGAGACGTGGGAGGCGGCTGTGGTGGAGAGGAGGGGGCTGTCGTGGGAAGCGCGGGCATGCGTGGAGCTCCAGGTCGTAACGGTGGGGGCGGTGGTGGGGGTGGTATATAAAACGGTGGTGGTGATGGTGACTGGGGTGTTGGACAAGCGAAAGGTGGCGACCACTGCAGGTGGCCAGCTAGAACTGGCGGAAGCCTCGGGGCGCGGTGGGAGACCACCGGCAGATGGCTGGAGGGCGGCGGCAGGGACAACGCCGGCGGCGGCGGCGGGTAGACGGCGAGGACCGACCCGAGGGGATCGTGGCGCTTCCGTAGCGGCGGCGACGGGGTGGCGAACCAGTCCGGCGGTCAGCGGGACACCCGGGGCAGAACCTCCGGGCGGTGGCGGCGAGACGATCCCCGGGCTGGACTGGAGCAGCGGGGCGGCGAGCAGGTCCGGCAGGGCCTCCTGGCGGCGGCGCCTCCAGGCAGGGCTGGGCGACAGCGGCAGACAGCGGCAGCGGCGAGCAGCAGGTCCTCCTAGCACTGGAACGGCGACAGCGACGAGTAGCAGGGACGGCGGCAGACCTGGAAGCACAGCAGAGTTACGGAGACAATCGTAACGGCGATGCCTGCTACCAGGCAGAAAGGATGAAACAGTAATTGCAACCAGTCATCATAATAATAATTGAATCAGTTCTTTTGATAAGGGCACGATTCACATACTTTTGCAATATTGAGTTATGCTTCAATTCAGTATCTATAAGGATAGATACATCGTTTTGTATGAAAACGGCATCAGTCCAATGCATAGCATAGGCAGGGGGGCGCAATGAGTTTGTTGAATGTTTTGAAAAGGGCATTGGTTCTGGGCTCATGCCGCTTTCAAAACAACTACGCCGCTGCTGCTATCTGGTGACTATTTTAGTAAACCCTTCAAGCAAATGGATGAGTGTAGTTTTACCGTTGATTTGCGTGCAAACATGGACAGTGATACTAATGAATCACCACGAAAACGCAACAAGGGCCAACGAAACCAAGAGGAATATAAACAGTATAAGATTAAATGGTATAAAGGAAAAAGAACACGTCAACTATTCTGGGAAAGTCATTCCAGCCAGAACAACAGGACCCAATTGCAGGTACGTTTCTAAGCTAACATTAACGTAGATTACATCTTATTAAAAAGTTAACCTAATACAAAATGCCTAAATACCCATTACAAAATACAAAAGCCACACCTAGTAGCTTGCGTTTGATTTCAGATGCCGTATGGAAAGTATTACAAAATTCAGTGACCTAGACAAGATAACAAATTTGAAAAATTTCCATGAATTTGAAACTAAAACGGAGCAAGATATTTTCCTACAAGGCCAGCTGACGTTATCTGACTGGAAAGGCCAGACTCCACACTGTTTTTACAGCATTACTCTTGCAGGTTGCAGACATTCTGTTTGCAAAAAAGGGTTCATCAGTTTTTATGGAGTATCAGAAAAGAGAGTGAGAAGACTTGCAGACTGCAGTGCAATGCCCAAAAGAAAGTAGAGGAAAATCGGAAAATTGTAGAAAAAAAAGCTGCAGCAGGAGCAATTTTGTGAAAAAGTAAGTGAGCATATTTCCTTTTTTCCAATAAAGGAAACATATTACGCAAATCGACATACCAAGTATTTGTATGCCGAGCTAACAGTGAAAATTAGGTATGCACTCGTTTGCAAAACTTATCCAGACATTAAAGTTACTTATTCATTTTATTTGAAGTATACAAGGAGAACTTCGGCTATGCATTTGGAAGGCCACAAAATATGTGTGTGCTACTTGTGAGGAGCTCGGTCAAAAACTTAAAAGTAATTTTCTAAATGATCACGCTAAGCGTGTTGTAGCCGCAGAACTGTTGATACATAAGCGTAGATCACCAAAGTTCTACAACAAAATGAACTAGCAGCAAATTGTATTGAACGAGATGACATGGCATACATTTGTTTTGATAACATTCAGAATTTGCCATTGCCCCACATTCCAGTGCAAGAGGTATTTTACATGAGACACTTGTTTTGCATCCATGATATGAAAAAGGAAACGTCAGTACATCATTTATATCATGACGGCTTGGGCAGAAATGGACCCAATGAGTTGTGCTCACTTCTTAATCATTACATGTGTAATAACATACCTGATAGCACCAAGGAGCTTCATCTATTTACAGATTCCTGTGGTGGTCAAAACCGACACCACACAATCACGCGTTTTATCATGAGTCAGGTTGCAACAGGAAAATTCGTCAAAATTGTACAATATTATCCTACACGGTGGCACTCTTCCTTTTGGGGTAATTATATATATATATATATATATATATATATATATATATATATATATATATATATATATATATATATATGAAACATCGTTCAGTACTGATTATTAAGGTTGGTGGGCAAAATTTTACAAAAGGGCGACCAAGTCAATTGAATCTTTGGGATATAGGATGCCAATAAAGGACAAAATAGATTTCAATATATCAAAGTATAGTATGTTGCAGTGTGAAAAAGATAATCCTGGGGCGTTAATAACTTATGCACATATTGATGTACACTAATTTACCCCCAATTTAATCTGCCGAACACCGGAAACATTTCCTTACCAACAGAGAAGGCGTACTATAACAAATGCACAATCAACCATAAGAAAGTTGAAGATATTAAAAGGTCGTTATAGTACATTCCACAGGAGCATCACCACTATCATGAAGAAATATGTGAATGGCCGACACAAGACGAAGAACACATTGATGACTGAATATAAAATATAATCTTACAATGCACTTACTCTTTTTATAATCCAAAGAAGTAATGATTGTTTGATGCAAAGTTAATATATTCAAATTCAACATTAAATAAAAACACATATCGTTAGATAGTGACATTTCAAACTTATTTTTTTTTTTTTTGCGCAAGCAAAAATAGATAATAACCTGCAATTTAAGTTCAAAATAGAGGTCAAATATGTACATTAACGAAGAATTCTTACAAAATATATATCAAAAACTATTTAAAAAACGGTTTCAATCGATTTCCCGAAAATTGCTTCTTGTGGATTCGTGCCCTTTTCAAAATCACACATTCAATTGCACTTCTCTCCTGAAAGTGCAGCTATTCTTGCCTCTAATTTCCGCTCCACTTCTTGAGGAATATCAGCACCGAGAGCACCCACTTAAAGAAAGTAAATTGTTTTAAATAAAACGTGAGAACAAGGAGTATGAGTGCAAATCACATATACCATCATCAATGATTGGTGCTTTGCCCCAAGAGCTTTGGCTGGGAAAAGGATACATTCCAAAGGTAGGTTCAGGCTGGTGAATATTTGTTATTCGTTGGTAGCTATAAGGAAAGAAATACCTGCAAAGAGTGAACAAGGAGAAGAAGAAAATTAATATGCATGTTAAAAATATGTAAACGTACCTTCAGCTTCCTGCAGGATAAATGCCATGTCGTCGTCGTTAACGTCACAAACTGGTGAAGGTGTTTCCTCTGCACGAGAGCAGTTAGCACGGTCAGAATGTTCTTGAAACGTGCAAGCCAGCTGACGCTTCATCATACTTCTCCACATAAAACCCAAGCACAGTTCTGTATGGTGAATTTATATCGTGTAGCGCTTGGGAAAGAGTCAGATGTCTGCATAACGCGGCATAAAAAGCAGCACGTCGGAGAAAGCGCAGAGTTTCAGTTATTTCAGAAAGCGCAAGCACGTCGTATGCAGCTATGATGGGAGCTCCAAAGCTGCACGTGTCAAAGGCCTGCGACGGCAATTCCATCAGTGTGTGGAGGCGGCTGCGGGGGCTGGTAATACTACAGCGCCACTCGTGTAGAGAGCCAAGGCAGCAGCACAGGGATGCTGCGTTCCACAACATACAAGTTCGCGCGATGGCAACAGGCCTCCGTCGATCTCGTCCGATTAGAACACCAAATCGCCGAAAATCCTCGATAGCGTTTTTGATAGGCATAGGCGCTATGTATTAAGTACTTACCTTCAAGTGAGGAAAAAAATAAATCTGGAGGTAGTGAAATAATATAAAGCTCTATTTTTATATACAGGGTGTTTCACTAAGTGTGTTTGCCTCTGTAACTTATAAAATAATAGTTGACGGGAAATTTTAAAGCGGTAGGTCAACACAAGAAATGTTACACTTTCTGCGGAGCTATGAACATAGTTTATTGTATTATTTTCCAAAGAGTTACAGCACAATGATATAATTTTTTAAATGGAACAATAGTTTTTTCTATCCTGCTTTGGATTCGTTGAAACCAGCTGCGTCCAAATCAATTTAAACTACATTCCTATCACTGTTAGTTTGGGATCTACAACCCTTCAAAGTTGAGGGGGCGGAGGCTACGACAGCGTATCTGACGCTGGGCCGTGCCCCAGAGCCACTCGGCCGATGAGCTACGCTATCGCATCCTCCGCCCCCGGAACTTTGAAGGGTTGTAGCTCTCAAACTAACAGTGATAGGAATGTAGTTTAAATTCATTTGGACGTAGCTGGTTTAAACGAATCCAATATACGATAGTAAAAACTATTGCTCGATTAAAAAAATTATTTCTTTGTGGTGTAACTCTTTGGAAAATAATACAATAAACTATGTTCATAGCTCCGCAGAAAGTGTAACATTTCTTGTGTTGACCTACCGCTTTAAAATTTCCCGTCAACTATTATTTTATAAGTTACAGAGGCAAATACACTTAGTGAAACACCCTATATATAAGCAGAGAGTAGTTTACGAGACGATCATGAAGTAATGACGTATAGGCCGCCGTAAAATCGAGAATAATTCCCTTTCTTTTAAATACAATCCGAATATCTATTAGTAATGATTTTACACGTTCATTATGATGTGTGTTGTCGATGACGACTATTGGCGCCAAGTCTATGAATTTCTGAGGGTTCAAAGAACACGATGTTTTCTATGTCTTCATCATCATATTGAGAAGAGTGAAAGCTTGCATTCATTTATAATTATTCTTCCAGTTAACCTGGAGGTCGACATACAGAAATATTGTTAGTTCAGAAATACTTTTACATTCTGTAAGTTAAAGTTGTGGAAAACACTACAATCGTTACGCAGATCCCCTGTCCTGTTCGTCTAAAAAGTCAATATGATAATCTAGGCGTCTCAAGAGGAACTGGCGTTTTAATTGTCCAACATCATCAAAAATGTTCAAATGTTTGTATAGCTTATGGGACTCAACTACGGGGTTATCAGTCCCTAAACTTACAAACTGCTTATGAACTAGCTAATACTACGGACGGCACAAACATCCATGCTCGAGGAGGGATTCGAACCCCCGACCGTAGTGGCCGTGCAGACCGTGACTGGAGCGCCTCAGTCTCCTCGGCCACCGCGGCCGGCCCAACATCATCGCGACGAAGGCGGTAAAAGACGAAATTCATAGAATTCCATTGAACGGAGCTTAATGGTAACTGTATTGAAGCATTTAATAGTTTTAATCGTTCTTCATCCGATATTGTTTCGGAATTTTCCAAAGTAATTTGTCCAGTACTAGCTGGTTATCTTCCTCCCCTATTCCTGTGTACGTGTTAACGTGACTAGCTCTTCATATAAAAATCAAGTCTTGTTTCGCGTTCATTAAAATCCTCCTGTTATCTTCGACATGCATACACAAACCTTCTGTTTATAGATGCAGCTTTAAAGCATCCTGCATTCTGAAGGGAATTGGCGTCCGCATGCGACGCTGGTATATACTTTTGAGGCATGATGTAATTCCGACGTTCCTACGTTTGCCAACCTTAGTGCCATTCATTTCAAAGCGGATCTCCTGAAACATGAACGTAAATGCATTTCGCGTAAGTCGCGATGCTGTTCCCGGCGTTGCATCCTTCTTAAGGAATTTCCATGTCATGTGCGTGAAGCTCTTGCTCGGAGGTGTCAAATCTTCTTGATTCTGAATTATGATACGTATCTCGTCACTATTGTGGAATACAAACGGCTTGCGGGAAATGTATTCCTGTCGGATTATAAGCTCGTCGAATTCAGTTTGTGATTTTATCTCGAGGGACGATGTCATTTCGTGGTTTAAGTCCTATTGTTTGAGGAAATCGTAATTTTCACGTGTTATGTCGCAGCTCTTTTGCTGTGAAGTGACGTACTAATGATTGACAATCGATAACTCATGGCTTATCACCATAAAATTCGCAAATGAAGTTGTAAAACTATTTCTGCGCCATGTAAATCCACATGCTTGTCGTTTTGGTCCACAATACGACAATCTAGGTGATTTAATGTCTGAACAATCACTGCGAGATGATTCGGAGTAGTTGGAATTTCGATGATCTTATACCCTGGGTCGACTTTTGGGGAAATTTTGCAAAATGTTCAAATGTTTGTAAAGCTTATGGTACTTAACTGCAGGGTCATCAGTCCCTAAACTTACAAACTACTTATGAGCTAATTTATATTAAAGACAGCACAAACATCCATGCCCTACGAGGGATTCGAACCCCCGACGGGGAATTGCCTCGCGCATCGTAGCATAGCGCCTCAATGTGCTCGGCCGCTCCGACGCGGCTTAAAAAATTGTACGTTTTAAGATTGTATTAAGATATGCGTTTGTGGCGATATTGCATTCAACGCATACAGCGCTCACAGTTTGAATGTCTGTTACACACTTTGACTCGTAACCCTTATTAGGGCTCTTTTCCAGATAATTTTGCGAATCCAAGTAATGGCCCATTTGACTCCTCTTGACTAAAGTCAGTCGATTGTTCACTTGTTGTAATCTCTGCCTTCGATGCGTTAATTTTGCATGTAACTCAAAGCCTTGTGTGGATCATTTTATGGCTGCAATTACATCTACGAGATCACATTCACCAGGAGGGATTTCCATAAATACATTTTCATAAATACAGATTATTGTTCGATTCAATAGCGTTATAAATGCTGTTATAGACTTGCAAGTTGATGAAAGCGATACGTCAATCACCACTGCTTAAATCAATCGGTAGAAAATAATTTGCATGTAGTATTGGAAATCGAGCCTTTAGCATGAAAGTGTATGTCATTATAGAACGTGCATTATTGAAATACTGACAGGAGGGACACATGCAATATTTCTATTAACAGATATCCTGGTGTATACGGGTCAGGAGCAACTGCGCGTAGCCTTTTTATTCTGCAGTATGCGTTCATCAGAAGGAGAATTAAATATAGATGTCCGCAGAGATATGTACAAATTTTTTGGAAACGATTAAATCTGTGATGTAAGTCAAATTAATGTGTAGTAAAATAGCGTTTACGTTTTATATGTGGTTTTAGGTCTTTATATGAAACATAGAATATTAAATTTCGGTTTTTCTTCACATGTGCCAGTCGATGTGTACCAGAACAACCCATCATACAGAGATTCATATTCAACAGTTCTTGGAGTTTCACATTTTCACTGGTAAGCCATCATTCATAAACACACCACGAAAGCCGGCCGCGGTAGCCGAGGGGACTGAGGAGCTCCAGTCACGGTCTGCACGGCCACTACGGTTGGGGGTTCGAATCGCCCCTCGGGCATGGATATTCGTGCCGTCCTTAGGATTAGCTAGTTCATAAGTAGTTTGTAAGTTTAGGGACTGATGACCCCGTAGTTAAGTCCCATATGCTATACAAATATTTGAACATTTGAACACCACGAAACTTTGGGATTTTGAGTTTCTTGACGAGATTACGTATATCTTTATTTGTCGACGCTTTGACTGACAATATGGCTTTGAGGTTTCTTTCCCCTTATGTTTAGAAGGAGAAAAGAACGAATTTAGAGTTTAACGTCCCGTCGACAGGATGCTCATTAGAGACGGAACTTATTGCTCGGACTTTTGGGGAAGGATGTGAGAGGAATTCGGCCGTGACCTTTGAAAGAAACATCCCGGCGTTTACCTCTAGTGATTCAGGGAACTCACGAAAACCGTAAACCTGGATGGCTGGAGATGGATGTGAACCACCATCCTACCGAAAGGAAGTCCAGTTCCTCACCATTGTGCCACCTCGCTCGGTCTTGCTATGAAGAGCCCAAGCCCTTTCCTATAAGGCTGCAGATACAGTCCTTTAACAATTGCTATTGCTTCCATCGTCTCATTATGCCTTTTGGGCTCATTAAGTTGTATTTCTGTATTCAGAGAATTCTTTACAGCCTGCGCAATTGGCGCTTCATCCTCCGTTAAAGATCCGATTGCCGAAATGCGGAGAGTAATATCGGGATTATGCCTTCAGATGCTTTGGGTGGTCTAAGGACTCTCGGTGCTTTAAGACGTCTTCATTACATTTCTTGCTGCAACAATTGCTAACTGGATGCTATGTTTTGTAACTTGTTCACCCTTTTTAAGGCTTCTTCGGGCTGCTATCGTAACTTTTTTGAATGTTAAGCCTGTAGTCATCTTAAGGGGTTGGCGGCCCGTTTTTTCTAACATGTATGCCAAGCTACTGAGCTATTTCTTGTTTGCAATTATTTATCTATAGAAAATTGTCAATTTACACTCAACTGTTGTGTTTTGATGGAAAACCAAGTCATTTTACGTATGCTTTGTTACCTTCTCGTCCCAAGATTCGTCCCAATAGACAAACACTCTGTTCAGAACTTTTATGTAATTCATATGTATAAAAACTCCCTACGATGCCACCTTTACTATCCTGTATGACGGACTTTCTAGGATTTGTCTGCTAGACTTTGTTGATTGTGAATATTTCCGCTGACCAATTCGGTAGGTAAGATTTCTCGAAAACGATCTTGTGTTTTGAAATGAGCACATGGTCCCCCTCGTTGAATTTTTGTTTGCGTGGACCGATCGATTTTATGCGACTGTAAACGGTATTTGGAAGCTTATTGTATCGAACATCTATAGGCCTTATCTGTATAGTATGATGTGACGTTTGATTAGAATGATCACTTACTTGTGGTAGGATATCTAGACATTTGTACGACCCACGACGGTTAAACTGAAATCACATTTTGGCTCTAATAGTTCTCTTCAATTGGTCCACAATACTAGCTCTCTTGTGTGTGAATCTCGAATAGTGGCTTATTCCATAGAGTTCCACTACTGTTTGGAAATGAGTGTTGTGGAATTCAACCCCGTGATCAGTTCGTAGATTGTTTGTCAGCGATTTGTACGTGCTTGCAAAAGCTTCTTCAGCTACACTTCTAACATCCTTACCTGTCTTTTTTCTCAATGGTAGGACGCAGATAGACTTGGAATATGAATCACTCACTATTAGAATCTACATTAAACCTTTATTACGGCGTGAATAGTATCTTATATCTACAAGGTCTGCTTCCCATAAATTGCCTAAATCTTTTATTACAACACACCTGCGTGGGGTTGTTTTATGAATCTCATTGGTTTCCTTTCTTTCTTCACCAACATCACAGCCAACTTTCGATATTTCGGTTGTAAGACGCTTGACAACTGCCTCAAATTTTTTTATTGCGTGTCTCAAGAGTTGGGATTCAAAGTTCATACGACTATTTAATTCTGCTACCTGTACAATAACTCTTGCTTTCTTGTAAGTAGTGACAAGTATAAAGTGCGAGCCTTTTCAATGCATGCAGTATACTATTACACTTGTGTATTGTAACATTACCTTTTAAGATATTGGATATCCTGGCAGTTCCGCCTATATTGTCCCTAGTTTAGTTTCCTAGTTTTGTCACTAACCAGAAGCCCGAATGCTGGTTGGTTCAAGTAATCGGCGCATACGGCTGTAAATTCATAGAATGACTTATCGGATACTACATCTGCTTGGTAAATATGTTTTAAATTGTAAAAGGTTGGTCCAAAGAACTGGAACGTATTATTTTATTTATTTATAGTAGTGGAGCTGTGGGCATTGACGCACAGTGACCTTGAACTTTCGCCCGTCGACGACAGGGTCACTGACCCCTCCTCCCTCGACCAATTGCCAAACCACTGATCAAAGGATGCCGCCACAGGATGATTGATATGTCTTCCCAGAAGAACGAAAGATGATTGACAGTTTACTTTTAGGTCCTTTTGATGGTCATCAACGCTACTTGTCCGACCGCTAATCAAAGGACGCCGCCATAGCGCACTTAACGATTGACAGGTTGCAACACCTCCCTCGGCCACACACGACGCCCCCCCCCCCCCTCCACCCCTCGGCGCCTCCGCCAGACAGGCAGCACCTCCGGCAGGTCCAGACCTGTAGACCCCTCGACATGTCTGTACTCGCACCCGCGACCCCTACTCGCTCGGCCGATTGCCGGACCGCCGCCTCCGCCTCCGCCGCCGCCGACAGATTCTACCCCCTCCTCCTCCACGCTCGCGACCGCTTCTCAAAGGACGCCGCCACCCGCCCTACCCGCGAGAACAAACAATACCGCGACGATTGTCTTGGTCTCATCGACACCGCCCCTACCTGCAGACCCTGTGCCCAGGGCAGGGGCGTACTGCACTCTTTTTACGGCGACCGCGCCCCGCCAGGTCAGGAGCCAATTAAATTGCGTATTTATTATTAAGCGCCCGGCACCGATCCTTACGGCAGATCTCGATTTATGTAACAACAACAATTTCCGCTGTGTATTATTATTATTTGTGGAAAAAAAAATAAAGCTACCATAGTGTTCGTCGTATGTATTTTTAACAAGAATTTCAGTGTAATGCTAAAAAACAATTTAGAACAGAAATGCTTAGTTGGTCTCGTATACTACAGCTTGTGGTAGTAAAATATTAAAACTCGTATTCAAAATTTGCAACTAAGAATTTACACTCCCATCTCTCTCCATGCTCTTCGCTTAGACTACAGCCGACAGACGTGTTTAATAATAATAGCGCAGGTTACGGTAACGAACGCCACAAACTTACGTATCCATCTTAACATATACTCTTTCGACATACAAAAACAATTCTAACCAGAGCCAACTAACCAAAAGAAAAGAAATGGTCCGTTTCGGAACTCGACCACAACCTTAGGACTATAAATGTATCTCTTCGTTTAGACGATGCAAGCAACAGCCATCGAACGGAATGTAACTTGTATGCCAACCACTCTTTCGATAAAACAACAACAGCAGCAGCAAAAGACGACATATTGTTTATACAAAAAAATTCCAAATAACGAAAATCGGCAATGATATCTAGCACAACGTCTCTAAATATACATCTGCAAGCACCGATAACAATCGTCCAGAACGCAGAGCGCTCTCTCGGCAGGCTACATAAAAGAAACATTTGCTGTTTAAACAAAACACCTAAGTTACATCTCCAAATGATCAAAATCTTCTACGCAGACGCACCACTCTGACAAGGATAGCTCGCAATGCATTTATTTAATGGAGCTGAGTCATGCCGAAAGTTCCGAAATTTAACACACTCTCTCTCTTTAGCGATCTTGCCCTGTTACGTTTCCTTCTTCTTAGATCGAGGTATAGATGCGCCTTCCGAGAATTCGGGGTACTTTAATTTTACCTCTTAATTCCTTGCTACAGCAGTACACATATCCCATCTAAGGAATCTCTATGTCCTGTTACGATGCAAACTACATTTAACTGACACCGAAATTCCAGCGCCCCAGAAGACATTTAAACCCTATTGTGCAACGGAGAGTCGAAATAAAAGAAAAATACGTGAAATAATTTACCGATTCCGACCGTCTACACTAAAACTTTTCGAAATTATTGGCCTAACAACACTTTTATTCGACAATACAGCAACCACAGAACCGAGGTTACCTGCCCAATGCAACACCGATTTTCAGTTCGACCCGCCCTTTACCCACAAAATTCCTACTCCAAGTTCCTTTCTTATGCATTCCACTAATGAGAACTAAGATTTATTAATTTAATTACAAGTAGACGTCTACCGCAATCGAAGATGCTAACCTACACACCGCAACACATGATCCTATCTAGCACATGGAGTGTTTACAATTTTTTTATTACAGTACAACTGAGTTAATGCAACGCAATGTTCGCAAACACTGATATCGCAACACATCGATCATAATCTTTTCTCTAACGAATGGATGGGAGTCACACACAGTACAAACACGTTTGTCGTGTGTTCCGCTAATTTCGGCCAATACAACGATTCGAGACCAATCTCCCCGCTTGTTCGCTTGTTTACTGTATTTGTCCCCACAGTATCTGTTTAAACCGGGCTTGCACATATGCAATAGCCTCCTTTTAAAAGCCTGTGTCTACGCCATATAACCCAGTTTTCGTTTACCCTTCTTCTTAGGACATGTGGAATAACGTAGACGATATCTACATCTGTGGATAATTAAGTCCTGGAATGCTAAAAAAATATAGCTTCTTGCTCGACTCTACAAGTAATTTACAGTTGAAACTAAAAAACATAATGTGCGAGAGAGTGGTCAATTTTCGGGTACTCTTAATACCCAAGTAATCAAATCTAAAAGCATTTGCACAGTACAACGGCGCATATCTTCTCTTTTAGAACACTTAAACAGTTTTCTTGCACAATCCTCCATTCTGGTAATACCATCTTCTCGACACATCTCCACTATGTTAAAAATTCCTGCAAAATCTTGTGTGATGTCCAAATCCAGCAGATAGAAGTCATCTGCTCGAAGCTGCTGTAGTATAGCAGGGAGCTCCTCCATTAAAACAACCATTTGAACATCGGCTAATTCCACTTTATAAGGTATAGCAACAGGATTTGCATATTTCCTCGAGATGTTTTCCAGTGCTTCCTTGTCGAGTTTCTCCAGTATTCCTTTTGATGATGCACCGCAACCACCATGTAGCAGAAAAGGCAACTTCGCTTTGACTCCATGTTTCGCAGTGACGAACTTGTCGAATTTACTACGCAGGTAAAAGTTAAATGAGCCGCACATTTCCTTCGTATGTTTAGTCTCTAAAGGATTGCTCTTGGAGATCGTTAAAAAAAAATCTGGTGTTGCATTAGTTCGAAATGGTGTAGAATATTTAGCGTTGCTGCTTGTAAGGATTATAAGAACTTGGCTTTGATCTAGATCTTTTCTTGTTAACTGTTCTGTGCGTGTACATCGATCATTTTTTACACTGTGTTACAGATGTTTATCGAGAGCAATAATTTGTTAGAAGGAGTGGAATACGATGGTGGTTTGTGCGCGAATGCTCGTGGTATATAGTCTATTGGCTGATAGAAAGCGTTCCAGAAATATTGTCTGCTGGGTTATGCATTGGAAACAAAGTTGTGGTTGGATGTTAGGGACGGGTCAAACAACCAACGTAGTTATTGGGTGGAGAGAGAGAGAGAGAGAACGAAACATTATTAAAACGCTGTGTGTCTGGGAGATTTTGTCTGTTACTGATCGCGGTTATAACATCATCTGTGGTAGCTTATTTAGAGTTGGTGCTGGGCTAGTGACGGATGTAAGGATAGCTCTGTCTGGGTTGTTACGAACGTATACATAGCGTGCAGCATGCTAGTTGCGACAAAAAACGAGTTGGATTGGCTAGATTCGTTTGTTGTTGTAGGTTCGTGTTGACTGCAGGTGTACTTCTGTTACTGTGTTGGAAATGTTTGGCGCTTACAGAGAGTGTTGTAGGCTAGATGGTACGGAATGTAAGTAAAAAGTGTTGATGTACCCTAAATATACGTCATGGTAATGCTCTAAAGAAAACCGACTTTGGTGGTGTACTGATCTTTCGTCGAAGCATCGCCTGTTTAATCGTATGCTAGTGTTGTCTACTTTACGGCTGGTGTGCGTTACGTTATGTAGCGGATGTGTCTGCTGCGGTAAATCATAATTGTTTCGTCGAAAATCAACGTGTTTTATAAAACTCCTATAGTTTCGTAACTTAAAGTGCGCTAGTTGTAGTCAATGGAGTGCGTGTGTGTGTAGTAAATTAAGCAAGTTCCATACTGCAAACGCTGGAGATAAGACGAAGTTACTATTTCTGGAATACATGGGGGAAATATGTACGTCCTGTGGATATATATCTTATAAACTGCAGCTAATCGATGTTTTTTAGTGGAGGCACTCCCATCTATACTACAGTAGCAGCTTCGTGTAGATGGCTTCTATCTCCTGGATTTTTGGACAACACTTTAATCGAGTGGCGTTCGTATCCGAGCATGACTTTCGGATGGAAGGAGCAATATCAAAGTGGTTGCGGGCGAGGAAACGACTGCTTAACGTGGTTGGCGTCGAATTGTAGAACCAAAATAAATTTGTCGAAAAATCACGAGCCCTGGTGTAAGCAAAGATATCGATTTTATAAAGAGTCCAGGCAGTTGATTGTTAGGACTTTTATTTTTTCGCTGGATCGAGAAGATGGTATTACCAGAATGGCGGATTGTGCAAGAAAACTGTTTAAGTCTTCTAAAAGAGAAGATATGGTATTTACAAAGTGTGCCGTTGTACTGTGCAAATGATTTTAGATTTGATTACTTGGGTATTAAGAGTACCCGAAAATTGACCACTCTCTCGCACATTATGTTTTTTAGTTTCAACTGTAAATTACTTGTAGAGTCGAGCAAGAAGCTATATTTTTTTAGCATTCCAGGACTTTATTATCCACAGATGTAGATATCGTCTACGTTATTCCACATGTCCTAAGAAGAAGGGTAAACGAAAACTGGGTTATATGGCGTAGACACAGGCTTTTAATAGGAGGCTATTGCATATGTGCAAGCCCGGTTTAAACAGATACTGTGTGGACAAATGTTTGCTTTTACAGTAAACAAGCGGGGAGATTGGTCTCGAATCGTTGTATTGGCCGAAATTAGCGGAACACACGACAAACGTGTTTGTACTGTGTGTGACTCCCATCCATTCCTTAGAGAGAAGATTATGATCGATGTGTTGCGATATAAGTGTTTGCGAACATTACGTTTCATTAACTCAGTTGTACTGTAATAAAAAATATTGTAAACACTCCATGTGCTACATAGGATCATGTGTTGCGGTGTGTAGGTTAGCATCTTCGATTGCGGTAGACGTCTACTTGTAATTAAATTAATAAATCTTAGTTCTCATTAGTGGAATGCATAAGAAAGGAACTTGGAGTAGGAATTTTGTGGGTAAAGGGCGGGTCGAACTGAAAATCGGTGTTGCATTGGGCAGGTAACGTCGGTTTTGTGGTTGCTGTATTGTCGAATAAGAGTGTTGTTAGGCCAATAATTTCGCAAAGTTTTAGTGTAGACGGTCGGAATCGGTAAATTATTTCACGTATTTTTATTTTATTTCGACTCTCCGTTGCACAATAGGGTTTAAATGTCTTCTGGGGCGCTGGAATTTCGGTGTCAGTTAAATGTAGTTTGCATCGTAACAGGACATAGAGATTCCTTAGATGGGATATGTATACTGCTGTAGCAAGGAATTAAGAGGTAAAATTAAAGTACCCGAATTCTCGGAAGGCGCATCTATACCTCGATCTAAGAAGAAGGAAACGTAACAGGGCAAGATCGCTAAAGAGAGAGAGTGTGTTAAATGTCGGAACTTTCGGCATGGCTCAGCTCCATTAAATAAATGCATTGCGAGCTATCCTTGTCAGAGTGGTGCGTCTGCGTAGATGATTTTGATCATTTGGAGATGTAACTTAGGTGTTCTTGTTTAAACAGCAAATGTTTCTTTTGTGTAGCCTGCCGAGAGAGCGCTCTGCGTTCTGGACGATTGTTATCGGTGCTTGCAGATGTATATTTAGAGACGTTGTGCTAGATGTCATTGCCGATTTTCGTTATTTGGAATTTTTTGTATAAACAATATGTCGTCTTTTGCTGCTGCTGTTGTTGTTTTATCGAAAGAGTGGTTGGCATACAAGTTACATTCCGTTCGATGGCTGTTGCTTGCATCGTCTAAACGAAGAGATACATTTATAGTCCTATGGTTGTGGTCGAGTTCCGAAACGGACCATTTCTTTTCTTTTGGTTAGTTGGCTCTGGTTAGAATTGTTTTTGTATGTCGAAAGAGTATATGTTAAGATGGATACATAAGTTTCTGGCGTTCGTTACCGTAACCTGTGCTATTATTATTTAACACGTCTGTCGACTGTAGTCTAAGCGAAGAGTATGGAGAGAGATGGGAGTGTAAATTCTTAGTTGCAAATTTTGCATACGAGTTTTAATGTTTTACTACTACAAGCTGTAGTATACGAGACCAACTAAGCATTCCTGTTCTAAATTGTTTTTTAGCATTACACCGAAATTCTTGTTAAAAATACATACGACGAACACTATGGTAGCTTTATTTTTTTTCCACAAATAATAATAATACACAGCGGAAATTGTTGTTGTTACATAAATCGAGATCTGCCGTAAGGATCGCTGCGGCGCGCTTAATAATAAATATGTAATTTAATTGGCTGCTGACCTGGCGGGGCGCGGTCGCCGTAAAAAGAGAGCAGTACGCCCCTGTCCTGGGCGCAGGGGACGGTGGGCGGGGGTGGTGTCGATGCGGTCAAGACAATCGTCGCGGTATTGTTTGTCCTCGCGGGTAGGCCGGGTGGCGGCGTCCTTTGAGAAGCGGTCGCGAGCGTGGAGGAGGAGGGGGGTAGCATCTGTCGGCGGCGGCGGAGGCGGAGGCGGCGGTCCGGCAATCGGCCGAGCGAGTAGGGGTCGCGGGTGCGAGTACAGACATGTCGAGGGGTCTACAGGTCTGGACCTGCCGGAGGTGCTGCCTGTCTGGCGGAGGCGCCGAGGGGTGGAGGGGGGGGCGTCGTGTGTGGCCGAGGGAGGTGTTGCAACCTGTCAATCCTTAAGTGCGTTATGGCGGCGTCCTTTGACTAGCGGTCGGACAAGTAGCGTTGATGACCATCAAAAGGACCTAAATGTAAACTGTCAATCATCTTTCGTTCTTCCGGGAAGACCTATCAATCATCCTGTGGCGGCATCCTTTGATCAGCGGTTTGGCAATTGGTAGAGGGAGGAGGGGTCAGTGACCCTATCGTCGACGGGCGAAAGTTCAAGGTCACTGTGCGTCAATGCCGAGAGCCCCACTACTATTTATCATGAGATATCTTTCCGGCAGAGGCAGAGTGGCCGAGCGCATTGAGGCGCTATGCTCCGATGCGCAAGGCCGTTCCCCGTCAGGGTTTGAATCCTCCCTCGGGCAAGGATATTTGTACCCTCGGGCATGGATATATGTGCTGTCTTTAGTATAAGTTAGTTTATAAGTAGTTTGTAAGTTTTGGGTCTGAGCACGCTGTAGTTAAGTCCCATAAGCTTACCAAACATTTGAAAATTTTTTGAAATCTTTTGCCAAAGGTGCCGTCGTCAGGTGTTTTTCTCCGAAAACATTTTCTGTTTTCAGTGTGTATCCAAGTACTAGATAAATAAATTTACGTAAATAAAATTTACAAATTTCAAATATATAGTGCAGTACATACGGTATTTACAGGTCTTAACTGCTTCAACTGACTATTCACGATGTGGTGTTTTATATTTCATTCATGAATTTTAGGCAGTTACTGTATCTGTCAATGCGTTTACAAATTTTTCTTTCACAGAGAAAATATAGAAGTTAACAGATATGGCATGATTTCATCTATTATTTTTGTATATATTATTATGTAGCGAGTATAGTTAAGATTTAGGAGGACGTTATCGATTATACATTTATGTTTGAAATGGTTGTCTTTATTTAGCCTGTGGTTGACGTTAGTAGTATAGTATGATTTCTGATCAATGTAAGCTGTATTATACTTTTTCCAGTGTTAAATTATCAATAAAATTATCGATGTAATTTTTGTGTTTCAAATCAGTTTGATCCAATAATAATTTATTTGCGTCGCTAGTTGTTTGGATACATACTTCATTTTCCTCCAGAATATTCATCCCTTCTGTATTATATGTAAAATTTCGAGTGCATTTTCTATAGTGCCTACTGAGTGATTTTCCGATTGTAACTGCCGGTAGATGGGTTTTTCTCACTCTCTCTAGCGGATCTTTGTAACGAACGGTGGAATTACGCCCAGTTTGGCCTATATAACATTTATTACAGCAGTTGCACCAGATTTTGTATATACCAGGATTTAGAAATTTAGAAGCTTTTGTCACGTGATGATTTTACTTCTTATAGTGTGATACAAAAGTGATGTTAGTATTTCTAAAAAAAATTCATTTCATTTGTGATTTTTCCTCGATATGTTGTGCTGATATATTTTAATTATTTTCTTTGAAGTGTTTCTCTTTGTAATGTGATACCTGCATTTGTTGTTAGTGGATCGTGACTCGTCTTTTTATTCTATACCTTCATTACCATGTTGGGGTCGTATTCGTTTTTATAGGCTATGTATGGAAGTATACTTACTTCTTTTTGTTTGGCCGTGTCATCTAGCGGTAGGCTGAAAAGTCTGTTAATCACTGAATGGTAAAGTCTAGTTTGTGTGATCTTGGATGACCAAGATTTGAAGGATTGGTCACCAGGCGCCCTGCAATTCACTGTGACAAGAAACTTTCTGCCCTGCCCACCATGAATGCTGTGACACCATTTCACTTTGCAGCAATCGACACTCTAAGATTTCTGACTTACTTGAAATAACTTTACTTGGTTACCAATTAAACTCACGGCTGTATCGTTACATAACTTTCGCTGTAGATAAAACTTTGATTGTTGCACAGAGAAAGGTCAAATGTTTTATTAATTAAACTAGGTTTAGAAAGTCATGGGATTAAGATTCTGTAACGGGTACCTGGGTGATTATAAGTTACGAACACTGCATAATTTAATCGTAAGACAAACAACTAGTCTTGGGAAAAATTACCAAATGGTGAGATTACATTCAACCAGGAAAGTTACTTGCAGTTGGCTGTTCTGACAATATTTGGAGCTGGCAAGTGTTACAATCAGTCACTAGAAAAAGGACACTATGAAATGTATGACAGAGACATGATGTTTAAGGAAGATTTGGGTTGGACATTCTGTTAACAGGAATTTTGAAAGTATGATGTTTCATTTATATTACAGACGACATTAATAAATATTATTTAACACTAAGAACTGCAATTTTACTCCTACTAAACTTGTAATAGTTTCTCAAAGTTTCTACACAATTTTCTTAGATATTGGTACAATTGTTTGTTACTGGAAGTGAATTAATGAAAGATTCCTTTTGTGACTGATGTAATGAACCTTTTCAGCATCCTGGTATAAGAGAAATTTCTTAGGTTGAGTTCCATTAGTAAGCTTGTTATCATGACTATGCAACACGTGACTCCAGCATTTTTTTTTGTATAAATTTGAAACAGTTTTTTTTATAACTACATACCACTTTCAATCACAGATTCATTATCTTTAGTGGAAGGTCAAACATAGTTGTCTTATTTAACATGCTCCAAAATATAACTTTTTAAACGTAGATGTTTATGATAAAGACCATTTCAACTGGGAAGTAATATTTAACCCCCAAATTGAAATGAATTTCACTGTGAACATCTGTGTTTATGAAGCTGTATTTTGGTGTCTGTTAAGGTGGCTCCAATGGTCTTTTTCTTCCAATAAAGACCATCAGTCTGTGACTGAAATAGATCTGAAGTAATGAAAACGACTTTGTAACTGGTATGATAAATTTTGGAGACTCCATTAATATAAGACAAACTGTATATCCACTTCATGACAGATACATTCCTTTAAAAAAAAACAACGAAATTTTAGTCAGTATATTGGTCAATAAAGCGTGTACTGAAGATGTGAAGACACATAAATTTGCAACAAATAGCAGCTACGTTTTCTGAGTTAGCAACAATACAAGTATTAGTTATGTATAAATATTTTAACATCATTTTATGCCAGGAAAATTTGGTATGAACAACTTCACTAATGTCTTCAGCAATTCATAACACTATGTTTGTGATACCACTTGATGCAAAACACTATTTGTTGATCTTAAAACTTCAATAATACAAAAGGTTTTTGAATCCAGGTATGGAAACATTATTTTACAGGAAACATACAGACATAATGGTATAATACTTCAAAGAACTAATTATACAAAATTTTCAAGGACAACTAATTGATATGGATCATTATGAAACTGTACATATTTATTGCTACAGATTACTTGAAGCAGTACAGTTATCAACCAATTTTCTGTCTCAAGGAGTAATACATTATGTGATAATGTGTAACTGGTTTTCATATAAAAATAACGATATTTACGTTTTTTAGACTTTAAGGGTTAGGCAGGAAATATATCCCATATTTTCAAAAACAAAAATATCAAACCAGAAATTTTTCATTGTGATTTCATTGAAAGATGCTATAGTTACCAGCACCATTTGATTCTTGATCTTAGAAACAAGCTAAGTAATCGATCTTCAGATTTTGTGTAGAATGTCGTTCTGACACACTTTCTTTTATTAATACCCATAAAAATTCTACAAGACACTTGTAACACATAATAAATTGGTTGTACATTAAATGAAATGAAACTGTAATGCAGAAACATGATATCTGTATCAGTAAAATATTATTGATCATATCCATATGTCAACAATTACATACAATAAAGTAATTCCCTTTTATAACTAGAGTAATTCTACAATTTAAGTAATCTGGCCAATGTTACAGCTCTACTAAAGTTTCCATTTCAAGATCAATCATCAAGTAATGTAGAATTTCACTGAAAATTATAGAAACATGTGTTTAGTAATGTTCATGAACATGGAAATATTACTTACAGTTTTCTTGATTGGAATGTATAAAATATTATTTTGTAAGTAAATTATGTTGAATGCAGCTCTAACAATTTACGGAAACACCATAAAAGTCCCTGCAGAATAGGTGTAACAATCATTATTCTTAGGCAACCTAGTCATTCATCCAAAAAGTGGTACATATTAATGTAAAATACAGCAATAAGTGGTGTTAACACAAAATATAATGATGCCATTAATACCTAGCAGATGCCATATATTCTGTGTAACCATAAGCCTTTTTATTTCCAGTAGGTTACAATTTTTCAAATATATATATATATATATATATATATATATATATATATATATATATAAACAATTTCATCTCAGACTGTCACACACGGAACACATACCAAAATGGCTGAATTTTATTCATCATTGTAACGATCATAACTTCACTCTTCCTATACAAATATATCTTGAATGTGACTCATATTTTCGTGTTGTGCACACAGTTGCCACTGCTGTTTTATTGATAGAAAAATGCTTAAGTAAGCAGTATTCACCCTATTGAATGAAGGGCCAAGTGCCTACTTTTATTATTCCTCTTGTCCTCGTGTCTTGTTAAAAACAAAATACAGCAAACAATATATACTCCTATTCTTTGCTATTGCAATAGTGAAGTCATTGTTCATGTAATTTAATTTGTATGTAAGTACACAGCGTTAGGTATGGAATGAGTGACAGGACTCACCAAGTTTATACATTTGCATGTGATAAAAATATGGTGAGCCTAGTTATTCATCTAGTTGTCGTCGACTTTGGGATCTCTATTGGGCTTTTCGTTATCCTGTGCCTCAATGTCATCATTATCCTTACCATCCAAACCAGGAGGAAGAATTTCGATATCGATGGATTCAGACGCAGGATCAGGGAGAGTATAATCGGTGCACTGTATTTCTTGCACGTCATCAGGCGATCCATGTTGATGTTCGTCTGGCATCTGCCGAGTGATGTTACTCTTATCTTTCTTTCGTAGGCGGTTTTCTGAAGAAAAAATACATGACAACTTTACAATATGGGCACTGTAATGCAGAGATAAATACACAAAAAATATATGGATGGGAAATAGTTTTAAAAATACCCTGTAGACAGCCTCCTTTTCCATATTGCGAGGACTGGATAATTTTTTCATTCTTGTGAGTCAGTACATCTTTTTTAATCTGAATTACTTGACAAACTTTGAAGATCTTTTAGATATAACAAATCATTTTCCACAAGTAATAACTAGAGTATTGCTGTTACAATTGGTAACTTAACATACGATAAATAGTTTTAAGATAAATAAAGAAGGAGCTAGCAATATTTTAGTATCTATGTGTTTATCAGATGTGTAAAATTGTTGTATTTTCTTATCATGTTGCCTATCAGTGAGTAGCAAAAAAAATTAAACTAAGTTTCTTGATAGACATTTATGACTCATGAAGTAATAAAATTCATGTGCAAAGTTAATTTTCTTTCAAACTGTTTATGACTGAGTGGTGGTGATTTCCTAAAATGAAATAAATGTAGAAGACTGAGAATGAAGATGATGCACAGTTTCCTAAAATTTGTTTATAGGAAATTTAGATATTTATTTGAGGCACAATTGAAAATTTAGGCTTTCGACTATAACTGATAATTGGTGCGAGTTCATAACTAGTCCGGAAGATTGGAGGATGAGCAGGAACCTTAGGGTTTAATGTCCCGTCGACAGCGTGGTCATTAGAGACAGAGCTTGCGCTCGGAATTGTGGGTAAGGATGAGGGAAGTAAATCGACCATGCCCTTTGAAAGGAACCATCCCGGTATTTGCCTGCAGTGATTTAGGGAAATCATGGAAAACCTAAATCGGGATGGACAGAGGTGGATTTGAACCACCATTCTTCCGAATGCGAGTCCAGTGTGTTACCACTGCGCCACCTCACTCGGTCTCTGGAAGTTTGAAATAAGGTAGCACCTACTGTGTATATTTTACGTGTTTTATA
This sequence comes from Locusta migratoria, assembly GCA_026315105.1. Classification (NCBI taxonomy): domain Eukaryota; kingdom Metazoa; phylum Arthropoda; class Insecta; order Orthoptera; family Acrididae; genus Locusta; species Locusta migratoria. The sequence continues at coordinate 398,050,160 of CM048755.1, forward strand.
CTATTTTTAAAATAACGCATCTATATTAGTGTTATGTAAAAGTTTTGTTAGTGCACATAGGAAACTATATGAAATTGAACAAAAATCATAAATAATGATTGTTGTTTCTCAGTAACAATATGTGTAAGAGTGTGCCCCTATAATTTCGTCACAGTATAGAAAACTAAACGTGAATATCTATAAAATATGAAAAAATTATATCAAACCTAAAGGCTGGAATGACTGGAGATAAAACTGTATGACACAGAGAAAAAATCAGAATATGTTGTATGTTACAGTCTTTACACAATATAAATGTGGAACTGACGAGTATACAACACATTCAGAATCATTTCTTACGTGCCCCACAATAAAATATAATAATTTAACTATGACTTTTATATCACGTTATATGGAAGTTGGAATTTTGTTAGTGACTAAGGAAGATTCACTAATATTACACAACACAATTACTGCCAACAAAGTTGGCCACGTTTTTTCAGTAGTTGTCTTATGGTAATGGTAATGGCAGATTTAATACTTTGGCAGTCATTTAGTGCAAATCAAGCGAAGAACAACACAATTACAGGAAGTGTTAGAGAGATATCCACTGTTATCACATAAGTAAAATGCTTATATTATGCAGTTAAGGGGATCATAAGCATCCTGTATACTCACTGCGGTCTGTAGCAACACGTTCACTGGCTTTATATGGTGAAGCATGTGATTTGTCCGTTTGGCCTGGAAGTATAAGAAAGGCATCCAAAATTAACATTTAGTATAATATGCTTACATTATTGAGTGAAGAGATTCGTAAGCATCATATACACTTACTTCTGACTGTGCCAACACCTCCACTGACTTTGTGTGATGCAGCACGTGATTTCTCTGTTTTGTCTGGAAGGATAAGAAAGACATCCACAATTAGTGTAATATTCTTACATGTTTACATGCTTTTATGGAATCTGTGAAAGCATTTGACTCTGTCATCAGAAGTAGACTCTGGACAGTAATGGAAATGCGAGGGTACCCCAAATTCCTTACATAAGTAATCAAAAGCCTGTATGAGGATACAAAAATAATCATAAACACAGGCAGCTGTAAAACAGATAAAATAACAATAAATCACGGTATCAGACAGGGATGCAGCGTACCACCAAGTCTTTTTAACTTCTATATTTATGACCCCATAACAAACAGGAAGAAGTAAGTCCATAAAGGTATACAGCTGAAAAGAAACTACCATCTAAATGTTATGCTGTATGCAGACGATTCAATTGTATTACAGAATACAGAACCACACCTACAACGCTCTGAGTATAAATTTTACGAGATGGGAAGAAAACATGACAATTTAAAAATATCAGCCACTAAATCGAAGGTTATGACCCACTACGGTAAATTCCCAGTTCTATCTATAACATTGTCATCGAAAATAAGATAATTGGACAGGTCTCAAGTTTCAGTTATTTAGGCAGTGACATAAGTGTGGACACAGTCAAGGTCATTGAAAAGAAAACCAACAAATATCAACATATATGTGGAACTACAAACAAAATTTTAAGAAATAAAGTTAAGAAAGGCAAAAAATTGAAATTATATGAAACAATGGCAATGCATGTGCTCCTTCATGTAAGTGAATCATGCATTGAAAGAATATGAGATAAAAATAAGATACAGTCTGCAGAAATGAGGTTTTTAAGAACAGTCAAAGTTTGCACAAGGAAAGACCACATAAAAATGAAGACATTAGGGCAGAAATAGGAATCTACAGCTTAAACGAAATGATTGACGAATACAGGGAAGAATGGAGACAGCACCTTGAACTCCAAAGAATTCCATTCATAGTGAACAACTACAAACCCTTCATAAGAAGAGATATTGAGCGAACAAGAAAGAGATGGAGCTAACCACATCGGAACAGGCATATTGTCTAATCCGTGAAGTGAAGATGATGATGCTTACATTATTGAGTGAAGAGATTCGTAAACGTAATATATACTCACTGCCGACTGTGGCATCACCCCCACTGACGTTGCGTGATGAAGCATTTGATTTGTCCGTTTGGCCTGGAAGTATAAGAAAGACATCCACATTTATCATATAGCAAAATAAAATTACATTACTGAGTGAAGAGTTTGGTAAACATCATATATACTCACTGGCTTTGGTATTTGAAGCATAAGATAAGTCCTTTTGGCCTGTAATTCCTGAAGTTGATGGTTGCTGCTGGGAATGTCGTGGTTGTTTTTGTGGCTTCTGTGAAAGCTTTTGTTTTGGAGAACGTTGTGGTGGCTCGTTGTGAACACCGTCTGGCTCTCTGTGGTGTTCACGGCACATATTAGGCTGAGGAATATCATGTAGCGTGTCATTATTCTCCATAATTTCCACTGGACGACCATTTCCAGTATACTCAAACGTACGAGTATGACTGTGATGATGTTGTTCTTCCAATATCACAGGTCCCCCGAAATTCAATGAATCATGATGATCATATTTTGGGGTTACATGTGAGAAATCTGAGAACGTTGACGGATAGAGAGCGGGACGTCGATGGAAGAACTGAGGCACACAACTTCTGAATGAATGGCGGCGGGGCATTCCAGCTATGTTTGCAGCATTACCCATAAAACCACCTGGAACGTACATTGGAACATAGATCAAACGCATAGGTTGCCCTGCCACTGTAGGATCCACTTGTTCCTGAAGAGGGTTAATAAGTGTATCAAACCCAATTTGATAACTGAGGTAGTATGGCAGATCAGGGAAGTAGCACATAACCGCATTTGGTCCTATACCACGATCATACGGTGACGACATGATGCACTGTATAAAACTGTCCACAACTGGAACAAAGCACTGAGACGTTCCTCGATCTGCTGAGACAAGTCGCACTACCCACGGAGGCCGCACGCAAACTGAATGTGAGGAGCGCTCTGCGTGGACTGTAGGAGGAGTGGTGACGTGTGGCAGACTGGCAGTGGTGGGGGAAGCCAGTGGTGGGGGAAGCCAGTGGTGGGAGAGGCTGCAGGGTGGGGAGCGAGGCAGGGCCAGGCGAACGCTGCCGCGCCCAAATCCTGCCCCAGAAAATTCTTCTCTGTACAAGTCAACTGAGAACGTATAAAATCGAAAATAGTTCAATCTCAGTCTATAATCACAGTGTCATAATTTGCTGTGTCTAACCGCAAACTAAGATTTAAAAAATGGGTATAAAATGAGTAATAAATGATTACTGTACTCATTGCACGAATTTCATTGTATACGTACCATTGTTGTATTTGTTTTAATTCAACATTCCAGATTATTTTATACTGGTATCTTCTCAGTCTATATTAGTAAGCATATAATATTGGAAATAGTGGATACATGCGATCTCATATATAAATATACAAAACCACAGCTGTACCAATTTTAAATAAGAAAAAAATAATTAAATAATCTATTAACCACACTCACTCTTTTGAATTACAAACATTACTGTTTTATGTCACAAATATGAGATACGATGATTTAATTTCAGCGGCCTTATGAGAAATTTTTACGCAGTGCAGCAGACAGGTCATCTTTTACGTTAAATAAATTATTCCTCAACATACGGCGTCAGTGTGAATAAAACGACGTACACAACAATTCATTCCCTTTTTCTTGGTCTGATATCAAATAGAAATGAAATTATTTGCATTTGGGAATGTATCGGATTACTGCCGATATTCGATTCCTGGTAATAAGGCCGTACTCCAGGGAACGAATCTCTGTCTGACGTTTCGTCTACCACTGTTGAAGACGCCTTACGAGGCTTTGGACACACTGATTCGCACTGACGTCAGCTCAACAAGTAGCGTTTAGTTGTATGTTTACTTAGTAATATAATACGTATATTTTCTATTATTGTGTTTTGAATTTTTTGGAGTTCTTGTTGTTTTGTGATTAGTGGGTGGTGAGTGTTGTAAGGCCTTTTTAGTTGTGTTAGATTGTTTCTTTACATTTATGTTATTCTAGATTTTCTTCTTTTGTTCGGTAACTACAGTTCTGGGTATCCATTACACTTTGCTATCAAACTCAAAAGCAATTAACACACACACAACAAACGCGAATTAATAATTAACTAAAAAAGAAACACCGCCCTCTAACTCTCTCCCCCCCTCACACACACACATACGTACAAAGATATGTGCCAGTGTAAGTTGAAAAAAAAAAGAATTTCTCTCAATGGTTAATTATATTAATTATATTTCGAATATTATAAAGACATATCATGAGAACTGTACATGAATGAGTTCAATAAAACCATAGACATAAATATATATTTTTACTGTTGGCCACAGAAGATTATATCAGATAGAGTGAAAACAAAAAGATGGTCAATTACTTATGCAAACAGTTTTTATCTGCCATTTCAGTCTGGAATAGCGTGTGGAAAAAGCTATTCTAAATCCTTCCGTTGGAGCGCTGACTGCCGGCCGCGGTGGCCGAGCGGTCTGCGGCGCGCCAGTCAGTCTGTACGGCCATTACGGTCGGGGGTTCGAATCCCCCCGAGGGCATGGATATTTGTGCCGTCCTTAGTTTTAGCTAGTTCATAAGTAGTTTGTAAGCTTAGGGACTGATGACCCCGTAGTTAAGTCCCATAAGCTGTACAAACATTTGAACATTTTTTTAGCGCTGACTTATTTGATTAAGATGATCATTTCTCACTATGTAGGTCATAGGAAGGGCGTAATGTTCCTCACAACGACAAACTCCTTTCTTTTAATATTGCCACCCAAATTTGCGTATCATATGGGCGACAGTCTCTCACATATTGCATGATGACACGAAACTAACTGCTCTTGTTCGCACTTTTTCAGTATAATGAGTCCATTCGTATTGCTAAGGGTTCCATAGCGCACAGCAATTGGGCGGTTATACCTTAAGTATTTTGTGCACAATACATTTGCATAAAAATAAATTACTTACAGCAATATTCCAGCAGAGGACAGACAAGCACATTATAGACTGTCTGTTTTGTGTTCATTTGATCAAATGTTTGTAAACCTACTGGACCAAACTGCTATGGCCCTAGACTTACAAATTACTTAAACCAACTTACAGTAAGCACAACACACACACACACACACAAACACGTACTAATGCCCGAGGAACTCGAACCTCCTGCGGTAACGGCCGCCCAGTCCGTAGCAAGACGCCTTAGACCACGGGGCCATTCCGCGTGGCTCTGTTTTCTGGATTCGTGTAATTTTCGAAGTGCTCTGTTAACAAAGCGCAGTCTTTGGTTCACCTTTTCAACAATGTTATCAATGTGGTTTTTACAATAGAATTTTGTCGTAATTGGAAGTCGTGCTTCTTTAGTTGAAATGGCAGCCTTGCGATTTGTGCTATTTGTCGTGCAACCGAGATTTGGCAGATTTATTTTAGAAATCATTCTGGTAACTTCACATTTTTCTTTATTTAGAGTCATTTGTCAGTTTTGTGCATAATATAGATACCCTTCGAGATCATTTGGTACCGATCTTATGATGAATTTTGTAGACGGTAAATAGCAGCATAATCTGTAAATAACCTAAGAGGGCTGCTCAGGTTGTCTCAAAGATCAATTATACAGACTGGTAACACAAGAGGGCTGATGACTGTTTGACAACACCTGATATCACTTCGGTTTACTCGATGATTTCCTGCCTTTTACTACAAACATTTCTGACTGAGTGACACAACTGAGACGACACTCCATAGGCACTCATTATGATTACAAGTCCATTGCAAGGAATCATATTTAAAGCCTCCCGGACGTCTATAAATATGGAATCAATTAGGCCGGCCGCGGTGGCCGAGGGGACTGAGGCGCTTCAGTCACGGTCTGCACGGCCACTACGGTCGGGGATTCGAATACCCCCTCGGGCATGGATATTTGTGCCGTCCTAGTTCGTAAGTAGTTCATAAGTAGTTTGTAAGTTTAGGGACTGATGACCCCATAGTTAAGTCCCTTAAGCTCTACAAACATTTGAACATTTAATACACAAGTACGGAAATTCCTGAATAGTTTTCATCGAAGTGATTCATATGTGGTCCAAATTTCTAATACAGACCGACGACGATGATACGGATCTGTACTTCAGTGTCCGAGCGAGGTGGCGCAGTGGTAACGCACTGGACTTGTATTCGGGAGGGCGGTGGTTCAAATCCTCCCTCGGCCATCCAGATTTAGGTTTTCCGTGATTTCCATAAAGCACTCCAGGCGAATGCCGGGATGGTTCCTTTCAAAGGGCACGGCCGATTTCCTTCCCCGTCCTTACCCATAACTCCGAACGTTAGCTCCGTCTGTAATGACCAAGCTGTCGACGGGACGTTAAATCCTAAGCTTCCTTTCTTTTTTCTGTACTTCAGTAGGTTACCACATTCTCATTTCTTGACTGAGTAGTGGAGTACCTGTGCAACTTTTCAATCTTTATACAGAGATCATTTTTCTAACGAGTGTTTGCATATGATTGCTAATATGGAGCTACTGTAACAGCATATTCTGAAAGGAACCTAATTGATAAAAAGTCTGAAACGTGTAACTTGCCCTTGTTAAAGGAAGTAAAAAGCTTAGTAACACCTAGAATATCTGATTCTATGTTACGCATTCTGATAGCTGTTCTGGTTTCGAATTCTGGAATATTTTCTTCGTCTACTTTGGTGGGAGGAATTTCGGAAAACTATTTTGTAATTTCGATTTGGTGGTTCTGATAGCAGTAACATTTCCTTTCCTATGGTACAGGGACGATACTGTCAGTGTCTTGCTGATTGTGAATTTTACGTGCGACTAGAATGAATTTCGTTTTTCAAGCACATTTCGAGACATTGCTTCTTTGTGGAGATTATTAAAAGAATCTGGCATTTAAGTCAGTGGTATATTTCGAGAGTTGCTAAATGTTATGCGGTCTTAGGGATTTTGTGTTATTATCAATTTGACATGCTTTCTTTGTTACATCTGCAAACAGTGTTTTCGCATATGTCGTGTACCATTTTGGATTATTTCTAACTCTTATTAATTTACATGGTATGAATCCTTCAACTGTGGTCCGTACAGCTTCTTTGAATTTTAGTCACATCTAGGCTACATTCTCTCTCGACTTGGAATAAGCGTCAACATTGGGGATCATTTTACCATGGTATGATCTTGACCAGCAAAAATCACCAAAAAATCGTTGGCAGTCCATGGAAGGCTCACTGCAGCAGATAATATTCTTCCATTGCGCCATAGCTCAGTTAGCATTGCTTGTGGGCCACGCAGTGTTTTCCTTGTATGTAATGGGCATCTTCAATACGATGCCTTTTGAAATAACTGCTCTGGCTACCTTGGCTTTGAAAGCACCCACAGAATGAGCACTAATAATTTTTCGACGTTTGTTCCAATTCAGTTCAATAAAAACTACAAAGGACACTATTCCCACCACGACTGAATGCTGCCACATAATGACGACGTTGCACAGGTGGTTCGAACACGCATTAGTCTTTGTGACTCCATAATTTTGTACAACCTCTGAACTTCATCTTATCGTTTAGCAGCCTTGGTGTTACTGACTTTACGATAAACGAACATGTTTAAACGCTTTCTCAAGTTTTTGGGTTTCTGCAAAAGATTCTCCAGTTATTTTTCTCATGGAGGACGAAAGACAGTACATTCAGCAAACTTCACGGGATTTAGAGGGTACTTAATAGTCCACGTTTCACACAGGAACCCATATCCAGAAATGTCATCCAGTGACGCAATGAGCACTTCATTAACTTCGTTTCTATGAAACAAATGCCTTCTACTGCAAGGTGTCTGCTCACCAAATTTTGAGAGGAGAAAGAAGGAAGGAAGCTTAGGGTTTAACGTCCCGTCGACAGCTTGGTCATTAGAGACGGAGATAACGCTCGGAGTTTTGGGTAAGGACGGAGAAGAAAATCGGCCGTGCCATTCTGGCATTTGCCTGGAGTGATTTAGGAAAATCACGGAAAACATAAATCTTGATGGCCGGAGGTGGATTTGAACCCCAATCATCCCGAATGCGAGTCCAGTGCGTTATCACTGAGCCATCTCACTCGGTTTTGAGAGGAGGTACTACGAACGTAACAAACAAAAAATTCGATTAAAATAGCCTCTAAAGCACATATCACTATAGTCATCAGCAGTTCTTTATCTTCGAGACTATGGAACACATTTAGTCTACTGGTCAAGTGCTCATACCTCTAAGGCTATGGCCGGCCGCGGTGGCCGAGGGGACTGAGGCGCTCCAGTCGCGGTCTGCACGGCCACTACGGTCGGGGGTTCGAATCCTCCCTCGGGCATGGATATTTGTGCTGTCCTAGTTCGTAAGTAGTTCATAAGTAGTTTGTATGTTTAGGGACTGATGACCCCGTAGTTAAGTCCCATAAGCTGTACAAACATTTGAACATTTATAAGGCTATGTATTTTACAGCCGACGTTTACTAGTTATTTGTTGATGTTTCGCTCCATAGTAGCTCCTCCCAAAACATGGAAAGCAAAGAGCTTGTGGGAGAAAAGATTTGTTTTACGTTATCAAAACCATGTAAGTGCTTATAGAGTCACTGGAGCCGGCCGCGGTGGCCGAGGAGACTGAGGCGATCCAGTCACGGTCTGCACGGCCACTACGGTCGGGGGTTCGAATCCCCCCTCGGGCTTGGATATTTGTGCCGTCTTTAGTATAAGGTAGTTGATAAGTAGTTTGTAAGTTTAGGGACTGATGACCCCGTAGTTAAGTCCCATAAGCTTAACAAACATTTGAATTGAATTGAGTCACTGGATTACATTTCCGGACATTGGTTCCTGTGCGAAACTTGACCCACTAATTCCCCTCTACATGCCCTCGAGTAGTGGCGGTTTTATTAATGTTCACACAATATATTTGAAAGACCGAGAATGTAATGTGAAATAAGATCTAACACTCTTCATTATTAATTCAAATGTTCAAATGTTTGTAGAGTCTATGGGACTTAACTACGGGGTCATCAGTCCCTAAACTTACAAACTACTTAGGAACTACTTACAACTAAGGACGGCACAAATGTCCATGCCTGAGGGGGGATTCGAATCCCCGACCGTAGTTGCCGTGCAGACCGTGACTGGAGCGCCTCAGTCCCCTCGGCCACCGCGGCCGGCCATTATTAATTAGTAAATATTTCGGACATTTTTGTATAATATGAATATGAACAGAATAGCTTTCGTTTTGCGCTCTGAAACCGCATATAGTATTTCTTACATTTAAATTCATGTTATTAAACTGGTTATAAACAATAACATTTTATTTAGGAAGTAAATGTATGAAAATAAAAAGACTGCAATATAAAAAAGCCGGAGTTGAACAAGAAATTATTTTGCGAGTAACGGAGTTAGCAGCAAATAATTCACTATCAATATCCTGTCAAGTATGTTAACACGAATTAACCATTAAAGAATACGTTTTGGACTTTGTTGCTACTTAAAATTCCTCGTTTCCTAGCGAATCTCCACATCTTATCTGAGTAATGTATTCATTTCTTTATTGTTACACATCGCTTTATCCATTGATAAAATTATAGTTGAACCAGATGTTTTCTGGGTTGTTTGGCTATAGTATGTGGTTTACCACCCAAAACTACCCTCAGATCGGTAAGTAGATTTAAATTTTAACGGGTGAGACAGTACACGCTTCCTCGTTGGACTCGCCGTTTTATGGGCGTGCCCAATGAATACCGGATTCCATGGCTGTACGCCGTCCTGTATCCCATCTACATAGGGTCTGAGAAAGCCGCAGCTGCTACAGATGACTGCTTTTCTATATTTTAAATTCCACGTGTTTTTCCTGTCAGCTATAACGACGTTTTTGGCCAATACATAAATGGACTAGCACTCATAAAGCACTGTATGACCGTGTTGTTTAGAGTCAGAGTTAGGAAAGCTCTGCTGTGTAGGCTCAGCATGCCGGCGTGGGTCTTCTTTGACCAAATAGACTCGGTGAACTATTGTTGTGTTAAAGTTGGTCACTATGGGCAGGGGATGTTATTGTGGGACTTAGAACATATGAAGGGTAGACGTACCGTACTGATGTTTTATGTTGCTAAGAATTATCGCCAGAATCCGGGCGCTAGTGTGATGGCACGTTAATTTTCCGTGTTTAGATAGAAATTGTTCGGTAAACTGACAGAGAAATAATTAGATACTTTGTTTCAAATCTCTTTGGAAAAACTCGACAAACAACTCAACATCAGAACGATATCGAAATCGCCACTGCGGCGAGGAAACGGCATAATGTCCTAAGAACAGCGTGTTAAAGGAACGCATCCAAATAAAACTGTAGTGGTATACCACAGTAGCAACCAATGTTAAGGTAGGAGAAATCGAGAGTGGAAACCAGAAACTCTAGCTAACGCACTTGATACACAGTCAAAATGCAAATGTAGTGCCCCTTGTTCCACGTACATGTACATGCATTATCCGCTGCCCACCTCACGGTGCACGACGAACGCTACCTTGTAACCAATACTAGTCAATTCCTTTTCTGCTAGGCTCACAAATGCATAGATGGCAAAACATCTGTTTGCGAGCCGTACATTTCCATAGTTCACCTTCGTGCTTCTGACACGAAATGTACGTTGGCGGCAGTAGTATATTTCTGCAGTTAGTTTTCAATTCCAGCTCTATAAATGTTCTCGATAGTATGATCCATAAGAACGTCGTACTCCCTCCAGAGATAAGCATTTGAGGTCGTGAAGCATAGCCGCATACTGAACCTATTGTGAATCCATGAAGCACATGCTATCCTCAGCACGCCACTCTCTACCTACAAATGACTCTGTTGGAAGACCCGCCAGAGGCGCTGAAGGCAGCGCTTTGATAACTTATCTTTAGGTCAATTTGTTGCTCAGAACGGCATATACACATCGAAACACTGAGTGATAGCCTTGGAATAGGGGTGCCGAGATTTAATTTAATAATAATGAACAATAATGTTGTTGTTGTTGTGCTCTTCAGTCCGGAGACTGATTTAATGCAGCTCTCCACAGTACCCTATCCTGAGCAAGCCTCTTCATCTCCACATAAGAACGGCAACCTACATCTGTCTGAATCTGCTTACTGTATCCATCTCTTGGTCTTCCTCTGCGATTTTTTCCCCACACACTTCCCTCCAACGCAAAATTCACAATTCCTTGATGTCTAAGAATGTGTCCTACCAATCTATCCCTTCTTTTAGTCAAGGTATGCCAGAAATTAATAATAACCTGCCACAAACCTTCTATGCTTTGAAGCATACAGGTGTTAATAAATCTGTAATTAAGGGACCGATGACCTAGACGTTTGGTCCCTTATTTTCTGAAGCAACCAATCGGCCAGACCTGTACGTATCACGCATGTCTTCCTACCACAACTCCCGATTAGTTGAGAAAATGCTGGAACTTGGAAACCGAGATCCTCACAAGACCTTTGTTGCTTGAACTATCAAAGACACATACATTTTCTAGTTTCCTATGTACTACAGTATAAAAATTAATGGGAACTGTTCCTTTTCTCTGAAATAGCTTTATAGATAGGGGTACTTACAATTACACATCTTCATTGTTTGGAATACGTCATACACAATCTTTGTGTGCATGGCATGTTTATTGCCATCTTGGTATTGTACCAGATCCACTTTCACTTTGGAAAAGAGATCGTTGTCACAGGGAGTCATTTCAGGTGAGACGGTGGATGTTCTAGAATCATCCACTTACAGTGGCGGGAGAGGTCCCGGACAGCAGCAGCCGTGTGGCAGCGTGCATTGTCGACCAGAAGGATGGGCTGGTCTTCCATGGAATGTCGTACTCGCCCGAGATCACTTCCTGTGGTTACGGTCTCGTTACCAAAGTCCAAAACCACTGCGTGGATCCGGCACAACACCAGAGATAGCATTATCTGTGCCATATGCGGGGAATACAGAATAGCAACAGAAATAAATTCCACGATAATATACACCTCATTTCTAACATTTGGCAGAAGGTCACAAATTACTGAGACGATGGTATGTAATTTGATTCTCGCCTAAGTTATTATTGGATCAGGGCTCGTTCTCTTACTGTATAGCTTTAGTACGATGTTGGTGTCGTATTCAGTTTGTTGGGCAATGTCTAGTCTGATACATATAGCATGGAAAAATTGTGCACGACATGAATGAGCGTGGATATTGTTGTTGGTTTTTTGTATATTTCAAACCTGTGTTTATTTTGTACTTTTTGTATAGTTAGGTCAAGATATTTTTTAAATGCCCTAGAAGACGGTTTCTTCCTAAATCAAGAAACAAAGAAAATCATTTATTATTATCGATACGTGGATGACACTCTTATATGATCGTAGGTGGAAATGAATAACCCGTAAATAATATTCGTAAACTTCTAAACATTAACAGCTTGTAAAATTACATCATGGTACTTGAAATAAACAGCGTGAATTAGTGTCCAAATATAAACGAATGTCAATGATTACCAATTACGACATGAACATATCATGCAAAATTACGGTATTCATGCATCCTCCGCTAAAAATAAAATTATGCTCTTTAATAAATGACTTAAGAAAGCAGACAAAGACCGAAACTAGTCAGCATTTCAATAAAAAAGCAGCTTTGGTGAAATATAAAAAATAATGTGTTTCCTGAAATTGATAACCTCCTCTGCAACCTACATCCAAAGATCACATTCACCCAAGAACTACAATTCAATAAGCAGATTAACGATCTAGCTCTAACCACACAAAATGTTTAAAATAAACACAAGTTTGAAACGTATAGAAAACCATCAACATCAGGCAACATTATCCTTGCTCATTCATGTCACATACAATTAGCGGCGGTGGAGCGGCCGAGCGCATTGAGGCGCTATGCTGAGATGTGCGAGGCCGTTCCCCGTCGGGGGTTCGAATGCCTCTTCGGGCATGGATGTTTCTGTCGTCTTTAGTATAACGTAGTTCATAAGTTGTTGGTAAGTTTAGGGACTGATGATCCCGCACTTAAGTCCCTTAAACTTATCAAACATCTTAACATCATATACAATTTTTCATTCAGTGGACTCATGCCTTTTAAAATATTAACCAAGCATTTAGTGATTTACAGACTATTCAGTCTTCCTCTAGATAGCACAGCGAAACAAAATGAATTACGTAAACCTCACTATATTATCTAACAATATGAATACGACCCCAACATCGTACTAACGCTGTGTTGTTGTTGTTGTGGTCTTCAGTCCGGACTCGGGTTTGAAGCAGCTGTTCACACTACTCTGTCCTGAGAAAGCCTCTTCATTTCGTCATATGAATGGCAACCCACATACATGGCAATCTGCTTACTATATTCGTGTCTTGTTCGCCCTCTGCGATTTTCCCCCACACACTTTCCTCCAATGCTTAATTTACGATTGCTCGATGTCCAACAATGTGTCCTACCAATCGATCCCTTCATTTAGCCACAGTGAGCCAAAAATTCCATTTCTTCCCAATTCTATTCAGTACCTCTTCATTAGTTACGCGGTCTACCCACCTAATTTTCAACATTCTTCTGTAGCACCGCATATTAAAAGCCTCTATCCTCTTCCTATCGAAGCTATTTATCGTTCACGTTTCACTCCCGTACAAGGCAACAATCCACACAAACGCCTTCTGAAAGGACTTCTGCTATTCAATTGCTATTCAATGTTAGCCAATTTCTCCTTTTCAAAAATGCTTTTCTTCCCATTGCCATTCTGCATTTTATATCCTCTGTACTGTGATCGTAATAAGTTATTTTACTATCAAAGTAACAAAACTAATCTACCACCTTTATTGTTTCGTTACCTCATCTAATTCCTTCAGAATCACCTGATTTTCTAAGTCTGCATTCCATTTCCCTTGTTTTATTCTTGTTAATGTTCATCTTATACGCTCCTTTCAACACACTGTCCGTTCCGTTTAGTTGCTCTTCCAGGTTCTTTGTTGTCTGTGACAGAATTACAATATCATAAGAAAAACGCAAAGTTTTTATTTCTACACCCTGAACTCTAATTCTCCCTCCAAATTTCTCCTTGTACACCTTCACAGCTTGCTCAATGTATAGATGGAACAACATTGGAGAAAAGCTACAAAATGTCTTACTCCCTTCCGAACCACTGCGTCCCTTTGATGCCCTTCAACTCTGTTTGGTTAATGTACACGTTATAAATACCCTTCCGTTCCCTATACTGTACCCCTGATGACTTCATAATATGAAAGAGTGTATTCCAATCAACATTGTCAAAAGCTTTCTCCAAATATACAGTCGGGATTGTTCCTTTGAAAGGGCACGGCCGATTTCCATCCCCATCCTTACCCAAACAACCCGTTCGTAAGCTCCGCCTCTAATGACCACGCTGTCGACAGGGCGCTAAAGACTAATCTTCCTTCCTTCTTCCAAATCTACAAAAGCTAGAAATGTAGGTTTGCCTTTCCCTTATCCATGTTCTAAGTTAAGCCGTAAGGTGAGTACTGGCTCCCATGTTTCTACGTTTCTCCCGAATCCGAACTGATCTTCCCGAGGTCAGCAACAATCAGCCTTGTCATCCTCCTGTAAATAATTCGTGTTAAAATTTTGCAGGAATGACTTATTAAACTGACGGTTCTGTAATTTTTACACCTGTTGACGCTTTCTTTCTTTGTAATGGAGATTATTAAGTTTTTCTTAAAGTCTGTAGTATTACGACTGTCTTCTACATATTACGCACCAGGTGAATTAGGTTTGGCATGGCTGGTTCTCCCAGGGACTTCAGTAGCTCTGAGGGAATGTCATCTACTCCAGAGGCCTTGTTTCGACATAGGTCTTTCAGTGTTCTGCCAAATTCATCCTTTAGTTTAGTAACTTCGACTTCATCTTCATCTACTTCCTCTTCCCTTCCTACAATATTGCCTAGAAGTTTATTTCCTTTGTAGAGCCCTTCTATATACTCTTTCCACCTTTCAGCTTTCCATTATTTACTCAGAACTGGTTTTCCATCTAAGTTGTTAATATTCATTCAGCTATTTTTGTTGTCTCTTTTATTTTCATGTCGGCGGTATCTATTTATATAAATTTTATACATTCTTCTCCGCAGCGGAATAGCCAAGCTCATTGAGGTGCTATGCTCCGATGCGCGGGCCGTTCCCCGTCGGGAATTCGAATCCCCCCTCGGGCATGAATGTTTGCGCTGTTTTTACTATAAATTAGTTCATAAGTAGTTTGTAAGTTTAGGGACTGATGACCTCGGAGTTAAGTCCCATAAGCTTTACAAACATTTGTATACATTGTGTAAAACATTCTCGGACATCTTGCAGGGTAAATTCTTGATAAAATTTCAAGCTTTCGAAGATATCCTCCATCTTCTTGGTCAGGAGCCGTGGTGCTGTGGTGGCCTTAAATAGCCCATGGACGGCTTATGATTGGTCGGCTTATGATTGGTCGGCCGCTACGTCACGCTGTCACAGATTCAGTCTACGTCTGCGCTGGTGGCGCCACCCCTTCCGTAGTATCGAAGACGTTGCGCGACGTGTCTCCGCTGCATTTCTGTATCTAGTGCTCGTTTCCAAATACAACTAAGATTACCTTCGAAAGCTTGAAATTTTATCAAGAATTGACGCGGCAAGAAGTCCGAGAAAGTTTTATACAGAAGTGTCGCCGTGAAAGACTTTGTACTCATTTGATTACATTCTTCTAAAGATATGTATTTGGCTTCTAGCCACTCCTGCTTAGCCCTTTTTGCAATTCCTGTCAATCTCATTTCTTAGTCGTCTGTATCCATTTTACCTGTTTCATTCAGTGCATTTTTATATCCTCTCCTTTCGTCAACTAAATTTATCATTTTCGGCGATATCCAAGGAGTTGTGTTAGGTCTTGCATTTATACCTATTTGGTCTTCTGATGCCTAGACTGTTTCATCTCTGAAAGTTGCCCATTCCTCTTCTACTGTTTTACTTTCTCCCGTTGCTGTCAGTTGTTGCCTAAATGTCCCTCTGAAATTTTCAATAACTTCAGGTTCGTTCAATTTATCCAGGTCCTATCTCCTTATATTTCTACCTTCATGCAGTTTCTTCATTTTCAGTCTACAGTTCATAACCAATATGAGATCTGCAGAGTCTACCGCTATACAATGAAAAATCAACAATGCAGGATTCACTTCACATAGAGAAACACAAGTAAAATATATAAGTAAATAAAAAATAAATAAGCAGTATATATGGCATACTGTATCTAAAAAAAATTGCAAATGAAATGAAACAAATTTTAAAAACGCCAACATCTCTTCTACACCCCAAAAAAGACGGACCATCTGAACCAAAATCGTCATGCACAACTCAAAACCTTCTAAATTTCTACATCTCTTGTAATTTATATAATAAATATTACATGGGTCAAACCGGACGAAAATTCATCATTGGGGGTATAGAAAACACTATAGAGGGTAAAAAAAAATACAATGTAGGCCTTACAAAAAATGCACTACTTGTTTTACACATAATAGAGAAGAGATACGAAATGAACATTCTACATGAAATTTAAGTATGTATCCACACAAGTTCGCAACGACTTTATTAAGCAGTTAAACCTATTTTAACCATAAACATATTTAGATAATTTCATATTCACGGAATGTACTAAGTTACTACGAGTTTGAGTTCTAGTGGGCAGGGTAAAGTTGCAGATTTGGCGGGAGGCGTGCTTAGGTAGTCCTTGCAGGTGCGGTGATCACTGTGTACCCAGTGGTGTAGGGTCAGCGCAACTACCGAGAAAGCAGGAGACTCGGGTTCGAATCCCGGCTGGCTACACATTTTCAACTTCACCCATTCGCAGTTAATGTCATACATTCCGTGAATATAAATAGATAATAACTGAAGGATCAAAAGTGGCGTCTGTTGGTTCGGACATGTCTGAAAGAACAGACGCCACATACCGGGTGATCAAAAAGACAGTATAAATTTGAAAACTTAAGAAATCACGGAATAATGTGGATAGAGAGGTAAAAATTGACACACGTGCTTGGAATGACGTGGGGTATTATTAGAACAAAAAAAAGTTCCAAAATGTCCGCCAGACTATCTGATCAGAAAAGCAATAATTAGCGTAGCAAATTAAGACAAAGCAAAAATGATGTTCCTTACAGGAAACGCTCAATATGTTCACCATCATTCCTCAACAAAAGCTGTAGTCGAGGAATAATGTTGTGACCAACACTGTGAAGCATGTCCGGAGTTATGGTGAGGCATTGGCGTTGGATGTTGTCTTACAGCATCCCTAGAGATGTCGGTCGTTCACGAAACACTTGCGACTTCAGGTAACTCAAAAGCCAATAATCGCACGGACTGAAGTCTGGGAATCTGAGAAAGTGGCGGCTGAGCACACGATCATCGCCAAACAACGCGCGCAAGAGATCATTTTTTTTTCTTTTTTTTCTAATAAAACCCCATGCTATTCCAATCATGGGTGTCAATTTTTATCTCTCTATCTTCATTATTCTGTGATTTATTACGTTCTCAAATTTACAATCACTTTTTGATTACCCGGTATAGATAACTTTATTCCCATTTTAACGGTGGAAAACGGATAAGAAAACTCAGCGCCTCAGAAACTAATAGTAGTAAGTTATAGCAGAACAACAGCCTTTTTGAATACCGTGTATACTTAAAAAATCAATAATTATAATTTTTTAAATTACATGTGTGCAATACTAGGCTACAAAATACTAAAGAAAAAATGTTTCCTCAGAATAAGAAACCTGACGACGGCTCTTCTGCCGAATGGTGTACCACGTCAATAAGGAATAAATATCAAAAGATATTAGAGAGTTGTGATATAATCTCCTATAATTACATAAATTACAACTTCCGTTACACTGTGGGCGCAAGATACAACAAGATTTTGAAATTCTAACTGTAGATTTTTCTCCATTTTCCAGATATGACACCGTTTATTACCATCTATTCCTGCAGTGGCTCGGCGAGAAAGAGCTTTCACTACAGAACTACTAGTAAGTAACGATTAAAATATGTTACGCCTTGTTAAAGCTACCTATCAGTGAATACTAGCAAGTAAAACATACAATTACCAAATAACATTCACGAAAAATAATTTTATTTTGATTGCAGCATAGAAATATTATACAAAATAATCATTACGATTTAAAGAAGAGGCACTGGAATAACATTTATGCAACGGCCGGGATTCTAACTGAGGTGTCCTACTTACTAGGTAGTTGCTTTATCTATTGAGTCACAGTGATGTTATGGATAACGAGAATCTGCGGATTAAATAATGTCTCCTGCTACAAAACAAACGTTTGTTCTGCCTCAATGATACTGCCCACAGTACAGTTCATACGCATTTAAAAACACTTTTCGGTGCTTCTCTGCCCATAATTAGATTTAAGTCTTTTGGCATGGATCATCGTACCCGTGTTACAATTATAGTCCCTTACTGTAGCGACCACCGACTTCTGAATTTAGTGTCATGCTTTTGCGTTCTAGACAAAAATTATTTCTTTTCCGTGATAGGAAAAATTAGACATAGTCTTGTATTTTCGCCAGAAAACCCTTATTTTAGAGTATTACCTGCTATAATCAAAATTATTGTTTATCGTTCTCTTAAAAGGTCAAATACCTGTTGCCAAATATATATTATTTATGCTCACTAAACCACAAGCCTATGTTTTCTCTACTTATCGCATAGAGACAGGGCAAACTAAGTAACAATATTAATAAACACTCCTCTGTGATTGGCCCAAAACTTCTGTAATGAATGTCCAAAGAAAATTCAGCATTGGTCGTAAATTTATTTATTATTACAGATCGATTTCGGCTACTGAATAGCCATCTTCAGTGCAACTTGCACAATCGACTAGAAACTTTACTGATCTTACTAATCCAGCCACAAGGCATAGCGACAAGCCAATACAAAAGATGTTATCAGAGTAAAAATCAGCAATGTTTTAGTCGATTGTGCAAGTTGCACTGAAGATGGCTATTCAGTAGCCGAAATCGATCTGTAATAATATCAAATGTCTGTAAATCTATCGGACCAAACTGCGTGGTCATCAGTCCGTAGCTTACAAACTACTGAAACCTAGGTAAACTAACATAAGGACAACACACACACCCATGCCCCAGGGAGGACTCGAACCTCCACGGCGAGCAACCGCGCGCTCCGCAGCCAGGCGCTTTAGACCACTCGGCTACTCCACCGCGGCCTGTAATAATAAATAAACAAATTTATGACCAATTCTGAATTTTCTTTGGATATTTATCATTTCATGGTCGTGGTGGACACTGCTCCTAATGGAGCGTTTCTTTAATGAACTTGAAACGTCCCTTTATTGTAGAGAAATTGAAAATTCCATCTCTGGAGAATGATTTTCCTATTCTTTAATGGAGGAAAAATGTAACTTTTTGTATATTATCCTGTAAAACAGTGAGTGTTCGGAACTTGTGCAGCGCTGACACACGACCACTCCATTGTAAAATAGCTTTATCAACAGTGCCCTCCGCGCGGAAAAGGACACGCGCTGAAGGCGCCATGCTGCGGGTTGCGCTAACACTCCCGCCGGAAGTTCAAGTCCTCTCTTGGACATGGGTACCGTGTGCAAGTCGTCCATAGTGTAAGTTAGTTTAAGTAATTTGCATAACTAGGTTTAAAAAACATTTGAACAATAGTACCCGATACTTCACGGAGATGGTTGTATCGGACGCAAACTGATAAACAACCGTGTGCCCCCTAATCTGGTAGTGTGCCAATTATAACACTTGCAGCGCTTCTTATCGGAAAAATTTTCGTTATGATGTCTGAATATAGCGGTTCCGGTTACATGAAGTTTCGAAAAGTACGGGAACGTTACAGTTTCTTGAATTTTGATTGCTGAATACTGTCAGTTCCTTATATACCGGAAGACAAAATCGTAACTATCTATTTTAGTTAGTCGATCACACATTTGTCAGGAAGGCAGAAAATATTTAAAATGACACAGGACATGCGAGCCACCTTGATTGTGTGACTAGACTGATGTCCGGGAATAACAACATTCGAAACAACATTTGTTCTTAAGTACTGGTAACGATTGGTCATTCAGAACTTAATTGTTAATTTGACACAGTGTCGTAATTTTTGAACCAGAGGGATGGAGTATAAAGCTCCTCATTCAATGATCCCATTATGAAGAAACGGGATTCTTTGGCCGATACACTCTACCACTATACATGCATTTACACAACTACTCTTGTAAGTGAAACTGAGGTGCCTGCCAGGTTATTCCTCGCCATTTTCAAATTATTTATCTGCAATGTTTCTTCTTTGGTTTTAGGTATCTTTTTCCGGAGTTGCAAAAATTTCAAATGTTTGTATAGTCTATGGGACTTAACTACGGGGTCATCAGTCCCTAAACTTACAAACTACTTATGAACTACTTACGAACTAGGGCGGCACAAATATCCATGCCCGAGGGGGGGGGGGGATTCGAACCCCCGACCGTAGTGGCCGTGCAGACCGTGGCTGGAGCGCCTTAGTCCCCTCGGCCACCGCGGCCGGCCGGAATTGCAGTTATACAGTTTGTGTAGGTAATTTACCGTCTTTTCCAACTGTAAAAATTAGTCCAATTAAGAACAAACGCTTTTCGCTTTATTTTAAAGCATCTTCTGAGGTCATCTGTAACAATATATTTAGTTCCACATTTTTGTGTGGTTTTATTGAACTCGATCATGGTCATTTCTCATTATACGGCTTTATATTATTTTAAATACCAGTAAGTATTGAGATTACTCGCTTTTTTTATGTTGCCTTCTTCGTACGATTTTCTGTTGCACTCACACTGGTACTTATAGTGTCATTCCATTCTGTGTCAATCGTCTTCACCAAAACCGCCAGCAACTCGCCATTTCTGTATTTTGAGTGGTTATTGTGAGATGCGTTTGTCTTCTGTGTTTTGTTCGATTTTTAATGGATCGTCTGCCAGCACTGTTAATGTCTGTCTGTTATTCGACTATTGAGTGTTTGTTGCTAAATACGTATTTTGTTGCTGTGTGTGTCAGACGCGGTTCTTTATTTGTTTATTTATTTCTATTTGTGTTGACTTGTTCTTGATGTCTTTGTCTACTATATGTTTTATTAGTTAAAATAGCGTTTGGTTGCTGATATTTACTTCGTCATTTAATATGTGTTCCTACTCTATTATTGCTTTTTGAATTTTTTGGAGTTGTTATTGTTGTTTTGTGAATTAGTTGGTGCTGAGTGTTGGTCCCTGTTTTTGTTGTGTTTTGTTTCTTTTATGTTTTTCTGGATTTTCTTATTCAATTTTGTAGCTAGGATTTCTTGGTTTCCATCACTCTTTGTTATTACACTCGAACGAAATTCAACACATACACACAAACACAAATGCATGACACGAAATACAAAAACGTTCTGTTCAAAATAGATCTACACCTGTCGTTGAAGATTATAGAAACAATCTTTTTCAACAGCAGGAAACTTCTAGAAGGTGGTGAAGTGCTTTAACTCAAGACAAAGATACACTTAAACGCATCACTGATCCAGAATGTGTTAAATATGCTTTAAACCGGCATAAATAGTGACCGAAAGACATGATACCTAATAGTACGACTAGGTGACAATATTATTTGACAGTTCTTTACACAGATAAAATTTCTATTAGAGAACACATTGCAACTGTTAATTGGCAAAGGAAGGTCACTGTTTAAAAGCCTCCACAATGAAAATTTATCAAATTAAAACATCCTTTCTATAATATTTTTATTTACTCTACCAAAACGAATTTGGACTAGAGTTTGTAACCATTCCTAATCAGTTGTTTCTTCAGTACTAATCTTCAGAAGATAAGAGAGACTATTTTCGCCATTAGCAAGTTAATTATTGTCACTGAGAACACCAATGTTACGTGTACTACTATGTAACAATAATGTGATGTGTAATTCATCAATATCGTAGTGAAGCAGTTTACATCTACAAATGGTTACCAAACCCATACAGAGATATAGAGGTATGGAGTTTATGTTATGTAATTGTTCTCGTGCTGATAAACAATTTTCACATTCACTACAACATGCATTTTCTATAGCTCCCTACAAAAATGAGGGATGCTAGAGACGACCTCATGATTTCAATACCATGCTGAACGCTTTTCTCCTCAAGAAATTCTTCATTCATACTTGAGATCACATAAATATTGTTATGTGAATGTAATCCCTTGAAATGAATGGTAGAATCAAATGTTCAGATGTTTGTGAATCTAAGTGATTTAACTGCTGCGGGCCGCGGCGGATTGGCCGTGCGTCCTGGGGCGCCGTGTTGCGGTGCGCGCGGCCGATCGCCGTCGAGGGATCGAGTCCCCCCTCGGGCATGGGTGTCTGTGTTGTCCTTAGGGTAGTTTACCTTAGTTTAAGTAGTTTGTAGGCTACGGACTAATGACCACGCACTTGAGTCTGATAGATTTACAAACATTTGAACATTTTAGCTGCTGCGACTATCAGTCCCTAGGCTTACAAACTACTTTAACTTATACTAAGGACAACACACACAGCTATGCCTGAGTGAGGACTCGAATCACCGAAAGCGAGCAACCGTGCTCTCTGCAGCAAGGAGCCTTAGAGCTCCATCGCGGCCTGAATGGAAGAGTGAAAATACTGTATTTATATGAATACTAATCCATGTCCGTTTAACTGTGTTAAAGTCGGCACATTTCACTAAACTGAATATTTTTGTTCATATAAGGGGAACAGACATATTTTTCCTGATTATTTCACACTAATTATGAATATAGTACCGTATACTGAAAATATTACTGAAAAAATATCATTATTGTTCCTACGGATAGAACGTAACTGTTATTTCCTTCTTCCTGCACTGATTGATAAGCTTTGAAAAATAGCAACATCTCTTGTTTTTCCTTTTCTTGTATTTTACTCATTCTATTACAACATATTTTTTGGGCTTAAATCTGAAGATTCGTCCTTAAATGACCATGAAGTTCCCACAAGTTAGAAAAGCAGCTACTGTGAACAACAAATCGCTTGTCAGCTGAATAATGTGTTTAGGACCGTAGCCTTCGGCACGTCGGACGATTCATAAGTTGGTGAGCTGTCGTCTCATTCGATGGAATGTCACGTCCGGAAGCAGCGAGGTTTCCGGCAGCGATGATTCACAGCAGAGCTGTTCGGCAGCCTCAAACTTCGGCCGGGGTAGCCTGCGCTGATAAAGTGGGCCGACTTTAAACTCCAATTACCTCACCTCTGCTGATCCGCTCTCCGCTTTGTCACGTCCGTCATTTGGCTGACGTAAGGCAGTCCATCACCGTCGCAATATCAAACAAAAAGAAACTCTTTTCGTTGACATCTGGGCGAAAGAAGTAAATAATTATTCTTCATTGATATCAGGGATCTATAAAACTTGTAACAATGAGAAGATACATCTAGCGTTGGATTAAATAGACTAGAGTCACCAAAGCTCCCCCGCCAACCTCTAAAAAGGCTACAGACAGAAAAGGAACTAGACATTCTGAATGAGTTTCAATTGCGTTGTGTATTTTACACTCACATACATTGAGTTATAGGAGGACGAGGCGACACACGAACTTATCCTAGGAGCAATAATAGACACAACTTGATTCCTTTCTGGTTAATGAAAATTATTGAAACAATATTCCAGGCATTATTTACGTAATTTAGTTACCGTGTAATGAAGTACTTACAGACTAGGTTCGAAACTATTTATTTGCTTCCACGTAGAATGCTGCAGATATTTTACAGCTCTCGTGTTAGTGTTTTGTCTCCCAACGTACAGAGCTGAGAAGGATAGTGGGCTTTATCGACGCCACATTGGTTAGATTTTTTTATAATGGAATCGCCGTATTTTACTGGTACTTTAAATTCTGTACCAGTTCATTTCTTTTCTTCTTGAGAAACTTGTATCAGATTTACACTTAGCGGCAGAACGTTATGACGCCCCGAATGTACGAAGCCAGTCCAGGCGATAACAGCGTCTTCTGGCGAGGAAACACTGCTAGACACACGCGCGGTGCACGCAATATCAGTGACCGATTTGTCCGTGTATAGTATGGAAAAGGTGCGCGATATATGTTTGACCAAGGGCATATTTGATGACTTGGAGTATCGCAATGAACGTTTCGAATGATGTACTTGGTTTTTCGAGAAGTGCTGTGGTGAGTGTCTTCATCAAGTGGTGAAACCAACGGTGAATTCACGCCTAAACGTCGAGGGGTTGGGCGGCAACCTGTCGTTAAAAATGTCGGACTGGTAAAACAGGACCAGCGGCGAACTGTGGCCAAACTACCATTACACTTTAACGTTGGGCAGACTTCAAGTGTATCTGAACACAGAGTGCACCGAACACTGCCAACTATGAGCCTTCGGAGCCGAAGATCTATGCATGTGTCAACACCATGACAACATCAACTACGACTTCAAGGAGCACCTATCGTCACTGCAGGTTGGATCAGTGTGCAGAGCTTTCCATTGATCTGATGAATTACGATACGGTCTTCATCCTGCCGATGGAAGGCTGCGAATATATCGTTTTACAGGGAAAAGCGCCTCGACACATGGACTGCAGGAAGGAGATAATCTGGCCGCGACTCAGTTATACTCGGCGAAGATTCACGTGGCCATCCATACATAGATGCTCGTGCAAGGCAGCTTGATTGTCAAGAACTACCGTACACCGCTTGGAGACCACGTGCATCTTTCGTGACTATCGTGTTTCCCAAAGGTAGTGGAATTTTTCATCAACATAATGATTTATTTCACAAGAGCAGGAGTGTAACAAAGTGGGGAAAGGAACACAGTGGCTAGTTGTAGATGATGTTCTGGTCCCCCAATTCGCCAGATCTAAATCCGATCGAACACATCCGGAATGTGAGTGGACATGGCGTCAAGCTCCTCCCCTGGAATCCCGGGTATTGGATAACTTAAGTCTGCACATGTTCCGCCAACACCCTCTAGCGACCTACCAAGACCTTATTACTTCAATGAGAAGGTTGACATATCGGCTATTAGAAAGGTTGTCATGAAGTTCTGGCTAATCATACGTGTGTCTGTTCGTGACCAACGAGTGATTTTTGGCAGTAGCCTGTTTCTGAAATATTCTTAAGAGAGTTCTGCAAATAACTGTGTACAATTTTCTTTAAAGTTTTATGTCAGAAGAGTCTTAACGTGCTGAATAAACAATATTATATTGAGTTGATAAAAGTCATGAGGTACAAAAATGCGCAAAAGAAACTGAACGAACGAAATTGGGTTATGCCTGTATGCATATTTTACAAACATCGTAATTGTCTTGTGGGTCCTCTAATAGCTTCCCAGAATAGTAGTTCGAGTATACAAAATGTATACCACAACCTACCTTTACAGAAAACTGATCATTGTATCAGTCATTACGGATGACAATGAACACCACGTTGTTGCACATACAAAGAAACACGTTATTAAAGGTAAAACAATCCTTGACATTTATAATAAGTGAATTTGAAAACAATTCGACATTAATTAGAATCGGAGACAATAAACTGCGAAGTAGATAAGTCTGTAATCCGTCCAAAAATCTAAATATTGTTATGAACAAGAGAGTTTACGACAGTTCCAAATATGTTGTCTCTCTGAATAGCTTTTTCATACCTGCGAAACTTCGTTCCTGTGATAGTGGCTCTGCATAAACAAGTTTTAGAACGAACCATTTTTAAAAAGGCGTTTAATAGCGTGAAACGATGAACATATCAGTATTAACAATAAATCAGCAGCCATTTTCCTGTGCTCATGATTAAACAAACATTTGTCCACAAATTTGAATTTGAAATGATGTGACGAACTATTTCGTTGCAGTTCTGGGACGGAATCCAGCCGTACAGCCATGCTAACTAAGCAAAGCTTTCATGCTTTATCGATTCTTGATTACGACTACAATCGTCATAGCTGATTAGGCCTAGAGAGTGAAGTACAGAAGGTTTTTACAGTATAATTTCATAAACACGAACTTGAAAATAATTACCATTTCTTATTTTTGCACGTAAACCTATTAAAAGCCTTACGTTCCTATTCACAGACCATGACAGACATTAGGCTACACAAGTAAATATATACTATGACGTAACGTTCCATGACGGAGATACGAATCCAGTACTTAGTTGTATGAAAACTAAAGCCAGTTGTTAGCCATAGAATTTTCTCAACAGCAACGAGAGGTTTGAATCCGTAATAAGCCTGACCGGGAATCGAAGCCGGTAATTTCCAATGATCATTTATATCCACGTACAGGAGTTAAATCGCCATGATGGCTTAACAAGAATGAGTTGCGTATTGCGTACGTGATTGACTCGATATAACAGCACATATAGTCATCATTGATGACGCTTAAAGAGACATTAAAAATTAAGTTATGAGTCACTAGCAGGCCAGTATGCACTTGAAATAAAAATATGAAATTTCTGTGCTGGACCGGGATTAGAATCCACATACGTGCATTCTGTGAAGACATAATGGATCTTGTAGCCTTGGAGGAACCAAAGAAATGACTGAAATACGTGGTTCTGAGAGTGTCAGATACAGCCAAGGATGAGAACCGAAAACCTTAGCAGTGCAAACATTTTCAACGTCTGAAGTTCATATAAATGAAGTGCTCCGTTAACTTAAATAACCATTGGTTAATTAATTAGCTTAAATGTTGTAATTTTCCTTCTGGCAACGGAATTACTGATTTCCGCGTTAGTTCTAACCATAAAAGGACTATGTCAAAGTTGGTAGCGAAATAATATGTGCCTAATGTGCATTTTGAACTAATGTGGAAGCTGCCATTCCTCACTAGGATTTAACAGGGGAGTAGTAGATTATGATCGTGCCTGTCAACAATGTACGTCTGAAGGGGAAATTGAACACACAGCACTGCGCGGAATGGCCTCATGTTCTGAGGCACCTATCCACGGGTTGCGCAGCCGCTCTCCGTCGAGGTTCCTCCCTCGAGTCTGGATCTGTTTGTTGTTATAAGTTAGATTAACTAATTTGTAAATTGCCGGCTGATGACCTCAGCGATTTGGTCCCTTAGGTTTACAATCGTGTAAAGAATTTTGAAACTGTGAGCGTTCCTCCAGACCAGTGTAGCCAGAGGCACCAGCCTTCCCATTGTGCTGTAGAGTAAGATAAGATGTGCTTGGCGTACATACTATGTACGGTTACGACAATTTCTCTCTCAAATAAATGATCATTTATAAGCTGGTTTCTGGCACGGAAATTATACTAACCTAATGTCAGCGGTGTGTACAGATGCTGCTAGCCATAATATCCTGATGCGAAGCGACTACTTCAAAAAATGTCTTTGTTCGAGTAATACCACTGTAGAGTCTGAAGTTACCAGATAATTGGACTATCACAGTCAGCAGTGCTATTAATATCTTCTTACTTCTGCTGGTGTACATGTGTTTGAAGAGCATTTAAGACTTTTTATTCATTTAAAAACCACTGTTCAACTGTAACAAACGTCAATAAATAAAATAAAATAAAAAATCACAAAATTCTGGACTAGATTGAACTTCATCATGATCTAGTGACAGACATGCATTAGTGTACCGCCTTAATATTGACAAACTATTTCAGATGATATGAGAGGCTTAGCTACTGTAAATATCTAAATAACGTTTGACGGAAATTTTTCATAGGATATCACAATTGATTTTGAATCTGAATACTTGTAGCTCTGTCACAGAAGAGCTAAGAGTTCTAGCTTGAACGACAAAGGCTCCATCAGCCGGGGACGTCTTCACATCGCAGTCGACGGCCTACCGCATCGTTAGAGAAGACTAATGTTAATTCGCTGTTCTTTACTGCGCCGGTAGTTGTTATTACGGATAAATCTCAAGGTAAAATTAGAGAGTACTTGGAATTTCCGCGTGGGACGATTTTCTAGACTCTGAGACATTAATTAACAACTTCATGTCACACCTTCAGTGAAAATCACACAGATAATAGTTCGTCGGTCACAAAGTTCCCAAACGTAACAAAAATATGTTGCCAATCCTCCATTAGACCCTCGTTCTGGCTAGCGTTGACAAGCGTTCGGCTACGAAGGTGCGGTGCGCAGGATCCCATCGCGTTCACTAATAGACAAATACCGAGCCTAAAAGAATGAGTTTTAAACGAATTTCTCTCTGAGTTGCGTCAGAAGCGTAATTGCGGCTGCACCCGAACATCGTAAACGAAGTGCAGGGCAAATTATTTGAGCGGCCATTCGCTTTAGTAGTTGTTGTACGTAGGTTTGTTATTCTGATATAACAAAACTGCATATTGCAAACCTCACTTATCCCAAGCAATTTCGTATTCTAGCTTCGTGTTGTTGTTATGCTCTTCATTCGAAAAACATGTTTGATACAGCTGTCCACGGTACCCTGTCCTGTGTAAATATCTCCATAGCGGAACAAGAACGAAAACTGCATGTTTTTGAACCTGCTTACAGTATTCGTCTCTCGGTTTAACTCAGTGAGTTTTACCCTACACACTTCTCTTAAACGCTAATTTGACGATTTCTCGATGTCTCATAATATGTCGCGCCAAACGATCCCTTGTCTTTGTTAAAATATGTCAGAAATTTCTTTTCTCTACATTTTGTTTAGTATCTCCTCAGCAGTTACGCGATATACCCACCTAATCTCCAGTAATAGATTTTAATAGCTTATTTCCCAACCTTCTATTATCTTTCTGTTTGAAGTCATAATCATCCACGTTCCATTTCTGTACAAGGCCACACTCCAATCAAATGATTTCTCAAAGGACTTCCTAACCTTTAAATTAATATTCGACCCCAACAAATTTCGTATCACCAGAAATGTTTTTCTTCCTATAGTCATTCTGCATTTTATATCTTCTATACTTCGGCCATCAGAAATTATTTTGCTACCAAGTAACAAAACTAGTCTACTACTTTAATTGCCTTATTGCGTAATCTAATTCCTACAGCATCGCCTGATTTTCTTAAACTACATTCCATTATCCTTCTTTTGGTCTTTTTAATGTTTATCATATAACTCATTTAGAAGACTCTGTCCATTCGGTTCAACTGCTCCTTCAGGTCCTCTGTTGTCTCTGACACAATTATAATGCCATTGGCGAACGGCAATATTTTTTTCATTTCTTCTCTCTGAACACTACTTCCTTCTTTAAATTTCTCCTTTTATTTCTTGCGAATTTGAATTATTATATTCTTCTTGAAGCATGATGGTATTTCGCCTATCTCATATATCTTGGACAGAAGGTGGAATAATTGCTCATGACTGGCTCTTCCAACGATGTCAGAAGTTCAGAAACAATATCATCTACTCCTTGGTCCTTGTTTCGAACCATATCTTTCAGTGCTTTGTCAAATTCCGTTCGCAGTATCGTATCTCATTTCTCTTTAATATCTACTTCGTCTTCACTTTCTATAATGTTGTATCAAAGATTATATTTTTTGTAGACCCCCAAAAATATGTTCCTTCGAACTTTCAGCTGTCCGTTTCTTGATTAGCACTGGTTTTCCATCTGAGCTTTTGATATTCATGCAGTAGGTTTCTTATCTCCTAATGTCTCCATCTTTCTGTTGGCTGTATCTTTTTCAGAGTTATGCATTCTTCTACGGATTTTATGTTCCCTTTATCCACGCCTGCTTAGCCAACCTGCACTTATTCTCATCCTCATTTTACAGCCGTCTGTACTCACTTTTGATTGCTTTACTTGCTGCATCTTTAAGTTTTCTCCTTTCGTCAATTGCGATCAATATCTCCTGTGTTATTCAGGGATTTCTATTAGGCCTTGTCTGTTTACCTGTAGGATCTTCTGCGGTATTTACTACTTTGCTTTTTTCGGAGGTACCCATTCTTCTACTATAATACTTTCTTCCGATTTGGTCAATCCCTGTCTACGTCTTTCAAAAACTTCTGGTTTATTTAATTTATACAGATTACATCTCCTTACTTTTCTACTTTTTTCAGTTTTTTAAATATCACCAAACACTTAATATTTTGAGCCTGATACAATTTATTGTTACAGAAGTTTTTTTTAGTGGGCACAAACTTTCATCAAATAAATGCACAACGTGAAGGCAGCTTTACAGTGTTTACAAAACGCGAGAATTTACAAAGAAATTTTATATTATGGGAGCAGATAATTTGAAATTCGAAGTACAAACTGTACAAATAAACAGGACTCAAAGCTTCTGAGAAATTGAACAAATGAATTATGGCAAAGCATCTTCGATTCTCTCTTCTGATTAAACGAATGGGGAAGTATTTGAGACGGGAATGTGAAAAAAGTGCAAATAGGATCGACAGAGATGTCTTGATTACGTAATTAAATCTTCAAAATGCAAAGTGACGGAATATATCGTCTAATCGTAACGATAACAACGAGTGATGGCCGCGCGGGAATAGCCTGGCTGCGGACTGCGCGGCCGTTCCCTGTCTGAGTCCCGAGTTCTCATTCGGGCATGGGTGTGTAGGAGGTGGGGAATGTGATAGGTACTGGACTTCATAAAATTGACATATGTGTTGAGTGGAAGCAGTGCTGTGATGAATGCCTCTATTACGAAGAGTATGGGCGCCTTGTAGCATGGACAGGAAGTGGTGGGAGTGGGCACACGGCTGCACAAGGAGCCTTCGCAACGCGCGTGCGGCAGAGTCAAAATGTCAAATGTTCAAATGTTTGTAGAGCTAATGGGACTTAACTACGGTGTCATCAGTAACTAAACTTACAAACTATTTATGAACTAGCTAATACTAAGGATTACCCAATGACACATATTGGAACAACTACCAACATCATGCTAATCGGCTGAAAACACAGAAAGGCTTTATGCAATGTATTGACGCAGTAAGACAAGACCACTGTCCACCAATCAGTAAAGAAGACTTCGCTGCCCCAGTCAGTCCACTTAAACTATGCCCAGTCACATTTAGACTTCAACTGAATGAAAAAGTTGTTAAGACAGAAACGAATAAAGAACTTCTTAAAAATATGGCTCTAGAAATGATTAATGGTAACTACACACAAAGAGAATGGCTTCATATATATACAGATGGATCCTTGACTGAAGCAAATGGAATCGCTGGTGCTGGAGTCTACAGTGAAATATTTTGTTTTTACAAAGCTTTACGGCAGTATTACTCCCATTTTGCTGGAGAGTTGGAGGCAATAAACCTGGCACCAAGACAATTTCTGTCTGTATCCAAAGGTCACAAAAAGGTTGTTATATTTTGTGATTCAACTTCTGCAATACAGGCAATTGCATCCTTCCAAACACCTCAAAGTCCTTTCATACATGAAATAAAATCCTCTATTGCCTCAATCCCCAAAGCTGGAACTGAAATAGTTTTGCAATGGATACCAGCACATACAGGTATACATGGAAATGAAATGGCAGACTTTCTAACCAAAAAAGGAACCAAGATTTCTCAAACAAAATTATCATACATCTCCATTAAAAGACTCATCAACAACAGTTTCAAGAAGAAGTTTTATGACCACTTGACAACACAAGGGCAAGGAAAAACATGGCTTCTACTCTTAGAAGAGAAGAACGCACTTCCCAAACACCCACGAAGGGAAAATGTGGCAGCATTTCGAGGAATTACTGGCCACGACTGCCTTGCGGAAGACCTGCACAGGATTGGAATCTTATCCTCACCGAAGTGTGTTATATGTGAAACAGAAGACACCATTATGAACTGGGAGCATCTCAGAAACTGTGAAAGACTGCAATATTGTGACGGGATGTCAGATGATCAATTGTATTGGGAAGGTAGAAGACTAATCACTATGTATCAAATGCCTGAGCATTAAATAAATAAATAAATACTAAAGACGACACAAATATCCATGCCCGATGGGGGATTCGAACCCCCGACCGTAGTGGCGCGCAGAACGTGACTGGAGCGCCGCAGACCACTCGGCCACTGCGGCCGGCGAGTCAA
The DNA here is from genome assembly GCA_026315105.1 of Locusta migratoria. Taxonomy (NCBI): domain Eukaryota; kingdom Metazoa; phylum Arthropoda; class Insecta; order Orthoptera; family Acrididae; genus Locusta; species Locusta migratoria. The sequence goes on from CM048755.1 coordinate 398,082,101, forward strand.
AACAGAAACACTTCCTGGATGGCGCGGTAGTACGTGACCAAAGACGGGGAAGTCGGCCACCATAGGCAACACGGAACTGCCATAGGAGTTTGGAAACTAAAAGGGAAACGTCCGACGGGATCATCATCGCTCGGGTAAATACAAGAGTGGAGTACGAGTTTAACCCATTAGCGCTCGGTGGTGCGTTTGTGCACCACATTGCACTATCTCTGACTTTTGCACCTCGGAAACAAAGGAAAGTCGATATATCTTCCTGCTCTTGTCTCAGTACAGCAAAAATTTGGCACTATACTTACAGCATTGTTGTACTGCTGAATTGTTGAAGTATGGGGTACTGTTCAGGGCTTAAACAGTTGGTTCGTTTCAGACAGCGAAATGGCTGCACATCATTACAACAAAAGATAAATATATTGTAAGAAATCTTATATATTTTGGAAACTACTGTTTGAATTGCCTTTGGAGGACTGTATGCCATATTTCTGTAAGATAGCGTAAGGTTATGCAAAATGCTGTGACTGTAATTTCTACTTAAACTTAGTTGGTGCACTAACGCACCACCGGTCACATGGGTATACAATCTGCCGAAATGGCAACTCAGCTTTCTAGATCAAATTTTATGAATGATGATACTCATAGCGTAATTTATACGTTGCTTTTCACACAACAAAGAGCTTATTATTGTGATTGCAGAGGCGTAAGTGTGGAAGAGATCTTGCCTTTGCTAGAGGAGTCCGATATTGGAGATTTTGAGATGACAAATTCTTTGGATCTGTGGTTTTCTCCCCCTGATGTCAGGGACAACACAGGTGAAGACAGCGCAGACGAGGATTTAGGTGGTGACATCAATAATTTGAATTGCCATCAGGTGACAGCAGAATGTGAAGCAGTTATACGAAAGGCTAACGATGATAAAATAATTGATTTCTGTGGCACTGAACACTAACATCAAGGGACAAACACTCAAAAATTGACTACATATGGTGAAGTAGTACCTGTAAGAAATACTAATGAAGACAAAACAATTAGGTTCCAGTAAAACAGAACAACTTCATCAACAGATGTACCTCATGTCACAAAGGACAAACACAGTTGGCAGAAGATGGTTGGCTTTTGAGTTGCCTGAAAGAAATCAAACTGTGATGTGTGAATCCCATCTGCAAAGTGGAAAGATAATCTGCTGCACTAAAAAAAGAAAATTGTTGTTTCACAGCAACATATAATCAAGTCTTACAATTATAATATGGGTGGAACAGACAGATTGGACCAGAATGTGAGTTACTACAGATCAAATATCAGATCCAAGAAATGGTGGTGGCCAATTTTTTGGTGGGGTCTAAATGTGATAATTCAAAATTCGGGGCTACTTTACAGACACTCTGGCAATGAAGAAGTGAATCTACTCACACTCAGAAGAAGTGTAGGAAGAGAACTCTTGCAAAAATATGGGAAACAAAAATATAAAAAGCAGGACCAAGTGTCACTCCAGTTCCTAGTAGAGTTTCTTTGGCGGTCCGTTTCGATGAAGGAGGCCTTTTATTGTTCCTCAAAAAAAAAAAAAAAAAAAAAAAAAAAAGAGAGAGAACAAGACAAGATGTGCGCTTTGTAAATCACACACAACTCGCAAGTGCACAAAATGTAATGTAGCCTTACATGAAAAATGTTTCTATTCATTTCATTCTCTAAAATAGGATGTTTGATATTATTCCATATGCTCGGTGGTGCGTTTGTGCACCACATCATATTTTGTAATGTGTATATAGAAACAAGTAAAAATCAATTTATTCACGCTTCTTTTATCTTATTCAACCTATCCTAGTAAAATGAAACATTTTACTCACAAAGAAGTTCTGGGCAGTAATGGGTTAACAATCAGAGTTAGGGTCAGAGTCAGAGGTAGCAGATACAACGCGAGTTTCAGTCCCGACCGAAGCTGTCAGCGTGCAGCCCCGTCAGCCAGTTAGCCACCGTCGGGTGGCGCCACATGGGAGACCCTGGCGGCCCTAGACCACAGACAAATGTATGTTACTCTGTGCCTAGACGTCTGCGAGGCAGCGCCCGGCAGCTAAGCGTGACAACCACTCGGGAGGCGCGGCACGGACGACGAGAAGTGGACGTACGACGAACGCCAGCTGTCACTGCGACATCAGCCGACTCCCGGTGGTGCGCACGGAGGGCACTGGTTCGAGTCCAGCGCTGTGCATTGCACACCGCTCCTTCACCGGGGCACTACATGGACCCGCCACTATTACTAGTGCACGCGGCCGCCCACCACGAAACTGGCTGTCTAGCAAAACCGACAACAGGGGGCGCTCAACCGGCCCGACCGACAGCGCGCAGCTGATATACCAGCAGATGGCGGAAGCCAGCGGGCGGTCGAGGAGGCGGCGGCAGCGGCAGCGGTCCTGAGCTCAGCAAGTGCCACACCGCTGCGTCACGCGCTGCGACCTACGAGTGACACAGTTGTAAGCTTTGACCGATAAAATGTATGTATATTGAACCGCATGTTTCATTCTTCATATCCGCCTGAGTTGAGATCCTAGCCAAAACTCATGGTTAAAGAGACAAAATCCACCATCCAGACTATACGGAGATGACCAGTAACAAAAATAATCTACTACATTCGGTGTCAAAGAAAGCGCAACTCATTAAGGAGGTATGAATGATGTAGTTGGTATTTTTGGATAGCTAAGGAATGCGTACTGTATTCACTGGTTAATGGGACTAAGCGTATAACACAGTAAATTGAACAGTGATCATTTTGTGGTTTGTGTTGTTTTAATTAAAAAGAATATTAACAAGTTGTTTTAATGGAGAAAGAAGGCAGTGCAAAGGCGGCTTCCGTACCGCAAGGGTTTCAACAGAAGAAGGTATTCAGAGTCTGGTAAACCAAGCAGCTCAGTTGAAGGATTAATACAATAGATTGCCGAGGCGGATTAGCCGTGTGCACTGGGGCGCCGTGCTGTGGTGCGCGCGGCCGTTCGCCGTCGGGAGTTCGAGTCAAAATGTTCAAATCAAATGTTTGTAGAGATTATGGGACTTAACTTCGGGGTCATCAGTCCCTAAACGTACAAACTACTTATAAACTAGCTAATACTAAGGACGACACAAATATCGATGCCCGATGAGGGATTCAAATCCCCGACCGTAGTGGCCGTGCAGACTGTGACTGGCGTGCCGCAGACCGCTCGGCCACCGCGGCCGGCGAGTTCGAGTCCCCCCTCGGGCATGCGTGTTTGTGTTGTCCTTACGTTAGGTTACCTTAGTTTAAATAGTTTGTAAGCTACGGACTAATAACCCAGCAATTGAGTCCGATATATTTACAAACAAACAATAGATTGTTGTAGCAGCTAGGTAACGTTCGGCAAACATGCACAGTTCCGCCTACCCTTGATTACTCGGTAGCTACCCTTGTACGCCTTTTCTCTGATAGTGCAGCTTTCTTTGATGATTTGTTGTTGGCAGTAGTCAAACTGGTTTTCTGGTCAGACGAACAGTTGTTGCAAATGACGAAACCGCGTATCTTAGGGGAGGCCAAGACACATGATTTGTATCATGAACAGTTATGGAACGTGATGAAATTTAATAATTTAAAAAAGGGTTTGATGAGACGATTTCAAAAACAGACAAGTTGTAGGTTTTACAGAAAGAAATTGAATATCATTACAAGTGACAGAATGAGACACTGGAGGCCGGCTGCGGTGGCCAGGGGGACTGAGGCGCTCCAGTCACGGTCCGCACGGCCACTATGGTCGGGGTTCGAATCCCCCCTCGGGCATGGATATTTGTGCCGTCCTAGTTTGTAAGTAGTTCATTAGTAGTTTGTAAGTTTAGGGACTGATGACCCTGTAGTTAAGTCCCATAAGCTTTACAAACATTTGAACATTTGATTTGAGACACTCGAGAATTTTGTTGGTAGTATTAGGAAGATTAACAGCAATACCTATCAGCTACCGGATAATGACGTAGCTAATAAAGTTATCTTGCTAGCAGAAAATAGGGCATTGGATACACTGTTGCGTGGGTTGCCTACCGAAAGAAGACGTCGGGTAAGGGCCGAGTTTTTTAAATCCTCAGCTAAAATCGTTGCTTTCTCCATGGACCTCGAAGAAATAGATAAGTGAATGAGAGCCAGGGAGCGACGTAATGTTTCTTTGGCAGGGATAAGGTGTTTTAGGTTCGACCATCCGAGCCATATCGTGAAGAATTTTTAAGTAGCCGCATTGTGGTATACGTCGCAGGATAGAACTGACGTGCGGGGTGTGTAGGGCAAGGAGGAGTTTTTCGAATAGGGAACCGGTGGAGTAGCCGAGCGGTCTAAGGCGCCTCGCTGGGGAGCGCGCGGTTGCTCGCCGTCGGAGGTTCGAGTCCTCCCTGGGACATGGGTGTGTGTGTGTGTGTTGTCCTTAGATTAGTTTACCTAGGTTTAAGTAGTTTGTAAGCTACGGACTGATGACCACGCAGTTTGATCCGATAGATTTACAAACATTTGAACATTTGAACCGTCAACAGTGGTCCAGGAACCACTGTCCCAGGTTGCCACTAAGACTTCACGCGGTCATAATGCATGTAAAGGCTACAGGGGGATTGTTGGTTGTTAGGGTCCTTGTAAGGTCGAACGGTTATGACGCAATTCTGCAGCTAGACTTCCTGATTCATAATCACGCTATAATCAACCTTGGTCATCAAACGGGTGGGGTACTTTTCCCATGATGTAACACCGCTGCGAAGGACTCACCGCTGCAAGGTTTCCCTGTGCGCAAGGAGGAATGAGCTAAACTGCAAGTGATGTCGTTGAGGGTGGATTTGTCTGACAGAATACCATTGGGACAGGCAAGGTGCTCTGGTTGGACGTCAATACCACCATACCAGCGGATATGTTGTGTTTAATAGAGTGGAATTAGGAATAAGACAAAGCACACTGTTTTTTGAGTAGAAGAATAGAGCGAGTGGAGGAATTAGACGGAGTAAAAGAATACTGGTACTCGTAGATAATTTAGGAACAGAGGACGAACAGTTAAGGAAAGGGGTACAGTTGGAAACATTAGTCCTATTCAAGAGGAGAATTTTGATTGGTTCGATGGGGAAAGGAAGGAACGGCCAACCGCCTATAAAACTGACATCCGTCAAAAAATTTTAAACTTACAGGGAGGTGATCGGGATGAAATTAAAACTGTGTTGAACGAGTTTCAGGATTTATTTAATGCACAGGGGGCACTTGCCGTTGACGAACATTACACACCATAGAATTCCAACGTGCAACAACCCTCTGGTATATAAGAAACCGAACAGTGTTGCTCGCCATTTGCAGCCATTGTTAGTCGAGTTTATTGAGCAAGTAATTATATGCCAACCCAGAAGATCAGATTGAATACCGACAACTGTGACTCAGCTTTTTTTGAGAGTCCGAATACGTTAGGAACATTCATGCTGGTAATACTGATTTGCAGGGGTTCTCTTCTCTGTAAGCAGAAAAAGAAACAGAATAACGTTTCGGTATATCAGCTCCCTGTAGACTCGATACGGCAGGTTTAAAGTCTCACTGAAATGGATCTGGAGGGGTTAATGTGCACTCAGATGTGGCAATTATTATGTAAAGACTGTTGATGTTTCTATCGAGACTGTACAGTTTAGTGAGTGTGAGGGTCCAATAGTATGGTCGCTTTTTGAATGTTTTTGGTATAAGGTGGTTGCAGTTTACAATAGGGACAACCCCGGGGCAGGAGGAGTGTGTGAGTTGGAGGACGTAAAACGTAGTGGAAAAATGTTTCAAATGTTTGTTAAGCTTATGGGACTTAAGTACGGGGTCATCAGTCCCTAAACTTACAAACTACCTTATACTAAGGACGGCACAAATATCCATGCCCGAGGGTGGATTCGAACCCCCGACCGTAGTGGCCGTGCAGACCGTGACTGGAGCTCCTCAGTCCCCGCGGCCACCGCGGCCGGCAGTGGACTTTATAAAATTGACATAATGTATTGAGTGGAAGTAGTGCTGTGATGATATCCTGCGATGGTAGCCTGTGTTACGTAGCGTATGGATGCCTTGTGGCGCAAGTAAGCAGTGGTACGAGCAGGCACGTGGTAGCAGTAGCAGCCTTCGCAGCGCGCGTGCACCAACGTCAAAATAGAAGTACTTCCTGAGTGTCTGAGCTACACGTCAAAGTCGGAGAAGTCAGCCACCTTTTACAATAAGAAACTGCCACAGGAGTTTGGAAACTCGCAGGGGAACGTCTCATTGGGTCAACCTCGTTCGGATAAATACAGTAGGAGAGTGTAATGTTCGAATATTTGCAATCCTATAGCAGTCAATAAATTAAGTTATCAGTCCCTAGACTTACAAACTTCTTAACCCAGATGATCCTGAAGTCCTTCCAGAAGGATGGTGTTCCTTTTTTTTTTTTTTTTTTTTTTTTTTTTTTTTTTTTTTTTTTTTTTTAACAGTTAAGGTAAATTGTTTCCTTTTGGCACAAAACACTTTATTCAATATCGTACTGTCATTTGAATGTCGATCATTGACATGCGTATACAAACAATCAGCGTGTTAACACGTTATTATATGTTAGTCCCCTCTGAAGAGAGGGATTCCGAAGAAACGTATCAGTTAACTCATGATTTTGGGTGTGTAAGTATTTACGCTTCAATTTCATTTCTATTATTCAGGAACAAATGGATGGATTTACAAGTAAAACGTCAAATCTAAAGTGTAATATTAGTGTTCTAATTTTTACTGCGTTCCCAAAGCACGGCTTATTATGCCGAAATTAAGGATGCAATTCGAGTAAAATCTATGTTGCACTGTTTGAATGATCAATTACAGATGTAATAAACTATTTTTTAAACCAAAAGTAACCGACAAAAAATTCAGCAACATCTGGGTTAAACTAACTTAAACTAAGGGCGACAAAGATACCCGTGTCCACTGGAGGACTCGAACCTCCGACGGGTAACGCCCGCGCGCACAGTAGCAAGGCGCCGAGGTGCGCTCGGCTATTCCGCCGCGGCAACGAGGAGAGTACGAGTTTGGCAATGAGTTTGGCAATCAGAGTCATGGGCAGAGTCAGCAGCAGAGTCACAGACAGAGTCGTCGGAAGTTCGTGGACAGGCTGCATAGCATAGCAGAGCAAGCAGTGGGGACGACACGAGGGCTCCGAGAGGACCAGACGGTATGAGATACGGCGCGGCTGAAGCTGTCAGCGTGCAACCCCGTCAGCCAGCACTACCACTGTTGGGTGGTGCTACATGAAGCCCTGCCGGCCGTAGAGTCCGCGAGGCAGCGCCCGGCAGCTAAGCGATATAGTCACTCGGAAGGCACGCCATGGACGACGAGAGGGGCCGTACCATGGACGCCACCTGTGACTGCGGGTAGCACATCAGCCGACTCCGGGTTGTGAGCACAGAGGACGCTGGTTCGAGTCCCGGTCCGCGCATTGCATACCGCTCCGTCTGTGAGGCACTCCACGGGCCGCCCACTAAGACTGCACGCGGCCGACTCACCGCGAGGCTGGCCGTCTCACAAAATCTGGCGGCGCGCGGCCGTCGCGACCGTCAGCGCGCAACTGATAAACCGTCGTAAGCTTTGAGCTATGAATGTGTGAATACTGAACCGCTGTTTCAGTCATAGCCACCGTCTGAGTTGAGAAACGAGCCCACAGTTAAAGATGTAAACTCCTCCATCCTGACAATAACGAGTTGACCAGCAAAAAAAGACCTAATACAGGTGTGTGTGTTGCTCTTAGCTTAAGTTACTTTAAGTAGTTTCTAAATCTATGATCCGATGACAACTGCAGTTTACGTCCTTTAGCTTTACAATTATTTGATTGAATTGCTGATGATTCTCAGTAAATTAAAGTGAAAACCACTTCACTAATGAGCCAAAAGCAGACAGCAACGAAATAAACATGAAAAGGTTAGCCTACTTGTGGGTAGGATGGAATTTATATACCGTAGCTCGCAGTTATCTCAGTTACCTGGTAGTTTCTTTCTCAGTTGTTTCACATTAACAACTCCTCTGGTTTATCATAACATAATTATCGAAGTGTAATTGTTAAAATAGATAGTTTAGGAGCCAGAGAACCTATAGTTAATATATGAAATAAAAGTGGGAAAAGTTGGTCTGTTGCTGGTGAACTTTATAGGTTAAAATTACTTAGCGAACAGAAGCGGCACTGTGTCGGAAGCAGACATGTTGACGTTTAGTGAAGCGGGCCAAGCAATCTTACAAAGTTAGCATTCAAAATAGTTCAATGCTGTGGACATCTGGTGACGCAAGTGGGACAGTGCAGACTACACATAATGTAAGCAAGTGCGTTAGTAACGGGAACAAGTCGCTGGAGGCGTAGGTGATCGGAAACAGGAGAGTGGTGACATTTAGCAATAAATAAGCATGTGACACTTGTGAAACCGACGGAGTCAACCCCGTCATATAAATACGGGCGAAGATGACAGGTTGGACATTCAGCACACTACTGGTCACTACAATTGTTATACCAAGAAGAAATGCAGATGATAAACGGGTATTCATTGGACAAATATATTATATTAGAACTGACATGTAATTACATTTTCACTCAATTTGGTTGCATAGATCTTACAAAATCAGTGCCCACAACCATCTCTGGCCGTAATATCGGCTTTGATACACCTGGACTTTGATTCAAACAGAGCTGTGGCGTGTACACGTACATATGCCCATGCAGCTTCAACACGATACCATAGTTCATACGGAGTAGTGACTGGCGTATTGTGACGAGTCAGTTGCTCGGCTACCATTGACCAGACGTTTGCAATTGGTGGGAGATCTGGAGAATGTGCTGGCCAGGGCAGCAGTCGAACATTTACCGTACCCAGAAACGCCCATATAGAACCTGCAACAGGCGGTCGTGCATTATCTTGCTGAAATGTACAGTTTCGCAGGAATCGAATGACGTTTAGGACCACGGATCGTAACACACCTGAAATGTAAAGGCCGCTGTTCAAAGTGCCGTCGATGCGAACAAGAGGTGATGTTTGTTTGTACAACTTACGGGACTTAACTATGGGGTCATCAGTCCCTAAGCTTACAAACCATCTATGAACTACATATGACCAAGGACAGCACAAACATCCATGCCCAAGGGGGGATTCGAACCCCCGACCATAGTGGCCGTGCAGAACGTGACTGGAGCGCCTCAGTCCCCTCGGCCACCGCGGCCGGCAACAAGAGGTGACCGAGACGTGTAATGGCACCCCATACCATCACGCTACGTGATACGCCAGTATGGCGATGACGGATACACGCTTCCAATGTGCGTTCACCGCGATGTCGCCAAACACGGATACCACCATCATGATGCTGTACACAGAACCTAAATTCATCCGAAAACATGACGTTTTACCATTCGTGCACCCAGGTTCGTCGTTGCATACATCGGCGCAGGTGCTCCTGTCTGTGATGCAGCGTCAAGGGTAACCGCAGCCATGATCTCCGAGCTGATAGTCCATTCTGTTGGGAACGTCGTCGAATTGTTCGTGCAGATGGTTGTTGTCTTGCAAACGTCCTCATCTGCTGACTCAGGGATCGAGACGTGGCTGCACTATCCGTTACAGACATGCATATAAGATGCTTGTCATCTCGACTGCTAGTGATACGAGGCCGTTGGGATCCAGCACGGCGTTCGGTATTCCCCTCCTGAAACCAACGATTCCATATTCTTCTAACAGTCATTGAATCGGGACCAACGCGAGCAGCAATGTCGCGATACGATAAACCGCAATCGCGATAGGCTACAAACAGACCTTTATCAACTTCGGAAACTTGATGGTACGCATTTCTCCTCCTTACACGAGGCATGACAACAACTTTTTACCAGGCTATGTCTGTCAATTGCTCTTTGTGTATGAGAAATCGGTTGGAAACTTTCCTCATGTCAGCAAGTTGCAGGTGTCACCACTGGTGGGAAGCTTGTGTGAATGCTCTGAAATGCTAGTCATTTGCATATCACAGCATCTTCTTCCTGTCGGTTGAATTTCGCGTCAGTAACACGTCATCTTCGTGGTGTAGCAATTTTAATGGCCAGGAGTGTACTACCCATGGATTCAGTACGATAGGACGAGCGGCACGATTAGTGCGGTCGGTCCGGCCGGTTAGATCGGCCTCAAATGCAGCAGCACAGGTTGCGGCCATCTCAGCGGCAGTATCAGCAGCCGCGGGGTTCTAACAGCGAGACTCCGGCATCGCCAGCGGCGCGGCGGGGCATCTGCTCTGCGCATGACGCGGTACGCCTGCAGCGAGAGGGGCGGCGCCTGGCAGACAGCGAGTTACTCACGCGGGGCGCAGAGTGGACGAAGGGATGCGGTCACACCTAGGACGCCTCCTGTGATCAGAAAAGCAGCAGCCAGCGCCGAGGGGTGCGGGTACGACTGCTGGGCTGCGTCCGTATCCCAGTCCGCCATCACGGAACGGTTTCCGCAAGGGAGACGCACGGCGGCGGCAGCGCGGAAGTGGACGCGGGGGAAGCGAGCGGCGGCAGCGCCTGACTGCAGAAGAGCACCAGCTGCCGGCTGTGGCGGAGCAGCCGCGGCAACACCCACCAGGCAGCGCACACCGCTAGTCTTCGTATCATTCTAAGCATGGTACACGGCAATAAATTTATTCTTGTAAAACCGCTGTTCCATTGCCAACCCGTCTCCCGAGTTGAGTACTGAGCTCACAGACCACAAAGAGTATGACTGCGCCAATATCCTGACGATAAACAAACGTAATGACTGAACGCAAGCAGTAGCCAACTGTACTTGGTGTCATAATCAAGTACAACACCCGAATCTTTACAATACATATGTTAATTAAGACAGTAAATTTCGTTAGAATTTAGCTACTTAGGCAAAACTTATAAGAATTTCATGTTAAATGCTATCACAAATTCCTAATAACCCTTTAAAAGCCTGTGTCTGTCGATATAATTGTTAATCATCTGCTTCTTGAGGACCATACAAAGAAGATATGGAGTTAATATCCTGGCGATGGCGATCGTGCGGTCATTCTTAGAGTGGGGGGTGGAGCAGAATCTCGCATTGTTTTTGTTAAGGATAGGGAAGCATTTCTGCTGTGCTCTTCGAAAGGAAACATTTCGCCATTTGCCAAGAGTGATATGTAGCAAATACTGCAAAGTTAGGAACAAACAAATGTTGGGACTACATGCTACAGTCATTGTATCACTGTATAATACTAATACAAGTAATAGAAAACGAAAGATTAAGTGCCAGTTTTTAATATCAACTGTACAAGGAGGCCGAAGAAAACTTATGTAATTTAAAGTTAAAAATCATGTGTTCATGTAACCATCATGAGTTAATAAATTGAAGAAGATTGTTTCAAATCTATAACGCTTCTGTTGCCTTCTCTATGACCCATTGAAATCTCCAAGAATAATAAGATTAAAAATATTTCCAATTTTTTACCTGTATAACAATACAGTGCTTTGGTAGATATGACACACAAAAGTAATAATGTTTCATTAAATCATATTCTATGGACTGAGGAGATGTTCAGAGAGTGGAGAGAACGGGAGTTGGAAGAGAAATGGGGCAAAGTTGTGGATTGATAGAGATGGATAGAGAGAGGAGGACGAGGAGGGGAACACGCTAGAAAGAGGGGAATGAAGAGGGAGAGGCGGAGATAGGCAATGAGAGAGAGGATAGCGATAGACACACCAAATGTATAGAAAGTTTTCTTTTCCCAAATTCAATTATCCGTCGTACATTACTGAGAATGAGTTTTATTTTTATGCAGAAAAAAAATCAAACAAACTATTATGTGAATGCACTGGATATTCAATAAATTATTTTAACTTTCCTTTCATTCCACATAGTCTCAGCAGCGCTAAGCAGCGTACTTATTGAACGGATATATTTTTTTGCTCGGTGTATCCTTGCAAGATTCTTTCATCTACTTTACACTTCAGTTCATACTAGACTATACATACTGAAGTATAGCTGAGTTTGGTTAATAAACTGAAAATTTTGAACGTTGGCAAGGCATCAAATAAAGGAGTAAGAATAATGAAATAAATACATTGTGGACTGGTCGTTTTGAAATCTCATAGAGAAATAATTTTTCGCTAGTTACATAATTGTAAACAACAATGCTCCAGTTGAAAAATGTCAATGATTGCAAAAATAGATTCACAGCTCTGGTTACCTGCTTGCATGAAGGATGTTGAGACCTATGTACTTTCTTCAAAAAATTTTCTTTAGTTTGTTAAGCTTATGGGACTAAACTGCAGAATGATCAGTCCCTAAACTTATAAACTACCTTATACTAAAGACAACACAAACGTCCATGCCTGAGGGAGGATTCTAACCTCCAATAGGGTTCTTTGTTTATATTAATTGTTGTATTTCTTGTTGAGTTTGATTATGATTATTTTTTTCCAGTTATTTCTTTGGTTTTTTCTGTTTGTAAGAGTACTTTAGGTCTTTCTATTTTGGTTTCAATAATTCGTTCTCATGGTAATGATTTTTTTAATTCTTTCTTTTTGTGTTTATTTTAAGGCTTTTATTTATAATTATTTTTTGATCCCTATATGTTTATTAAATAATTGTTGATAATTAATTCATTCTTTAATGTTTTATTAAATTTTATTTTTATGGATTCATTGTATTCTTATTCTCATTTACAAATAATTAGTTATTATATTGGTGTTGACTTTTATTCTTTTATATTGATCTTATTGCGTTCCTGAATTTGTTGTTTAATAATTACTGCAAGAAGATCTATTTATTTTTCTTCATATCATTCTAAATTTTTGTTTGTATTGTTTTATTGTTATTAATTATATTATTTTGTTCTTTTTCTAGTTTAAATTTATTTTCTTTTTATATTTTTTTAATCTAGATTGGTTCCTACTTTGTATTTGATTTTGGGTTGAGGTAATCAGCCTGAACGTTTACAGTCTGGTATTTATTTAATTTTTTATACTTTAGTTGCTAGATTACCTTTCTTGTTGGTTTTATTTAGGATTGATGATGTATTTAATACTCTTTATTATCTTTTATTATTTGATTTTGGTTCTTTTTATTTTTTGTTTTATGTTTTCTCTTTTTTGCTTTTTTTAGTTAAAGTGCCGGTTATTTTATTTCATCTTTGACGTCCTAAGACTCATGTTGAGGCTCCTATTTCTGGTAGAATAATTTTGGCTGGTATTTTATCAAATTTGGGTGGTTATGGTATTTTTCGTTTGATGAAGGTAATATCTTATTTGGGTTTAAGATTTAATTTTTTTGTCTTTAACATTGTTTGGTGGTATTGTTATTAGATTTGTTTGTTTTTGTCAAGTTGATTTAAAGTTTTTAATGGCTTATTCTTCTGTTGCTTATATGAGATTTGTAATTTGTGGTTTAATGACTATAAATTGATGTAGTTGTATCGGTTCTCTTTCTTTAATGATTGGTCATGGTTTACTGTATTTTAGCTCATAATTCCCCCTTTTGTTCTCGAATAATTTTCTTGAAAACACTAGGGAGGGAATTATGCGAGTAGCTATTCAGAAAGGAATAAAAACTATGTATTAGACAGGTAAAAGATACCGGTATTCGGAAGTTTGTGAAAATATGGTACCTACAGTGCGTTTAAAATTAGTTGCGACTTTTGACATGTCAGTGCGGAGCGAGTGGAGGGTTCGCATATTTTCCAGCGTATGCTGAGTGCGCTGGCAACATCTAAGGCCACAATGGCGCCTGGAAACATTCTATGTTGGTAGGACGCAACAATTCAGGGTAGAGAACGCAAAGGGCCGCCGTGTGACACCACGTGCTACTGTTTACACACGCCTTGGTAACAGCGGTGCCTCACAAGCCGAGCCGCTGGCGGAGGGAGTGGAAAAAGCCGGCTCACTATTGCTGTTACCTGGGCAATGGTGTCTCCTTCACCCCGACAAGCCAAACGTCAGAAGTCGCAACTAATGTTAAACTTACTGTACTGGTATTTATTTTCTTAACACAATTTATTTTCAATTACCATAACACAAAAGAACTGGATTACCGGTAATGCCACTGCTTCATTATGCCTACAATCAGGAGCAGCAATGCATTGTTTCATTGTTTAATGTATTTTCTATCTCTATTCTGCTACCTCACTTTCGTCACTATCATCGCTATTTTCAGGATCAGATAACACGTCATCATCTTCATTTTTACTACCGGTATTCACAACATGTCGTCCTCGGATCCGTCAATAGCACAAGAAATTCCAGTTTTTTTAAAACTCTTCTTCACAATATCGACACTAACTTTCTTCATCACGGATTATCCATTCGCACATCGTCGGTACTGATGGCTTCCTTATCTTGCCTCCTGGAGTCAGCTGATGAGATCCCACCGCCTTCCATTGTCCATTGTGAATACAAGCGTCATAGGTGTTCTCTGAAAGATTTGTTCATGCTAACGCCTAAAGGTTGAAGAATGGGACGTTACACCTCCAGGAATGATAACAGGTTTGGACTTCATCTGTTTCATTTTCTCCTTTACAGCATGCACAAGGTGACCCCAGAAACTAGGACATAAAGGGACTTCTTTTGTAATACTGGTAATGCCCCTGGTTGTCTTCCCCAGACTTTCTCCAGCCAATCCACCATCAATTCTGCTGTCATCCAGCCCTTTTCTTCAACTCGTAAGTGAATTCCATGAGGAATAGTCTCTTTTGGTAATGTCTTCCTGTTAAAGATAACATACGGTGGAAGTTTATTGACATCTGCTGTAACACACAACATCACTGTGCATCTTAGTTTCTCTGCTCCAGTCGTCTTCACAAGGACACTTTTTGAGTCAGTTGCAGCAATGGTTGTGTTCCGTGGCATATCAAAAAAACACTGGCGTTTGGTCATCGTTACCAATCTGTGAGAGCAAATAGTCATATTGCTGTCGCACTTGTATTACATAACGATGGAATTCGATTACGTTATTTGTGTAGTCTCGAGGTAATCACAGGCACAAAGATGTTCTCCTTTGTAGACTGAGATTCTGCCATCTCATAAAACGAATCCCCCTACCAATGCTTCCTTTAAAGTCCTTTCTGTCAATGTTTAACATGACAGCTATCTCGCGAGCTTTGTTCTGAATCATTTCATAAGAGACAGCACAACCATCATTCCAAAGTTCATTGATGTAAGCAATTACACCATTATCAATTTCGGGATATTTACCTGTTTTAGGACCACAGAAAGATCTGGAGCTTGCCTTTGCAGCCACGAGTTTATCTTTTTGTCTCCACCAATACCATATTGAATTAGGATCGACGGAGAAATGCCTTCCTGCAGCTTTTAGTCCGTTTCTATCGACGTAAGATAACACATTTAGTTTAAATTTTGCTTTGTAGTTTGAATATTTTGTCATTATGACGATTTGTAGCAAACTGACCTAGAAATATGTCTGCGGCTTAACGTTTCAAATTTATGGTATGTTGTGACAATGGAAATATTCGTTCATGGCAGTACCGCTGCATTCATTGTTGTCCATTGTTAAGTTATTTGAAAGCCGGTCCTGTTCGAACGAACCAGGAGAGGGAATTATGCTCGATATTAATAAAATGATTTTTTAATTATGAAAAATTGGAGGGGAGGGGACTATGCGAGGGGGGTGTTCATACGATAATATACGGTATGTTCTTCTGGTTTATTTTGTTTATCGAATATTATTTATGAGCGTTTAGGTAGATGGAGATTATTAATTAATAAGGGTATAATTAATTTGCTACCTAGAATGTCTATTTGGCGATTTCTTTTAAGCTCTTCAAATATAGCTGCTCCTCCATCTTTAAATTTTTTAGGTGAATTTAGTTTATTAAATAGAATTTTTGCTTATCTTCTTATATGATTTTATTACTAATTTTTTTAACTTTTTTAGAGCTGATAATCTCAACATAGTTTATATTATTCTGGTGTTTATACTTGTCCTTTTGGTTATTTTCATGAATATCATCTTTTGTTTTTACATTGGTTACATCTTAATTTGTTGTATTTAAAGGATGAATATTTCCTTTTTTAATACACAAGTATTTTAATTTAAAATGTTGTTTTGTTGAATCAATGATATGATTTTATCGCCTTTGGCTGTGTATTCATTTTCTATTTCTTCATTGAGTTTTTTTATTTTTGTTTAGAACTTTAGTTTTATTTAATAATTGGCTATAGATTATTTATTGAGTGGGAGTTATTTAGTTTCAAATGTTCTATAGTAGTAATAACTTTTATTATTGATTGAATGTCTTTAATTTTTGTGTTTTGTTATATATATATTTTTTTATTTATTATAGAAACGATAATATGCATAATGAATAAAATATTTATCATCTTATTTTAATTGTTTTAATAATTTTTTCTTCAATAGCTTTTTTAATTATTAGTCCAAATTTCATTAGAATTTTATTGGGTTGGGATGGATTAGGTTTAGTTTCTTATTGTTTAGTTATTTATTATCAGAATGTAAGGTCTTATAATGCTGGTAAATTAACTGCTATATATAATCGTATTGGTGATGTTTCTATTTTAATTTATATTTGTTGGATATTAAATTTTGGTAGCTGAAATTATATTTATTATTATTATTTTCTTTTTGATTCATTTGAGATAAGGATTAAAAAAAGTAATAATCATTCTTGCTGCTATAATTAGGAGAGCTAAAATTTCTTTTTCTTCTTGACTTCCAGCTGCTATGGCTGCTCCTACTCCTGTTTCTGCTTTGGTTCATTCTTCTACTCTTGTTACTGCTGGTGTGTATTGATTAATTCCTTTTAATCCTATATTAATAGTTTATGATTTTGGTTGATATATTCTTTATATTGGTTGTTTAACTATATTTATATCTGGTCTTGGAGCTAATTTTGTATTTGATTTAAAGAGAATTATTGCTCTTTCTACTTTAAGTCAACAGGGTTTAATATTAGTATTTTGGCGATACGTTATTCTGATCTTAATTTTCTTCATTTATTAACTCATGCTTCATTTAAGGCTGTATTATTTATGTGTGTTTAATTTGACTTTCTTTTTATTTTTTTCTATTTTTTTTACTGTTTTAACAGGTTCTTATTCTTTTCGGTTATTTTATTATTCAATTCTGGTGATAATAATTATTCTTCTTCTTATTCTTTTAATAGTTACTTTATATCTTTTGGTATAATTAGTTTATTGATTGTTGCTGTTTTTAGTGGAAGATATTTGTCTTGATTAATTTTTCCTGTACCTGATTAAATTGTTTTGCCTTGATGTTTAAAGTTTTTAACTGTATTAACTATTATTTTAGGTTAATATTTTGGTTATGTTATTTCTGGTTTAATTTATTATTATGAATTATTTTCCTTGAATTTTTTATCTTTCGTTATATTTACTGGTTCACTGTGATTATACCGTTTCTATCAACTGATTATGTTAGATACTTGCCTTTAAGTTTTGGTTATTATTCTTTAAGGTCCTTTGATTCTGGTTGGGGTGAGTTATTTGGTGGTAAATGTGTATATTCCTTTTTTATTTAATTAATTATATTCTGTCTTCTTTTTAGGTTTCCTTATTAACTTCTGGTTTTTGAATATTTATTTTGATTGTATTATTTTTTTATACCGAAATTGTGTAGTGTAGTGTTTGACATTGAAAATGTTAGGGAAATATTTTTAGTTTTATGTATTTATAAATAATTATTTTTTACAATGAAAATGTAATGTTATTTTTTAAACTATGTAAATAGAAATGTTAACGGAGTTTAACTGCTATTATAAAAAGTTTGCAGCTTTTATATTGACTTTACATTCCCTGAATTGGAACTAATGTTCATTTTTTATTGACAGTAATATGAAATGGGTGGTTGTTATTTGTTAACATAAGTTTACTAAATTTCTCTTGATTATAATGTCCCTTGAATTGAAAATACATATGCTTGAATTATTAAAAAATTAATAGTATTATTTGTCCGATAATTAAAATTGAAATAATTCTTGTTGTTAATGATGGTCATGTATTTCTTAATATTGTTAATAATAGCTGTCCTGCAATTATGTTTGCCGCTAATCATACAACTAGTGTACTTGCACGAGTGATGTTTCTAATTATTTCTAATAATACTATAAATGATTATCCATATTGCTAATGCAATTGAAAATTTAATTTTAAATTGAAAAGAGAATAAGTGTCGATCCTTGAAATCATTTTTTTCGTAATTATGTTTTGAATTCATTATTTAGATTTAAGTTTAATTTACTTCATAGAACATTAATTTGTGAAGGGATAAATCAATATATTGATGGAATTAACAATAATCCTAAGGATGTACTAGTTCAGTATAGCGACAAATTAAATAAGTTAGTTAATGAATCAAATGTTGAAAATAGATATTCAGTTGATGTTTTTGTAATTTTATTGTTATTTTTTAAAATTTTGTTTGGTTTATAGAGAAAAAGTTTTGTTGATTAAATAATATAATTGTAATTGAAAATATAATGAATAGTGAAAATCATAATATTGGTGCTACTTGAGAGATTAAGTTTATAAGTTACCTCATCAGAAGTAAACGTTAATTTACCATTTTTTTTGTTTACGATACCATTAATCTGATGTATTAAGGTGAACTATTTTTAGTTATTTTAGATTAACATTCTAATGTTATATTTTAACTAATTACAATTGGTATGAATCTATGGTTTGCTCCACACATATCTGAACATTGGCGAAAAATAGTCCTGGACAGTTATTTATAAATATTCATTGATTTATTCGTGCAGGTGTTGCATCGATTTTAATTCCTGAGGATGTCAGGAGTGAAGTACATCAGTTGCTGTAGTTAATAGTCGTTCAGTTATCAACTTCTAATAGTCAAAATTCATCTCTAATTAATTCATTTTCAGGGGTTGTGTATTTGTCAAATTCTACATTAATAAATTCTGAATACTCATAACTTCAATATCATTGTCATCCAATTGTTTTAATTGTAATTACGGCATCTGATGAATCATCAAGTAAATATAATAATCGTAATGATGGTAGTGCAATACAAATGTATGTAATTGCTGGTAATGCTGTTCAGATGGTTTCAATTATATTACCATTGTGTATATTTCGGTTTGTGTATTTTGTTAATATTATATATCTTAGTGAGTATCCTACAATTATTGCGATTAGTAATAAAACAATTATTTGTATGATCATGAAAAAATAATAATTGTTCTATTAATGGTGAGGCTCCATCTTGCATTGTTAAATTTGATCATGTTGCCCTATATTCTAATAAATGGTGAAACCTTTATTTGTAGAGCTTAAATCTAGTGCATTAATCTGCCATATTAGAATCTATAACTTATTGGTAATTCTAAATATCTGTGTTCTGCAGGTGGATTATCTTGTAATCATTCTTCTCATATTTCATTCTTCTTATGTTTGTTCTAAATACTACAGTTCGTTTTTTAATTATTCTTTCTCATATAATTAAAATAAATTTAAAAATTCCTACAATTGAGACGGTTGATCTAATTCTTGAGATAACATTTCATGTTGTATATGCATCAGGAATAATGAGAATATCGTCGTGGTATTCCTGCTACTCCAAGGATGTGTTGAGTGAAAAATGTTAAGTTTACTCCCATAAATATAATCGTGAATTGAAATTTTAATCATTTATCGTTTATTGCTATTCCTGTTAATAAAGGGTATCATTGAATAATTCCTCCTATAATTGCAAATACTGCTCCTATGAATAGTACATAATGAAAATGTCCTACTACCTAGTATGTGTTATGTAATACAATATTTAGTGATGAATTTGCAAGTACAAGTTCTGTTAACCCTCCTATTGTGAATAGGAAAATTACTCCTCATAAGAAAAGTGGATTGAATTTAATTTTAGTTCCTTATAGTGTTCCTATTCGTCTAAACATCTTAATTCATGTTGGTACGGCCATAATTATTGTTAGTGAGGTGAAGTAAGCTCGTGTATCTACGTCTATTCCTACTATAAATATATGATATGGTCATAAAGTAAATCCAATTCATAACATTGCATAGATTATACCAATGGTTCTGAATGATTCAATTTTTCCTCCTTCTTGACAAATGATATGTGAAGTAATAACAAATCCTGGTAGAATTAGAATATATACTTCTGGATGACCAACGAAACGAAATAAGTGTTGATAAAGATTTGGTACCAATGTCCTTACGGTTTGTTGAAAATAATGATTTTTGCGGTAAGATGGATGAATGATTAGGTGTTAGATTGTAAATCTATTTATGGGAGTTTTTTCTCTCTTAACATTGTATTGCAGGTCTTATATTCAACTATGATTCTAGACTGCAATTTTAGGGTTGTAGTAATTATTTTAATAAGACTTAAAAGATAACTTTTAACTATTAGTTTGAATGTTATTAGTTTTATTAATTTAAGGTCTCAGTAGAAGAATATAAAGTTTGATGTGCAGATTAATCCTATTGTTGAAATTATAAATAGAATAGGTAGGACTATTACAAATTTATTTATTTTATTTTTTATTAATCATGAGTTTTCATTATGTAATATGGTGATTGCTGAGAACCTAATTTGTATATAATACCATAATGTAATGGTTGTGAATATAATTATAAAGAACACTATAACTGTTATTTTGTTATCAATTAGTGTTTGGATAATAATTCATTTTGGTAAGAATCCTAATGTTGGTGTCAATCCACCTAGTGATAATGATATTATTATCATGAATTTGACTTCTGTTTTAAAGTTTTGTTGAATAGATATTATTTAGAAAGAATAAATTTATTGTTTTGAATATAAAAATAATGAATATACTTAATGTTGTGTAAATTATAAAATAGAATTCTTAAATATTTTCTTTGATGATTTTGATCTAATTATTCATCCTAAATGTGTAATTGATGAATATGCTAAATTTTGTCGTGGTGATGTTTGATTCAGTTCTCCTATTGCTCCAATGATAAATCCTGTTATGATTATTACAAATACAAATCTTCTTATTTTAATGCAATATGACAATGTTAGTATTGAAGTTATTTTTTGTCATGTTATTATCATGAGACAATTAATTCAACTTGCTAACGAAATTACTTCCGGAAGTCAAAAGCTGTATGGTACTGTTCCTATTTTTATTATTATTCTCGATATTTTTATTATTGATGGAATGTTTTTTATCTCATCATGTTATGTAGTTTATTTGAATAATTAAAATTGATATTAATTAGATTTTTAATTCTATTGATTGAATAATAAAGTACTGAATTGCTTGATCATTGATTATTAAATTTTTATTATCGGTTAGTATTGGAATAGTGGAGAGTAAGTTGATCTCTACTCCTATTCAGATTTCTAAACTGGAATTGAAAGAAATGTACAAGATCGTTCCTGTCATTAATGATTATTGAAAAAGAAGTTTTATAGGTTTCTTGAACACTAAAAAGAGAAAGTTTATTATCTTCATTAATCAGGTATGAACCATTAACTCAATTAGCTTATCTTTTTATTTACATTAAGATGTAAGATGCAGATTAGTTTTTGATACCAAAGGTGGTAGTTTAATTCTATCTTGTATAATGAGAGTAATATTTTACTTTATTTATCATATCAAGATAATCCTTTATTCATGCATCTCATATTTTATATATAACTTAAAAGTTCCATTTTTTGTTTTATTTAACAATTTATTGCTTTAATCAATATAAAATTTTGTTTTATTTTATTTTCTATTTGTGTTCGTATATAATAGAAAAAATTTATTTTAATACATCATATCTAATTGAATATATCCTTATAAGTTATATTGAATTATTATTATATGATTATTTAAGTTTTTACATTTATCAAAATTTGTAGCTACCTATTTTTAAGACAATAGAAATGTTTATATATAATAATATTTAATGTAATGTAATTAAACATTTTACAATATTATTATATGATATAAGCAATATAATTTTAAAAATTTATTTTATTATAATAGTGATTTAATTACAATTATAAATTATATAACTGTATCATTTATCTAAATTAATTATATTTAATATAAAATATTTTCATATTAATTAATTTAACTATTATAATAGCATATAATCAATTACAATGTTAAATTACTTTTTAAACTATTTAATACACATAGATTTTTTTAATATTTCATTATTATTTGTGAACAGAGTAATAAAGAAGTTTTTGTTGTACTGCTTTGATGTAGAATTATCCTATAAATTTTTGTATTTTTAGTGTTGTTTTTGTTTTAATTATACATATGTTTTTCCATAGATGTTTGGTTGAATTAATTTTTTATTGAATGTGTTTCATTATAGTCTAAAAGTTTGTTGTTGTTCTACATTATGAGGGTAATATTATTCTATTAGTTATTGAATTTTTGTAGTTATTTGTTTTAATTCTATGTGTGTTTATTACATAGATGTTTTGTTCAATTTATTTTTTTATTGTATGTGTTTCATTTATATTATAAAGTTTTATTCTTGCTTGTTCATTCACTTTTTCTTAATATTATATATAAGTTTTGTTTAACTAAATTTTCTCTTAATTTATAGTATTTAGCTTAAATTATCAAGTTATTTCGGAATTAGTAATTAATTAAGTATTGGCATATTTAGTGCCAGAAGCCACGGTAATACTATTAATACAAGTTAATATTTTTGTGTGATGTATTTTTAATTATTCTGAGTTTTAATAATTAATTATTAGGTGAAATGTTTCTGGCTCTTATTTTTGAAGCTATGAAATTTATAAAATAGACTACGATTAGATACTGTATTATTTCAAATGGTAATTTTGTTTTACCTGCGTACAATTAGTTAAGGAGTTGATATCCAAATAATTTGGCACTATTTTAAACCATTGTGAGGAACCTATCTCACGATTGATAGTACACAATTTACTTTACATCATTTATTTGTTTGTATATTTCTGTTATCAGAAATTTTTTTGTTTTTTATTATAATTTATTTCAGATCAAGGTGCAACTTTTAATTAAAAGTATGATGGGTATAAATAATTTTTATTGCCCGTCACTCTCCTTAGTGATTATATTAATTTATCATTTATTATTTGTAATATAGTAGATGTAACATAGATGTACTGGATTATTCAGTTTTTTATGATTATTTATTTTAATAAAAATAATTTATTTTTGTCTTTTTTTTTGAAATGATTTTTTAATAAATTCTGTTAGTAATGTTATTGAATTAATAATTTTTAATCTAAATTACACTAAGTAAGATATATTTTTTGTACCTTTATATCAGGTTTTTATCAAAATTTTAAATTGAATAAATTGATTTCAAATTAGGTTGATCTATTAGAAATATATTTTCTTATGAAAAAATTTAATTTTTGAAATAAATGTTTCATTTAAATTTTTAGAATAAAGTATTAGTTTCTTAGGAGAATAAGCTGTGAAAATTCATAACGTTCAATTATTAATAATAATAGTTTAGTACCAGCTTCGTGGTAATTTACGTCATGCAACAGAAAATAATTCTCCGCCAATTAGCTGAACAGCTGCGAGAGTAATCCGTCTTTCCTGTACCGTCGATGGAAAGTGTTATATGCTAACATAGCATTTTTAGACATTAGATTCTGTACGCCATTACTTTGAAATGACAACAGTTGAGTTATAATGAGGAAATCATCAAAGCAAGATGGAGTGTGTAAAAGAGAGTTTCGGGCAAGATTTTGGGGGAGGGATGTCACGCGATTCGTTTCCTAACGCCAAACTGATGCTACATTCCTTCTAGGATATGGTCATTCATAACCAGTACAGGCAAACAAAATAAACTCAAAACAAACCACCAAAACAGGGCAAGTGATCATAATGCCACGAGAGACCACGAACACTAACTGACCGTGTGGAGCAGGGGATAGTGTCACGGACTGCGGAGCAGAAAGTCATCAGTTCAATCCTGCCCACAGGCAAAAATTTATTTTTTTGTAATTTACAATTCCAGAAGGTTCTACATCTTTCTTATGTTCACTTGTAAATTCGACTCGTTTCTTATGTTAACTGTTCTTCTAATTTCTGGTAAATTCTGTCTGTGTATAAATAGCAGAGCACTCTGCCTGAGAGGCAGTCAGTGCTGCGTGTATGTTGAGCTCGTAATAAACGTGCTTCCAGTATAAGTGTTGTGTTTAGTTGCCTTCGAAGTCAAGCCTACTTCCATTGCAACGTGACATTGTTTGGTGGAGGTGCCGGTTACACTGTGCAACAGGTGCAACACCATGGCTCCGATTAGGCAACGTAAAAGCCGTCGCTTACACGGACTGGAACCGGAATACAAGGGATACACCGAGTATATTCTTCCAAAAGTCCGTATTATCAGAAGAACGATGGAGACGAATCCAGCAATAAGGCAGCTGCACATCAGACACCCGTCGGTTTTCTCTGGAGATGCTGGACAGGACCCCAACAAATGGCTAAAAGGGTTCGACACCTTAAGTGGACGACGTGTCTCTGCTATTTAGATGACATTGTCGTTTTCTCGAAAACATTTGAAGAACATCTGAGTCGCCTGTCAACTGTGTTGAAGTGTATTCAGGCTGCAGGTCTCCGCCTCAATCCAAAGAAGTGCCTCTTCGTCGCCAAAGATATAAAAATCCTGGGGCACCTAGTCAATGGAGATGGTGTCCGTCCTGATCCAGATAAAGTAAGGGCAGTCACATAATTTCCAACTCCTCAGCACATTCGTGATGTGAGAAGTTTTCTCGGGATGTGCTCATACTACTGACGTTTCATAAAAGAATTTTGTAACAAGGCACATCCATTACAAGAACTTCTGCAGGGAGACGCCAAATTTTACTGGGATGAGACAAAAGAAAGAGCTTTCCGAGCACTTAAGGAGGCTCTAACTTCTGCACCAGTGCTAGCCTTGTACGATGAGAATGCAGAAACGGAACTTCACACAGATGTCAGTGGCTATGGGATTGGTGCAGTGCTTGTACAAGTTCAGGAAGGTGCCAAAAAAGTCATAGCCTATGCGTCAAGAGTACTCTCAAAGTCCGAGATAAACTACTCTACAACTGAAAAAGAATGTCTCACGGTTATCTGGGCTATCAACAAGTTCCGGCCGTATTTATTCGGCAAACCATTCACCGTCGTGACAGACCATCATTCTATGTGTTGGCTGCCTAGCTTGAAGGATCCATCAGGTCGACTAGCAAGATGGGCACTAAGACTCCAAGAGTACGATGTCACAGTGGTATTCAAGAACGGGATCAAACACAAGGATGCCGACTGCCTTTCGAGGAATCCATTAGTGGAACACAACAGCATTAATGAAATTTCAGCTCTCACTGAATTAGATGAGGTTACAGCTGGACAGAGGGAAGATCAAACACTATTAAAAGGATAGAGGCCTTGGAGAAAGGAGAACCGACCAATGGAGAGTTCCAATTTATAAACGGAACATTGTATAAGAGCAACTACGATCCACTGAGCCCCAAATGGCTACTTGTTGTTCCAGCTCATCTCCAGCCAGCTATTCTCAAATATTTCCATGATGCTCCAATATCCGGTCATCTGGGATTCGTGAAGACCCTAGACAGAATCAGACGCAGGTATTACTGGAAAGGTCTCTACCGGACTGTCAAGCACTATGTGAGTCACTGTAAAGAGTGCCATCGACGGAAGCATGTGCCACAATTACCTCCAGGACATCTCGTACCGATTCCGCCGGCAGCAGCTCCATTCCACCGAGTTGGGATCGATCTTTTAGGGAGGTTATTTTATTATTTTATTTGTTTTTTCTGTTCCATAGGACCCACTTGAGGAGTAAGACTCCATGGTCATGGAACAAGTCAATACATTGTTACACAAGAATGGTAATAGAAAAATTTTAAGTAGTCCTTTGTACACGACAATCTTAAGACAAAGTGAAAAGAATCAATAAAGAAAAAATGAATTAGCTTAATTGTTTAACTTTTCTAGGAGTTCCTCGACAGAATAAAAGGAGTGAGCCACGAGGTAACTCTTCAATTTAGATTTGAAAGCATGTGGATTAGTGCTAAGATTCTTTAGTTCTTGTGGCAGCTTATTGAAAATGGATGCCGCAGAATACTGCACCCCTTTCTGCACCTGTGTTAAGGTGGTGTGGTACAAATGTAGATTAGACATCTGTCTAGTATTCACCGAGTGAAAGCTACTAACTCGTGGGAATAAGCTGATATTATTAACAACAAACGACATTAAAGAAAAAACGTATTGTGACGCCAGAGTCAAAATTCCCAGACTACTGAAAAGGGGTCGACATGACGTTCGCGAACTTACACCAGATATTGCTCGAACCGCCCGTTTTTGAGCCAGAAATATCCTTTTTGCATCAGGCGAGTTACCCCAAAAAACAATGCCGTACAACATAAGTGAGTGAAAGTAAGCGAAATAGACTACTTTTCGTGTTGAAAAATCACTTATATCAGATATTGTTCTAATGGTAAATATAGCAGAATTTAGTTTTGGAACAAGATCCTGAACATGGGCTTTCCATGACAGCTTACTGTCTATATGAACACCTAGAAATTTGAACTGTTCAGTCTCACTTATCACATGCCCATTATGTGTAATCATAATGTCAGATTTCGTCAAATTATGTGTTAGAAATTGTAAAAACTGAGTTTTACTGTGATTTAACATCAACTTGTTTTCTATTAGCCATGAAATTATCTCTTGAACTGCATTATTTGATACTGTGCCAATATTACGAGCAACATCCTTCACTACCAAGCTGGTATCATCAGCAAACAAAAATATTTTACAATCACCTGTTATACTCGAAGGCATATCATTTATATAAATAATAAACAGCAATGGTCCCAAAACAGACCCCTGGGGCACCCCATATTTAATTGTGCCCCATTGGGATTGCACATCATAGCCATTTTCTACACTACGGAGAATTACCTTCAGTTGTCTATTATTGAAGTAAGAGGTGAACCAGTTGTGGGCTACTCCCCGTATTCCATAATGTTCCAACTTCTGCAACAATATTTTGTGATCAACACAATCAAACGCTTTTGTTAAATCAAAGAAGACGCCTAATGTCCGTAGCCTCTTATTTAACCCATCAAGTGCCTCACAGAAAAACGAAAATGTAGCGTTTTCAGTCGTTAAACCACTTCTAAACCCAAACTGTACGTTTGACAGGAAATTATGTGAACTGAAATGATCAATTAATCTTGAATATACAGCCTTTTCAATAACTTTGGAAAAAACCGATGGCATAGAAATAGGTCTATAGTTGTCTGCATTATCCCTTTCTCCTTTTTTATAAAGCGGTTTCCGAAGTCGACAACCGGTAACCGTTGGATAATAGTCTGCACTGACTACCTCACTCGCTACGCTGTCACCAAACCTGTGCCGACTGCAGAAGCTCCAGAGATCGCAAAATTCCTTGTAGAAGACATTATTTTGAAACATGGAGCACCACATGTCATGATATCTGATCGTGGAAAAGTATTCCAGTCAAAACTAGTATCAAAGGTAATGTCACGGTGCAACACTGTCCACAGAATGACAACTGCATACCATCCTCAGACAAATGGTCTTACGGAACGTTTTAACAAGACGTTAGCCGACATGCTATCGATGTACGTCGATGTTGAGCAGAAGGATTGTGATACAATTCTGTCAGTCGTGACATTCGCTTACAATACCGCAAGACAAGACACCATAGGCTTCACTCCGAACCGGCCGCGGTGGCCGAGGGGACTAAGGCGCTCCAGTCACGGTCTGCACGGCCACTACGGTCGGGGGTTCGAATCCCCGCTCGGGCAGGGATATTTGTGCCGTCCTAGTTCGTAAGTAGTTCATAAGTAGTTTGTAAGTTTAGGGACTGATGACCCCGTAGTTAAGTCCCATAGACTATACAAACATTTGAACATTTTTGCTTCACTCCGTTTTTCCTGCTCCATGGCCGTGAAGCTAAGACGAGAATGGATACACTGTTCCCCTTCCAACCGGACGACACTCAGGATGACTATGTTAAACAGCTCATCACCAGGGTCGAAGAAGCAAGACAGCTGGCTCGCATACGGACACTGGACGCCCAGGAGAAGGACCGTCAGCGGTATAACGACAAGCACCGACCTGTTGTGTACAGCCCAGGAGATCTGGTATGGATTTTTACCCCTGTACGGAAGGTTGGACTGTCAGAAAAGTTATTGAAGCGATACTTTGGTCCGTATCGTGTCATACGCCGCCTGTCAGACGTCACATACGAAGTTGAGGATTATGAGCCGTCGTCGAAAAGTCAAAAACGAAGAGACATTGTTCACGTCCTGCGCATGAAGCCTTACTACGATCCTGAAGAGCAGGTAGACGACAATGGCTACTTTTTCAAGGACTTTAAGGACGGTAATGTTCCTGATGAAACCACGAGAGGAACATCTGTCGTCGATAATCGCGGAGAAGGAAAGGATTCTCTTGAACTGTCATACAGATGACAGAGGACCCATGACACGGTCAAGATCCAGGACTTTGCAGCTTGCTCCACAGGGATCATAACAGCGGGTCGCTGTTTCTCCAGGAGAGGGAGCAATGCCGCGAGAGACCACGAACACCAACTGCCGGCGTGGCGCAGGGGATAGCGTCATGGATTGTGGAGCAGAAGGTCATCGGTTCAATCCCACCCACGGGCAAAAATTTATTTCTTTGTAATTTACAATTCCAGAAGATTCTACATCTTTCTTATGTTCACTTGTAAATTCTACTCGTTTCTTATGTTAACTGTTCTTCTAATTTCTGGTAAATTCTGTCTGTGTTATAAATAGCAGAACACTCTGCCTGAGAGGCAGTCAGTGCTGCGTGTATGTTGAGTTCGTAATAAACGTGCTTTCAGTATAAGTGCTGTGTTTAGTTGTCTTCGAAGTCAAGCCTACTTCCATTGCAACGTGACAATATTTTAAAGGAAACAAATAATGTGGGAGAGATGTTAAAATAACAGTTTAAAGAGCTAAAAGTTCAAAACAGAATTTCTTTGTCAAAGCTAAACTCAACTATAAAATAATTTTGGCTATTTGTTAAAATACGGTCAGAAAGAATATAACGTGTTGGATGGATAGATATTATCACAATAGTAGAATAATCCTCGTATTATCCATGAGCTTTCATTACTTCCAGTTTTATCATTTTTGTCCGAAATGTTGGCAAAAAATCATAAAACTAAAGGCAAATCTAAATTGGGCCGTAAAACACGCCAGTGCGATTTTTTATTTTGTCACTGTTCATGTTAACCCAGCTTTCCCCTCTCTACAATGTGATTAAACGCCAGAAACTGTATGTCCTTCGAACTCATTGTTAATTTGTAGGTGTATATAGTGCCTTGACGGACTAGGATTCTTCAGTGTTCTCATACGGTCACGTATACATCACACTTTCAAGAGGTAAACGTCTGGGTGGATTACACCTAATAAATTTCGCCTTCTGTTATATAATAAGTCAGCAGTGGCTGAATATATTTGACTTAAATGAACATAGAATCCAAGAATATCAATAATTGTTACATTAAAGCCTCTAAGACATACTTTGTTACCACGAAGTGTTCAAAATCGAAGGCTTTTCACAGGTGGTAATGATAATGTACAGTAGATTATGTAACTAAACAATCACATAAGATTAAATAGAATCACATAGTAATAAAGTATTTGTAGTTGTAAACTACTGTGTTACCATGCGATTGCTGTGGAAATTGCTTCAGACGTTTCTACAATATTTTGTTCTTCGTGGCCTGCAGCATAATTAAGGTCATATAATGACATTTTACTAAAGAAATTCCAAATTTACTGCTAAGTTTAGATCTGTTTTTATTTTGTCACTACAGACTGTTTCGGTGCATTATTGCAAGTTTCAAGTGACGTCTAGATGGAATAACGTGCATATATCATTGTATTTTGTTTGACATCGTAACTGTCAAACGAATTTTTTATAATACCAAATATAATTGACATAATCAGACAGTCCAATATGATGATAAATGCACGTCATTAAATCTAGACGCCACTTGAAAATGGCAATAATGTGCCGAAACAATCTGTAGTGACAAAATAAGAACAGATCTAAACTTAGCAGCAAATTTGGAATTTCTTAATAAAATGTTTCTTCAATTATTTCGTTCAATTTTCACTGTATGCTGCACATAAAGAAGGGCAACAGAATCACAGATTTGATACTGAGCATGAAGGTGCAACTGTTATATAAGTTGCTGCAGAAGGATTTATTGATTTCTATCTTACAAAATTTATGGAACTGGTCCATGGAACTAATGCAGCATACACTATAGTGCAAATTGACGAATCATAATGGCAATAGGAGCTACTGGTTCAGAGCCATCTCCAACAGGAGCCTACAATTATGGTTATCAAAGGTCGTCTCTTATTTCTGCTGTTGTTATTAAGCCATAAGCTGGGGATAAGTGGTTATGTGATATTGAGTTTAAGCAAACAAACAGAAGTACAGCCGTACCATCTGTTTCTCGAAGCAAGTCACGGCACTTTTGACACTCCTGTTACTTAACTGTGGATAAATATGCAAGTCTGTATTTCAGTGACCCTTAGGACTTAATATAAGTTGCTACCATCTGTTCCCAAATTATACTATTTAATAGCTCATAGTTGTCGAATTATTGCTAGTCGAAAGTCGTTAATTTTATTACTCACTAACTGACTCACTCGTCAATCATCAAAATTAAAAGATACTTCTAGCACACACAAAAACTGCAAGCTTTGTATTTATTTTACCTTATAACGAAACGGAAAATTCAAACATCCCAAAATTTTAGTCTCGTTTTCGAATTTTTAGACCTTTTTTGCTGTGTTAATAACTTGTTACAAAATTGTTACATCAAAACCTCCGAGAGAAAACAAAAGACAGGAAATGGATTTTAAGGAAATCTTCTATTTCTGTTGGTGAATAAGCAAGCAATGCACTGACAGACATGGGATCTTCGGTATTCACATGTTGTATAGCGTACTTGAGGCTTTCTAGAGACAGAAGTTTTTTGGCGAATAACATGTAATTAATGTCGATTTAGACATTTGCCAAGTCGTTATAGTTATTCCTATGTCATTACGCTGCAGTGCGATAGCCAAGTCATTCTATTTATTATAAAAATAAAGATGCGTGATATTGTTATGGTCATTATAAATATACGTAGATTACTGATTAGATACCAATTTTTGACGTTGTTGAATAGCCGCTTTCATAGGTACTAGCTAAATTAACCAACTTGGTTTTCCATGTGATGTCACGGCTGTTTTGGGTGTAAAAAAATCGTCGAGAGACTTTCGTATTTATACATTTTATGCTTTTGAAGGCAATACTGTGAAGGCCGAGCTGGTCGCGTTCGAGACAAGGCAGTAGTCATTACTGGTCAGTGTCATCCATTACAACAGAAGTGGGTGACACTCGAGCACCCACGTTTTAAACCTAATATCTCTCAATGTGGTTACCTACCACGCCTTCAGTTCTTATAAAGGATTGTGAAGTTTCGACGATTCCTGTCAGCCATGGTCGTTCAACACGCAGGTAGAGACATCTTCACACAGGAGGACACGGTATTTTAGCAGACGTGTATCTGTAACATTGTACGTCACTGGGGCAGCTGCTTCACTAAACACAAAGCGATTTTGCTCTATTCGCAAAGAGATTCTTGACTGTTCGGTTTTCGAACCAAAACTTTTGGATTGCCCTTTAAAACATCTTACAACCAGCAATCTACGTGAGATTTCAAAGCAAGTGTTGAAGATTGCCAAATACAGTTTTACAGGCGAGTTCTCAAAGATCTATGAAAGTTTAATGGGTTTTTTCTTCCTATAGATTTGAAACCTATGTTTGTGATCTTTACTGGATATTTTTAAGATAAGGAAGTTGATGCTACCATTGGTTTCATGCTCAACAGGAAATTTATACTTTTATGTATGCTTCTGAGTTTTGTAGGTAGGCTGTCAATTTCATTTTTGGTGCCATAAAAAAGAATAATTGTATCATCCACATATCTTTTAAAGTAAATTATTTTGCTGTGTATATCAGTGTTGACACTGAAAAATGATTGTTCTAAATGAATGATGTAAATATTTGCCAATTTCCCAGATAAGCAGGTACCCATTGCTAACCCATAATTTTGTTTGTATATTTTGTTATTAAAACTAAAGTAATTATATGACAGCACCAATGAGAGCAATTAAATGAATTCACAGTTCTGTGCCATGCTCAGTTTCTTGTTTATCAAAAGCTCATCTCGCCATCCAAATCACCTCAAGATGGCATATTTAAGATCAACATTGAACAGCCTACATAAAATTCCTCTGGAACCAAATCTACAGCTTAAAGAAATCAATATCATAAAATCCATAACTTCAAATGATGGATATAACCCACACATGGTTGAGACACTATCACACAAAAACGGAAACACTTCACACAATAAAGCTGCACACCAAAGCCCAATGAAAATATCGCAAATTCCAGTACAAAGTACAAAATAAGTAATCTGTTCAAAAACACAAATATAGAGATAAGCTTCCACACAAACCACAAATTACAGGAACTAGCCATTCATAACTTACCAAAGAATAGTCCTCCATACAAAAGGCCAGGTATATATGAACTTAGCTGCCAAAGTTGCCCCTCCTACTATATAGGTCAAACAGGGAGAAGCTTTGAGATTTGTTTTGAAGAACATTTAGATGCTGTACCCATCAAAATCTGCATTTGCCATGCACATAAATCATAGCAGGCATAAAATAAAAAGTATTGAAGACCCCTTCAAAATTCTGCATTATGCAGATAAAGCCAGCCGTATGAATTTGCACAAAGAAATAGAGGTTTATATACATAAACAGAAATCACCACAGCATCTCCTCAATGAACAAACAGTTGGCCAATGCAGCCTTTCTAGAAAATTTCACTCGGCTCCACTCGAATTTACAACATAAATAATTAACTCGGATCGTTTTGCCACATGCAGTAATACAGTATTAAATAAAATATAGGACAATAGCCCACTCTGGTGCACAAATATTACATTTATCTGGCCTTCAATTAAGCAACAACATGTTACCACACAAATATGTACACTTATTTATCACTCCTCACGTTACTCTATGTATATCACAGCCTGTGCTATGTCACTAAGTAAAATTGCTTTAAGAAACTGTAAATACAGCTCTCTACAAAATTGAAGCTTATGTCACTGAATGTACAACACATATGTATAACATTTATTCTATGTAAAATATTTTATGTCTCTCCTTTGTAAAATACTTCAATGTGAAATTAATGTACATATCTATGATGGAAAACATCTTTGGTAGTGATATGTTGGCGATATCACTACCTTTGTATTCTTGTGGCATCTTTATGGTGTGTGCGAGTGCGCGCGCGCGTGCGCGTGCGGCGTGTATGTGTGTGTGTAAGTGGTTAATCGGGCTACGTTGCTCCACATAAGAGACATAAGTGATACACAAGGTTCCCATTGCATCAACAGCAGCAGTAATCAGCAATACAACGTAATGGAACCGAATTTTCGACGGGAGTACAAGAATAACACGAAAAATTCTATCGTAAAACTTTATTTACAAAATTTTTCAGTATCATAGTCATATTTACGTTCAAGTAAGCAACTCCAATCATTTTCTAGTATTGTAGGGCACCACATAACAAAAGACCTTTCGCCACAAGCAAAATGTAAAAAACATATATGTGGACGTGAACAGCCGTCTGACGATGAACTGGTAGTTTGAAACCAGTAACGGCGTTATTTAATAAATAAATAGAATATTCACATGTGTTTGGTTGCTGTTTTATTCATTTTAGTTAACCTCCTGTAAAAAAGATAACTCGCTGATGAATAGGTGCTTTCATGAACAGTAATATCCAGGCGGCAGGTCATAATAAAAGGGGGTTACCTGGAAAGTATTCTGACCTTAATGAAATTTTTCGTATGTTGTGTGTAGGTACTCTGTGGAGTAGAATCTGAGTTTTCGATCTCGAGGAACCTGTGCTAACTTTTCAGGGGAAGAAAAACCTCGATACTTTTGGCCTTTTTCCACTATTTCGCTCATAACTTCTAAACCATGCGTTTTTCGCGAAACATACCTCGGAGCAAAGTTGAAGAGCATAACATTTCCTACATATTTCAATGGTCAAAAGTGTTTATGACCCACTAATGACGGAGATACAGATGTTCAAAACTACAGTAATTTTCTAAAATTACCAAAAATAGCTCCAAAACTCAATTTTTTGTTAATAGAAATAAAGAATCCCTGAGACGGATTTACGTCTCAAATATGTCAAAGACATTGTTGATAGATATGAAGCATTGAATTAAAATTTGTGGTGCGGCTGGGAATCGAAGCCGGACCTTCATGCTTACTAGGCAGACGTCTTAACCGTTAGACTACCACACCACTAACGATTAAGGCGCCTCGGAATAGTCTATGTACGATTTCCCTCCACAACACAAACTTTAATTCAGCTTCTTTGTTCCAAAGATAATTGCCACTACTGCCAAGGCTCTCCATGCAGCGGAATAGCACCTCAGCAATGTACGTGGTGGAACAATCCTGTTACGGTGATATAAATATCAATTAATAGAAATAAAGAATCCCTGAGACGGATTTACGTCTCAAATATGTCAAAGACATTGTTGATAGATCTGAAGCATTGAATTA
Organism: Locusta migratoria; assembly: GCA_026315105.1. Classification (NCBI taxonomy): domain Eukaryota; kingdom Metazoa; phylum Arthropoda; class Insecta; order Orthoptera; family Acrididae; genus Locusta; species Locusta migratoria. The sequence goes on from CM048755.1 coordinate 398,116,763, forward strand.
AAATTTGTGATGCGGCCACGTCCACATACATGTTTTTTACATTTTGATTGTGCACATACTTTTGCTTGTGGCGAAAAGTCTTTTGTTATGTGGTGCCCAACAATACTAGAAAATGATTGGAGTTGCTTACGTGAATGTAAATATGACTATGATACTGAAAAAGTTTGTTAATAAAGTTTTACGATAGAATTTTTCGTGTTATTCTGGTACTCTCGTCGAAAAGTCGGTTCCATTACGTTGTATTGCTGATTACTACTGCTGTTGATGCAATGGGAACCTTGTGTAACACTTACGTCTCTTATGTGGAGCAACATAGCCCGATTAACCACTTACACACACACAAGCATGGGCTCACACAAACCAAAAAGATTTGCCACATAGAATACAAAGATAGTGATATCGCCAACATATCACTACCAAAGACGTTTTCCATCAATGATATGTACATTGATTTGACATTGAAGTATTTTACAAAGGAGAGACATAAAATATTTTACATAGAATAAACGTTATACATATGCGTTGTACATTCAGTGACATGAGCTTCAATTTTGTAGAGAGCTGTATTTCCAGTTTCTTAAAGCAATAGGCTGATATTATCAACAATCAATTTTTTGTCTTATAGTCCAGTAAGGATAAACCTAAAAATTTTAAATTAATTGCTCCAAAAAGTTTTATTGTTTTGAGTTTGTGGTCAAATATGACTATCCTTGGTTTTTCCCCCTCGACGGAGTTGTGCAGAAGTGATGGAGAGCAAAAATGTACCGAAGAAGGGGTATTTTTTCTGTTTTGTTGTTATACGTCGTAAATGACTCACAATAACGAAAACATAGTCGAATTAAAAGTTGTAGGACATGAAATTCTCCTTTGAATGAGAGCATCCGATTTTTTTTTTTTTTTTTTTTTTTTTTTTTTGACCACCTGTTTCCATACTAGAGCTTTACAAAGTCTGGTCACCTCTTCCATCAGGAAGAGCAGATTTTGCTTTACTAGAATATTGTGCATAATGTGAGTGTGCCGTTATCGCGCGGTAGCTTCCTGCATCCGTCCACTAGGCGACACAGTTTATTGCTCTGGCGTGGCGCCCGGCGCCAACCGCGGACAAAAGGACAGGTAAAAGCTTTTTCTGGCCGGGTCTTGCCAGTTGACACCTCTCTTCCGGGGTGGATGCACGCCAAATGACGCAGTTATTTAACCATAGGGAAGGACACGCCACGCGGCGATAACTGCGGGTGTTTGGCGCGACCTCAGCGTGCCACGTGTAGGGAGCCGCGACGCCAGCGTATCTCCAGCTCCGCGCCTTACACCACCGCCACCTAGATAGAAGGCCGCGGCGCTCTCGTGTGGCGTCAGGCAGAGTAGGTTGCGCGCGACTAGCTCCCTGGCTCGCTGCTTCGGCTTAGTGGGACGTGCCCCAGCGGCTACCCAGTCAGTTATGCGCGCGCAACCTACTCTGCCTGGCGTCACACAAGAGCGCCATGGCTTTCTCTCTAGGTTCAAATGTTCAAACGTTTGCAGAGCTTATGCGACTTAACTACGGGGTCATCAGTCCCTCAGCTTACAAACTAGTTATGAACTAGCTACAACTAAGGACGGAACAAATATCGATGCCCGAGGGGGGATTCGAACCCCCGATCGTAGTGGCCGTGCAGACCGTGACTGAAGCGCCGCAGTCCCCTCAGCTCTCTCTAGGTGGTGCTGCTCCCACCCGCGCCGCGACGAGTTTTAATCGGCCCATCTCCGCCGCGTTTAGGCGTCACGAGACCTCGCCGCGCTTGTGCCATCGTCACTGCTACCGTAAGTAAGAGCACCATATTTTTGCATATTATTACATGCACTGCATATGACGAGTTGCGTCATCTTTCAAGTTCTATAACCACTCAACCCATAGAGCACCAAGGATACACAAGCAGTATTCTAGTAGAGAACAAGCTGCTCGTTCTAATGGTGCAGTTTAAATTAAAATCTGAGTTAACCTATATAGAGATAACTGTCTCCAAATTTGGTGAAATATAGTGTTCCTATATTCTGGAGGCAAGTTTCTGGTCCATTACCTCAGTCAGTACAAAATTTACAGTTTTGTCATTATTACACTGGCTTACCCAGTAGAACACATACAAAAAAGCAATATAATAAGGACGCATACCACCTGATTATTGCCACAACCCTTGAGGTCTCATAGGAACATGAGAAGGTTGTGGTAGCTGCTGAGGATACGGATCTTCTTATCATACTCAATGTCCTAGCCACACCACCAGCAAATATATATTTCTTGAAACCTGGAAGAGGAAAGACCTCACCAAAAGTATTTTGTAGCAGCTGTTTCAAACTGCCGAAAAAAAATTAAAAAAAAGAAGGGCACTCATATTTCTCCACGCCATAAGTGGTTGTCACACAACTTCAGCAGCCATCAGTCAGGGCAAGAAAAAGGTGATCCACCGGTCACAAATAAATATCTTCCTGAAGATATCTAACTTTTCTTCGAGCTTCAACTCAAGCTGAAGCTATTGTCGAAGCTGGCCACCGAATTTTAACAACCCTCTATGAAGGTAGAGCAGAAGACACTTAAGACAAATTGGGATTCGACCTGTTTTCCAAAGATATCGCGAAATCCAGATGCAAGCTAGCATCCCTACCACCAACGTGGACAGGACACCAGATGGATCCGCTCTGGTGGTGGCAGGTTTCAGAATTTTGTGTTGGTCCCGTTCCTACATCCAAGGAACCAGCTCCACAATCTCTTCTTTCAGCAATTTCCTGCAAATGCTGTGCAGGTAGTTCTGGGTGTAGGAAGGCTGGTATTAAGTGCTCATAAATTTGGATTAACTGCAAGGGGGACTCATGCACTAACACTGACTAACCAGATGTTGGTGAAGATCTGGACTGCGTATATCTTGAAGGAGCCGAGTGGTAAAATTACAGTCAAACGTCGATATGTGAGAAATTTGTGTACATAGCTACTTTTACCTTTTTCATTTCATACCTTTATGTAAAATTTTGTTATGAAATATAATAACTACTACTTCAATTCGAGAAGTGTGTCTCTCTTCCTGCCTAGTTCATATCAGTTGAATGGATATCACTATATTATATTTGAAAAACTTTTTAAATATTAATTTTCAAAAAGAATGTACATAAGAATTACTGAAAAACTACATTTGAAATAATCTTCATTGATGTTGAAAAATTGTTCAACTTTAATGACGAGCTGCACACAAATGAGTGGTCCAATAAAATCACTTTTGGTTTCATCGAATGCAGAATTTATCTCTCTATATATTTTGTATGGACCAAATTTTTGATATATGGGTTAGTTTAAATGATATTAAAAAAAGAAAACATATAACACGAAAATTTTTCATGAAGATGTAAAAATGGCCCTATATTTAATGGCACTAGTATGGAAACGGGTGGTCCAAAAAATATTCGGATGGTCTCATTCAATGCATAATTTCAAGCCCTACAAATTTTAATTCCATTATGTTTCCAATATTGTGAGTCATTTACGAGATTTAATAACAAAACCGAAAAAATACCCCTCCCCCTTTTTGGGTACATTTCTGCTCCCCACCACTTCTGCACAACTCCGCCGAGGGGAAAAACCTAGGACAGTCATATTGAGGCACAAAAGTAGCCATTATTTGCGATTTCTCAAATTTTTTAGGTTTATCCCTACTGGACTATAAGGCAAACAATTAGATTTTGCAGTTATTTTTGGTAATTTTAGAAAATTACTTTATTTTTGAACATCTGTAACTCCGTCACTAGTGGGTCAAAAACAATTTTGATCTGTGAAGTATGTAGGAAATATTATGCACTTCAACTTTGTCCCGAGGTATGTTTCGCGAAAAACTTATGGTTTAGTAGTTATAATCAGAATAGTGAAAAAAGGCGAAAAATTTCGAGGTTTTTCGGCCCCTACAAAGTTAGCACAGGGTCCTCGAGGTCGAAAACTCAGATTCTACTCCACAGAGTATCTACACATAACGTACTAAAATTTCATTAAATTCGGATTACCTTCCAGGTAAAAGTACCTGACTGCTGGTCTATAACTAAACTAACCGACCTGCTTTCGTATGATATCTCACAAATTTTTACGGTGGAAGGAATTCGTGGCGAGACTTGCATTTCTGTATATCTTCTGTTTTTGAGGGAATTAATTTCTTTTTTTAGGTAGCCCCCTTTTTTTATCGTGGGTAATCTCTTTTGTACATCAGTCACGGATTTTCTTATACGATACTCCGTCTTTTCTCTGATTACCTCAGAGGCTGTGATATAACAATAGTTATTTTTTATCCTTCAACTTTCGTTTCACTTCTTCAATGGAAGGCGTACAAGCTTGAGAAGTCAAACTATAAAAACCGAGAGGACTAAATTGTAGCAAAATTTTTCTGTTGCGTATATGATACAGCATTCTTGGAATGTACTGTACGTAGTTCACAACTGAGACCAGCATTGACACTGATGGTATTACTTTCATTCCTATCGGTTTGTTCAAGCACCTGCAACAGCCCACAGACCTACGTTTAAGCGTTATCAATCAGGTATTCATCATATTTTCGATTCGCAGCTCTTACTATCGCCGTGTTTGCAGTAAGAAATTCAGGATATGAGATCCACCTGATATGCAAAACGCTTGCAGACTTTCGCAGTTTGATCACTGTACAGATTGAATAACAAAAAAGATTACTACCCTGTCTTACTCCCTTCCCCACCACTGCGTCCCATTCATGCCGTTTTATCTTATAACTGCTGTTTGATTTTGGTATAAGTTGTATATAACATTTCGGTCCCTATATTTTTCCCCGGCTGCCTTCAAAATTTTCCAGTCAACAATGTCAAAAGCTTTCTCCAAATATAAAAAAGATAAAAGCGTTGGTTTGCCATTCCTTAACCTATATTTTAAGATAAGTCGTAATGTGAGTACTGCCTCGAGTTATCCTACATGTCCCCAAAATCCAAACTGATCTTCCCTGAGATCGGCTAAAACCAGTTTTTCCATTCGTCTATAAATAACTCGTGTTAGTATTTTGCAACCACGACTTATGATACTAATAGTTTTGTAATTTTCACAATTGTCTGTACTTTCTTTCTTTCTTTGTAATTGGAATAATTCTATTCTTGAAGTCTGAGAGTATTTCCCTGTCTCATACATTTTGCACACAACATGGTACATATTTTTCAGGTCTAGCTGTCCCAACAGTATTGAAAGAGTATCATCTACTCCAAGAGCCATGATTCGACTCAAATCCTTCAGTGTTTGTGAAATTCTTCTCGCATCATCGTATGCCCTGTCTCACTTTCATTAGCTTCCTCTTCGCCGGGCGCAGTGGCCGAGCGGTCTGCGGTGCGCCAGTCACAGTCTGCATGGCTGCTACGGTCGTAGGTTCTAATCCTCCCTCTGGCATGGGTGTTTGTGTTGTCTGTAACGTAAGTTAAAATTAGTCAAGTAATTAGTATTTAAGTCTAGCGACTGATAACCACGAAGTTTGGTCGCATAAGACCTCACACACATTTGAGAATTTTGCTTCCTCTTCTCTTTCTACAATGCTGCCTTCAAATTCTTTTCTCTTGTATAGGCCCTGACCATGTGCACCTTACCGTAAACCGAGAACAAACTGAAAGAGTAACTGTCATCGAAGATCTTTTCCAGTTGAATTCTTTTTAGGGTTCCAAATGATGTAAGGAACTGTAAAAGGAAGTCAACTGGATAAGAACTTGGATGGCACTTTTTCAGTTTGTTCTCGTATTACGATAAGGTGAAAATATCAGATTTTACGTTCGTAATTTCCAGCTTGACAAAAGTAGCATTCACAGTTTCAAGGATAGGTTCATTATTATTTGCGATGGACAGCAGCTGATGTATTCATTTTACTTAATGAGATACCTTGAAAGTACATTGTTAAATTTTCTATAAATGATCTCGGGCAGTAGATATCTGCAAACACAAGTTAAAATGCTCACTGCTGCCCTAAATTACTTTGTGAGTGGCCACAGTACTTGCGCAACAGAAGTGTATCTAACTACTCACTTCTTAAGGGAGCAGCCAACGTTTTAACAAACACAAAATAATATATATATATATATATATATATATATATATATATATATATATATATAAAAGAAGGAATAGATAATTAAACATGGGACAGAGAGCATGAAATTATAAAGTAGAGGTTTGATACTTTAAATTATTATCTATTGAATAAAATGAACAAGCAAAATGTGGGGTGATCAAATAAGTACAATAAAGCACACACCTTTTACAAAAGTGAATTAAATTACAAAGTTACTGCCCATAATAAAATAGTTTCTGCCCATTTTGAATATGGAGGTAACCTGGGAGGATATTTGCAAATACGAAGGGGATAAAGGAAGCACACCCATTCATTCACAGACATGCGCATAATGCTTGCGACACTCACTCAGGTGGGAACAATTCATAGCAGCGGCAAAATGAAGCGTCGGCGGCGTTTTGACGAGATAGCGGGCATCTTGAAGCACAATTGAAATTATACTACGCACAAACGAACTCATGTGCGGGGAGGCAGTGGCATACTATCGGTAAGTACCATGTGTTGTACGACCATGCTGAATTACATAGAATTTACAAAAGAAATTAACTTAGAATAAGCAACTAAAGCACACATGATAATTCAATAGAAGAAAGCTAGTACCAGTAAAAAGCATGGCTGAAGGCCCAAGTAATTATCGTTACGAAAGCACGTTTTACAATCGGTTCTACGAAGATAGTAAAGACGGAGTCAATCGAGAAATTCCTATAGAGAATTTAGCATGCTCATGGAAACAGACAGCACACGAAAACGTTAGTTAATAACAGCAAGGAATTCAAACATACTAAGTTTACGCAAACGCTGAAGGACACACACGTGTATTCTAACTTGAGAAACTCGACACAAAAATCATTATGGGAATGAAAATGCAAATACTAAATTTACACTGGATTACTCAAATTATGAAAAGCAAGAAGCACTTCGCCTCGCATCACTGGTGAACCAGAACTGCCTGGCTACAAATCAAGTTCTAACAGCATGCCATCCCCTCAGCATGATTCGATGAAATACTCACTTCAGTGGTTGCGGCAAGAGTGATGCCTCAGGCCGTGGGCAGAGCCTTCGCTCCCCGCACCGGAAGTAGGGTGCGTTCAAAGCCTACTGTCTACCGACCCTCTCCTACCTGAGGGAGATAATAACCTCTCCTACAGCTCCAGAGAGGTTTCTTTTGTCACCTCCTTCGTCCATGATTAAGTTGGTACTACACTAAGAACAGACCATCTCGCCAGCTTGCCAATTAAAGGTGTCTCTGGGTCCCTAGCAGACGGCAGTGCTGACGACATACGAAGCCATGCGTTCTTAACTAAAGTAAACGAGGCTTAAAGTGCGAAGCGGCAACTGTAAGCCATTCAACGGCAGTCAGTCAATATTAAAAGCAACCTTCCACAGTCACACGAACACACAAGTTCAATCACTCGGGTGGAAACAAATATAAACATGGGGCATTGGTCATTAATAAAGCAATAAAATAATTCACATACAAATAAACTGTATAAATGGTGGAGAAACAATTTAGAGTAATGAATAACTAAAAATGGAACACCACCACACATTCAGTGGACGTGTTTCATCCATTCCACATTCATTGCTGCTAAATACCTCCCCACGTGTAGATTTAGATGTTTTGAATCCCATTCACATTTGTTTTGTAATTCATTTTCGGGGAAGGAAGGAAGGAAGCTTAGGGTTTAAAGTCCCATAGACAGCGTTGTCATTAGAGACGGAGCTTACGCTCGGATGTTTGGGTAAAGATGGAACAGGAAATCCGCCGTGCCCTTTCAATGGAACCAGCCCGGCATTTGCCTGGAGTGATTTAGGGAAAAACCTAAATCAGGATGGTCGGAGGTGGATTTGAACCACCGTCCTTCCGAATGCGAGTCTAGTGTGTTACCACAGGGCCACCTCTATCGGTAATTCATTTTGGTGTATGGCTAGAACTGAAAAGTAAAGTAAAAACACCATGCGACGGACGTTTATGACGATAGAATTAATACATTTGTAGAGTTACTTGGGTGTTACTGCTGTGGAAGTGTTACTGCAGCACCATAGGTATAAACACTTAATTCAGTCGGCACAATGTAACTATAAAAATTGTACATTATTTTATGCGTAATTTATTTTTATGAGTACTAACTAAATTCAATTAACAAAGTTTTGAGCTATTACCGGCCGAAAGGCATCTCCGAATCGCCGCGAGTAGTCGCGAATGTTGACTGGGGAGAGGATCGATAAGGCGTGGCGCATGCGCGGTCAGCACTTCGCAACAGGTCGCTGTCTCCTTTCGCGGTCTGATTTCCTGATACGGGCAAGGGCGAACTCAGGTCGAAAACGCTTCGCCACCAGTCTTAACGTTTTAATTGCATCCTTTAAAACATAATTATTGGTATGGTGGCTGTTCTGTTGTACGTGTCCGAAAGAACGAACAGGTTGGTTGACAATAACGGGAGTAATTTTACGAATTTGTAATTTCCAAACATATAGATAGTTGCAGAGCATTGAAAGATTAAACGGTGAAGGTGAAAATTTGTGATGGACCGGGATTTGAATCCGGATTTTCCACTTCGGGCCAGCGCCCTTTTTTTCCAGCAGCGAGGAAATATAAAGTGTTAATCGTACCGAGAAAGGCGACAACAATAGTAATAGAGTTCAAATCAAGACATATCAAAAAATGTTCACTGTTTGTAAATCTATCGGACCGGAGCTTACAAACTACTTACACCTAGGTAAACTAACCTAAGGACAACACACACACACACCCATGCCCCAGGGAGGACTCGAACCTCCACGGCGAGCAACCGCGTGCTCCGCAGCGAGACGCTTTAGACAGCTCGGCTACTCCACCGCGGCCAAAACACATCACCTGTGTGAGGGAACGAACCGATCCTTCCTTCAAATGGAACTTCTGCAGCTCCTGTCTCGTAAAGAAAAATACTCTCTTACAAAAAAATTATCCATTATTTTTTCTGAAGGGTCACAATCAGCTACAGGTGGAAGGATGACGAAAGGGTAAATGGAGAATCGGCAGAAAATTGAAGCTTTTCGTGCTGCTAGCAATGAGACGTAGTCCTTAACTGTACGATGCAGCAAACGAGTTCCATGTCCATGTCCCTTTTCATTAAACACAAATTAATAATCATCAACTAGAGGAGAAACACTTTAAAAAATTGAAAATTATCTCTTCTCTTAAATGTCGGAAAAATTAATATGAGAGGAATCTGACAACAGGAATCACCTAATTTTAACGGTGAAATATTTTCTCGTATTCGTAACGTATAGCAATAGACAGAATATTCGCAAAAAGTTGACAATAGTTTCTGAGTTGTTTCACTCGTAAATGTGCTTCACATAGATATTCCATGTATGGGAACACGTCACTGTGGTTAAGTTCAATTACAGCATAAACTGCCAAGAAGCCATACTGTCGCGTTATGTATCGTCCGAGGCAATGGCTTGAAGTCAGGTGAGAGCACGCACTGGGCAGTCACGGTGAGGAGTTGTCCTATTACTTAGTGATACCATCGCACGGCACAGCTCATACACTGTGCTGACATTGAAAGCGGTGCTCACGGGTGTCGAGGTCACCACATCTTCCACTGCTGGCGAAGGGGTGACAGTGGATGTCCGCTGACCACTGATTGGTTGCTATTGTATTATTAACGGCTCTGAGCGAACGTCTGTGGGTAACACTGGATGCTTGATGTTGGATCAGACTTCTATTTCACATCTAGCATTCATTATTCAATTTAGTTGGGTGGTGGACGTCCTTTTAGAGTAATATATTGATGATGTGCAAATCTACGCTGGGCTACTGGATACTGATGACGCAACTCCTATGTAGAGAACAGTCCGTGATGAATGTTAGCTGATGCGGTACGTCGGCCAACGTCTCTGGCGCGCGCTGCTACATCGTCTGATACATTGCAAGCAGTGCTGCTTACGATCCGTGCGGGCTGCTGGACTTCAGACTTGAGGGCGGTCGTCGGGTGCACCAGCTGCGCCGCGCAATTCCGCCAGAAGTACACAAGTCCGAGGCCCCCTAGTGTCGTAACCAAAGTACAGGTTATTTTTAACGTTTCAAATGAACTCATGGATTTCACAGGCAGTCGGGCGCATGGTACGTCTATTAAACACGCAATGCGTATTGTTATTAATTACAAATCTATAATTCCAGATTGGAATTAATAATATAGTAATAAGGACAGTTTTCAACTCACCGCAAAGACGTGGCGACGAGCTGCGACAGGCACATACAAAAGACACACACATACAACACTTTCAGCTATCGGCCATGGTCTTCTTCAGAAAATAGGATATTCACACAAACACACAGGCACACAACAGAGTCATACAAGTATCACATTCGGCTGCCGCACTTCGAATAACGCAGAAAGACGTAAACCTCGTGCGCTCGACGACTTCTTCCTCCGCTCGCGTGTCCCGGCGACATGAACGACACAAACAGCGGAGCTACGCATGATATTTCCTCGTCCAAGACTATCCAGGCACACCACGATAGCATAGTTGTGCATCCGCACGGAAATAGTCATTGCCTGTTGGGGCATATATACAGCTATTGATATGGTTCCGCTTCTTTCTAACGGAAAATGTGTCTCCACAAGAACGTAAAGGTTATATGAACAGTATATATCTGCCTACTTGCACAGTGAAGGAACATTTCCGGCATTGTTATTAATCAAAGTTTGAAAGCATATTATTGATTTCTTATTAATTCATCCAGTATAACATAGCGTCTGAAAGCTGGGAGGAACAAAAGTACCGAGAGAAGTGGCAAATAATTTTATATCTGTCGCCCATACTTCTTATATTGTCACGTCTCACTTCTGCATAAATCGGAAGCCATAGTTCAAATACCATATTTGCTTCATCCGCTCGGTTATCTCTTCACCGAATAGACGCAGCAGTAAGAACTTCGTTGATGAACAAAAGAGACTGTGTTTGCGACATCCGAATAATCTCTCGATGATAACAATAGCGTGACTTTATTATTCCAGGCGGACATAGGGGAAAAAGGAATAGGGCTACCATACTAGACACTAGAGGTGGTAACACAGAACAGCACAGCTCAATGATAAATTAATATATCAAACACTAATTTGTTTTTGTGATTGTGGCTCAAAGTACACAAAAACAATTCACTGTCATATGACATTATTTGGCTGGTGCAGTGCCTACAGAGTGATCACTAAAGTGATAAACAATGACACTATGCTGTGAAAAGATAGAGAACGCAAGAGAAAATGAAGCCGTGTAGAGCACGGTAATTCGTGAACCACTGTCACTTCCTGCTGTTCCCATTTCAAAGGCGAATTGTTTGAAGGGTAAAACGCCTACAGTTCAGCCTCCGTGTGTGCTGTAATGTCTCTGAGGTTATTCTCGTGGTTATTTCCCAAATTATACGTAGGAGAAATCAATATGATGCTTGACTGCTGTGGAAACGTTCGCTCTTTGAACTCTGGGAGATACACATACAGTGACGCAGAACGTTTCCCCTAGCAGAGCCTGCCACTAGCGTCAGCTAATCTTTTGCGTGACTCTTTTGTGCTTACAAAATAAACTTTTTTCCTGGCGATCAGACCAACAGTGACTCATGCGAGCGAGTTATCGATAATGACAGAAAACGGCAGATCACATATCAAAAAATTAAAAACAAAGTAAATAGAAAAGGTGCCACGGAAAATATACGGACCCTTTATGGAATATAATGATCATTAAGAAGTTGGGGTATTCGGGATCTATACAAAGAGACAGCATAACACCTAAAATAAGTTAGAAAATGCGGTGGTCTCATCATGTAGTTCCTACTGCACGATATGTAAGAGTACAACGGGAGGGAAGCAGACCATAGGGAATGCGAAAAATATGGTGGATGGATGATCTTCCGAAGGATCTGCAGGAAAACAATGTAGAAGAACCTGGTGATAGAAAGGAATGGGTATGTACGCGTGGCTAAGGACATGTTACGGTTCAGGTGTCCCTGACAATGAGTAAGTACTCCATCTGGTGCTTGTTACAGCACTGATGCCGCCGGCAAGCCCCTAGCGGTCAGCATACCTCACAACAGTTCTGTTCGGCTGGCAGCGTAATTGGCCAGGAGGCGCCATAAAGAAAATCGCATGTCAACACAGTATCAGATTAGATTAGAGTAGATTAATACTTGTTCCATAGATCATAATACGAGATTTGGTAATAATGTAGAACGTTACATGACATACATTTTCTGTCTTTCTTTTTTGTACGATTACTAATTTCTGTGTAAGAATTCACCTACTTAGTACAACGGGTTGTCATTTAGAAACCCTTCAATTTGTTTTTAAATGCTACTTGGCTATCTGCCACCCATTTTACGTTATTCGGAAATGACCAAAGACTATTGTGACAACATAGTTTACCCCCTTCTGTGTCAAACTTAGATTTAACCATGAATAGCGTTGAATGTAGATCAGCCTTTCTCCCAGTTTAGTAGCCGCATGGGAGTAGCTGAGTGGTCTGGAGCGCAACGATACGGATCGCGCGGCCTCCCGCATCGGAGGTTTGAATCCTACCTCGGGCATGGATGTGTGTGTTGTCCTTAGGTTAGTTTAACTTAGCTTAAGTAGTTTGTAAGACTAGGTACTGATGACCAACGTAGTTTGGTCCCATAGGATTACAAACATTTGAACATTTTTTTCCTGGTGTTGTTGATATGCACACTGCTATTACTTTTAAATTGGGTTGAGTTATTAATATCAAATGTCATAAAAGCGTGTATAGATTGTGTAACTATTGTGAAGATCCTTAGATCCTTAAATAAGTGTCTGTAATATTTTCTGGAGTGGGCTCCAGTAATTATTCTAATTACACGATTCTGTTAAGTGAATCCTTATTTGCTAAATGATGAATTACCCCAATTATGACGCCATGTGAAAGCAGTGAATGAAAATAGAAATAGTAAGCTAATTTTCTGAGATGTCTGTCAAAACAAATTGCAATAACGCTAATAGCGTAAGTTATTGAACTCGGACATTTCAGAATATTGTCAATGTGTTGCTTCCAATTCAGTTTCTCATCAATGCACACACCTAAAATATTTGAATGTTCTGCCTTTATCACAGATGTCTGTTCAAAGACTACATTTATTAATGGTGTCATGTCATTTTCCCTATCGAACTGTATATACTGCGCTTTATCGAAATTTAATAAGTGTCCATTTGCAGAGAACCACTTAATAATTTTGTAAAAAACATACTTACAGCTTCAGTTAAGTTTTGTTTATCAGGTGTGATTACTATACTTTTATCATCACCAAAAATAACTAGCTTTGGATCATCGTGAATATAGAATGGCAAATCATATATATATATATATATATATAAGGACCGAGGATAGAATCCTTTGGTACCATATTCTTGATAGTGTGTGCGCTAATAATAATTACAAAACAAAGACAAAAACAGAAGAACTTTCAGGATTATCTCTTACATGTGGCCTACAAGCAAAAGAAAAAACCGTCTCATTCCTCTTGCCTTCTAATTCGTTTCCGATCTACACGTAAGCCAATCTCGCCAGCCGACCGAGGCATAACCGTGTTCGCTGTTTCTGCTGAGTTTACTCTTAGGGAAAAAAATTAGCAGTATCACCATAATTAAGTGGTAAGAAGTCGACCATTTCATTAAAAACCCACATTTCTGATTGTTTGTGTGTAAGAAGAATGTTGGAAGTTATCTATCGTCTTGCTTACCATGTGCATATGTTGTACAATATGAACAACAAAAATTTCCCTTCAAAATCATCATGAGGCCTCCTAGTGATTTCAATACATTACCCTCAATATTTGGTATGTTCCCTATTTCACCTGAAAATAATAAACATAATTTATCAGTTATGGGCTATTTTTCCCAGTTTCAGTTATTGTGCCTCTAGGAGATAGTAGTACAGGGATCGTTGTCAAAGCATTCATGGCACATATTATTTTACAACTTGGAATCCATGAGGTTGTCATAATAGGTCAAAGAGCATCTTCTTATAACCGATTACCACACAGATTCGCTAGTTATTAAAAATGAAAAACTGACGAACTACCAAATTCTGCTCAAAAAGAAGTGGCCTCACAAGGCATATCTATATGTCTATTTTCAAAATGCTGTTGTGTTTCTGAACCACAGTTGGGAAAGTCTAGATTAATCTATCATGTTTTCGTATAATACGAAAGAACATGAATGGAATAAATTCGATGAGGTATGTGGACGTAAAAAGCATTCGCCATTCAAATTAGATAAAATTATTCCAGCAAGTGATACACCAATAGTAAGACAGTTTACCTGACACCTGAAAGCCATCTTTAAACAGGCAGAGAAAAGCAATGCCGCTGCTCTCACAGGGCAAGTCAAAAGAATTCTATACAGTGCAAGAGGTCCGTCTAATTATTTGGACAAGAATCTTGCTGCAAAGCAAGGAACCCCTCCTTGGAAACACCGTACCAAATCACTTGGCTAACCTGACCAGTAAATGCATAATTACAGTTGCCACATTGAGTAATCATGGTCCATTTGCACGAGGTGCAACTTTATCAGGATAACAGTGATCGGCAGATATTGGCTGACACACTACCTGAGCCCAGCGAAGTGTACCAAAATTGTGCGTTATTCGCGCCCTGGTGTTGCCCTCATACCAATTTTATTCTAATGACTAAACAGATACCACGTATGAGAGTTAAAGGTTACCACAATTATGCAACTGTGGTTGATAGCAGCCACAATCAATAGATAGCTGTAGTGTGATTTTTTCTACTATTTTTGGCTTGCTGCCTATGACCTTAGATTGAAACATAATAACTTATTAGAATGCATTTATGTTACTTGCAAAAGGTGAACCGAACCTGCACTGTCGGAACTGGGAAATAGTTTAATTTCGGATGACTGTGTGCAAATTACGTCTGTGCATTTATTGTATCAAATAGAATAAACAGACTAGCCTGAATAGATCAGGCACCTTATCTTGTGTAACTGCTCCTTGCAGCACTGCAAATTACCAAATTAATGTAAGCTTTGACCCTGTATCATGACATACTAGATGATTTTAAGCAAGGATAACATAGATATGAAAGAAGCAGCCACAAAATAAGGGGCAGGTATCGGATGATCCGATAGACAACAGCAGAATTAGAGCTAAATGTATTTCCAGGGAACAACTGGTCGACGTTAATAATTCTTAAAATTCCATACTTTACCAACTAAGAGTCCTACATGTAACTCGACTGCTTTTCCACTACTCCCACGCTCTCTGGCGACCGCCTTACACGTTCCCTTCTACTGACCTCTTGCAACTCAGCTCTCCTTTTACTCCTCTCCCTTGTCCTCACACGAAACGGAACCAGATTTCGCGACAAGCGACGCCATTGGCTAAGGGCCTCCCTGCCAAAGTCGGCGCCCAAGATGCACCTGACGAACCAGCTATAGTCGGTCACCGACTTTAGCTGCCCGTATCCTCAGACAATCTATCTCTACAAGCTCCACTCTAGTTCTTTGCAACTGACCACCACCTCAGTGTACAGTATGCTCTCCTCTCGCCCTAAGAAAGCATGGGAAGGGAAAGGAAGTATGGCGCAAGTAAAAAAAAATAAATAAAAATTTAAAAAAATAAAAGAGAGCAAGAGAGAGAGAGAGAGAGAGAGAAATTTACGGAGAAATAAACAAAACAAAACCCATTTCTGAATCCTAGGATGATTGACCATCCGACTGATCACATGATTAGACTCTTTTTCAAACTAATAAAAGTCGTGAAGCGGAACGACGGTTCCGTTTCAAAGGTACTTGTTTTAGTGTGGAGTTCAATATAATGTGTTCAAATGTTCAAAAGTTTGTATAGTCTATGGGAATAACTATGGGGTCATCAGTCCCTAAACTTACACACTACTGATGAACTACTTACGAACTAGGACGGCACAAATATCCATGCCCAAGGGGGGATTCAAACCCCTGACCGTAGTGGCCGTGCAGACCGTGACTGGAGCGCCTTATTCCCCTCAGCCACCGCGGCCGGCTATAATGTGCAATACGTTTGTTACTACAGACCAGCGAATTTGGTTGCAAAATGATTTGATGTATCAAAGTCTTTCGAAAGATTGAAGAGACTAAACTTTCCCTCCACGTAGTAAGGGTTGTGATTCGTTAATAGTGGTAATGTGCTATGTGCGGGATAACAATACAGCCACTTCTGTTTCCTTGTGATTCCTTCTTGGTTTATGGACACATTTCCACAGTTTGATGTACAGTTAAGTGCATCCTGACCTCTTCTGGAGCTGCCTATTTCTATAACCATCTAATGATGAATCAGAACAGCCCTCGTGGTATAGAAAAATCGTATATCACAGACTTGCACACTCATAACGAAGCAGTTACTCCTATTTAACTCCAAATCTGACCTTTATTAACCGATGGAATATTATTGTATGAAAGGTGCCCCTCTCCTGTTGTTACCCTGACTAATCCATACACTAAATAGATGTAATAAACCCCAAGAATGGTTTGTAGCTGTGTTTGATTAACCCAATAATGTGCAAATTGTTTATAGTGTATATAACATACATTTGATTTGAGAATAAGTGTGAGGTGTAAAATCTGGCAATATTTCAATCAATGAATGTTAGCAGTAGCACTGGAAAAAAAGTATTTTTCTGAATTCTTGGTTGGTATATTAACAACAAAATACGTGGTCTGGATTAGGGATGGTTAGCATTATGTTATGTACTTCTCCCCATATTCCCGTATTACTGAGAGCAATTGACGTCCTGTATATTACTTTTGGGATGTTTAATTTAACAATGTCTAAATCCGTGCAACTGTAAATATTTTTTTTTGTTCCTTACTCTCAGTAATATTGTGCTATCTGAAGATTTTAAGTCTGCATCGATGTAATGTCTATTTAAGTTCTAAAAATAAAAATGACGGTTAGGTACATTTGATTTGTTCCTAGATTTACAAATGGGATCAGGGTGATACACACGTTCGCCTTATTCGTGTACGCCTTAATTACCTTAGAATTTCATAAAGCTCTCTGTATGTGTAGTTCTTAGGTGACTTAATAAAGCACATTCCAATGAATCAAATAGAGAGAAATAACTAGTCAAATTTTGTCCGTGTCTTTTCTAGCTTAATATGAATTTATCATTCCGCTGTTAACGGAAAGAATAAACAACAGTAGTTACTGTAGTTATGCATTGCACTAGAAGTTTAATTTATATTTTTCCTTATAAGATGATCATGTAACTATACCACAGTCAATTTGCTCATACTAGGTGTAAGAGTTTCTGCATACCCTCAAAAAAGTACCAGTTCAAGCATGGCGGCTACTCTGATACGTCTATCGCATTGGTAGTGCCAACAAATCACAGCCGCTAATCATCGGAATGCCGAACACTTAGACACTGCCGCGCGGGAGTAGCCCAGAGTTCTGGAGCATCACGTTACGGATCGCGGGTCTCCCGCGTCGGAGGTTCGAATCCTCCCTCAGGCATGGAGGTGTGTGTTGTCCTTAGGTTAATTTAACTTAGTTTAAGTAGTTTGTAAGCTAGGAATTAATAACCCAGCAGTTACGTACCATACATTTACAAATATTTGAACATTTTTTGAACGTAAACGCTATTGTTGACGTTGATTTGGCGACCTACAGAACATGTAAGTTTTGAATGTAAGTCTTCTGAATATTAATCTACTTTACTACTACGTCCCTATTTATAAGCTGCTATCATATGGAATTCATTATGTCACGTGGACCTTTATGAAGGTGGAGAAGTGTACAATAAATTATAATAATTATTTTTTTACAGGAAGAAGATAATTTTCATGGGTCCGGCAGGGAGACGACGTCCAATGTGCCAAACCATCAGTAATGATGCTGTGGAGTCAGCTCTGAAGTTGCTGTGCTTCACAGATGAAAAGTAAGATCTTTTTAGGAGATAGCAGGCCGCATATGCTCCTTCTTCTACCAGTCAGGATATATGTAGATGTGTTAGCAGGGAATGCAATATTTTCCACACACTGTTTTCCTCCCCTTATGTAAGGTACTATATTCCTTCATTGCAGATACACCACTTTAACGTCAATCAGGACCACTTAAAAAAATGTTCAAATGTTTGTTAAGAAAATTTTCAAATGTTTGTGTAGTCTATGGGACTTAACTACGGGGTCATCAGTCCCTAAACTTACAAACTAATTATGAACTACTTACAAACTAGGATGGCATAAATATCCATGCCCGAAGGGGATTCAAACCCCCGACCGTAGTGGCCGTGCAGACCGTGACTGGAGCGCCTCAGTCACATCCGCCACCGCGGCTGGCCAGGACCACTTTACTGTCACCTGTAACCTACAGTCGTACGTACATTCCTTTCTGAAGACTCATTACTATCACATATGTAAGCAACTTTCTTGTAAATATATTTAAATTTGGATTATGACAATAATGTGAAATAACCGTGTGTCATGTTACAATGAAGCTACCTCTAATTTGTGTTCTTATGAGACTTTACTACCCACCGACATAGCCAAGTTTGTTAAAGCAAATGTTTCTGCAACGTGGTGAGGTGGCCCACGGTCGAATCCGCATGGAGTTTAGCGACGAGGGTCCGTGTGCCGGTCAGTCTGGTTATGGTTTTTATTCTGTTTAACACAGCCCTTTGGTCAAATGCTAGAGTGTAAATGGCACTCAAATCCCGCTTCACCTACATGATTATGCAAATATTTAAGTAACGAAGAAAGATCTGGTCGAAGTCTGTCACGTCATAGAAAACACATTGTTTTCACAGCAGCAAAGGCTTCACTTCAGCTTTTCTCATCTAATCTGTTAGTAAATTATATACACCAATCTTCTTAGTGTATCGTGGTGTCTATTACCAGAAAAGAGTTACAAATCCGTACTATGGTGTCTGACAATTTGCTAAATACGTTTTCTCTGTGAAAAAAAAATTGCTTATGGAAGCAGTTTTGAGTTAAAAACTTTACGAGTAGTAAAATATTTCAAATATTAGGTTATAACTTTCAATTGTGTTAACTAACAACCTTTTCTTACCCCAAGGGATCGTAGAACTCGGTATATGATAGAAATTACGTTATACGGGTATCAGGGTTTGAGAAAATCGGCCCAACATTGAGACTCACAAACAACAAAGTAATTCTACCTTGTTGTACCTAAACAGGTAGAACAAATTAATCTTACAAGGTTGACATTTTCTCAGTTTATGAACGTAAACCAAAACAAGTGAAAAAAAAATCCGATGACAATTTCTCATTTTTGGTCGGATTACAATAAGGTGCATTAGATCGTATTTTATGTTCATAATTTTCGGCTTGACAAAAGAAGTAATTACAATTTCAAGGTTCTGCTCGCCATTAAGACGACTGCGGAGTTCCGCGGCTGAACTACTTCTAGTAGTTAATGAAATCCCTATCCACAATTATTGTTGCGACATATCTCCCCACTTGCAGACTTCCGTATTTTGAATCTTCTTTTCAGATGTTTCGTAGACCATTTTCCCGTATGGCTATAAGTGAACAGTAAAATAAGATACTGTTGTATCATTATGCAAACCACCATTAATGTAACTCAGAATACTGAAACTAGCAGCACTTTTTGGGCAGTACAAAGTGATCAAGTGATATAATAAATATGGTATTGGACAGCTAGAGTGAAAATGGGAAATATAAAAGATATATTACAATATTCAACAAATGTGAATGGAGATACTGTTAATTTATCTGTAAAGTTATTTGCGTATTGCTGCTGTGAAAGTGCTGTGATATGGTGGAAGCACAGTTATAAATACTGTATTCAGTCTGCAGAACGTATATGTATAAACCTTTTACGTTATTTGTTTTTATTTTTGGTCATGAATGGTAATTAAATTCAGCTTACATAGTTACGGGCAATTGCCAGTGGAAAGGCATCTCCTAATCTCCGTGAGTACCCACATATGTTGGGTGGGGATAGGATAGCTAAGGCGTGGGGAGGGCTACAGGACGTGGTCTGTCCCCCGCCCCCCCCCCCCTCCTTCCTGAGGGCGCAGTCCTCATCCGCGTTCTGCTTTCCTGGTACCAGCAAGGTCGAACTAAGGTCGAATACGCTTCGGCACCAGTCATAAATTTCTTAATTTTTACCTCTAAACGATAAGATTACGTAACTAGTTTTCTTCTTTTAACACTCTATGTTTTCAGCATTGCGTACCGACATTCTTCTGCTCCTTCTAATACAGAAAAACGTCAATCAATCACCCACCCCGTTTCAAGCCCTCACCCCGAGAAAGAAAAGCCTTCACCAACACTTTCTACCCAAATTTAACAGGTTTTATAGATGTTCTGAAATCAGTGAAAGTTAAAAACATCCAAACATAATTTTATCACAGCTGTTTCGTTTTGTAGTTTGCCTCGAATATCCGCTACGTTTGGCATCAAAATCAATTGCAACTTTTTCAAGACGAGATACAGAATTTGAGCTGATCAGAAAATAGGACATCCAATGTGACACAGCAGTAGGAACTACAAGTGTCCTCTTACGATGCTAGACCCCTCAAAGTGCAGATTGACCGCTAGTAGACAGAAAGCGTCTTTACAGGAAGGTTAAGCTTAGACGAACAGTGTATAGCTGTCTAACAACTCCGGTAATGTTATTAGTCAAAGACGGAAGACATATTGTAATTTTTTTCTTAATGTACGCAGTATATCAGAGGGGAAAATCACATTATAAGTTTCTTCCTTATGGCTTATAATGTCATGTCTCCCTAAAGTTTACAGCCAGCAGCAATCGAAATCCTAAGGGCACATAGGACATTTGCTTCACCAACCCCTCGCCTATCTGTTTACCTTATAGAAAAAAAAGTTCAAAGGTTTGTAGAGGGACTTAACTGTGGGGTCATCAGTCCCTAAACTTACAAACCAGTTATGAACTATCTTATACTAAAGACGGCACAAACATCCATGCCGGAGGGGGGATTCGAACCCTGATGGGGAACGGACTCGCGCATTATAGCATAGCGCCTCAATGTGATCGACCGCTCCGCCGCAGCTAGCGAATAGAAATAACAGTAAGAATTCCATTAATGAAAATGAGCATGATCTGTCTGTGACATCCGAATTATATTTGCTCAAAACATACCCCGAAAACAGCAGACTTACAGAATGGAGGAAGAGAAATATCATATATGTCATGAATATTCTTACACAGTTTTCTTTTTTACGGTCTGTGTTGCACCCTGGTGGGCGCCTGTCTGCCATACATCTGGGCGCTTTTCTTGTACATAGAAGCTTTTGAGTGTCGTAGCGCCTCCAAAACTGGAATGCGCACCCCAGTGATGAAGTATCGTATATTTGAAGTATCCTATATTTGATGGGAGCACTACACGATGTTGTGTCGTTGAGAGTATACACAACTAATGCACTGTCATATGACAATCGTCAGATGATCATAAAAATTTCAAAATGATTAACAACGAAGTGCCAAACACTTATGTGTAAGCTCGGAAGAGTACATGAAGCCGTGGTTCTACATTTGTACTCTTCAAGCCAGCTCAGACTGTGTAGTGGGAGGTACTTCGAGCACCAGTGCCACTTCTCCTTTCCCTCTTCCACTGGCGTATGGTTCGCTGGATAAAAGACTACCATTCAGCCGCTACGGATTGGCTTTATTTTTCTAGGACTCATTGCCATTTTGCGAGTTATAAATAGGAGGAAACAATAGGTTATCGACTGTTCTAGACACTTTCGCTCATGGAACCATGAGAGAAACTTATAACGTGACGCAGATTGCCTGTGTTGCAGCGCCGCCCCGGCGTGGGCCGATCATCTCTATGACGATTTCGCACTTGCGAGGTAAACCTGTAAGAAAGCGTGATGTTGTTGTTTGGATCGTCTCTTATTCTTATGATTCCCACCCGGGAGGGACCCTGCCCTAACAACTTTTCAAGTATTGGTCGAACTAGTGTTTTGTAATGTACTTCTTTGTTGATTGGACTACACTTCTTGAGTGATCTTCAATGAATCTCACACTGGAAACAGCCGTGGGATCATTTTATGTGGTCGATCCTCGTCGATTCACTCTGTATGCATATTTCAAGATATTTTATGGAAGTACTTTCTTCCAGAGGAACGCCTGATACAGTAACTGTAAGTCGTTCCCGAGCCCACATGAAGTGGGAGGATTTGTCGAAAGGCCAACTACTCGTCACGGAAAAAATGGTGCAGATATGCAGTACAACAGATTGAGATCAACGGGAAACGACCTCTGCTGCAGGAAAGGTTTTGCATTTGGGTAACTGAATTTATGCACGCCGAATGAGAGTAGTGTGGTCACAGTACTTGACCAAGAATTGAAGAGTGCATATGTGGATATTGTGGTTTTTCAGGGGATGAGATGACCCTATGAAATAATACACAGGGACGAAATTACATAGTGATGTACAGTGGGAACCAATCAGAATCTCATATGTTGTGAACAGGTTTTAGAGTTAGCAACTATGTGCTATATAACACAAATTAAGTTTAATGCAATAAGTGAATAAGTTTTGTCAGATTAACAGTAAAGTACAGTAACAACACTATGATCAATATACATGCACCGACTAACGAAAAGCGTGACGACGAAAATGGCTTGTATGACTCCATGGAGGCCTTAGTTGATAGAATGCCGCAGTATGTCACTACAATAGTGCTAGGAAATGTTAAATCAAATATATGGAAGTAGCCAGTTAGGGGACCATTCAATTGGTAGCACAGAATTCGTGCAGATAATAACGACACAGGATTAAGACTAGTTTAATTTGCGACTAGAAATATCCTTTGAATATTGAGTACAATTTAGCCACACAAAAAATGTACAAAACATGTGAATCCCCCAACTCATAATACTCAAACGCAGACGGACTATGTATTGATAGATGCTGGACATAGGAGCAGCCGAGAATAGAAGGTCAAATATGACCACCTCACCGTCGAGTGGCAATCAAAATAAACAATACAGATGCATTATAATGAGATAGTAAAATGAACAACCCCCAGAATATACCTTCACTTACTGGACGAAGGGTATGTAAGAGAAGTGGATAATACAGTAATAAGGAATCGCTTTGATAGAAAGTATCTTGCGGCAGAGCTGCTGAGCGCATTGAGGCGCAATGCTGCGATGCACAAGGTCATTCCCCGTCGGGAATACTAATCCCTCCTCGGGCATGGAAGTTTTTACTGTCTGTAGTATAAGTTAGTTCATAAGTAGTTTGTAAGTTTACAGACTGATGCCAAACGCTTTACAAACATTTGAATATTTTTGTAAGAAAGCATGAAGAAGAACGATATACAATGGTCAAAAGATGAGAAAAGTTTGAAGGAGGCATTAGTACACACAGAACAGACATTATTAAGAAAAAGAGAGCAAGTGAGATGAAAAGTTTGGTTTAATGCGAGCAAAGGGGAATTTGTCGCTTTCCACCCATGAGCCCTGTACATCTTAATTAAAATAGTCGACATCGCACGTCTTTGGTCGGTCCCCGATGGATCATGAATATTAAAAAATTCTATTCCATTTACAGTGCACGCTATAGCGCAACCATCAGATAGAAACATTCATAGGCAGCAACTCCGATATTTATAAAACTGCAGTGCCACTGTCGTTAGTGCTATCATAAATATAAATGGCTTTATATCCCATGTAAAATCAATGAGGGAAGCCACCTTGTGTACTGAAGTGATAACAATGATTTTTAAGGTTTGTACTAAGAACGCGGTCATTATGACAACCATGATGTAGTTTAAAAGGTGGATAAAATCGTTGAAGTAACGACTAGCCTATGAGCAGTCAGTTTAAAGGAAAATGTAAGAGCTCCATCAAAGTATAAACTTGGGACCACAGTTATTAAATGCTTCTTCGGCAAACATTGAATTACAATAAAACAATTCACTATACATTAAAAATCAACTTTCTGAGTCGTTTTGCGGTACTGTAGTTGCGTCATAGCTGTCTCCCTATCGCTGGAAGCGCAGTCTCTTGCCGTCAGCCCGCTCTGGTGGCACGTTGTGGTTGCTTCTGCCTGCCCAATCGGCGATGACGTCACAAGCTGCCTGCGTGGTCGTTGGACGAGCTGTTCACTGGCCTGCTGATGTTTTCGTTTTGCAGCTATCGCCTCCTGTCAACGCCACCTAGATACAAGGTCTGTGCGCTGCCTGCCAAAAGTACTCATAACAAAGGCAAAATATTTGTTTTCTGTAGCATTGTGCTGAGTATGGGAATATGTGCAGGCTACACAATGAATGTTTTCGTCATATCTATGTGATTCTCCGTGCAGATTTTTGCTGCTATGAGACAAAATGCCTAATATGAATCTTCCAATTCCAATATCGACAATATGTAATTGCTGATGCCGTTAGTATAATGGAGAGTAAGTTGATCTCTAGCCCTATCCAAGTTCCTAATCAGGAATTGGAAGAAATGGACATCATTGATGATAGGAAAAGAAGTTCTATAGAGTTGTTGTACATTAAAAAGAGAAGGGTTATTACCTTCATAAATGGGGTATGAACCCATTAGCTTCATTAGCTTATCTTTTTATTTTATATTAGTTTTTGATAGTAAAAGGTGATAGTTTAATTCTATCTTATATAATGAGAGTAATATTTTTATTTTATTGATCCAATCAAGATAATCCTTTATTCAGTCATCTCATTTATTTTTTATATACATTAAAACTTGCTTTTTTGTGTTTTATGGAATTATTTATTTCTTTAATCAATATAAAATTTTATGGTTGCTTTTATTTTATTTTTTATTTGTATTGTTATATAATATAAATTATTTATTTCAATATACCATATCTAATTAAATATATCCTTATAAGTTATATATAATTAATATTACTTGTTTATTTAAATTTATACATATATCAGGAAATCTAGCTACTTATTTTTTAAGGCAAGAGAAATGATTATATAATAAAATATTTTATATAATGTAATTAAGTATTTCATATTATTATTATATGAATAATCTAAATAATTTAAATATTTGAAATTATTATAATACTAATTTAATTAAATACATTAATTATATAATATTATTATTTACTTAAATTAATAATATTGTATATTAAAATAGATCATATTAATTATTAGAAAATATTATTGTATGTAATTAATTATAATTATAAATTACATATTTTATTGAGTTCAATAATTTATATTACTTTTCCATTGTTTATTATTAGTGATAAGAAAGATTAAATAATAAAGAAAAACTACTTTAATACATTTATTGCATTCGAAGTTCCATACTTATCTTTATAATATGTAATAAAGAAGTATTTGTTGTACCACTTCGTCGTAGTAATATTCTATAAATTTTTGTACTTTTTGTGTTATTTCTTCTTTTAATTCTATGAGTATTTATTACATAGATGATTTTTTTGTATGTGTTTCATTTATATTCTAAAAGTTTATTGTTATTCTACATTATGAGAGTAATATTAATCTATTATTTTTTGGTATTTTAGCGTTATTTTTTGTTTTAATTTCTTGTGTTTCTATTACATTGATGTTATGTTAAATTTATTTTCT